>JAZGTH010000003.1:2377500-3067500 GCA_036877525.1 Chromobotia macracanthus
ACCCATGACCTTTGCGCTGCTAACACAATGCTCTACCTGTTGAGCTGAAGGAGCACTCTTTGGATATTAATTGTTTTGCCTGGTGTGGGTTTCTTGAGTTGTTTTATTTTGGTGTATGTCGTGTCAGGTATGGGATCAGTCCGGAGAACATCATTCTATATGGACAGAGTATTGGCACGGTGCCCACTGTGGACCTGGCATCTCGATATGAATGTGCGGCCGTGGTGCTTCACTCTCCGCTCACCTCTGGAATGAGGGTTGCCTTCCCAGACACCAAGAAAACCTACTGCTTCGATGCTTTTCCAAAGTGAGTGAACGCAGCCGTCATCTGCTGCTTTTATTGATGTTACACTGATTTGATCTGCCTGTGTATGACGGGACTGATGAGTGGCAGTGAATGCTGTATGTGACCACGGCACGTTCAGGTGCTTTTTTATTTGTTTTTCAATATTTGTGAATGAATTTCCTTAGATTTTTTTCGGTTTAATCCAAATGTATTTTTTTTAGCGCTTTTTACTGTTGCAATGTTGCAAAACAACAGAACAGAAAAGACAGAAAGTGTGTTTTACATAAAATACATTGTAGAACAAAGAACAGAAACATAAGCAGAAAGTGTTAAGATATAGAAAACAAAAAATGAAATGTGTAGAATACATGCCGTTATAGAAGAAATGACGGTATGGCAAATGCTCTATAGGATGTACATTAGCAACATAAAAGTGTAAGTATAAAAAAAATTAATTGTCTTTTCTTGGATATAAGTTATGAAAAATGATAATCATAATCATGTATCATAAATGAGTTAGCTTGTCTGATTTAGCTTCTAAATGTGTAACTCCATTTGTGGTCTTTGGCCTGTTTTGCTCTCAGCATCGAGAAGGTGTCTAAAATCAGCTCTCCAGTGCTGATCATCCACGGGACGGAGGATGAAGTGATTGATTTCTCTCATGGTCTGGCTCTGTTTGAGCGCTGCCCGAAGGCCGTGGAGCCGCTGTGGGTGGAGGGAGCCGGTCACAATGACATCGAGCTCTATAGCCAGTACCTGGAGCGCCTGCGCAGGTTCATCAGCCAGGAAGTGGCGGCACAGTAAACCTCTGCTACCAGGTCATCGATTCAGGAAAATCTCCAATAATATCACAGCTGAGAACCGCAGATCTTACAGGCCTGGTGTCAGCACCTGGACGCTTTATTTGGATATTTGTGCTCACGTCATTAAATGGTAGGCAAACAAACAGAACCCAGCACTGAAGAGTTGTTCCATAACTTCCTGACTGTTTCTCTTGTATCAGCCTGGAGCTGAGTTTTGTTCTCAGAAGTCTCCCACAATTTCAGACTGACGTGTCGGAATGTGTGAGTGTCGGTCTTAGGAAGGATCTCAGTATGTTTACATGTGCTTACAGCTGGTTGGTTGGTCTGGATTGTAATTTTTGTGACCAGGACAAATGCAATGATTTGAACTAAACTGATATCTCTTTATGAAGTTTGTGTGGGTGTTAATGTTCATTGTTTTTGTTAGGTCTTGTGGGTAATCAGATAATCGATCTGTTTTAAATACAGCAACTTTCCTGATGAGAACTCTCTGCTGGACAGATTCTGTGCTCGTGTGCGTCTGCGTGCGTGTGTGTGTATGTGTAGTGGTGTGTGTGTATGTGTAGTGGTGTGTGTGCTCGTGTGTGTGTGTGTGTGTGTGTGCTCGTGTGTCCGTGGTTTTGTGTGTGCGTGCACTCATCTTTTTTTTTACATCATCTGCCGTGTATGTGCATGCTTTTCTTATTGAAACTTTTCATGTTTGGCTGGTTGTGTGTATGCCTGCACATAGTGTTTCTCCTTGACCATTTTATGTTGTCATCCTTCCATTTGCTTTTAGCAACTTCTTCCACTTTTTGTTCTGCCCCAACACTGTTTTTATAGACATATGGGGCTGTTTATTATACTTTAGATACTCATCAACATTTTTTATGGATGTCTGCATTCTTATAATTTTCTACAGTTTATTTCATGAAGAATCAGGCTTTCTAAATAAGTGCAGACTGCCCTGCACCATTAAAGTAAAGTAAACTGCTGGAGAGAGTTTGAAACTGATCTCTGGTCTGTCTGATCTGATTCATGACAATGTATTGAATCATGACATGAGGATCACAGTATGTATTGTATTGTAAGGTAACTGGTAACACCCAGCTCCAATAGGGGGACTGGATTTGTAAATATTTCTCTTTTAACCACTTTGTTTTCACAAACTGAACTGAGGCAGAGATGCTTCAGCTACAGTTTTGCCCACTGTGATCTCACAGTAATAGCAATCATTGCGCTACACCCGAAAGTGACATGAACCCTCGCACTACACCTGAAAGTGACATGAACCCTCGCACTACGCCTGAAAGTGACATGAACCCTCGCACTACGCCTGAAAGTGACATGAACCCTCGCACTACGCCTGAAAGTGACATGAACCCTCGCATTACACCTGAAAGTGACATGAACCCTCACACTACACCTGAAAGTGACATGAACCCTCGCACTACACCCGAAAGTGACATGAACCCTCGCACTACACCCAACAGTGACATGAACCCTCGCACTACACCTGAAAGTGACATGAACCCTCGCACTACACCCAACAGTGACATGAACCCTCGCACTACATCTGAAAGTGACATGAACCCTCGCACTACATCTGAAAGTGACATGAACCCTCGCACTACATCTGAAAGTGACATGAACCCTCGCACTACACCCAAAGTGACATGAACCCTCGCACTACACCTGAAAGTGACATGAACCCTCGCACTACACCTGAAAGTGACATGAACCCTCACACTACACCTGAAAGTGACATGAACCCTCACACTACATCTGAAAGTGACATGAACCCTCACACTACACCTGAAAGTGACATGAACCCTCGCACTACACCTGAAAGTGACATGAACCCTCGCACTACACCCATAAGGGACAGGAAAATTCACTTTACACTTAAGGGACAAAACTTTTGTACTACTCCCATTAGTACCCGAACATACCAGGAGCTACACCTGACAACCTCACGCTTATGTATTTTCTGAAATTATCTTTATTCTCTTGCTATAAAATGCAGTGTCACACCCTCCCTTACGTTGTTGTAATGGTGCATAAATAACCTCTGACCTTAACACCCATGTTAACCCCAGACTGATGTGTGATGGACAGTTTTCTGAGCCGTTTTAGAATGGGGTCATAACCTCCATCACCGCTGACCTGTTGTCTGTGTTTATACTGTAGGTGCAGTAGAAAGAACTGTGATAGATTTTGATATTACTGCATGTAAGGGTCATCAGACACATTTCCAAGCTATCTTTAGTTCTTGTTTATCTTCATTTTTTTAAATGACATGCAGGTTTGTATATTGAGGTATTTATAGCAGTAATTTCTCTCGCGAACAGCCCAGCATTGATTTGCTTCTGTGTATTCTATAGGTATTTAACATGAACTTTTACATCTATTTTTATAAGGTCGATAAATCTTTGCTATAACATGGATCTTTCACTGTTTAAGAGACATTTTTAAAGAGATAGTTGAGTCTTTTTAGCCTGTAGATTTACTTTTTTCATAAGGAAATGGTTGAATCAAAAATGGTTCTGTCACATATGAATGTCCTTCCAAACCTGCATGGCTGACTGGTTGTCTTCTGTAATGTTTTCTCTGCTCGTTCTCTTAGAGTAAAAGCATATCGTGAACACGGGCTTTCAAGCTCTGAGAAGGACAAAAAAGCACAATAAAAGTGGACCATATTGGTGTGTTTTATTCTAAGTATTCTGTGACAGTATGGATTCATTCAGTGAATAAAAGCATCTCCGAAGCTCTTAAAAATCTCCTTTTGTGCTCTGAACATGACTAACCATAAACAAGACAGCCATACAGGTTTGGAACGATGTGAGGGTGCACAAATAATGACAGAGTTTTCATTTTTCCATTGCTGCTTCTTAAAGGGGCATTCCAGCTTCTTTACCATATGTTTTTTTGCATCACCTGATGCTTGCTTTATTCCTTTGGCTCCCAAGACATTTTTAATACACAGTTTCATGGGAAAGTGCTGCGTGTGCTCAGAAAAAAATAAGTCCCAGACTAATTTCTTTCTTTTATAACTTTTGCTGATAACACACAGCATAATTGTTCCCAAAATGGTGGCAGTGAAATATAACACTGTATCGGTCTTATGAAATATAGACTGCAGGACAAAATGTTCCACATACTGAGGCTTGTGTCGTAATAACTCTGTTTTAAAAGAGCTGCTTTGCCCCTTTCCATATGCATGTAATAGTTAAGATAAAAGTCTAAACGAAAATGGATTATAGTGTGGAAATTTCAGTGTATATTATGATGAAATTCACTTTAGCCTAATATATAAAAAGGATGTTGATTTTTCGTTTGCTTTTCTAGAACTTTTAAGTGCAAAGTCATTTATAATTCTAAACAGTCGAGCAATAATGTGCAGTCTGTGAGCTGGGCACTTCTCCAGAATCACGCAAACCTCCACAAAACATTCACTGGAAGTGTTAACACTTACAGTGACAGCACAACTTTATTTGATATGACTGACTCCACATCAGCTACTGATCATGATTTTGTGTAGAGGTCGAGCTGTATCAAGGTCTAAATGAGAATTACTGTATATTTCCAATTAGACATCTGTATAAAGAGATGATGGTGTGTCCCTATATGATGTAAGATGCTTTGTGTGTGTCGGGTAACATTTTCTTTTCAGCTGAAAGATGTGATGTTCTGTGGTTGAGTAATAAATGAAAGTTTTAAAGTGTTTTACCTGTGTTGTTATAGGGAGACAGCGGATGGCTGATTTATTGCTCATGTCCTATAATACTTATTATATACCTATAATATGTTGTATTGCTGTGCACTGTTGGAATTAACAGACGGTATTTTAAAAATAGTTATTAAAAACATCCCAAAGCCAATGTTATGTTAATTGCATGATCACAGATCAACGTTTGTCTAAAATAGTTTCATACAAAATCAATTTTATTACAAAATTACATTCAACTTTAGCTTTTAACTGAATTTAATCTATTTTTGTAAAATCACTTGGTTTTAACAATTGTGGCATTTCAAGGCTTGTAGATATAACTATAAGAGCTTCATGTGTTTTACTTCTCAGAATAATAATCTTATTCTGTAATCTTAAATCTGGAAACTTGCGCCTCTTATCATTACCACAAGATGGCAGAAATGTCACTTTGGCTGCCCACCAAACATGCCACTTGGAGGCACTACCTGCCTCTTAGCAATCTCCGCTTATTCCACATGAATTACTGCAAAACCATTCCTGATTTTGAGCTCCATCTCCAAGGAAACCATAATATAATTGCACATACTTTACCTGCTGTTTGTAATTACTGTTATTTGTGTTATTCCATAAAATGCTCTAATTTGTACTTTAATTACACATTTTCAATTTAATTAAGTGACTTTGAGGTGTGTAATTTCTAAGCCACTAACCTCGCTGACTAAAATTACAACAATAATAGTTCTTCTCAATTCACCCAGTCACTTAGTGATCAGCCAAACAGAGAGTCCCGACCCTAAGTCATGATTGAGCCAGTGTTGCTCTTTATGGCCGGACACTTTTGGAAAAATTCAGCCTGCCAGGTGAATGCTGTTAACTGTCTCTGTTGGAGTGGAGAAAATATCTGAACAGATAAAAATGAGACTTAAGTTTTAAAGGTAGGATAGGCAATTAGGTAGGAGAGAGATCTCCAAAGCCATGCCGCCTCCAATAGTTTGTGGAGATATGCCTTTAAAGAAATAGTTTACCAAAGAATGTAACTTCTGTCACTTACACTCCTGTTGTTTCAAACCTTTATGACTTTTTATTCTTCTGTGGAACGTTCCAGTAGATTGTTTGCAGTATATTAAAAGCAGACAGTGAGTAGTGACTGTCAGTCTTGTATAAAGACAAAACGTTTGTTAAAAGTAATGCATATGACCCCTACAGCCATAATTTGAGTGAAAAACAGAATTTTAAAGCTGCAATCCTTAACTTTTTGCGGTTTAAAAATGAACAAACATCAGTTATTGAACAAGTACATGACAGATCAGTGTTCTGTGAACACAATCTCCATACCTTACCATGATTCACAAGTGAAAGTCAGCTTGGCTTTATTTAGCTTTAATATATGTAATGGAAAGTAACCTGCAATGTTGTGTTTCTAACAGAGATGGCAGTAGAGAGGTAAAAGTTACGGACTACTGCTTTAAGATCAAAATCTTGCCCATCACTGCTGCTCTCAAATCTTATTAGTGCTTTTATACATTTAAACACGTTTTAGCAGTTTCATAATAAATGCTGTGAAATGTCAATGGTTTTAACATGCTCCTTGTCACTGATTGTAACATGGCCAGTTTGAGATCTACAGGCAAGCATTTCATTTTCGATTAAAGTATTTTAATAGAATTGAATTGTGATGTTGGTTCTTGTCTTTTATTGAAATTGGCCACAGAATGTGCACACACAGGTTTTCCATTTGGCGGGTCTCTGCTGAAAACAGTTTCTGCAGTGATTTGCCACTGACCTGTGTCCAATTTGTAGATGTCAGAATCGGATACTTTTCCCCGTTCCGTATCAAAGCAGCATCTGTTTGACTGCTTGCCTAAAAATATCACCATAATGATTTCCTGATGCTCGTCTCCTCAGCAACAGCAGCACGGGCGATGAAAACCTGTCTGATGGGATTATTACTAAAAATTTCTCTGATGTGAATTTCTTTGTGGGGTGTTATAAAAACTGAGTTGGAAACCTTCTGTTTGTGGGGCTGTTTGTGGGTTCTGTTGCACACTGCATTCTGTTGATTTCACTGTGGTTTACTTCAGTTGAAAAATACCCTTTACTTTTACTAAATACTGAGTTTGTTCTAATTTGCCAGGTTGTCTGATTTGGTTAGGTATTTCTGTTTGACGGGAAGGCTCTTGAGAAATGCATGCATGTGGTTTTGATTCTGTAGTTCTGTGGATGTGTTTCAGTCTTCAGAGTGTTAAGAATGTTCACATTATACTGGTGAGTCTGTGCGTTAGTCTTTGAACCTAATATCTCACACATCTTCAGTTTGGAGTCCATCTGGAAAATCTGTCTGTGTGGGTTTACTTAACCATATATTGGAGACAAATTTGTACCCAAAACTGAGCACAACCTTCTTCTGACCATGTCCTCATTTATAAAAACGCTATTAAAAGAGTAAATAATGTTTTATCAATTGTAAAAATGTAAAAAGTGTGGGTCAGGTTATAATGTTTATATGAGTGTGTGTGTGTGTGTGTGTGTGTGTGTGTGTGAGAGAGAGAGTGAATGTGAGAAGCAGTATTGACTACATAACTACATTATTTGTAGTTAAACATATATACCAGGACCTTTTAGCTGTGCATTGATCTGACATTTAATTTGTAATAATAACCACATTGTTGAAGACTGAATTAACACATTTTCTTCATCAGGCTGTGAGGAAATGGATCACGGGTGAGTATGTGTGTGTTGTGAGATCAAAGGTCAGACTGATGTGATCTGATCTGTCTGATGATGTCTATTGTTTCTACAGCAGGTGTGGCAGCCAGAATCCAAACACAGATGTTGAGGAGCATTGTGTATAAGATGGGGCTTTGTTATCCATGCTGTGGTGAAGATTCATGCTCTAAATAAGCAGAAATGAATTAATAAATAGACCATACAACTGTAGTTGCTCTCTGTGCATCACACTGGTGGTTGCCTGTAATCAAAGCCAGTCATGTCATTGTTATAACTGATGTGTATTCTTACATATATTACATATATATTCTTTCAATAGGTGCTTCACAATGTCATAGAAGAACCATTCTGGGCTTTATGGGTCCATAGAGAACCTTAAACATCTGTAGAACTTTTCTGTTTCACAAATGTTTCTTTGCATGGAAAAGGTTCTTTAGACCATAAAAAGGTAAGAAAGAAGTGATTCTTGTAAGAACCTTTAACTGGATGGTTCTTTGGGAAACCATAATTGGTTCTTCTATGGCATCGCTGTGAAGAACCTTTTAAGAACCTTTATTTTTAAGAGTGTAGTGGCGTATTATTCTTTGTGGAACTTTAATGAGGCTCTCAAACCTTTTTCTTCTTTTCATTTCACAGTTCTTTGCAGGGTAAGTAGTAATTATAATTTGCTCAATTTTCAAACAATAGAAGTCAGTGGGTGGCGATCACAAGCAGCTCCATACCAGCCCAGAAGAAAGTCATACTGCTCAGAGATTGCTTTTAAACACCCCGAAAACTCAAAGAAGATCTCACGTAGGTTCTCCGTTATTACACTTAAGATTCATTATAATAAAAATGGACACAAATGAGACATGTGGAGAATATAAATACATTCCCCTAATGTTCATTTAGCTTATAAAATTTGGTCTAGGAAGAACTACATGGGACGTGTTCCTGCTGAGAGGTAACTGAGCTCTTTTTGTCAGGAGAAAGAAAGCCAAAGTCTCCATTGGCTCTCCATTTAATCTTTTTGCAGTCTAGGAGAAACCACTGAGATATCAGTGAGAACTCATCCACGATTATTGCTTTCACAGGGTAACAATTCTTAATGTGCATACGCTGGACTGAATGTATGCGTGTGAGGGAGAGAGAGAGAGATTCATCCCCCTCTTTTATGTGGTCCCTCTTTTCGTCTGGTTAGATGCCTGCGACTGAATCCAGTGAATGGTGCCTTGGTTTACGCAGCACCCGCTGGTGAATGTAAAGGTTTTTATTCAGCATTTATTCACACTTATTCATCACCGAAGAGACGTGGAGGAGGACGTCTCCAGTTATGAAGCATCTCCCAAAGCTTCTTGCATTTAAAGCCGCTGATATCTGTGCCCGAATCGTGCGCCTTTGAGCGCATTACAGCGGCTCTCTTGGATCGGTGCCACGGTTGTCTGTCTCCATCCGTCGCCCGTTCACCCAACCACACCTTCCCGTTACATCCCCACCAGCGCCGGCGGATCCCGACAGCTCCCGTCGCAGGTGACCGAAAGGGACCTCATTGATCAGACGCTCGGTGCGCACCAGAGCCACGGATGTCGGACCGGCGCCTGTGATCGGTCCAGGAGGAGGCAGGAGAGCAGGATTTATTCGCCCGCAGGCGCGCACGGCTTTGTCCCGCATCCTGCGCCAAGCCGAAGCGCATCACCTTGGAGGATTGAACCGCACCGACATCCAACTTACCAGGTGAGGCTGTCGGCTGCGCTTGAATAATGGCGATATCTTAAACGTGCCAAAAAACTTCAGGCTGAATCGTAACTAATATGAAGTCAATAGTGTAACAAAACCTTCAGGAGCATGTGCACGGAATTCAGTCTTCATTTCGTATTGGATTCGTATTGCAATCCTAATCAAACCTGGTAGTGAAATGAAGTTACAGAGGATATTTCTTCCCATTCGTTACGTTAAGGTGCATTCAGCTCTTGGTAATTGTAATAGTTGTGTTGGAAACTGTGGGTTATAACCTAATAGTCTAGTTTTTATTTTGTGCCAAATCACAATTCTGTAAAAAAATCCAATAAGATCAATTTAGTATTGTAACAATCTGGAGATCCTGTACCTTTTCCTTTAGGAGTAAATGCATTTTGGGGGTTTTGGTGAAGGGCTGGGTTAATAAAACAGGGCTGTTCATTGTCCTCCAGGGCTTGCTGTCTGTTTCACATCATATATTTTGGATCTATATTTTGTCCAGCTGTTTTAGTTGGTAATGCACTCACGTGCAGGCGCATGCAGGAGAGCTGCTCCATTGCTGGTTGCAGCAGCTTATCTTTCTATTGTTGCAAATGCATGCACGGTTCAGGTCCATCTCTGCGGCTCTTGCTGGTCATAAACAAACCTCTTCAGCGGCAGGGTTATGTAAAGCACGTTTCACATGTCAACAGTGGCTTTGAACAAAGCTGGTGTATGTTGGTTTGGAAGATAAGGGTGTGTTTTGCATTGGAATATACATGCATGACTGACATGCAATTACCAGATGACTTTTGTTATCAAGCTCTGTATGTGATGAGTGTTCGCTTTGTGCGGCCCCTGTAGGTTTGCATAATTTATATTCTCATTTAAAAGTCTTTGGTTCCCTTATTTCTATGGAAAATCAACATTATAAGAGTAATAAACTGTACACAACCCTTCAATAGGTACTGTAGTGGTGGACATGAACGTATCAGAAGCTAAAACCATGCTACATATATATATATATATAGTATATAGTACATGATATTTATATATAGTATATAGTACATGATATTTAAATACATAGTGCTCACAAGGAACTATAGTGCCATGTTCAAAAATAAAGCCATTGTACCTCTTTGTAACTAAAGTGCAGTACTAAAACAGCTGTATCACATGCATATGTGAATGAGAATCTGGAAACTCTTCACATGTTCAGGTAAAAGCTCAAGAGAACGCGAGTGAGGCCAGCACATCTATCAGTAAGACAGCACAGCACCTTCCTGCGAGAGACAGAATTGTCCTACACACAAAAAGCGGTAACTGCTTGTTTTTTGCTGACGTTATGGCTTTATCCTCTTAGGCATGCTGTGATGTATTTATTTCATATGTTTATTTTTATCTATAGGTTCTAGCCTTTGAAAAATAAATCGCATTTATAAAACAATCCTTGATGCTGATTGGTCATAAGCTATGGTTTAGGGCAGGCTAGAGAGATCCAAAGAATTCCAAGAGAGAACAGAATATCTAATCATGGGTGGTTGCCAGGGTGTTGCTATGCAATGGCTTTGGCATTCGGAGTGGTTGTTAGTGTGTTGCTGTGTGGTTGCTATGGTGCTTACTAGGCTAAGTGAGAAGAGTCCACACCCAAGTCTCTGTGATATTCTGGTCCATAGCAATGTCTAGGCTCCATTCTTTAATGTAAGTCTACAGACTTTTTCTGCATACTTTGTTGTCCAGCAGGCGATAATCATAATTCCAGTCACTTAGAAAAATAACGGCACACCTCCCTTCAACAAGCAGTATGATTTGAGGTACGTTCATGCATGTAGCTCAAACACTGATGGCTGAGTTATGTGTCGAAGTTTTCTTTTTAGTTTCATACTTACATAACTGCCTGCATGGTAATGATTATTTAATGCTTTATTTAAAGAGAAGGATATACTCCAGAGAGAGGTTAGATATAAACTATATCTAATTTTGAATGCAGTTATGTGTTTGTTGTTTGCAGACAGTGAGGTGTGCGATACTTTAAATGAGTAACTGTAATTGGAAAAAATTGGAAGCAGTAACATAATTTTCGGCTTCCTTTTCCAAGATTGGCTGGCTGCGGTCTGCAGCAGACAAGACTTCAGAGTGTGTGTGTGTGTGCATGAGGGTAAGTGTGTGTTTGTTGGAGAGAAATGGAGGGAGATGGAGAGAGAGAGAGAGAGAGAGAGAGAGCAGTGTAACACACACACAGAAACTGAGAGAGGGTTGACTCTCTTCAACTGACTGCTTGTGAATAGCCCTCCTGTTATCTTCGCAGTGCACACAGACAGCGACGCAGCAGGCCAGCCAGGCAGGTGCTGCACAAAAATAGCAGGTGTCTTTTTGGGTAATACACATACACACCCCTTTTACCACCCCACGGTTCTCCGGGGGCCATGCAGGCACCCATTGGTGGGGACCAACTGCACTGAGGGGCCCCCCTTCACCCCAAGCTCGACTGACCAAGGGTGACGTTTTGGTGCTGTCCACACCTTGTTGTGTGTGACGGCTGCCCTTGTCCTTATTCGTGGTCTGTGGACTGGAGGATTGCCCTCATCTTTGTAACAATGAGGAAGGATTTAGAGCTCACGGTGGAACTCAGATATTCGTGTGTGTGTTATCCAGCCCAGGAGAAAATTGTATTGCTCAGGTTGCTCTTTCATAGCTGAGACTTAATTAAATTTTCAGTTATATTTCAGGCATCAAGTGTCAGTCTCAGATATTTCTGTAAATTCTAATTAGGATAGAAACAAATGACACAAATTTTGCTGTACAGTAAGAGTATAAAGATATGTGTGCGAATAGCATAAAGTAGATTTAGTTTTCATTTCATTTAATGAGAAGTGTTTGAGATATTATTTCATTTTTGAGAACTCTAAAAATGTAAAAAAGTTATTGTGAGATTATTGAAGTCTTTCCTAGGGAGAAAAATCTGAGAACAGAGAGAGACTCACTGTCAGGGTTCAAATTTATCCTAAAGCCATTCAGTGAGGTTCTGGGCTTTGGCAGGCCTTCCACACCAGAGCAAATAAATAGTCTGGAACATGTTCTCATTTTTTCTTGAGCCGTGTTCTTGATTTTTTTTGTTTCCGTGTAGCCAAACCTGTTAATTAAAAGGGTGTGTCTATATCTTTTTTGCTCATGTATTGTACGAGTACTCAATTCCTAGATCTGTCTGGTTTGTATTTTTTTCCGCAGTAGGTGTGAGCTTCTGTCCAGTGGAGCATTCCGTACCCATCTGATGGTCTAAACACAGCACCCTACTCAGCACTGTTGAGAGAGCTTCAGTTATCTCTTTCTGCTGTTTTGAAGTTCATATGGGTCACCATAAATCATCTGCAGTGCTAGCGGTGAGCTGAACGTGAGCTAACTAGCAACAGACCAGTCACAGAATGAAACCATCACATCATATCACATCAGAATGAACACTGTGTCTGTAAACCCACACAAAGGCAGATCAGTTTGATGAAAAAGTTGTTTAGCAGTTTCATGATTGGCGTTAGGAACAATTGAGTCCGCTAGTTCAAATTAGTCTGCCTAGGACCCCAACGATTCCATCTTTTAATGGGTGCCCTGTTCAGTGCCTGATTAGAAAACCTGCCTGTTTTTTATTTTAACATATTATATAACATAAATGTTTATCTTTTATGTCAATTTGACCATTATTGTCTTTTAAATCGTATTAATCTGTAACATATTAAAGCAAGAGTGTGATATGTCCGGATATGCAGCACAAGGACTAGGTTGGACTCATCTGACCAATTTTGACCTAATTTGATCCAATTGTTAATGGTTAAATCCAACCAAAATAAGCATCTGACTGTAGCTGGTTTTACATCGTTTTTAGCTGGATCTAGTAGGTCTTTAGCTAGTTCAAACTAATTTAGGTGGATGATTAGCTGGACGACCAGCCAAAGTCATCAGTGGTCAACTGGTAGACCACTTTGGCTTGGCTAGTAGGGACTACTAGTGAAGCTACTAGCTACTGGTTATAAATGAAATAAATCAGTTCCTGTCTATCTTGCATCACGCTATCAGCACCGTGATTCAACACATGCTGAGCATGTGTGTTAACCTCAGCTATATGCTGCTGAGATATATGAGGGATCTGACAGGTTGTCAGCATGGCTGGATGCAGGGGATCTATTGCATTTATATATCACATCCAGAGGAGCACAAACCTCCAAAAACATGGCCACATGAAAGAGTTTGTACAGGCCTATGAAACCAAATAGACACAACTGGGCATAAGGGGCTAATTTAAAAGCAGTTAGCCACCAATTAGCTCCAAATTTCATCAGCAGTTAAACACACAAAATGTTCCAGAATTAGCCTCTCAAAAACTCCCAAACTCTCTGTTTGTACTCCACATAACCTTCACTTTAACATCACCCAGAAGGTCTGCTTTATTAAATGTTTGTTTTCAAATCCCGCAGTAATCAGCGATTGCCACATGTTAGCATTTTGCGGCATATATACGTTTTAAGTAATCAGGGTTTCTCGTAATGTTACGTGGTAAACAAGGAAACCGCAACAGCCTGCGTAAGTCTCACCTCCCTCTTATCTGAATATAAATTCATGCAAAGTGGCTGTCTGGCATCGGGTAAACAAATAAAACGCTGTTAAACGTAACCGAGTGCTGGCGTTAAAGTGAAACGAAATATTATTCTCCTGCCTGATTTCCCAGCATTGTTTCGATTGACATTAGCGTGCACAAAAACCGCAGGTTTTCAATTGTTTTGGGTTTCGCCAATCAGGAAGTTTCTTGGTTTTGTGTGTGTGTGTGTATTTGACTGTTCATGCAGCATGTGATTGTGTCATTGTGTTCAGTGTGTGCGACACACTCCTTTGCTTTTCTAAATTGATTTTACTGCTAAAAAAGGTGATATGGAATAATTTCATGGCTTTACTGAAATTGCCAGTCATGCATTTTATTCAAATTCTCAACAGGGAGGTTGTTTACCAGGGTGCCGACTGTACATAAGCAGGACGAGATGAAAACGAGGCATCGCACTGGAAATGTTATTGCTCAGAGGTCGCTCTTTCATAGCTCAGGAGACTCAGGAGTTTATGGTTAGGTCTATGTTTATGTTTTTAAACATCATCTTTGTCCCAGATGTTTCTGCTAAAACTCCTGTGGAGAAACGACAACAAAAGCAATTGAGTCATGCAGGATGAATGTGATAGTTCAGATCATTTGGTCTCGGGAGACTAGAATGAGAAAAGTTTGTGTTTGTGTCAAAATCCAAGACTTTAAACCCAGACCCTGAAATCTTACACAAATCTCGGTACAGTATATGACAACTCCTCTGAAACTATAAAAATCATGCGTGAGATTACATGGGTTCATTTTTTTATATAAGAAGTATGAGACTTCAACAGGAAATGTTCTCAGAATGTTGGCTAATGTTCTCTAAAAGTGCTCAGTTATAAAAGTTATAATTATATTAGTAATATTAGTAGAATTTATATTTTTATTAAGTTATTTATCATATATATCAAAAACGTTATTCTTAAGTAGTTAGTGGAAATTTTTAAAATGTTACAGAAATTAAAAAGTTTGAATAAAGTTCTTAAACCAAGCCTCTACGTTTTCACAACATAAAATTGTTAGCTAGGATTCTCCATTTGCTTTCAGTTTAATCTCATTGCTGCCTAGGAGAAGCTGTTGAGATACTGAAGAGATTTAATTGGTGATTTTTCTTTGCTTAGTTACACCAGATCTCATTACAGTTTTAATAATAGATCAGTTTTGATGATTCTGTGCCAATTCAATATTTAATCATTAAACATGGCACATGATTGCTTTCTATGTCAAATATTGTAACAAATTCTTTTGTAAACATCTAGATTGTTCTAGACATCTAGATACACTTTCGTAAATATCTAGGTTTATTTCCCTGTAGTTGCCCAGATCTGCTAATGCATGCCTAGAAGAGCTCCACCACGACATCCGTGCAGTTATGACAAGGACGAGAAGGCTGGATGCCCCACCATGCTATTGTGTAACGTTTAGAAAGCCCCTTTGAGAAGCGCCTGCAATGTGGCAGTATCTACCAAGATGTAGATCACACAAGCTCTGCTGGAGATGGGCATCAATCCACTGACCTGCTCTCCAAGACACCAGACACACAGGCGGCAGGGGGGTCATTCTTCAGAGCCTACATGGCAGAGGAATACAAAAAGGGGAAAACGTGGTTCTCTTCGATTGTGATGTCAGTTCTGAAGCCATAACTTGATTAATGAGAGTCTGTTGAATGGTCCTTTGAAAATAAATGTCTCGAAATTCATCTATAGGTTGTCAGATGTCGCAGGAGTGTTTAGCTTCATGACTCCCCCCAATGAAGAAGAACAGAGGGCGGAAAGAATGAAGGCTTTCTGAAGTGTGATGTTGCTGAAGTTGTGGGGTGCTCAGGGACACTGTGAGGGGAAAGTGCTGGATGTGATTTTGGAGAAGATTACATGAGTGACAGAATGACTGTCTACCTTTCTTTTCTCACATTCTCAGCACAATGTTTTTGTTCTCCCTCGCTATTCATTTTTTTGCTCCTTAGGTATTCGCGTTGCTTTGTTCTTTTCATTTTTCTCCGTGGTGCATGATGGGAAATTTGACAGTCGCAGTCAATGCCGCAAATAAGCTACTTGAAATTCATTCACAGTTTAAATGGCAATACCAACACTGTAGGACAGAAAAGAGCCACCCAAAACAGTTGCTGTATACCAAAATCTTCTGAGCTGTCTGGATGTTTACTCTACACAGGCAGCTGCCTTTTTCAATACATGGCGCACATGAATACTGAATAATATTTGTGTATACTTGTGCCTAGATAACAGGGGAACGTTCTCAGAACATTGGCTAACTTTCTCTAATGTTGTCTCAAAGTTATCGAAAACAGTCTTGAAGTAACGTTAGTAGAACTTTTTAACTTTATATTTTCTTATGTATTCTGAAGTAGTTAGTGTAACGTTTTAAGTTGAATTTTTTGAAAAATGTTTGATAAAGTTTCCTTGAACGTTCAAAATAACATTTTAACGCTGCTGTTACTTAATGGAAACATCAGGGAAACGTTCTTACAATCTTAAACTGTTAGCTGGGAAAGCTGTTGTATATCCTGCAGTCACGAGGAATCAGAGTTTACAGATGCTGTTTAATAGTTTAAAAGCAACAGTGGGGGTAACATCAGGTGATGCTCTGTCATATTTTTTTGTGAGGCTTATTTAAATATCTGTCCATTTGTAACGTATGGTCAGAGAAACAGTGTCTGTATTAATTTGAAATCCACAGAGGAGGCACTTGACCTTGGAGCTGGAAGATGTTTTTGTGAGAATCTCAAAAGAGTCTTACTGAACCCCTGTCTAACTGAAAGAGAAATGTCAGTAAAAACCCTGTAAAGACACATTTGTTTCATTCCAACTCAATTCGCTGAAAGAAAAGCAATTTTTGATTGAATTTAGCTTTTTGTACAATCTGGTTCGGATCTTCGATGAGAAAATATCCCATTATCGACACTCCACGTCTGTCTCACATCTTGAGGCTAATGGAATGATAATTATGATGTATTTGAGCGTTTTATCATACTCAATTTTATCTGAATAATTTTCAGCATCCAGCTGCATTTTCAATATCTGAAATTTTATCAGATCTTTTAGTGCTGCTTATTCATAATTGAGGTTAGAAATTTTAACAGACCCCTTTCCTGCTGTATGAATTTGGTACGTAACATGTTAATCTATACTGTTAGTTTTTTGGCAGATGGTAAAATGAGTGAAAAAAATCTATCTATATATATCTAGATATATTACATATATAGATATATATGATGTATTACATCTATAGATGAGAACCACACACACATATAGAGGTTGGCTCTTAACAGTAAGTGACCACCTAGCAACCACTTGGACTGCCCTAGCAACATGGTGGTGAGTTTCCCAAAGCACCTCTCACATTTCTACAAATGTAAAAAATCTACTTGATTTTTTTTGTGCACCCTTAAAAGCAGTGATTTGATTGGCCAGTAATGTGTCTGGTATAAGCTCATTAATCATTGGTCTGATAGCACGTGTTTTAGAGTGCAGATGTTTTGTAATCAGACATGTAATCACTCTCTCTCTCTCTCTCTCTCTCTCTCTCTCTCTCTCTCTCTCTCTCTCTTCCCTGTATGTATGTTTGGTGGACATTGGACGTGGCTGTAATTCTACTGCCTGCTGCATTGATTAAACCTACAATCTGGTTACCAATTCATTTTGCCTGTGGCGAATCTCCTGGGATTTGAAACAGCAGCCACTCTGGTCATCAGTTTTAAGGAACCCTTCCCCCTGAGCTCAGTGGTCTGGGCTATTGTCTGCTAGTGAGATCTGGGTTTTTAACAGACCTGCACAAGTTGACATCTGTACGTTAATGTCTAATTTGAATTTCCTGCCCTCTTGGCTGTGTCTCATTTCCTCTAATATGTATCTGTACATCTTTAACACAAATCTGGCTCTTGTTTTTATAGCTGTCAACCAGTACAGCGCAATTCTGGAGTATCAGAAATCTCTAGTCAGGAAAATCCTGAGCTATTTACTGGATTTACAGAATTTTGCTGTTTGGCATGACAGGATCTAGAATTTTTTAAATATATTTTATATATGTAATATTATAATAGCTAATATTTAAAATATGCTAGGTTTTTCCTGAGGCCATTTGGAGCCAATGAAGTTTGTAATTTAATTTGTATTGTCTTTATTGCATTTCAGAGTTGCTGACCCTTTCAGTTCTAGCACTAAGGAAAATGTTGTGTCTTTATGGAACAGCATAGAGGAAAAAGTCAGACTATGAATCTACTACACAATGTTTGTCATCTGTAAAGCTGTTTTACAGTTGTGTTACAAACAGCAGGCTGTGATTGGTTGTTTCACATACATTGACATACACAATTCATTTTGACAGAATCTACAATCAGAAGTCAGACCTGCGAGATGAGTGACTAAATTTGACCACCTGGCTAACAATTTTAGGTTGTCAGAACATTTCTCTAATGTTTCCGTTAAAGTAACAAAGCATTAAACATGTTATTTTTAACATTCTAGGAACGTCCAGTTTTTTTGGATTAGTATTAACATTATTACTTGGTTATCAAAACATTATTCAAACATTTTGCTAACTCTCAAACTTTTTAAAGCATTCCACTAATAATTTCAGAATAACTAAAAGATATGTAACGTGTCTGATAACTTTCAGATAAACTTTAGAGAACGTTCTGAGAATGTTCCCTGTTAGCTGGCCATCCAGCACTGATTAGAAATATGAAAAGTTATTTTGTCAGCCTTAGAAATGGCTTAATCCCTATGCAATGTACTTACTGCTGAAGAGGAGGGCGGATGGAGACGCACCTCTTATTTAAAACAGTTGGAAGGTCGCTAGGAAGGTCCACCGCTCATGCACAGATGCATTAGCAGGAAATTGTTAGGAGTCAGGATTTTCACAACACATCCGTGTGTGCCAGCGAGCCGTAGCTCACACTCAGACAATCTCTCAGCCCTCTGCAGAGCTAGCAGTGTTACGCTTGTTGATAACGGCGATTTGCAGCACTGCTGACCTGACGAAGCTTCCCTGGCCCCGACATCACTCTTTCTCTCTCTCTCTCCCCCTATTCTGGCCTTCCTTCTGTTTAACCTTTAAACAGGCTGAAACTGCTGGTGTTGGTTTCTGCTCTAAATGGAGTTTTATAGACGAGGCTGTTTGTGAAGCGTCCTCTGTTCTCATCTCCAGGATGCAGCACTTTCAACTTTCACACTAGAGTCTGTGAATACAATCGAGATCATCCATCATTTGTACTTGTTGAGAGATTAAGAACAAATAATATTGTGTTTTAACGCCTGTTTATTGTGTCCCGTTACTAAACTTGGTTGTACGCTAGTGTTGCAGTTAAAAATAACCCAGCAAACAGGAAACATTTTCAATGTACAAGTTCTCTCAAATTGATCAAAAAACCTTATTGCAGTAATGTTAGGAGAACATTTTCTAACGTGATATATCTTGTTTCAAAAGCATTATTCTTAAGTTGTTAGAGGAACATTTTAAAAATGTTACAGAATTGAAAAGATTGAATAACATCCTTATAACCAAGCAATAACATTAATACAAAGTAAAAAAAAATAAAAAAGCTGGACAGTTTGAACATTCCTAGAACATTTTAATGTTTTTGTTGCTAATGGAAATGTTAGGGAAACGTTCTGAAATTGTTAGCTGGGATCTGGTTTTTCATGATATGAGCCCTTCAAAGACCAGTTGAAAGTTAGACGAGTTTAGAAAAATCTTTGAGGTCCGTAAGCAAAACTGCACAGAGAAAATGTCAGAATGTGGATGTACGACAGTCAGTGCTCATCATCTGTAAGGCTGTACTACAGCTCCTGAATTGTTTACCGTAGTGTCTCACTGTGATAAAACAGTCAGTCTCGCTTCTGCTGGCATTCACTTTGTGTGTGTGTTGATGATCTTAGATCTCTCCACAATTTTCCCTCATCCCCGGCTTTTGACAGATTCTTTTGAATGTCACAATATCTGTGATTTATATCTAAGAAAAGCAATCAGAAAAGTTAAATCGGATTTTTTTTGTTTCCATGGCAAATGTTTAGGTTGTTTTTAGAAAGAAAGGCTGAATGTTTTTCTTTCCATCAGATTAAAGCTCATTACAGCCCTGACAGTCAGAGTGGGGAATGTTTCTCATGAAACAGATTTCTTTAAGATGTTTTCGCTCTTCTTGGAATAGATGTGTTTATCTCACTTTCTTAAACAGTACTATGAATGCTGCCTTGTGCAAGATTAATGGATGGAGTTTATTGATCCACAGGAGATATCTGTAGACTGTTTAAATACACTGAACTGTGGTGTGAGGAGATCCAGCAGATCTGAGACCTGCCACAGAAAGATGCCAATTGTTCTGTCTTCTGCCGTGATGTGTGGAAACCTTAAATCATTGATTTAACAGGTGGCTTTTTAAAATATGGGCTTGCACAGTAACTTAAACTTTTAGGTTGTATAGCACCTGTTTAGTACAACCTGTGAGGAGAAGACATAAGGGAATAGATGTAAAGACAGACACATTCATAAAATGATAGATGATATGCTTATACATTACATATATATATATATATATATATTATATACACCGTATGTATATTACATATATAGATTGATGGGTAGACAGATGGATGGATAGATCAATATACAGATAGAAATAGAGGTTTGAAAATAGTAATCTGGAATACATTAGTGGAAATTGGACCTGCTGATTGTTTGGTTTAAAGGGATGGGATGGTTGGAGGATGAATGAACAGACTGACAACTGGATGGATGAATGAATAAATTAATAGAAGAATGGACAGATGGAGAACAAATGGATGGATTTACACGGTGGATGGATAGATGTATGTATGAGCGAATGAAGAGACAGATGGATGAGGAAGGACAGATTTATGGCTGAACTTCATGTCATGAGTGTGTTGAACACACAGGTGCTGGTCTGCTCTCGGGGTTGGAGGGAGATGATAGCTAAATGAAGAGTTCACCATCTGTTTCCTGTTTATTCTGCTGTGCTTGTGTGAAACATATGAATATCAAAAGCATTTAGCACCTTGTACTTCCTGTTTATGTTTTGTTTACGGCGTGAAATTGTTATGGTAAATACTCAGTGGTTTTGTATGCGGCCAGTATTTATGAAGTGTTGCCAAGTCACTTTCACCTACCGTTGTCTTAATTATACCGGATTTTTTGCACCTTTCCGATAGGCTGTTGGCAAGACAGTCGTAAAAATCAATGGCATTTGTTATAGGCAAGAAATAATATTTTTTTTCCTCCCATTAAAAGCAGAAACTTAATGTGACCATCAGGCTATAAGCCATAAATGACAGCAGGAACACGTATTCTGTTCCCCTTGTGTGTTTTAAAGACCCCCATGGGGTCCAGTCACCTTCACAGTGAAACACACAGGCTAAATTTAGCCTCATTAAAAGGGATTAAACACACAGAAATGTCAGTATCTAAGGAGCGTTTTTTCCCATAATGCTTTGCAGCAGGACCAGAAGACACCGTTTGTGGACTCACAGAAGCAGAGCTGGAAGCACAATTAGAGGATTGTAAAAAGATAGTTTCCCTTCATTTTGGTGCCTTCTGCAACATGGTTGCTTCATCTCTAGTTTTTACTTTGATTACATTTTTGTGTGCGAGGGATTACGGAGGGATTAAGTTTAGCACTTCAAACGGTGCCGCACGTCTTGGCAAGCATATGTGCGCTTCTGCGGAGAGGAAGTGAGAGAGATGGCGACAGACTTGGCAAGGTGTCAAACTTTAAACGGCAGCTTGTTCATGATATCTGTTTGGAGGAAGGCTGCTTTAGTTGGAGCATGAACTGATAGATTCTCTTTGATGATCTTTTGTCACATGCACAAATGGGCTACCGTTTTCCATGCCTGTGAGGTCATTAAAAAAACGGTTTCAATTAGGTCTACGATGGATTTCATTTATTCAGGATGTCACAGAATGTCAAGTACAGTTTTGTGTCATTCCCTGATAAAGCCACTCAGATTTAACACGGACATTTAGTGAAAAACAGATTTTCCTTTTTTGTATTCTTTGTAGACGTACTACAACGTTTGTAACGCAAAGCTCCTCACTTCATATTCAAGACAGAATTAGTGAATGGCTGCCTGCATTTATATATCAGCTACTGTTTAATATTTCGCAGCTGAGTGCTGTTATACAGTTGCCAGTGTGTTTTGAGTGGTTGCTAAGGTGTTGTTAAGTGGTTGCTAGGTTATTCTGAGTGGTTGCCGTCTGCGCCAAGTGCTTTGAAAAACCCTTAACCCTCAGGCATATGGACAATGCTTCTGTCTTGGCAGGCACCACTAATATGAAATTAATCTTCATATGCACAGACACATTTGATTTGATTTTAGGTCATTCATGTCCTATCGATCTAAATCTGGCAGATAACAGTCAAGCTCAGTCCACGTTCTACAGGGTGTTTTTTAGCAAAACACACCAAGTAGCACAACATCCATTAACCAGGGCTGCCGCTTAATGGATTTTGAATGTTTTCAATTGTAGAATTAGAAAAAACTCCAAAAGATCCTGAACAAATTTCCAGGTTACGTCTGTCCAGTGGGACCGCGGTGGTCGGAAAGTGAGAGCTATTATCACGCAGAGAGTGAAATACGTTGTGTTCTCACACAATCACTTTGAATGATAGCAGCTATAAAGTTTAGCCGAGCTACTTCATTTCCAGCCATTTTATGGTGGGGCGTTTGTGACTGGGCTACGGTGGCACCTGGAGACTGCGTGATGGAAATAGCTTTGCGTGCTGTGTGCCTGCTTCTATAGGGCAGATTTTGAGGCAGTTGTGACAGTGACACACGAAGCAGTTTAGCCGTTAGCCATGAAGCTCTGGAGACGACCGGTCCCTGTGCCATAAAGAAAGTGGCAGAGCTTCGAGCAGTTGCCAGGAGACTGAAGAACAAGACAGTGGTGTGAGGGTGTGTGTGCGGTTTACAGACACTTTGAGTTCAGAACAGCTGCTGAGTTTCATTTCTCAGAGGAATTTAAGTTTATGAAAGTGTGAGACAGACACACGGGCACAAGGGACGCTGCTGTATGGGTACAATGTCAACCTGCACTTGTCTGCATGGGTTGGAGTTCAGTGCATATCAACCCCAGCCCCTCAAAGTGATGAATGGAATCTGACAGGTGAATTGAGTTCATTATTTATAAGATAAGCATAGAAATGTATTAGAAAATTGCAATAAAACTGTTCGTTCTAATCTTTTCATTCATGTGCATGTAGCTGCAAGTGTTATAAGTGTTATCAATGGTGTGATGACTCAGTCTATAGTGAGCTGAAGTTCATCTACAGATAACAGTGAGAATTTACACTGCTTACATGTAATATAATGTGATTTCATGTGACAAATTAATGTGATATCTTGTGTTTAAGTTTATAAAGTTAATTTCAGTTAAAGTTAAATAATCAAATAAGTTAAATAATAAATAATTAAAGTTAACTTCATAGTTTCTGTTGCATACAGTTCAGAACTGCAAAAATAATTATGGTTTTCCAACAGGTTTCCCATTCAACATTTCCTTCATCTGTCATTGTTGTTCAAGAAGGTAGTCCCACCCAAAACTCACGCCATTGGTTGAGCCAGTGGTTGCCATGTTGGGCTGCTCAACCAAGCACAATGTTTTACACTGTTTGGGGTGATCAACCTACAAATGTGTTAGTTGTGGTCTCTACACTTTAAACGGTTACAGAAGAAGTTCTTTAACATCACACGCTTATTACAAAGTTAACAAAAGTTAATAAGGCGCATATGTTTCTCCACACATAATTGTAAAATTGCCAACTCACTTCCAAGCTGTTTAAGTCAGATAAACACAGACGCTCGGTAGTTTGTAAGCTGTTAGTATTTTAGCGCACCATGTTGATTTCCAGCCGTCCGGAACGTCTGGCAACCGAGAGCTCGGTGGTTAATTAAGTGATTTTAATCTGCAAGATGCCAATCAGTGAGTCAGCCAGTACCGATTGGTTCATCTGAGGGAGTATCAGCAGGAGATATTCTCAGGCTTTGACTCGCATGTATGGATGCAGAATTTTTAGCTAGAGACTGTACTTGTGAAGTGTAGGAGCTCGTAAGGCAGGCACATCATTTACATCTGTTACTCTCACATGCACTGTTTACCCATAACCATAACCCAGCTAACAATTTTAGCCTGTAATAATGTTTCCCCAACGTTTCCATTAAGTAACAAAAACATTAATGGTATTTTGAAACTTCTAGGCACGTTCAAAACGTCTAGTTTTTTAAACATTGTATTAATGTTATTGCTTGGATAACAGAACGTTATTCAAACTTTTTTAATTCTGTATTGTTTTGAAAATGTTCCACCAGCTACTTAAGAATAACATTTTTAATATATATGATATATAACTTTTAAAACAAGTTGTACTAAAGTTAATGCAAGAACTTTTTTGATAACTTTCTCATATTCCCGTCATGTGCACCTACAAGCCTTGAATGTTATATATCATACGTATCAAAAATGTTACCCTTAAGTAGTCAGTGGAATGTTTAAAAAATGCTACAGAATTAAAAAATGTTTGAATAACGTTCTTACAGCCAAGCAATCACGTGAATAAAACATCTAAAAAACTGGATGTTTTAAACGTTCCTAGAACTTTTAAAATGACATTTTTGGTTACTCAATGGAAATGTTAGGGAAACGTACTTACAACCTAAAATTGTAAGCGGGGGACATATTTCCATATAGACCAGGACAAAATCCTACAGAACTCTTGCTGCTTTGATTCTATAAGGTTTAAATCTGAGTTCTTCCTGCTGAACGTTTTATTAACCCCACCCCTTTGTGACATCACAGTCTGCCATGGGCCATCAGTAGATGTGTGATGACACTATAATGCTGTCTGCTTTATTCTTGTATTATATTACCTGTGGTTATAGAGCTGTCGTTGTTCTCACCTGTCAGTTGAGAAGGGTTCATCTTCTTACTAAATTAGCCTGAGAATAGTGTGTTGATTATAGGTTCCATAGCTTACCCTAATGCTCTTGTATCTCTCTGTTACTCTCTCTGTATGTGTCTCACTTGCTTCTCTCCTGCTGTGATTGTGTATTCATATGCACAGCACTCGACTCGCTCATAATAACATACTGATCCAAACAGATCAGAACAAACGGGCGGAGTGCAAGTAAAACAGCTGTTATGTTACTTACACTCCAAATCTATATGTCAACAAACAAACAAAGCTTATTTTTATGGTATACACCTAACAATTCGTCAATTGGCCACAATCACAGCTGGTGGGATATTATGATTTGTTGTGTGAACTTGCAATATTTTTGGTTTCATTTGTTGGTTTTACAATTTAAAACTGAAATCACGACGTGGCCCTGTGAGCTGCTTCCTGCAGTGTGTCGGATTCTGACTTAATGGAACCTAATAGTGACTTAAAGCACAGTATATAAGCAGATACTCTGTACAACTACCCAGCTAACAATTTTAGGTTGTAAGAACGTTTTCCTAATGTTTACATTAAGTAATGTTACTTTGAAAGCTCTAAGAACTTTCAAAACGTCCAGTTTTTAGACATTATATTAACATTATTGCTTGGTTATCAAGCGAAAGAACGTTAATCAGACGTAATTCCACAACATTTTTAAAATGTTCCACTAACAACTTAAAAACAACATATTTGATATATAGATATATAAAGTTAAGAAACATTGTACTATCGTTACTGCAAGAACGTTTTTAGATACATTGAGAGGAGATATTTAAAGGTCACCTGAACAGTTATGTCACTGACAGCATTCGCTTTAGTTATTTGCATGTATGTGTCTCTCTGTGTGTGTGTGTGCGCGTCACTGCAAGCTTTTGTGTTGCCGCAGTGGTGTAGCTCAGAAATCTGCATTAAGAGAGATCAGAAACAGAGTTCTGCCTGTTACTCGCCAGGGGAGATTTTTACATGAAGCTCAAAGACGTGCCAAGGATACCTTTAAATGGAGAACATTAGCCAAATGAGTATGTTACAGCTCAGAGCCATGAATAAGCTGATAGATATGCAAATAGAGTAATTAAGAACGCAAATGTTATGTTAATAAAAAGTTTAGCACTTTCATTGGCCCTTTGGAGACTCCAGGGGCCCAGTATCACAGTTTCAGAGAACTTACACTCTTTAAAACGTAGATCTAGACTTCAAATGAAGATACAAGCAGAACATCTGGGACATGTTTACCAAAACCTCCATGTATGTTAAGTAATTTAAAGGAGAAACATGTAGTTTTTGCATCGCTAGCAGCAACAAAATGAAATTGAAACATAACTCGATTTTTCACAGTTTTGTAGAATATGTGCTTGTTTCTGTGGGCTTGATAGAGTGTTTTGGTGGTTTCTAGGGTGTTGCTAGGTTGTTTTTTGGGTGTTGGAGTGGTTTATGCGAGGTTGCCTAGTCAAAATTCAAAAGCGCTTACTCTCAAGTCTCTGTGATGCTCTGATCCCTAAGTACAGCTCAGCCACTCCTTCATTGTTACTCTGCGTGATTTTTCGTCTATTTTATTGCCTTAGTTTTTTTTTTAAACACCTTTCCCAAACACGTTTCCAGCCACTTAAATTGTGTTAAGCATGTCGGGGAAAAATTTAAAGGAGATGCTAACTTGGATTGTCGTTAATTCATTTAACACTTTCATTTTTGAAAAAATGGAGTATCAGTCAATGATGGTCTTGAGATCAGTGTCTCATGTCATACGTCTCACAACTGTCAGTATTTCTCACCTTTTAAATCAAACTTCACATGTTCAGATGTTGTTCTGTATTCTTTAATTAATCCACGTCACCTTTAATTCGCCCTCTTTCTCGTTCTCATTTTCTTTATCTCAACATCCGTCTCTTCTCTTCATCAACACCTACACCCCCCCACTTCCACAATCAACTACCTGTTTAATGTTTGAGCAGGTCGACTAGTCTTTGCTTTTAATTTCTCATTATCTACAGATCAGTTTAAATAGTAAAACCTTTTGAAAAGTTTTGCCTTTAAAAGAATCCTGTTAAAGCCCCACTGCAGCAGTCAGACTCAGACGGATGTCTTTGCTCATGTATTATATTGTATCATATCATTGTTTCATTGTTGTTTTGAACCTGGTATCATGCTAACAATGGTTCAGTTTTCCTAAATGTGTTTCAGCTGCATTGTGTTCTGTTCCATCACACCCTGCACTGCTGTTTTTGAACGTACACCCGCTACAATTTTAGATTGTAAGAACAGTTCCCTAATATTTCCATTAAGTAACAAAAACGTTAAAACCTTTGAGTGTTCTATAAACGTTCAAAGCATCAAGTTTTTAGATGTTGTATTAATCTAATTGCTTGCTTATTAGTTATTCAAACTCTTCAAACTCTGTAATGTTTTTAAAATGTAAAACTTTTAAACTTAAAAACTTAAGCAACTTAAAAAATTATTTTTTGATATATATTATATATAATGTTAAAAAAGTTCAACTAACTTCACTGCAAGAACGTATTTTCAGCATTTTCTGAGAACATTAGCAAATGTTCTGAGAACGTTCCCTGATCATTCATTGTATTTTGATATATTATAGGAATGTTTTTGTCTCTCTGATGCACAGGCAGAATATTACAAGCCCTTCGTGGTGCTGTGGAGATGTATTTCTCTGGTTTTTGGATGACATTATTGTGACAGTGTCATCTGGTTCTGTTGATGGATCTTATGGCAGACTGTCAGCTTTTGTGAAGACAGATTCTGACACTTAACTATCAATAATGAAAGACAAAGTGCAAATGTGTTTTATCTCCAGATGCTGACTGATGATGGAACAAGCCAAGCTGATGAGAGTCTTCAGACCTTTCATGAAGCATCCACAACCCATCTGATACGTACTGCAGCACCAAAAATGGCAAGATTTTGAAAAAGAAAATAAGTCTGAAAGTTAAAAAGCACATACGACAAAAAAAGCAGTGATTGTTATCCCAGCTTACAGGGAACATTCTCAGAACATTGGCTAACGTTCTCTAAAAGTGCTCTTAAAGTTATCCTAGATGTTTTTGCAGCAACGTTAGTA
This sequence comes from Chromobotia macracanthus, assembly GCA_036877525.1. Lineage (NCBI taxonomy): Eukaryota > Metazoa > Chordata > Actinopteri > Cypriniformes > Botiidae > Chromobotia > Chromobotia macracanthus. The sequence goes on from JAZGTH010000003.1 coordinate 2,405,363, forward strand.
GAACTTTTTTAAAGTTATATATCATATCAAAATCATTATTCTGAAATTGTTAGTGGAACATTTTAAAAACATTACAGAATGATAAAATTAAATACAGTTTTCCTAACCAAGCAATGACATTAAAACAATGTCTAAAAAACTGGACGTTTTGAACATTCTTAAAACTTTCAAAATAACATTTAAAACTTTTTTGTTACTTAATGGAAACATTAGGGAAATGTTCTTACTACCTGAAATTGTTAGCTGGGAAGTGTATCTCTTGACACCTATTTCAGTGATATCTGTCACTTAGTGAGAACATTTTTCTGTGTGCTGTTCCATTAAAAAATCATTCACAGCACCTGTAAAATAAAAACTCTTTTTCATGTCTGTCAGACGGCCCCTTAACTGTCTAAGTGGGCTGGTCTTACCAGAACAAGCTGCAGTGCGGATCAGACTTTGTCGAATTGTCCATGATAAGTGTGATAGTATGCTTGTAGATGCCCTGAGATGATTTCATTTCCAGTTTGCCATGAATATATTGAAACAGGAAATTGTGGCTGCACATAATAAAGGGCTTGTCCCTTTTTTTAATAGTCAAGGCTTTAGTTTAGATCCCAGCTGTGAAAATCACTTGCTACTTGTTCAGAAATACAATGTTCTATGGGACGGGACTTTTTGTTTTAGGAGCATTTTATTGGTTGAATATTTCCAATAATTTAACCCTTTCATGGGAAAATGAGGTGAAAGAGTTCGGTTGTGCAGCCATGTTGTGCTGTTTGTCACCCCCTTTAATTACATGCAGTGAAAGAGAGAGCAGAAAGTCACCTGATCGCCCTGCTGTCTGCCGGCCAATCTAATGGAGATGTACCCTCCTCATTAGCATATAAATTGGCCAGAAAATTGAAAAGTGCATTACAACATTTACCTTCCCACACCTCAATAAAAAACATGCAGTTGTGCTTTAAGTCTCTTTACAGGGAAACGGCTAGAAAGACTTGCTCTTATGAAAATATTACTATCCAATAAGGCTGTCAAGTTGATAAGGGCAGAATCGGATTCTTACGTCGGCTGGTAATGTTGTGTGTGTGGGTATGCTCACAACGGCATACTACCATAGTTTTTGTTCAGTGTTTATTCCACAGGTGTTCACTCCTGATCCTGGAGGATCATTGTCTTCCAGAGTTTAGTTCCAACCCTAAAAACACACCTAAACCAGCTAATCCAAAATTCTCAGGGTTTCTTTCAGATTACAGGCAGAGCAGGGCTGGAAGCAAACATTTACCATTGTATAGCCAACTGTTCGCTCTTTTTTTATAGTATGTAGTAAACAGCAGTAGACTACACAGTATGCAGGAGGCAAAACACCATTATTCTGAACAGAGCCAGCGTCTCTGCAGTCACTTTAGCCAAGCCCATGTGTTCAGACAAACTAGCAGAAACCACTATAACAGGCACTCTGTTCTTGGAAAGGATTCCGGGTTTGTTTTGCCACAAATCAATATGAAGAATTAGGAGTGTGATGAACAGGCCCAGAACACAAAGTCAAGGAGCCAAAGTGTGCGTGTGTTTGACGGGGGTGAAGGTGACCTAGATTACTGTCCAACTTTAGGTCCTCTTCCCAGCTTACAGGGAATGTTCTCATAATGTTAGGATTTAGAATGTGTTCTAAACGTTCTCTCAAAGTTATCAAATGAACATTGTTGCAGTAACATTAGATATCATATATATCAAAAACGTCATTTTTAAATTGTTAGTGGAATGTAAGTAAATTGTTAGTAAGACAGTATGTTAATGCTTTCAAACTTTTATTGGAATTTATAGAGAGAGATTGAGCGAGTGAATATTTATGTTGGTGTGTGTTTATTATGAGATGGTGGGAGAGTGAGGGCAGGCTGGGAGAGCAATAAGAAGTGTGTGTGTGCACAGCAGAGCGTTCTTGAGCTGCCCTTAGCTGTCGCAGCTATAAGACATGACTGTAGAATACTGATTTCGCTCTCTCTCTCTGCCTCTTCTCTGTGTCTCTCTGCCACTTGTGTCTGATTGCATCTCAGTTTGGCCTGTATGCTGTCCACCCACTTAAATACAGCTGTGATTCAGGTAAATGGAGATGCATTCATACTGACGGCCACATTGAAGATTCACAAATGCTTCACTTCTTTAAATTAGCAAACTGTGGCCATTACGACAGTGATCGTAATGGCCAATGATGCTTACAGGAAGTGACAAGATCTTTGTTTGAGATGTAGACCTTCTCCACAAACACAATCCATGAATACAATTCATGCATAGTACGCTTACTGTAGTATGTAGTACAATAAGCATACAGTGCGTATGTAGAAGGACAGTTTGTAATCAGTGGCACAAAGGATTGTGGGACAAATTTGTACATGCATTTATTAACAACGTGTCCCATAATGCTGTTTTATTAGTCATCATGGCTGAACTAACAGAGACTCTATTTTAGCACGTTACTAACTATAAACTCTACAAAGAAAGCTTGCGGCTAAGTTGAGTCATAGTTTGTATTTTGTGCTAAAACAAGCAGTGCTCAAATCTCTTACCCCAAAGTATGTATTAAACCTTGGCATGTAAATTGTCTTAGACACAAAAAAAATCTATCCAAATATTACAGAGGCTTGTGTGTGGTTATTCTTGATCTGAGGAACCACCCATCACACCCAGGAAAATCAAATCAGATTCAGAATCAGATTAATCTTTATTAACTGTGTGTGCCAACACACCACACTACTTACATACATACAGTATATACATAACAGACACATAATATAAATAGAATAATTAAATCTGTATAAAATATATATATACAAAAATATACAGTATATATACATATATATACATACAACTGTAGAAATGCAAATATGTATTTATAATGTATTACAAATCATCTTTTCCTTATTAATTACTGTACGTCCTACACAGCAGAGAATGTCCTGCACACATGGTTAGGGTAGTTTTCTGCTGTTAAATCCTCCAGACATGTCAACATAACAGACGTATAGTGGGTAAAGACACGAAACTAGTAGAAACACCTGGTCAAAATATCAAGGGATGCGCAGCAGGGTGGCTGTTTTCCTCCACCCCTCCTTCACCCCGTCCCTCCTGATGCACTGCAGTTGTGCCCTTGACCGAGACATTTCATCTCGGAGCTAATTAATACACACATCTCCTCACTTTCCTCCAGCTTTAGTATGTATGACGACACTTTGCCATCTCCCTCTGTAGCTAAGCACTGAACCCGACATTTCATTTTAGAGTTGTGTTCCAAAACATTCCTCTAATCAAGAGAACAGAACTGAAGAGTCCTAAAGAAAGCACAGTTTCTGCTAACAGCTTTTATTGTTGCTAAAAAAGGGACTTATATTTTATTACTTCTTCAGAACAGCACAATATTACCCATGATTCCCTGCAGGAGAGAGTTAATCTACTAACTGCTCGCTCACTGCATCTGGAAACAGCTCCAGAAATGACTGCAGGGAGGGATGAATAGACGCGCGCACATGCACGCATGCAAACAAACAATCGCAGCTCTTAACTAGACGCTTAATCTGACAGGGCTGTCAACATGACACATGCACAGAGAAGGAAAGAAAGATGTCTTTGTTAAGAGGCAGAGAAACCTATCTATTTGGGACAGTCTGCATGAAGTACGTTTTCTGCACAAAAAAAGCCTGTTGCGCAGCTTATCTGTTCACAGTGTCTCACTTTGCAGCTGGAATGTGGAATCTATGTTGCTAAGACTTAAAATACAGATTTTTCTTAACTAGACTTTTGCATTGAAGACGCTGAGTGGTGTCACGGTGCTGGAGGATTGTGGGTTGTTGCCAGGGTGTTTGCTGTGCGCTTGCTGAGGTGAAGTCAAAAGTCTCTTGATATTCTGGTCTCTAGATATGACTCAGAAAAGCCCAATGAAGCAATGCGCTCTGAGGAACCGTTCATGTCCATCGCACAAACACTGTAGGATGAGCTGTGTGTCAATGGTTTATTTTAAGAAAACGTGAGCACATAAATAATTATTCTTGCACTTTAAATAACACTGATTGTTTTCAAGCTTTTAATCAATTAGGCTGCACTAACGTTAATCTGATCATATTATTTTATAGTCATTTTACATTTACAGACACTTTTATCCAAAGCCACTTACGGTGCATTCGAGTTATACATTTTGTCAGTGCATTTAATGTAATTATGAAACAATATCAACACATCGGTCCTGCCAAGAGCAGAATGTGCATGTTTTTGGAATTTTGTCTTTTCATTTATTTCTTTCGCCAACAATGAAGTATTCAGTATACTGTAGCTCAGCCAATCAGATGCTTGCGCATTCGCCTAATACGAATCAGTTACGTACGCTGTAGCCAATGAAAACCCCAGCGTTAACGATCGATTTCCACGCATACGTATTTGATCACCCGATAAGCAAACAAAATGAAGCATCTCTGTGTGAAAAACATAATTAAATCTCAGCTAGCTCAGCACAGCCTCCCATGTAGCGGTTAGCCTTATTTATTCCGTGTAAGTGCGTTTTCCCCGTAATTGCTTTTTAACGGCCGCAGAATGAAGTGCATGGTAACATGCTTCATTAATGAGTTGGTTAAGAGTGCTTTTAAATGGTTCTCCCCTGTTGACGTTTATGATATGATTTGATTTGACTTCCCTTGCGGTTGCTGTGGGGATCTAAGATAACAAGTTGACGGTTGCCACAGTTACGGCAGGCATCGGGGACCGTCAGCGATTACGTAGCCTCGGGAATAGAAGAAGAAGAAACCATCAATGTCTCAGTGGCCTAGAAATGTAATTATGTAGACGTGTAATTATTTAGTGTCGTAAAGAGGGGAGGGGTAAAAAATGTGATTGTTTGGAAATGTGACTGATGGAGGAGAAAGAAAATGTCAGATGTGGGAGGAGAACAGCAGCAGTTCTTCATTAGTGACGTGTGTGTGTAGGAAAATGTAAGCGCTGGCCCATGCAAACTTGCCACCACGATGCTAGCTTATTCTGTGTGGTGGCTGGGCGATTTCTGTGTTGTTGTGCATGTTGTTAGCGCAAACCCAGCTAACATTCTCTAAGTTCTGTCAACGTTCTTAAAAAATGTTCTTGCAGAAACATTAGTGGAATGTTTTTTAAAGTCATATATCATATCAAAAATATAATTAGTGGAACATTTTAAAAATGCTACAAAATTCAATAATGTTAACAACATCTAAAACATTCAATATTTTGAAAGTCACTAGTACATTCAAAAGAAATTTGTTTTATGTTTTTTGGTTGGAAACATTAGGGAAACGTTCTTACAAACTGAAATTGTTAGCTAGGTATTTAGGTGGTGGTTAGATGTGGCTCTGCATGGTTACTAGGTGCTTACTTACTGGCCCAGGTCTGAAATCTCTGTGATTCTCTAGACAAAAGCAGTTTTGTGCATATCACAAGTTTTGCGCACATCTGAAACTCTCAGTCAGAGGGGAAAACTTTTCTTTTATTTTGATCTGATGAAATCAGATCACGAATAAACCTGTCAAACAAAAGTCAAATATTTGATCGCCCATATTCTCTCAGTGGGTGAAAATGAGACTGCCGGTGATGTATTTCTCTCTTTCACCATCAGAGGAACGGCTCTATTGAACATCGCTTACTGTTTCCACGGCAACAGAAGCGGAAGGGAAAAATCAGTAGGGAGAACAGGGCTGTCATGTTGAAAATTTTCATAGCTTATTTTTTCTGTTGTTGCTGTGTGTGTGTGTATTTAAAAGATAGAACAGAGACTCTGGTACCTGCGTTTGTGTTTTCCAGAATGTGCTTTTCATTATAATAATAAACACAAATCCCTGTGTATCAGCTGGAGCTCAGGTTGTAATATCTCTCCCAGGCCAGTATTCTGTACAGCATCTTGAGAATGCAGCAAAAGAGAAACAGAGACTTGCCAAATTGAAAGCTGTTGATAGACTTAAGCAATTAAGCAGGACATTAATTGCCTGCAAGCGATCAATAACATTGAGTTATTCGTTCATATGTCTTTGGTATCTGGCAGGGATGGAGAAATAAAGAAGAATGCACACATAAGGTCTTTATCAGAACAATAGAATAAACAGGTCATTGTGCCAATGTGTGTGCTGTCATTGCTGGCAGCCACCCAGCTAACAGGGAACATTCTCAGAATGTTGGCTAACATTATCTAAACGTTCTCTCGTTGTTATCAAAAACGGTCTTGCAGCAACATTAGCAGAATGTTTTGTAACGTTATACATCATAAATATCAAAATATTATTCTTAGGTTATTGTTAAAATGTTACAGAATTAAAAAATGTTTGAATAATGTCAAGCAATAATGTTCATTCAACATCTAAAAAAAACTGTGCTTTGAACATTTCTAAAATTGTCAAAATAACACGTTTTGATGACTTAATAGAAATGTTAGGGAAACATTCGTATAATCTTAAATTGTTAGCTAGGCTCTCATATAGTGCAAGATTGGCTACTGTTGCCCATCTTGGTGTCAGAACCCATTTCACAGGTTCAGCTGGATATTTTAGCGGCGAGGTCACTTGAAGCTGCCCACTCACCGTACAAACAGCCAATCTGTTGCCAGCTCACAGACTCAACAACATGCGGGGAGTCTTCAAACTGTGGCAGGGCATCTGTGGAACAATGACTCTCTGATCATTTCCACTTTTGATGTGCAGTCAGTATGAATGCATCCCAGCATGCAACAGTCTGTCTGTGTGTGTACTGTATGTGCGTTTGTGTATGTGCATTTGTGGTCACATATCAGGAAGACTGGTTAAAGCATGAGACTAATTGTTTAAATGTGGTACATGTGCATACCAAGATATAAACACAAAACAAAATATAAGCTGAAAGAGACAGCCTGAGATCTCCTTTATATCTCAGTTGTGTCTCACACCCTGCTGAAAAGACCAGCTTATGTTGTGTTTTGGATGGTGATCCATCAGCATGGGATGTTAATGTGCTGGTGTCCACAGGCCTCCTTACTAATTTAACTAGCTTCTCCTAAAAAGTCCATGCTGGTTAAACGTTTTCATTACTTAATGGAAATGTTATGGAAACATTCTTGCAACCTAAAACTGTTAGCTAGGGTGAAGTTTTATATTCCCCAAAGCTTGTGAGACAAAGTTGATACCTGTTGATACCAATAAAACACTGAAACAGTACACAGTGACTGACAGTTTGTAGGGAAGTTTCTGCCTTAGACACTGCGGCAGTTTCTCTCTCTATCTCTCCTGCATATATACAGACACAGACACAACCCCCCCACACACAGACATCTCATCTTATAGTTGCCCTCCGGTGAAGTGCACTGAAAACAGAGTCGGCTGGCTCTGCTGTTTCTGTCTCCCTCTCGTTGTTTTTGCACATTCATGTTTATCAGCTTTGCAGCTGTTGCGGCTGTCTGCTACTGCTGTTCTGTTCTGTCTCTAGTTTATTCTAGAGCAGCGTTTCTCAACTGTTTTTGCTTCTGGAACCAAATCAAGGGTTTACCATACAAAAAGTTACAAATAAAATACACCTAGAAAACTGTGCACTGCACAGGCTCACCAATATGAATTAAAAATTGAAAAGGACATGAAAAAAGAAATCTTGGCTACAGTTTGGGTTTCTAAATGTCTCTTGAGTTCCAGGCTGATATTGCTGTCCTCACTCTATAACAAGTGTTAGTTAGTTTAATTTTAATAAGAAAAGTTGGCTGAAATCTGCATTTCACATCTGATGTTGTAACATGGGTACTACATTTTACTATAATAAAACCATGGTTAATTTTCCCACACAGCACCCATCCACGGATGTTTCACACAGGTTCAGGCAGTAATAGTTACAGGGCCACAGACAGTTGTTGATTTTGTTGTTGTTTCTGTGTGATTTGGTGAACTGCCCTGGCTGTGTGTGTTGTGACGAGTTGCACTAACAGTTCCTGCAGTTTTGAGCCGAGAGGATTACAACAACACTGCGGTCTTCCTGTGGCATGATCATAAATCAACAGGCATTAGTCCACAGCAGACGGACGTGTGTGTTTGTGTGTGTGTGTGTGTGTGTGTGTGTGTGTGTGTGAGAGAGAGCGAGTGTGTGTGTGTGTGTGAGAGACACACAGGGGGTTTACTTAACTGTATACTGGGGACAAAAAAACTGTCCTCATTTGTAAAAACAAAAAATGGCAGAAAGTTTTCTGCTAGTGTTAGGATTAGAGTGGGTTAGGTTTGATATATTGTTTATAACTTACTGTGTATAAAAACAACAGAAGTCTATGGAATGTCCCCATTTAGATAGATAAGGAAATGTGTGTGTGAGAGAGAGAGAGAGAGAGAGTGAAAGAGACGAACTTCCACAGCCAATCTATCTGCAGCATTTACCGTCTCTCGTTCGCTCTGCCCCTCTCTTTCTTTCTTATTTCCCTCTTTCCTCTTCCTGTTTATTGCATTAAGGCAGTGACGGAGGATCTAACAGTCTCTGGCTTTCATTGGGACCTGAGGGGGACATTTCAGTGCGAGACAGGCCTCTGCATTTATCACATTTAAGAGTCTGAGTGGAAAACTAGGTTTAAAGTTTGTTATAAGGTTATGGGACGTGGCCTCCTCACAGCTACAATTATTAACGGCAAAGAAACTTTCAGGAAACTGTGATTTAAAATGAGCCAAGAATAAACTCAAAGCTAAAAATACTAGACCAAAGTAGGAAGGTAAAAAAAATTGTGTGCAATTAAAAAAACAAATGTCGGCCAAAAATTGAAATAAACATTAAAGCAGCTATGTGGAATTTTGGCACAAGGAAGTAGATTTTTTGCAAATGTAACTGAGTTACAGTGTTCCTGTATCTTAACTGATAAAGTTAAGGGTTCAATTCCCAGAAAACACACATACTGATCAAATGTGTTGCTTCAAAAATCAAGTCACTTTGGATGAAAGTGTCTGCAAAATGCGTAAATGTAAAATTTGCTTTTATGTTGACCATGAAAAACTTTCCCCCTAATGCTGGAGTGTTGTTTCAAGGTTATTTTAACAGAAAAAATTAATCACATCACCTTTGCAAAATGCTGAGGCCAAAGTCTAGTGTATTTCAGAAAGTGTTTTAAGTGGATGTGTATGTTTACAAAAGCAGGAAAGCCAGAGAAATTCACCACGGTGTGATAGATCACAGTTTAGTCTCCATCTCTGGGAGGACTTGTGATCTATGCTGCACACAGAGTTGATGTTTACTTAAAGAGTATTTATTTCAAGCCTCTTCCACCATCTAAGAGCAAACGGTGCTTATCTAGAGAATACGAGATGAGACTCGCTCCAGTCCGCCCTTCCTCTCTCACTCAGCGTGCACTCTGGTAATTAGCTCCTCACATTAATTATTAAATGAAGTCACAGATCTGAACCTGTCTCATTATTTAAACATCACACTCTCGACGACATTTTCTGATGACACATAAATAGGAAATGAAAAAATCAACAGGGTGTTTTTAAAATAGGGACAGACAGATCAGTGCATGTGTGTGTCCTGGTATTCACTTCGTTACGGGGACACAAGTATAGCAATACCAGTAAATTTTGGCCTTGTGGGGAAATTTTAAGAAAACAAGCTTATAAATCATACAGAATAATCTGTTTTGAACGTTTTCTGTGTTGGTTAGGATTAGGGGAAGAATTGGTGTAGGGGGATAGAATATACAGTTTGTACAGTATAAAAACCATTACATCTATGCAATGTCCCCATAAAATATGAAACATAGTATGAACATATCGGTTCACTAAACCATATGTTGGTGACCAATTTGTACGTCAATAAGTCAGCAAAACCTGAGCAAAACCTCCTTTTGGGGAGTGTCCTTTTGTTCCTCTTTTGTAACAACTATACTATAACACTATACTATAATAAATAATTTAATAATAAAATAATAGTAAAAGTAATAGTGTGGTGTTGTGTGTGTGTGTGTGATTTGTCTGTTTGTGTGTGTTTGTTTGTGTGTGTGTCCTCATTGTCACAACAGATCTGAGTACTGAAGTCTGTATGCAAGTTCACCTCAAGTACAAACACAAAACTTTAAAATTCCTCTCTGCTCTGATGGCATATCTGTAAAACAGATTGTCTTTCATCAGCGTGTGCCTGTATTTTATCTTGACTGATAACATTTCTTATTTATTATGTCTCATATTCATTTGAGGTTTATGTGCAGTGTGCGCATATTTACAGCTTGCTGCAGATTTCGGCTGTCATAAATGCAAATGAGGCTGCACTAATGTAGATTTCTGGCCTCTGGCTTTGAATTAGAAAACAAGATCTGAGAACCTGATCTCACGGGAAAACGTAACTATCTTACGATTCGTACCAAAATGTATGTTTTTAAAAAAGAAGCAAAATGAAGGTGCACCCCTAAACCCACCCCTTACTGGGGCGAAAGCAGGTCGTACGAAAACGACAAATGAGTTTGTACGAATTAATACGAATTAGCCATCAAATCGCTAAAACGTAAATAGTTATGAATTGCCACAAGATTGTGTTGGAACAGTGCAGGGTATGTTTCTGTTGGCCAATCACTGATCACGTGTCTGTGGCTGTTTGTATGGAATGGAGTACTGTTTCTTTCATACTGCAGAGTATATATATATATGATTAATGCTTCAAATTGTGCTACATTTGTTGTTACAGAATCTCATTATGTTGCAATTCAAGAAGTGTCATCCGGTTTTAATCTTTAGGAATAGAAGCTGTTTTGTTATTAGAATCTTTGTTAATCCAGTTTCAAAAGAGGATGTTAAATGTCATGGTAGATGTTACATCCAGTTCATTCATTGCACTAGTAATGGAGGGTCAAACAAGAGCATTGCATTGTGGGATCAGTGTGCTCTTTTAGCAAGCATACTCTAGTTGGTGGTGGGTATTTTATCCATGCAGAATATTTGCATACTACAGAAAAGTACACTATTCTGAACAAGTTGTAGTCTCCTGTTAGAGCGAGTGCTGAAGCAGAAACAGAGAACCACATTTTACATTTTTGCATTTGACAGATGCTTTTATCTAAACTGACCTACAGTGAATACAAAGTATACAATTTATTACTACATGTGTACATCGAACCCACAACCTTACTAATGCAGTGCTCTACCAATTGAGCTACAGGAACACAGTTTGCAGGTATTGGGAAGGACTGAATCTCTTGTTGTCGAGAGCTAAGGCTGAAGACTTGGCTGATTGGAAGCTTGTCAAAATGAACTGTTTCTGCATGTATTGATTGGCTGATTTTTTTTGTACAGGGATTAGAGGTCTAGACAAAAATTGCTTTCTGATTGCTTTATCCATTTCGATTGCCTTTAGGTAAGAATGGAGATGTTTTATGGTGTGCACATCTTCTGCAACGTCTGTTGCTTCTGAGAATTTGTGTTGCGTGTGATAACACACAGAGGTTTCCCATAACGCCCAGAAGACAGCGGTATATTTTCACAGCTCTTTTGCCTCTGCTGTTAAATGGTAAATAAATGCAAAGACTCTCTCACACACAGTTAAGCAGACCTGCTGTGCCAAGAAGCTATGGCTTTATGAAGCTATGAAGTTACTCATGGTGTCGTATCACCAACTGTAGTAATTATAATGATTTGATGGAGGTGTGGAAGATTTGTTTGTAAAATTCATATCAAGTCATTTATTTTGACTGTATGACGTTTACCTTTGCATGTAATCAGCTGTAGCAGTTAGTCAACCTAAACTTAACAGAATTGCTATATTGCTAACATATTAAACATTTAAAAATAATAAATCAGTTTTAAAGAGCTATATTTACTCTAATAAATACCTTATATGAATTACCCATTTTGTTGAAGGCTAGATATTAATAAATGTTAGTTAGTAACAGCGGCTAACAATGTCAAGTCTCTGTCGCCAGCCCCTGCCACACTCTGTAAAACATCTCTCTCATAAAACCGACTCATAAACACTTTTATTATGCTCATTTCTCCAGTATAGCACATTACTGCACACGCACTGTTAGCAGGTCTTACAGCTGTAGAGAAGTGACGTTTTTAACTCAGCGTGTCCCTGTTTCCTTCACTTAGACATTGTCCTGATGGTTCGTTTTTTTCCTGAACAACTATTAAGATGATATCTGTTCTGCATTTCCCATAGCTCAACTGCTAGACCGTTGCGTTAACAGCGCAAAAGGTTGTGGGTTTGATTTCCAGGGAGCACATTAACTGACTACATATCTTCAATGCTGTTATCGCTTAGCCGTTATCGCTTTGGATAAAATTGTCTATCAAATGTGTAAATGTAAACTAAAAATAATAAATCATTAAACTAAATACAAAGCATAGCCATCCCATGATTATTCCAGTTTTGTGCTGCACTGTATGATCACATGACTGATTTGATTTGGTTTTCTCCAAACATAGATTTAGTCGTGCGCTGTCCTTAAAACATCTTCCCTCAACCTAATGCTGTGAAACATTTAGATTGATCGTGCTTAATATAAGCTGCCCTTTTTCTGTCGTTATGTAAGATGCTGTGACAACCATTTCCATCTTAGATCAATGTGAGCGGTTATATATCATCTAAACTTATAGCAGTAAGATTGAGTTTCTACTCCAGCTGATATTCACTTTCTCTCTTATTCATCAGCATGTGGTGCCTTTGCCCTCCGAAATCAGCTGACTCGATAAAAATGTCCATGATTCATTTCCATTTACTGACTGTCCCCCAAGACCTTGTGCAGTGTGGGTTCTAAACTAAAGAACCATCCTCACGTGCAGCGGCATGCACTGCTCAGTAATGTTTCCTTCAACCGCATTGCTAATTTTACACAGGTCAAACGTGCTGAAGGAGGAGTGGATGATGGTACCACAAGATAACAAGACCATCCCATCCCACAGAGGACTCACACAGACTATTAAAAAGATGTTCCAGCCCTACAACTCTCTGTGGAGGTGGATAAATCCCCACAAGTGTCTTAAAAGCAACTACAAACGTGTGTGTCCTGAATCCTTGTGTTTCATTCTCTATTCCATTCATGATGTTGTGCATTTAGTATTATGGGAGGCACTGCAAAGGTTTAGTCTAGATTAAAGACTGAAGACTCTCAGAACATTAGCTAATGTTCTCTAAAAATTCTCCTAAAGTTATCAAAAAATGTTCTTTCAGTAATGTTAGTAGAACATTTTTAACATTATTTATCATATATCAAAAACGTTATTCTTATATTGTTAGTGGAAAGTTTTAGAAACATTTAGGGTTAGTGGAATTTTACTGGAATGTAAAATAGTTGTAACATTCTTAACCCAGCATTAACGTTAATACAATGTCTAAAAAATGTGATATTTTAAACTTTCCAAGAACTAGAACTTTCAAAACAGCGTTTTTAATGTTTTTGTTATTTAATGGAAACATCAGGGAAATGTTCTTACAATGTAAAATTGTTAGCTGGGTTGGTATTTGTGTATCAGAAAGGATCTACCGTCTAACTTTGGTTTGCATTGCAGATTTTGGCAGACTTTTATCCAAAGTGACACGGTGCATTCAGCCTGTGTATTTTAGAGTATGTGAGTATGCAGGACTTTAGCACTGCTAGTGTCATGCTCCGTATGAAAGCTAGTGTAGACCAAGCAAACAAATCAAGCATGACCAAAAGCATGTGAGACAGTCTGTGATACGTAACAATGAAAGCTGTAGGGTGTAGTTTGTTACACTGTCGTTGAATGACATCACTGCTCACTTCCTGTGTTTACAAGCTGTTAAATGCAGTTATCTTAAAATCTGAAAGCAACTTTGTGTATTAACATCTTAACTTTGGAAGTCTGATCAAATGATGAGTCAAGAAGGTAAATGCAGTTCATTTTGCTTCAGGATCATTTACGATACTGAAGATGTAAGGAATGAATATGCGATACGATGTGTATGTACTGCATACTGTAAATAGTTTAAGTAGTTTCGTTTTTTGAGCCATGCCCAACACACCCACCAGCTGTAGGTCAAACTGCGTGAACACATCTTGGCTTTATGTATTTATTTATCGCTCCATGTAGCATCTTCCATCACTGTTAATATCCGTAATGTGTTTATCTGGAAGTTTACAGAATCTGGTGGTCAGGTGCTCACTGTGCTGTAAATGTTCTCGGGTTTATTGTATTTCTCACACATACCCAACAATCACATGACAGGGTAGTTATTACAATGTGCTTTGAGAGTCCAATATTACATAAACTATATTAAAATGCTTACATAAGACACTGTGATCTAGACAGTGAGCGCTGCTGTAATGTGACTTCATATTTCATATCTGTGCCACATTAAACTCTATACAGAGTCTCAGGTTTGTCAAATACAGGAGAGCATAAATAACCACATAGTAATTCAGATGATGACTGGAAGTTATTAATCATAACCGATATCCCGTAACAGTAGCTGTCTGCTGTGATGTTCATAAAGAGTGACGCAAATCAGAAGATGTTTACTGTGTATGAGTGTAAAGTGAACAGAGATTGTCATTTAGTGTGTGTGTTTACTAAACCATATATTGGGGACAAATGTGTGCCCAAAAGTCAACGAAACCTGACAAATCTGAGCAAAACCTCCTTTTGGGGACGTCCTCATTTGTAAAAACGCTGTATCACACACGCGTGTGGGTGAAGGTTGCCGCGCTACAGAGTTTTAATAGATTCCTACAGCAGTCAGAAGCTAAAGGTGAAGTTGTGTGTTGTTGTGTACGTCTGGAGTGTACTGATGAGGAAAACTGTATTTGCATGTGTGTGTGTGTTTGTGAGTGTTTGACAGGAAAACTGATGAGTTTCTCTCTGAATGTTCGTCTTTATTTTTTAGAGTTGTTTTTCACAGCACATATTGAATATTTTGTTTTGTATGCACGCTACATCGTTCGCACTGTTTCTCATTACTGTCTTTCTGTATCAAAACATGAGTAATGATGCACTCACATGCATTTCTCTTACATAAAGTAAGACACTGAACGTTCTCATAATGTTGGGCAGTGTCCTCTAAAAGTTATCTCAGTGTTATCAAAAACGTTTCTGCAGTAACGTTTGTAGAATTGTTTATGATATATATATATATTATATACATCAAAAAAGTTATTGTGGAATGTATAGTGGAATGTTTTAAATAATTTTCCTATGGCAAGGAATAATGTTAATAAATGTCTAAAAAATGTTGAACATTCCTAGAACGTTCCTACAATTGTTAGCTGGGTGATTACCATGAATACTGTAGTGACTATGAGTGTTTATAATGTTTGGAGTTCCTTAATTTTAAGTATAAATGATAATGTGGTATCATACCAGAGTTTTTTATACCATAGTATATCATACTACTTTCTTAATAATGTTTCTTCAAATCTACAGCAAATTCTTAAGCTTTTCTTTCTGTACGCACACACTTCACTCCTTTCCTCTTAATAAATCATGCATTCATCCCTGTTTATCGATGTATCATTTGGTATGAACTGACTGAATTTGGCTCTTGTGAGTTCTGGAGGTGAGAGACCTGCGTGAGAATGAATCCTAATGAGCTCATCACCGCGAGCCAGTCACACGCACGGCTTGAGATTCTGAACACTGATGATTCATTTCAGAAAACGTATTAATGAATAAATCTGATTCTTAACACCCAAAATGAATAAGTAGGGAAAGAAGAAGGACAGTCCATTTAGAGGGTTAGTTCACTAAAAATGTCAGTTCTGTCATCATTTACTTACACTAATAATATTTCCTTTCACAAAACTCTTTTTTGTAAAGTGACCGACTGCACATATGTTCTGACATTCTGAGCCCCATTAAAGCAGTGTAGGAGAGCTAAAAATATTTATATATCTTGTGTTAAAGGCATAGGACCATAAAATGTTCATTCAATCATTGCATTCAGTCTGAATGCAATGATGGGATGTCCAACTTGCCTGTCAAACGATGTATTTGCATACTTCCTATTGCACACTACTGGAGGAGGTGTGGCTTTTGAGATCACTCCGATTGGAGGGGTATTTTATACTTTCAAATTTGTAATTGCCTACCCTACCTTTTAGTATTAAAATCATAAGAGTCATGATGTTCTGCCATTTACCTGAATCCACCCAACCAGATAGTCATTCAATTATCTCCTTTTGTGTTCTGAAAAAGTATGAAAAAAGTCATACACGTTTTGGACGACATGAGAGTGAGTAAATGATTACAGAATTTCCATTATTTGCAGAGTTAGTCCTTTAAACTATATGGGAATAAATATTTGTGTAAGGTTTTATAATCTTACACCGATCTGTAATCGCTGATTTGTGAACATGTGAAATTTGATTTGTTTTGGATTCTATACTTTCGCCAAACTAATATTAAACATCTAAACATCTTATTATTTAAGGTGTTAAAGGTGTTACATAAATAGGATAAAGTCTGTATATGAGGTATGTGGCAGAACATATACAAATCTACTATTGTCAAAAACATCTTTATTCTTAGATTCCTCTATAAGCTTTTGTTGTGGATAGAGAGTGTATAGAATGGATGCAGGGCAAAGCTGCAGCATCTTCTGTTCTCATCTTGTTGTTAGAATTTTTTCATCTGTGATATCTTCCCAGGCCATCTCACTCTATCCATTATTCCTTCATTAAAAAAACAAGAACCACGGTCTGTCTTCTCCTTTATCAGACACAGAGCTGTGCTTGTTTCTACAGCGTTAAAACCTCACCCACCACAGACTATGTAAAGAGGTCACCAGCAGAGAGTCTGGGAGCATGCGAGAGATAGCTCGGACCCGGCTGCGATATGACATCCTGTGTGTATTTATGGAGGCACCAGAAGGAGCCTCAGGGGATCCGATAGGAAAATATCGAGGTCTCCTGATTTGTGTTTGAACGCCATCCGACACTCTCAGGCCTGTTTGTGGACTGCGGGGTGTCGGTGTGTGTCGGTCTCTGTGGTTGTTTTATTTGTCTGATAAATGTTAATCTTGAACTTTTTGACCTGCAGGATGTGTTTTCAAAGATTCTAGACTTTTACTCTGCTGGGCAAATGGTTAGAAAGGGATCATTGTAATTATCAACAGGGCATTCATGAAAGAAGGATTTTGGTCTCTTGGCATTTGTCAGGTGTTTATTTAACTTTCCAACAATGAAGTCTGCAGTACTTGAGTATCAGACCTGAAGTTTTCAATCAGGAACCCAGGGGAAGAAAATAAATAAAAGTTTAATATCTTTATATATAATATATATGATGCATTTATGTTTTATAACGTGGGACTTGTTGTTCTGCAATATCCTACTCTATCGCCATCTCTGTTTGAACCATAAAATTGCAGGTTACTTGCTGAGTTTTTCTTAAAGTGGATGACAAGTTTAAATCATAAACATCTGCTGAGTGAACAAGATACAAACGCTGCACCATCTTCAGCACCCGCACATGTAATATAGTAGCTGGATCTTCTTTCTGTTTACAGACGGACATGTCCAGTGAAATTGGACCCGACAGCTCAAACTATGAATCAGGTTTGCTGTTGCAAATCAGGATAAGGAGATTGTGTTAAACACTCATCTTGCTCAATAACTTCTGTTTGTTCATTCTTTAACTAAAAAAACTTACTGATTGCAACTTTTAATTTTTAACTTTCTTACAATGTCTAAAAAGCTGCACATTTTGAAAGTTACTAGAACTTTCAAAATAACGTTTTGTTACCTAGAGGAACTGTTAGGGCAACGTTCTTACAACCTAAAATGGGCAATAGGAAGGGTTAGCCTCAACGACATTCCTGTCATTGTTTTGTGTGAAAGTCGTGACGTCATTTGCTTTGAATGGCCATTCTGAAGGGATTTCCATCCACTCTGACTGCTGTTTAAAGCTTTTCATTGTCACACCTGTTATAGCACAGCTAGCCTGCCAGCAGAGACTTGGACCCTTTCTGTGTTATTCAGACCTCGTTGCTCAGTGTGTGAGAGGAAGGAAGTGTGGAATTTTGTGTGTGTGTTCCATTAACAAGGAACAACTGAGGTGATATCACTCCCTATTAGCTTCAATTTCAGGCTATCACAAAACTTAATGTGTCTCAGGTCTGGTCACGACCTCCCTAAACCAAATTACGGACGTGTTCTGTACGAGAGACGCAGTCTGTGCTGCCTGACCCAGTGGGAGGACACCTATCCTGACCTTTGACCTTTTCTCTGGGCACAGGGGTTAAGCCTGGGCTAAAATGGGGGGGTGAGAGAGATTAAAGAGAGAGAGAGAGGTTTTCAATGGCTCTGAACAATGAATGGTTTCTTCGGGAGATATAGTGGGGCATTTAGGAGCTGTATGTGCACACCAGTGTTTTTTGTCCTTTTAGTGTCCCCTTATAAACACACACACAGTGTCATTCAGCTTAAGAGGTCACATCATGAAGACAGGATTTTCTCTGCTCTTTTTAAATGAAAGAGACTGATGTACTTTTGTGGACTTTCAGAGTTTAAAACTCCATCCATCATCCAGAATAAAATTAAAGCTGCACAAACGAATTGTGTGGAAATCTTCACAGGTGTGATGTCATGGTGCAGATTGTTTTGTGAACCCATCACAAAGTTGCCCACAGCTATATTGGATCTGACAGGAAACCTGCATCCAGTAAGTGGCATTTTTATTTTTACGAAAATCTTTTGCATAAAGAGTTTAGCCAGTCAATACAGGGGTAATTTACATAAAAGTCTTAAAGGTACAGCTTGATCAATTGCTAGGGTGATGAAAAATAATGTTTTTGGTGCAACATTGTGTGACCATTAGAAGAGGTAAGACCCTAGCTAATGTTCTCAGAACATTGGCCAATGTTCTCTAAAAGTCTTTTCAAAGTTAGATCAGAAACGATCTTGCAGTAACGTTAGTAGAACATTTGTATTGTATTATTTTACATATCAAAAACACTATTGTTAAGTTGTTTGTGGCACCTTTATGCCACAAACACCTGTGCCACCTTTGAAATGTTTCAATAATGTTCTTATAACCAAACAACAACTTTAATACAATGTCTATAAAACTGGACATTTTGAACATACCTAGAACATTGAAAATAACATTTTTAATGTTTTTGTTACGTAATGGAAATGTTCTTACATCCTAAAATTGTTAGCTGTTAGCTTGAAGCTTGTTTGTTCAGTTCTTAACCCTAATTATGAGTGCTGGTGTCAGTAAACAGCACTATAGACAAGTGCAGGATACAAGCCCTTTACATTATTGTGTTTGACAATGTTGTTTGTGTTGCGTGTGCAGTGTGTAAGCACTGTGTTTGCATATGCTCAAATTGTACTAATGGGGTAATAGATCCTCTCGTTTCTCTCTAATGCTTTAAGAAGGATTTTTGGCTTTTAAATTTGTAGCCTCAAAAGGCTTGATATTAATTTTGAAACTTTACACCCAAGGCATCCAGGTTTCTTTCAATTAGTTTGCTGTCTCTCTCATGCGGTCCTGAGGGACATCTTAATTACATCATTCATTGTTTCATCTCATTTAGGTGGTAATAAATGCATCGTTCAAGACCTTATGAAAGGCGAGGGAGCCGCAGTGCAGAGACGTGTTTATGTTTAATCCGCGTCCTCTGAGGCGAGACGCTCCCAGTTAATGTCATAAAAACGATTCTGTATGATACTGATCACATCAGCTTATTAGATCTGACTGATAATCTCTTAATAAATGTTTATCAGACTTTAGCTTCAGATGGCGCTGCTATAATCTGATGTTTCTCAAAACCCCAGCTAACAATTTTAGGTTGTATGAATGTTTCTTTGAAGTTCCCATTAAATATATATATATATATATATATATATATATATATAATATATATATATATATATATATATATATATATATATATATATAATGTTCTGCTAACAATACTATGGGAGAACAATGGGAGAACTTTAGAGAACAACATTCAGTTCCCGCTGCAAAGTGGACCAGACTTTTGGGCTGATGGTCTGGCTCTGTGTGATCTTCAGGTCCTCCATCTAAATTTCAGTTGTTTGGTGCTGGATCACTGTTGATTGTGTTTGTGTCTGTAATATTCTGGTATAAAGAGGGCTGACAGTGTCATAAATTATCCAATTACAGCAATCATGCTGTGAAAGAAAGAGAGGGACACTCTAAAAAATGAGTGTTGCAATGAAAAGAACAGATGGTGGGATCATTGTCTTCTCTCCTCTTTAATGGCTGGTCACTCCTTTTTCTATAGACTGAATGAAGAAGGTGCTGAAGATGAATGGAAGTGTGTGTGTGGTCTCAAAACTCAACAGTAATTGTGGGTTGTCTGCGAATCAGAAGCCCTCACAACTCTCATCTGGTTTCTGTCTGAGGGAAGAACTGATTGTCTGAGATGAAAGCTTTTGTTAAGCAGTTTTATGCCCCACTTACGCTCGCTCGTAGACAGACTGTTTCCTAACACCCGTTAAAATCGAGAAAGTCTGCTTTGCTTCATTGACAGGTGCTGTGGATTTTATAAGCAGCCTTTTTCTCATAAAATGCTTAAATAAATGTCAGATGTCACGTAACAGAAAGCTGCTGTTTGCCTCGCAGTCATGTGGAGTCGTCTGTGCATGTGGATGCTGTTGAAAATATAATGAAAATATCACTCACAGTGTCTAAGACAGGATTATACGTCTGTGTATGATTAATAATTTACATGCATGCATTTGGAAAACACTTTTATCCAAAGTAACGCACAGTGCATTTAAATTGTATATTTTATCTGTGTGTGTCTCTGGGACTCAAACCTATGATTCTTTCATTTCCATTTGAAATAAGATGTTGCATTGAAAGGAAGCTGCCTATAATAAGGCAGTGCACTGGGGTTTCAAATAAAGAATTTATGTGTTAACAACTTAACATTATTTCTCTTCTTTTGTTTTCAGAGCCCCGGTGTGTCGCTGCCATGGCGACCATGACCCCCTCCTTCTTATGGATCTTTGCTGTCCTCCAATTGGCTGCCTGCTCGTTTCCAGAGGAACCCGGTCCTTTAATCTCCGCCCCTGCTGAGGGTAAGTTCACGCCCACCTCCCCAATTACAATGTACTGGTTAAGCAATACCAGCAGGTTAGTTTTTAAGCACACGTATGTCAGTTTTGCATCCTTTCATGTATGTACAGCAAAATGACACAGTTAGCTAAAATGAATACTAGACGTTGTGTTCGGAAAATACATATTGTTAAACACAGAGCTGTCATTTATAAAGCAGATAAGTCTAAAATCTCTCAAATCTGATTGGATGAGACAGACTTGAAGCTCTTTATTGAAGCTCTAAATTGAACAGTAATTTTACAGCAGTTAAAGGAATCAGTATTATATTTTTTTCATAACAATTTTATGATTTAAGAACGTTTCCTTAATGCTTCCATTAAGTAAAAAAATTAAAAATTGAATTTCTTTAAACGTTTCTTTAAAAAATGTCTTTAATTTTTTAAACGTTATATTAACATTATTGCTTTCTTAGAGCGTTCCCTGTTAGCTGGGGTCTTCCGGTTCATTTGCTGTAACAGTCTGTACGGCTGTTCGACATAAATGCAGTACTTTGGTGAAGTGATCTGGAACTGATGTGGACAACAGACTAATGCTGGCACTACTCAGATGCTGTGAACAACAATTCAACACCTTAAAGTGTCTGTCAGCCAATCAGAATCATGCATTCAGCTACGCTTTGGCATAAATTAGGAGCATGTTAACAGCGCTTTTGGTGTTTCAGTCATCACAAAATTTGATTACAAGTTAGTCAGACTGCATGTTAACACCATGCTGACAGTAAATAGACGCTGATGAACAGAAGTCACGGGTGCCTGAAATTACTATAGCAACGGTGGGCTATATTTTAACACCGGAAAAAACATAAGTACTGTCATTATTTATAACTTAATTTCAGATTTACATATCACAAGTGTAACATGAAAAACATGTTTTGCTGAAGAAACTAAAGTAAGCTACCGAAATATTATAGAATACAGAAATTCAGTGTACATTTACGTGTTTCCTGGGAATCGAACCACCAACCTCTTGCACTGCTGACACGATGCACCAGTTGAGCTACAGGAACATGTTTATGTTGTATTCTGCCTTGAAAGCAGTCAAATCCATCTCTCATTATGGCTTTTCTAAAGCTTTAATTTTCTTGCTGTACCTACAACATGCAGGCAATTCCAGAACATTCTGTTAAGTGTTAAGTGTACATATGGCTGACACATGATGTGTCGCGCTGTTTTTAAGTAACTTTAGGCATTAGAGCTCATGGATGGATGAAATACACCATATGGCTGTGATCTTTCTAAGGACTTTTCCCAGTTAACAGGGAACGTTATCAGAATGTTGGCCAAAAGTTCTCTCAAAGTTCTCAGAAAAGTTCTTGCGGTAACCATTTTTTAACATTATATATCATCTATATCAAAAACATTAAAGTAGTTATTCTTAGTAATGTTATTCTTTAGTTCAAGTAGTTATTCTTATTTTGAATGTTCCCAGAACTTTGTTTCTAGAACATTCAAAATACCATTTTTAATGTTTTTGTTACATAATGGAAATGTTATGGAAATGCTCTTATAGCCTAAAATTGTTAACTGGGTTTCAATATAATGATGCTGGAACAGGGTCACTAAACTGTGTGTGTGTGTGTATGTTGAGTGCTGTATTCCCTATAGGTCCTGTAAAGGCAGAATCAGTGATATTGATGAACAGCCATGCAAGAGCCTCATGCATCTCTAATGGTTCAGTAGAGACTAAAGGTTACAGGTCATCTAGCGCAGTGTAGCGTACACATCCAGAGATGCCAACGCTGTGTGTGTGTCTGTGTGTGAATCAAAGTGAAGTAACGTGACCTTTTTAAGGGTTTGCACAGTAAGCTGCAGCTAATTGCTCTTTACTAAGCACAAAAACATTTAAACTGTGAAATGTGTCCAAACAACCAATGGCACAAAAACAAGCCAGAAGCCACAATATTACTATCCCGTTCTTCTTCTTACACCAGAATTAATTACTAGCCCATACAGCGAGAAATATTATTCACTTTCACAGTAAATATCCTTGTGTCTTCAGGCTTCTCTCCCCACAGTCGTAGCAGGTACAGGAAGCAGAATACAGACTGCCTAACTGTGGCTGCAGGACACTTTCCTGTCTGTGTTTTAAATCTTAATCTGTTTTCTAAATGTGTTTAATTCCCCATCCACATCGTTTGAAAACCAATTTTCCTTTTCTGAAACCTGTGCAAGTGTTCAAAACTGCTAACAGCTCTTTTAAAGTAGTTTTCATTCTTTGGTGATACATGTGAGCATTTATGTGTCTCCAGCAGGGGACTGGGGAGTATTTTACTGGCGGTATGAAAGACATTTCTTCACTGTCGAATTAAAGCTGCTCTGATGCTCTTTTGTTCTGTCTCTGACTGATGTTGATTTAAGGCTGAATTATTATTTATAACCATAACATTTATACAACGTCTAAATAACTGGATGTTTTGAACATTCTTAGAACTTTCAAAATAACATCTTTAGCATTTTGTTACCTAATGGAAATGTTATGGAAATGTTCTTACAACCTAAAGCTGTGATGTACTCAAAATTCACATTTTTTTAAATAAGCAATTGTTTTTAATTCATGTCAAAATTGTTGGTGATTTGCCCAGTTATTGGTATATATATCAGATATATCAGTCTGTCACGGTTTGTGATTCCTGGAAAAACATTAAACAACATTTAAATGCAGGGTTTTATTGTACAGTATTTATGCATCTTCAGATGTGGTTTCTGTGTCGCATTTACAATGCAGTGACGGGTTATGAGAAGTTCTGTTGGACACTGTGATGTATAAGTTTACTGTCTGTTGCTTCTGAGGTCTTTGGAAATCTGATGAACATATTCTTGTCTGTGGTTTACTGTTTCTTTTATGCATCTCTCCTTCAAATGTTGTTTCTTTCTTGTGCACCCATTTCTGTCCTGTTCCTCTTGTCATCTCAACATATCATTTTTACATTTACATGTATTCATTTAACAGATGCTTTTATCCAATATAACAAAATATGAGAGAGCATTTAACATTTTGCCATAAAAGCTAACAAGCCTCATCTACAAAGCTACATTTACAAGCAGGAATAGATCTGATTGCGACAGGATAAACAGTAAAACAGGACTGATTGAAAACAAAGTTAAACAGTTGAAAGTTAGAAAGCAAGTGTATGTGTATTTTCTGTTGTTTCTTGAAGGTTGTGATGGTCTCAGCAGATCAGTTGGGTTTTTCCACCCTGTTAGAGGTTTATTTTAAAATCTTCATCTGAATTCTCTCTGTTTCTGTCTCTCTCAGTGATCAGACGGTATCCAGTGTTCGTGGGCCGGGCCCATCGCTCATACACCCGTCAGGAGCCGCTGTACATTCAGACGGTTCTGAAAGTCAACCGAACGCTCTACATCGGAGCCCGGTAACTCTCACCTGCTCTTCACACCCTCAAACATACATACTTAAATCTGCAATATATAACTTTTAGCTCTCTGTCGCCATCTCTGTTTGTAACATGAAATTGCAGGTTACTAGCAGAGGTATTTTCTTAACATGAAAAAGTTTAAATTTTAAGCAACTGTTGTAAGAACAAACTACAAACGCTTCATCATCGTCAGCACTCGGACATGCAATATAATAGTCGGCTGTTCTTCTTTGAAATATAAGAGGGTTTTGTGATGTCCGCCACAAAATAACGCTTTTTTGTAACAGCCTGCTCTAATAAATCATTTATGAAGTAAGATGTATTATGAAAGTAAATGGACCAATCATATCGACTTTAAAGAAAAAGGAATAAAATGTTTACTTATGATTAAAAGAAATGTTAGCAATTCCGCCCTGTCTATTAATACAGTACCATTAATGTGTTTGATTTTACATTATAAATTAACATGAAATGTCTTCTCTTTTATTAAAGCTTTCTTGCCTTAACCATCTCTGAACTGGTCTTAAGCAGAAATGACAAATTACACAAAAAGAAAATGTTATTAATGTCTGAAACTGTTCACATTAGCACTCATGTCCTAATAACTCAAGTCAGCTAAGATGAACGCACTGTTGTCTCCAATGAAACCCGTTTTTTGCTCTCATCTGTATTCACACATGGATAATGTGTGTGTGATAGATGTTTTGGCGGAAAATCTGTGTTCATTTTGACTGCTGTTACATTTGGCTACATCTTTGAAATGCTTCAGATAAACGGCCCTTCAGAGTCAGAGCTGTGAGGATTTTGACTCCCGGGGGAGTTTGCATGTGGTCCTGGTTAGAAAGTTAAACCCCATTCGATGACCTTTAACATGACGCAGTCAAACAGCTTAAATACTTGGTTTCTTTGAAGCAACAGAACAGATAAAGTCTGTCTGGAGTTTTGGAGACCCTAAATCACTCGTATAAACTCTCTTCCACGTTCTCTTATAAACCGGTTACTGTCGCCACAAAACTATGTGGCTGACATTTCAAAGTTGCAACCAACTCACATTTAGACCTGTGCTGTTTCAAAATGTTCGCACAGTTAAACTCTTGTACTTAATGGTTAATGGATCTTTATCAAATTCCTCTAGTACATCAGCGTATTGGGTACAAAATTATGTAAAAATTAACAGACTTTTCTGTTCTCCATCCATTAGTCTTTTGCGTTTTGGGCTGCATCCCAAACACAAATATAAAACGTGCATACAGTACTTCTGCTGTGCACTAAAAGTATGTACTGCACTACGATGGCACAGAACATACTATAGAGTATGTAAAAAGACAATAAGCCACTATTGGCACATACTGCAATTGTACAGTACATCACAATTAATTCAATTTGCATTGAATGTAAGTATTGGCATCTACCCAGCTAACAGAGAATGCTCTCATAATGTTGGCTTTAAAAGTTCTTTCAAAAGTAACCAAAATTTCAAAAGTCATCAAAAACATTCTTGCAGTAATGTTAGTCTAATGTTTTTTTAACATTATATACCATATATCACAAAATGTTATTCCTAAGTGGTTATTGGAATGTTTATGTGTGAATATTATGTGTTTCCTTTTCCTTCTTGCCAATGATGGTGTCTGTGTTTGTGTGTGCGTGTCTGTGTGTGTTGTGTGTGTCTGTGTGTGTGTGTGTCTGTGTGTGTCTGTGTGTGCGCCTCTGTGTGTTGCAGAGATGACCTTTATCGAGTGGAACTGGATCATGTGTCTGGAGATGAGATGTTCTACAGCAAGGTGAGCCCTTGTACCTTTCACTCTGTTGCTCTCACACACACACATATATCATTTTATATATAAATACTCCACTCACCTGCTAATGGAAGTTGGTGATGATTGGTGTCTTTTGCCGGCCTGCAGAAAAGGACGTGGGAATCCAATAAGAACGACATCCGGATCTGTAGGATGAAGGGAAAACATGAGGTTAGTGTTCATTTTAACATTGTCTGAGCTGGAAAACTTGTGACTGATTTACTGTGCACAAGAGCCCAGTGTTTTGAGCCCAGTGCAATTCTGGATACGATCTCATAATTGAACATTTCTCCCTGAGCGTATATAACTATACGTTTGTGAGGATTTGGTACATATCTACACACAAAAACGAAACAGGGCTCTAGTCTCTCTGTGGCCATTTGTAAGTTGGTACACAAGATTTTGTAAAACCTTGGTTAGCCTGTGATGATTCTCAGGGGTGTGGATTTTTATCTGGTTGTATGTTAGGTTGAATTTTGTAAGTATTAGATTAACGTTACCGTGTCAGTTTGTCCATTTTTATTTCATTTTATTCCGCCTACAACACATGATTCCAAACATAGTTTGACAGACAGAGTAGGACATCCTATCATTGCATTCGGTCCGAAAACTGGGCGTACATTTTATGGCCCTGTGCCTTACACAGAAGATAGTGAACCAGGTACTGAAATGACATTAACAATATGTGATATACAAATAAACAACAGAATCAGTGACAGCAATTCATTCTTAGTGAATTCAGCCCTTATGATCTGTGACAGGGGCTTATGAGGCATAACATTTCAGAAGTTTGTAGACCACAGTAGTCCTCCACATTTAACTGTGCCATTCTTTGATCATTTGTTGATCAATCTGCCCTTTTCTTTAGTTCAAAGGCTAATTACTTGCCGTCTGCCCACCTTCATAATGTAGGCACAGCTTGCCTTTCTTTCGCAAATCACCTTGTTTTAATAAATGTGTGTGACTGCAGGAAAAAGAACTTCAAGGGACTGAATGTCAAACCTGGGCAAAGATTTTTGTTTGGCAAAAGGACAAATGAGACATGTCTGACACACACCCACATATTCACCGAAATCTGAGACATCAAACACACCTGCCAGTTTCTGCCTCAGGCTCTTTCTTCAACACGGTCCAACGCTGTCGCAGCTAACAATGTTAGGTTATAAGAACGTTTCCCTAACGTTTCCATCAAATTACAACAAAAGTGAAAGTTTTAGGAACGTTCAAAACATCCAGTTTTTTAGATTATTGCTAGGTTATAAAAACCTTATTGTAACATTTTTTTAATCGTGTAACGTTTTAAAACATTCCACTAACTACGTAAGAATAGCATTTTTGATGTATGATATATAATGTTAAGACAATGTCCTGATAACGTTACTGTAAGAATGTGTTGGATAACTTGAGATCTCTCCTGTTTTCTTCCTCATTTATTCTTTGTTGCTCTTTCTCTGTTGTTTTTGTCCATGATCACTAATTACCTCTTAAAACTGACAGTAAAGGAGAAAGAGCCCAAAAATCCACTTCAAGATGTCTTCTAGATGTCTTCTGTCAGAAATATGACCACACACCTAACCACACACTAATAGAGATGGGGATTGTAACATATTTATTTAATCTGATTCTGGCTCCCTTATGATTCCATAAATAGAAATATTTGGAAACAAGAAATACAATATTTATTGAACACTCTCCTCGCTCTCCGCTCTGCTGGCAAATGTACAGATCAATTCAGAACTCAACAGTACTGAAACAACAAATCAGACAAAATATCAGAAGTAAACTTTTGATTTGGACATGACAAAAGGAAGGACTTGTCTCTGTAAGTGATTATTCAGTAAGCATTCAAACAGATTCATAAGTGTTTAGGATAAGGATATTTAGGATTTCATAAGTTGTTTTTTTTGGGACTGCACACAACACTGCTATCAGAGCTAAAGCTGAAAATGCTGATCTGAGATCAGGTTTACACTTCAGCAAGCCCTGTCAAGTGAAATGAAGAGGCTCAGTCACATTATATGATCTGATGTATGTGTTCTTTCAGTAATTGTGGTCATAAGTAATCCTTTCTTGCTTCTTGATATGAGATGACACGGTTTCATAATGGAGGAAATTCAATATCCTTACTGTGACTTACACACACACACACACTGCCACATACTGTGAGGATCTGCTTCAGCAAAAAGCAAATAGCATCTTCCCAACTAACAGTTTTAAATTGTAACGTTGAGTGTTTCCCTAAAGTTTCCATTAAGTAACAAAATTGTTAACAATTTCATTTTGAAATTTCTAGGAACATTCAAAACATCCAGGCTTTTAGACGTTGTATTAACAGAATTGTTTGGTTAAAAGAACGTTATTTGAATATTTTTTAATTTTGTAATGTTTTTAAAATGTTCCACTAGCTACTAAAGAATAATATTTTTGATATATATGATATATCTTCTGCTAATGTTACTGAAAGAACACTTATTGAAAACTTTGAGAGAACATTAGCAACATTCTGAGGACATTCCCTGTTAGTGCTGTTGTTTCCCACAACGCACACGTCTTGGTGTTGTAGACGCATGAACTGTATCAATTGGTGAATCATGTGACCTGTACCTGCACTGCTATTGGTTATTGCTTCATTATAATGTTTCATTTTATTGATTCGCCCGATTGCTCGTGTTCAACAGAAATGAGTGAAAATCATGTGATCCGCCTCCTGATACACTATAACCACATTCAGTCAGAGTAAAACTGACCGAATCTAATCAAAACAGTATAACACCGTTTAATCCTGTAGTGCAGCAACAGAACACAACCAAATCTTCAGGGGTACATAAATGATAATACATAATTCATATCAACAGTCTACAGACACAGAAGTAAATATTATCAGGCTGTAACTTGTATGGCTTTGATTGGCAGTTATAAACTGCACGATAAAGAGATTTGTACAGTAGCAGTAATATCACACAGAGTACAAGATCACATCTACCTCCTGTAACACTCCCACAGGAGTATATAAATGTGTGCTTGTGTATCGGAGACATTAATAGATGCTCTCAGGCCCAGTTTAACTCCCTTGAGTATCTGTTTTCTCTTTCAGCACATTCCTGTTGTCATTTCTATGCTTTTAATGGCACAGTGAGAATGTAACTCTATTTGTAGGGTCATTGGAAACAGGCGTGTAGCCGCATAATCAAATAATTTCAGAATCAACAAACGTTTGTTTGCCATAATAATCTTAACACCCAAAAACCTTTAACAAGGTTTTGCTTTCTACAGGTGTCCCAGCTAAAAGTGTTTCGTTGTAAGAACATTTCCCTAACATTTCCATTACGTAGCAAAAATGTAAATGTTATTCTGAAAGTTCTAGGGGCATTCAAAGCGTCCAATTTTATAGATGTTTAATTAACATAATTGCTTGGTTATGAAAACGTGATTCAAACTTTTTTAAAATTCTGTAACAAAAACGTTCCACTAGAAACTTAAGAATAATGCTTTTGATATGATATATAACATTAAAAACATTCTACTAACGTTACCACAAAAACATTTTTGATACCTTTAGGAGAACGTTAGCTAATGTTTGAAAACACTGCGAATGTTTGCTGTTAGCCGGGTCTCTCTTCTGTATGTGTTTTCTTTGCATCTAAGAACTGTGTGTTTCAATGCAGAACATGTTGTTACTCTTCTGAAGTAAGAGAGTGAAATGAAAGGGTGAACTGAGAAAGAAAACCAGCAATTCGATCGGGAGAAACAGGGCAATAGGAGACATGCAGGAGGAGAACAAGAGGCAGAAGAGAGTTCAGAAGAAGGAAGAGGGAATATGGGAGGAGAACGCAGGCTTTGATCAGAGCAGTTAGCGTGGAGGAGTCTGCTGGGCTGTGAGAATATATACTGCCGTGTCACACGCTCTAATCTGAAGGATAAATCTTGACACTTTCTTGATGGCGTTTCACAGACACCTGAGCCGCATGTGCTCTTCTCCAGAGCGAAAGTTGCTTTTAACACCTCTGACGACTGTATGGATCGACCCGCTCCCTAACCTGCATCTCTGATGAATTCAATTTTACAGTTTATGAAGCGGAACGCAAGATCTCCCCAGCCCTGCGGAAGCTTGACAGCATACTAATATAGGCGAGGCGTTTCTCCCACGTTCACCTGCCGTTTATGGATTGAGGTTTTACTGGCTTGATCCAGTACCCAGGTTGAGATCATTTCCCTAGTGTTTTCTTTAAGTAACAAAAAAGTTATAAATGTTATTTTGATAGTTCTAGGAACGTTCAAACCATTTTTTTAGATGCTGTAATAATGTATTTTGCTAATTAATGTATTGTATGATGCTGTATTACATTTCTTGGTGATAAAAACGTTATTCAAACATTTTTAAAATTCTGTCGTGTTTTAAAACGTTCCACTAAAAATGTAAGAATAACGTTTTTGATATACATGATGTATAACGTTTAAAAACATTCTATAAATGTTAGTGCAAGAATGTTTTTCTCAGAACATTAGCCGATGTTCTGAGAACATTCCCTGTTAGTTGGGTAGTAGGTCTGTGCAAAAAGTAGGAGGAGGTGTTTAAAACAACAAAGCCCTGTTTGCTTTTAAAAATGTCCCTGGTCTTATTTTTCATGATTCATTCAAGACACAAATGTTGGCTTTCATATTTTCTCATTTTCTAGTAATCGAAATCGCTGCACCTTTTATTTTCTTATGATATTTTGAAGGTTGTGAAGGTTGTGAATAGAATCTGTGATTTGTATGTAAGTGGCGTCGACTTGTCACTTTGGAAATAAAAACTTTCTAGGCAATTATTAAATGTAGATTAATGTGAAATTGTTTTAGCCAATCAAATTGTCAGACAAGAATTTTTTTTTTAAATGACAGTGGATATTACTTGCTGTTTAGAAATCCCACTGGAAACTAAAGGTCACACTTAACGCATTGCATTGTGGGGTATAGTATCACAATAGTGAGCTTTGTTGTATACTACACATTTTGGCAAATGTAGTTGGTTATCCAGGTATTTCATATTACTGTGCACTGTATCCATACTGTACGCTGCAGAACGGATAAACGTGGTATGATAGAATACTAAGCTGGACATACCCATTGTCTTTAATCACTTCTCTGCCAGACACAGTGTTCGGGTGAAGATCAGCTGTATTGTCTTGTAATTGTCTGATAATCACAAGCAAATTGGCGTTTAATTTCCCGCCGTTACTTGCATTGTGTTCTGATCATCACCCAGAAAACACACAGAGGAGGAAACAGGCATTGATGATGTAGACGTGATAGAGAACTCAAGATCTTTCTCACAGTCCAGGTACAACATCCTAGGAAAATTAGATCTATGCTCTATGTGTCTATGCTTTGAGGGGTCTTTCCAGAGACAGAATGACTTCTATACTGTACAAACTGTATATTCTATCCCCTAACCTCATCCTACCACTAACCTAAGCTTCACAGAAAGGTTTTTGCATGTTTACATTTAAAAAAAAGGCATCTAGTAAGCATTTAGTATGTTTCATAATCAATTTCCCTTGTGGGGACCGCTGGCTTGTACCCACAACAACAAACAACACACACACACATCAGGGCTCTTCAGCTACTTTCTCTTAAGGACCACATCTGAATTCAAAGGGGCCAAAATGTTTTAGTGTAATGATGACTGTCACTCATTCATTGTAACTCAACAGGTCAAGATGAAAAGCAAAACTAAACCCCTTTATACTGTAGTGTAAAATATTAAATATGATGTTGATTATATGAATATAATTGGGTTCCTTTAAAACTGATTAAAGTCTGGCATTTTGACATTTTAGTGTTATTGATTATAATTCAGGAAGATCATTTGAAAGAGCTGCTCATATTTATGAAAAAACAACCCATATGTGGTAAAGTGGCCATCTAATATGACACGGGTAATTTGCATAGTAATATTTACAACTGAAGGAATGTTAAATAAACTGAATGAAATGTATTTTCATCTTTTTTTTTATCCAGCAGGAATTAAGGACTTGAGCACAAACTGAGCCAGTGCAGTTTGTGTTAATGATTGTTGGTGAACTTAAAGGTTTTCAGAACTGAGGATGTTGACACAGCTTTATTTGATGTTTTGGTTTTATCAGCGACATCTGGTATTTTGAACAGGCCTCCAGATCTTTGTGCTGTTTGCATAGCTATATTTAATTTAGATATGACAACAGTGAATGCAGTGCACCAAGACATGAGTGTCAGTATATGAACTGTCAATCAATCATTCTGAGGGCCATATAAAAATGACTGAAAGGTCAGATTTGGCCCGCGGCCCCCAGCTGAAGAGTTCTGCTTTAGTTTATCACCAACAGAAAGATCTCTGTCCGATCCCATGTTCAAACATGGAAACACATGCACGCACACGCTGTAAGCTGATCTGTCGGTAGGGAGTGCGCGTTTAACGCCATGAGCTGCTTAAATGCATTTGTAACAACAATCTGATCTCTTGTGCAAACGCACGCACACACACAGAGTGAACAGTGGGCTTGCATCTGTAACAACACATAGACCCTCAGCAATCCTGCTAAGCACCTCAAAAAAACCTGACCTCAATGTTGACCCCCTCGGGCCTCAGCTCCATCAGGAGGCCCAGCCAAACTCAATGGGCAGAGCGGCAAATGGGCCCTGTGGTGGAGCTGCGTGATGGGGCCCTCATGCAGCGATTTCAGCAAATACACAAAACCACTTCAAAACGTTCTATTGATGTCCATCGGGGAACAAAGGCATTCCTGTTGCATGAGTGTTCGCAGCTGGTTGCGCAGCAGCTTTCAGGAGTGCTTTTATAGCTGGACTCACGTTGTGATGTGTTCAAGTCAGGCTGCTTCCTGTTTCTCAGCCACATGCAGCACCAATTGTGCCTCTGTGTTGTCAGAATGAAGACCATTATGGGATGCATGCAGTTTGGGTGATGCATGCAGTTTGGGTTCTGTGGTGGAGCTGCATGCTGGGACCCACTTATCAGGTGTCTGTGTTCGTAAACAGGCAAAGTTCTTTAAATAATAATGTCTAGGTAAATAATGACTCGTGGGGCTGTGTAAATATTTACAGTGTCTATTTTACCCTGCGTACTTTCATTTTCTGACCCATTTCCCGTCTCTTGTTCTCTTTGTCTGGCTCGCTCTCCTTCAGTCAAATTTTAATTAAGATTCAAATGGCTTTGTTGAAATGACATGAAAGTCAAACGCTCCCGAGCTATTGTGATTCAAAGAAGATCTGCCCAAGCAAAACAAATACACAGAGTCTGATATCATCACTGCTGTTTCCCTGCAATAATTAATAGGAAAAGTCATTTCCATAGCATTTATGCACAGAGCGATAACATCATTCGATTTTCAGAAATTAACTCTCTCGCTTCTATTACTGCAATATTGCTTTTTCTAAGTGGTAAAATAGCATTCTAAAAGAACAGCAGCAATTAACACATTTAAGTAAATTAATTCATTAAAGCTGCAATCTGGAACTTTGCGTGATTAAAAAGAAACAAAAATCAGTTATTGAGCAAGTACATAACAGATAAATGTTCAACGCAATCTCCTTATCGTACTCTGATTCACCACTGTAAGCTTATAATAATGATTTATAATTTGAACTGTGGAAAATCTGCATAATATATTAAAACAATCTCTTAATGTCTTTGTTTTAGGAGGAGTGTCGTAATTACATAAAGGTGCTGTTGAGCCACGATGGAGGGCTGTTTGTGTGCGGGACAAACGCTTTCAACCCGCTGTGCGCCAATTACACGGTGAGTATTCCCAGAATGCCTTGCAGCCTCCAGCGTTCTTCATGCTCGATATTTAAAACCTGCAAAGTTTAGTCATCAACACAGTCATCAACACAGTCAACAGATTCCATCAATGCATCGTTCTGTATTTTCAAATTATCATTATGTATTTCTGTGTTCATATGAAAATCAGCAGCGGTGTCTGAACTTTTCTCAGTCTTAAGCTCTTAGCTGCAGTGCATGAAATTTAAATGAACGAGTGTTAATGTTCATTGTAGTGAATCACTCATTAGAGATGTAGTGCGTTGGTGGTCAGTGCATGTAAATTTGTTGAGCTGTGGCTTCCAAGTGGGCAAAACACGTTCGAATCCAGCCGTGTCCTAAAAAGTATTTTATGACTTTAAGAATTGTGTAAGTATTGGAAATGATCAATTATGAAGATTAAGTGAGTGCATGTAATTGCATGAGCTGATCTGAAAGCACACGTTTAGTAAGTTGTTTTGTTGGTGAATCTCATGCAAAAAATGCAAATATATATTTCTATTCTATGGAAGATTAAAAGTACATACAGGGAAGCAATTGACAGCACACTTGACATTTTTGCGAGT
The DNA here is from genome assembly GCA_036877525.1 of Chromobotia macracanthus. NCBI lineage: Eukaryota > Metazoa > Chordata > Actinopteri > Cypriniformes > Botiidae > Chromobotia > Chromobotia macracanthus. Next base: position 2,439,904 of record JAZGTH010000003.1, read on the forward strand.
TGTGTTACACACAAAAAAAATCTTTGTTGGTTTAGCTTAGTTTAATACTAATAGCTTTATTTCATATAGCGAAGGTATCATTTCTAACTTTTGAAATATAACTTGGTCATTTAATGAGATTTTTGAACATTGTTTTGAGGTTAAATCTTGGCATTTTTGTATTTATTTAAGGAAGATAGTAAAATGTGTTTTGCATAAAACTGAGAAAACCCAGCAGGTTTCTGTGGTGATACACTGATACGCTTTAGATGTGTATTAGTTGTGTGATAAATCTACAGACACTACAGAGATGTGGAAATTGTTCAGCAATCTTTCAAACACACACCCACACACACACGCACACACACTCCAGTGTCACCTGAAGCATGTGGAAATGACAGCACCACTTGTGAATGTGTTTGGAGATGTTTGTGTGGTTTATAACAGCTATCAGACTGTCAGAAAGCATAGTGTCCCATCTTCACAAAGTGTGTGTGTCTATGTGTATGCGGTTTGTCTATACTGTGTAGGCATGGGACAATTATTATAAAACATGTTTTACATGTAACATAATGATGTTTGTGAAAGTGTTAGATTCAGGGCTGTGATTTGGGGATAAAAATATCTTAAGCTTGATGTAAAACCAAAAGTTTGTTAGATGTCCTCACTAATATAGCAAACAAACGTGTGTTTCTGTTCAGAAAGACACTCTGGAATTGGTCGGAGAGCCCATAAGTGGAATGGCGCGATGTCCTTATGACCCCAAACATGCTAATGTGGCTCTGTTTTCTGGTAAGCTGCACAGCTCTCTGTTTCTATAATGACTCTACCTCGTATTACCCTCTCGACTGTAATTCATATATTTCCTTATTGCTCTTTAATCTTTTATAATAACAGCCTTGTACCGAGCGAATGCACAACATAATATTTAACACTGTTTTAATTATAGCTGTTTTAATTTACCTCCGTAGATGCACTTAACCACCACTTACGAACATTAGTATGCTCGAGGACGTTTAATTTGAGCTGTATTATCTGTCATTATGACATAATGTCGATTTGCATTTCTGGTTATTGACCTCTCACCTCTGCCCTTTGACCTCAGAGGGCAGTTTGTTCACAGGGACAGTGACCGACTTCCTGGCCATCGATGCGGTCATTTACCGCAGTCTGGGAGAGAGCCCGGCCTTGCGTACCATCAAACACGACTCTAAATGGTTCAGAGGTACATTTTGTTCCCTTTGCCAGTATTTATGCAACTATAAAAAAGAATATAAAAACATTTAGCGAGGATTGGTTTGCTCGTTGCTATCGGTTGAGCCAAAGGTCAATGCTGATTGGCTGCTCAGTCATTTTAAAACAATGTAATAATTGTCTATAATGTTTAGTTGTGATGCTGCAACATTTACTGTTTATTGGTTTCTACACTGTTTATCAAATGTTTATTTGCAGTGTAAGTTTTTTTAAACAAAGGTGTGAGAAAGTTATGTACGAGTTGCTAGAATATTTGATAACACTTCAGTATGGGAAACACATATTCACCATTAACTATGAATTTTGCCTCAATAAACTCCTAATTTACTGCTTGTCAGTATCTAGTCAGGCAGTTGTTGTGTTAAAGTGTAGGTGTGGGGCAGAATTAAGGGATGTACAATATGGTCATGCAGAATACGTCATTAATATGTTTTTAAAAGTACTAATAAACAGCCAATATGCAAGCGAATAGGCAGCTTTCAAAGTGAGATTTGGCCCCATACTAAAGTGTGATTAAATATTTCTTTAAAGTTATTGGAAATTTTACATGAGCTTTACATAAGCTGTGTCGCTTGATGAAACCTGCAGTGAGTTTTGTTCTGTGGGTTTTAAAATAGTTTCAGGAAACCATTGAAAACATCTTAATTTTGGGTGTGATTCCACCCCAGACGCAACAAGAGTGTTAACAAAGTCAAATGAGACTTCTTGTTTTTTATTTGTTTTTACCTTTGTCTTTTTTTTTTACCTGAGCTGTTCTTCATGAATCTCAGATCTTGTAACCACAGGAAACTGAGCAGAGCATCATTGTAAGGAGAAAAGGTGGATCTGTGTGTGTAATTCAGAGCTCTCTGTTTGAACTTTAGATTCTGGAGAGCTATGAGGTGAATATATCAACACCAGATTCATTCAGAGAGTGAGAGAGACTTTGAGCTGAGTCTGGCTTATTAAACACATTCAGCCCTGAGAGAAAGAGACCAGAGCGAATGTTCTCTCTTTAATCTTTGCTTTATTTAAGAGAACATGAATGTTTTATAAAGACTATTTCAGCTTCATTCACTTGTCGTTCACTCTCTGTACCTCTCTCTCTCTCTCTCTCCCTCTCCCTCCCTCTGGGTCTGTGCATATGTTGTTTGTTCATATAAATGTTTTTTATAATGAATGATGTGTTTACTTATTCAAGCTTCATTTTTCTCTCTACAGGAAAGCTGATGTCTGCTGTAGAATTAAAGTGGGTGTGCGTTTGTGTTTCTTGCAGAGCCGTATTTTGTAAGTGCCGTAGAATGGGGCTCTCACATCTACTTCTTCTTCAGAGAAATGGCCATGGAGTTCAACTACCTGGAGAAGGTGAGGAAGAACGCAAGAACCCAACATTCTCAGAACGTTGTCTAACATTCTCTAAAAGTTCCCTCAAAGTTATAAAAAACATTCTTGCAGTAACGTTAGTAAAAAGTTTATTTTATTGTCAAATATATCATAAACGTTATTCTTAAGTTGTTAATGGAACATTTAAAAAAAAAGTGCTACAGAATTGAGCATTGGACATTAGACATTTTGAACTTTGCTAGAACATTTGAAATATCATTTTAACATTTTTGTTACATAAAGGAAATGTTAGGGAAGTATTCTTACTGCCTAAAATGGTTGGGTCTCCGACAGCTCTGTATAGGTTTGTTGGAGTCACAGCTGGCAGGTCTGTGGCAGGTTCTGATGATGTTCTCTGTTTGTTGCCTGAAAGATCTAATCACAGTTCTCCTCCCCATAGACTGCAGTCAGGGTAGACGCCATATGGATGCGAGTTTACAGAGCCCTTAAGGAATAAAGGGAGGCTGTGTGGGATATGACTGCAGTCTGTTCAATAGGTTGTCGGTCTTAAAGCTGCGGTGTCTAATTTCTGCCACAGTGCAAATCATTTACTGAATTTAATAAAAATGTGTGGAAACGTTTGCTGAATTTAATTCACATTTACAGAATCATTTACTGAATTTAAAAGCCTCTACAGAGTCGCTCAAATATTGTCCATCATTTTAACAAATGAAAACATAAACAATAAAGAAACCATTTGCATGCAGCGCATCAAATCTCATATAAATTATCTTGTGTGTCTTTCTTTCTCCCGCGTGGTCGCACATGAGTGAGTGTGAGTGAGAGAAAGAGAGAGAAAGAGAGAGAGAGAGAGAGAGAGAGAGAGAGAGAGAGAGAGAGAGAAAGAGAGAGAGAGAAGAGAGAGAGAGAGAGAGAGAGAAAGAGAGAGAGAGAGAGAGAGAGAGAGATAGAGAGAGAGCTCTCAGCCAAATGATGGTGAGAAAGAAGCTCTTCAATGCGCTAACACACTACTTAACATGCAAAGTAATGATGTAATTATATCATTCTTATGAGGAAAGTCAACAAACATGACAGATAAAAATAGACTGACGGAAATGTTACAACTCAGTCTGTCAGAGTGATTGTTTACTGTACTGTAGCTGGAGATAAGAAACAACAATCAATACACCACACACCACAGATTGTTTGTTTGTTTTACATTTGCTGACAGAAGAAGCAAATAAAACAGGTTTATTACAGATATCTTAAAGGTCCTGTAGCAGCATAACATGCAGTTTATTTAAGCATCAGAGAGCGAGCGGCAAATGTTTTTTTGCGAGGAACCTTGGAAAATAGCATGCCACAAAAGTGCAAAATCAGGCCCTTTTCAGACTTTTGGACAATTCATTTCACATTTGAAGAGCAGAAAAGCAGTTCTCTAATGAATAGTGGCTTTGAGTCGTGCTCTAAATGGAAGCTGTGTTGAAAAACACAACTGTTTTCTTTTTGCACGTGTTAGGTGATGGTGTCTCGAGTGGCGCGTGTGTGTAAGAGTGATCTGGGTGGCTCTCAGCGCGTGTTGGAGCGACAGTGGACGTCCTTTCTGAAGGCGCGTTTGAACTGCTCAATCCCTGGAGATTCGCACTTCTATTTTAATCTGCTGCAGTCCACCAGCCCCATCTTACGCATGCAGGGCAGAGACGTGATCCTGGGGGTCTTCTCCACACCGTCCAACAGGTACAAACACACATGGGAGGACTGTAACAGAATGTTATGTGATGTGTTGAAAGAGACTGGAACAGTGTGCATAGGGGGGTTATTTAACCATATATTAGGGACAAATTTGTGTGTGTGTATGTGTGTGTCATTCTACAGCCCTCATGCAAATAAGATCAAAACCGCACAAGCTTGACCTTTATCTTCCAGTGATATTAATTATTAAAACATCTGTGGTGTTCCTGTGTCTCAGTTGGTAGTGTCGTGTTAGCAGCACAGAGGTTGTGGGTTTGATTCCCGGACAACACACATGCCAAGTGTATAAATGTAAATGTAAACATCTGAATGGGTTTGATTAGTAAACCTGTCAAGAACATGTTCAGCTCTTATTTTACACCATATTTTTTAATAAATTATATTTTGCTTATTTTTAGGACCATCTGGGATTCTGAGACATTATTTCCATGCCAATTAAGCACATGTCTTGAGCAGTACTATTATGCAAAAGAGCTCATTCTAATTATAATCAAGTCATATATTAATACAAATACATATTTGTTTAATATATAAAACAAAAATAGAAATATATTATTTAAATTTTCTCATCGTAGTATTATAAATCGAGTATTTAAACTGCTTTTAATTCTTCTATGCTTAAAATTCATTTTTATTCTTTTACTACAGTAAAAATGGCTAGGCCACATGAATCTGTTTATAGTATTTTTACTATTGAGAATTATAAAAAAACTCAATGAAAAACATTTGAGCACATTGCAAATGAGAAATGGGGTGGAATGAAGTATAACACATAACAACAGTGTAGAAATGGGAAATGGTTCTCCTCTGTGATTTGGCCTCTTATTAATCTATTTTGAACCCGAGCAGCACGAATGAATCCAATTTCAAGGCAATTTGAATTTTGTTCTTTTGATATGGCCCCTAAAAAAGCTTCTTTCCTCCAGCACGAGAGAAATCAGCTCAAGAGTTTGATTGGCTCATGAGAAAGGCTGTTTAAAATTCTGTTATCAGGGATGTTAAGAAATGACATCAACACATTTTACTACGGGCGCGATGCTGAACCTTCACAGGAAGCAGCTCGCTCATAATGCTCTGCGCATTACAGCAGCAGTTGTGACCATTACAGAGCGAGAGAGTCAGAGAGGAGACAGAGGTCTAGAAATGTTTGTACGATATGTGTCTATACATTCAGTAAAATGTGGTAGTGTTATGGAGTAGTCTGCAGTACGTTTAGGGTATATGAATGTTATATTCAGACACTACTATGGTGGGCCAAAGAGATGATTTAAAAAGTGGGGTGAAGAGAAAGTATATTATGAACTCAAAAATAAATTTGACTTGTGATTAATAATAAATACATATTTGTGGTTGCTATGCGCTGGTATCAAATTATACCGTGGTTTTACTGTCTGATACGGTACAGTCACTGAACTGAAGTACTGTCACAGTATCTGTGAATCAGTAACACAAGGTTTGTTGGGCAGGAAAATATTGAGGCCTGTTTTTACAGAGATTTTCTGCAAGGGTTAGATTATTCTTGAAGTCTAATAATCATATGGAAACTGCACGCTCTGATAAACCCCTCCCCCTTGCATGATTGACACATCAATGTAAAATGTCTCCTTGGAAACGGGGCCCTATCACACAGCAGTTCTACAGGGACAAAGCAAACCTGAGAAGACCTCAGAAGAAAATACCAGCGGAATAATCATGAAACAAAACCTTTGACAACTGAATTCCAGCTTGACTTCGCAACGCCCCACGAAACAACCAAGACTTTTTCACAAGCATCGCACAGGTCCAACTCCCGACAGAGAACAGACGTTTACATACTGTGGACCAACAATAAAAGGTCTGAGAGGCAAAGAAAGAGAGAGAGAGGTAGAGAGATACTGTGGAGACAAAATGAATAACCAAATGATAATCTGAGCTGTTGAGTTTATGAAAGGGGAATGACTCAGTCTGTTCTGTGTGGAACTAAATGGATAAAGAGTCGAGTACATCATAAAACCAGCCCAAATGTTGTTCTAACAGCTCTTTGTGTTGTCCCAGAAGCTCGTGACACATTTTGAGAGCTCTCGAACCTCTCGCAGTGTTCTGCCCAAGCACACATTCACTGTGATATACTGCTGTCCATCAGGCAGATGATGAGAGCGGCTCTCTCTAGATTACCTCTCATTGTGGTGCGTGATTAGAATAGAAATGAGCTTTGTCATCAGCTTACGGTGAAATGTTTTCTGGATTTAACTCTGCTGCGCTTGATATGTTTATTTTGTACTTTAAAAAGGGCAGATGACAGAACAATCATCTGAAAGAGGTCGAGATGCGTGAGAAGTTGGACATTTATGGAGTGTCATGAAAATGACGTTTGACCTCTGTTGGTGCTTATCTTCCATATGAGAATAAAAAATAATGCAACAAGCCACATGGAGTTGTCTGTTATAGTGATATTTTCGTAAGCATAGTATAAATCACTGTACCACACTGCTTTGAGTGGCTTATAGTTAGTTATTGTGATGCCAAATTGATGCATTGATAGTTTTAATACATGTAAATGATGTAAAATCGATGCATAAAACAGCATTTATTTAACATATACTATAAGACATCATCAAGCACATTTTCTATTAATAATTACAGCAAAAAAACAATTCTACCACCAAGTGATATATTTCGTTAGCCTAACTGAAGGTTATTTATGTTGCCAAGCAACAAAACAACTTGGCACATTATACAGAATTTAACTTATGTGTAGTATAATCAACTTATAAGCGTAAGTTTATTTTATTATGCCACCTTCAATTATGCCTCATCCAGTCAGATTGAAGAGACAAAATGACATGTTATAAACCTTATAATGCTTTTCTCTCTGAAGTTTTGTAACATCTAAAATGAAGGACTCTTGCTGTCGTAGTTTGACTGTGGTACAGGCACTAGAGTTATGGCTAAGGTTCTGTGCCAGAGTACAAACAGCATGAAGCCCCTCCTGCCTCCTGGCATGTCCATTTTTCTCGTTTCGTTCTCATTTCTCAAGCTCCTGTGGTGTCCCGTCTCAAATGAATATGAGAGGCTGTGCGGCAGAGCTTTGTGGTTTTGGCCCGTCCACCTCAGGCTCACTGAGCTGGGCAGTTACACAGGCACGGCGCCAAAAAGTCATTAAAATAGTGGACGATTGGTGACCAGTAATGAGTGCCAGAGAGAATAAGTGTGTGAGAGTAAAGCTTGTTTGTCCAGCCAGAGGTTTACACGGTTGTGCATCACCGTATCTGACAGCTCATTGGCTGGATTAGAGTTGGAGACCGCAAAGTTCTGACAGCTTATTGGCTGCAGGGGTGTTCTGCAAATGGCGTCCATTTGGATCCAACATATCTGCCCGTCTTGCTTTTTTGCAATGGTAACCACTGACAACACAGACTAAAGCTGCAATCCGCAACTTTTGCCTCTCTACCGCCATCTCTGTCTGAAAAATAAAATTGGTGGTACTTGCAGAGTTATTTTCTTAACATGGATGACAAGTTTAAATTCTAAACAACTGCTGTAAGAACAAGTTAAAAACTCTGCGCCATCAACAGTACCCGGACATTTGATATAATAGCTGAATCTTCTTTCTCTTTACTGGCGGACATTTCCCATGAAATCAAAAAAAGGTTGCAGCTTTAAAGAATAAACGCAGAGAAATGTCAGTCTTTTAATCACCTGCATTTTACAGTCACCTGGTGAGATAAAATGAAGGGTGTCAATGACTCCAGCAGAACATCATTACCATAAATTAAAATAATAGCTCACCCAAACATTGAAAATCATTTACTCACCCTCATGTCATTCCAAATTTGTGTGCCATTTATATTCTGTTGAACACACAAGGAGAAGTAACAGTGAATGTGGAGGCTTTCAAGCTTCAAAACAACAGTCGGGTGAGTAAATAATGACAGTGTTATCATTTTTTTTCTTTATTAAGCCTTTGCAGAAATAATCCTTTGTATACTGTTTGTCCCTTTTGCTGTTTTACTAATTGTTGAGGTCATTTCCAGAGTGTGATAGGTTGGGATCAGTATATTGAGAGCACACAAGGAGAGAGAAAAGACCCATCTACTGACATCTCTGTTAACTGTGTAATCTTTGGCACAGACGCCCTCCATAAGGGCGGCAGGCGGCAGACTCAAGCTGATCTCCAAATCAATCCATTAACACCATGCCCACTGCCTCATCGCTGCCATCAATCTGCTACCATTTTCCAAATTTTCCATACGGGACCCTTCATTCCCAAAACTCTTCAATTACTTAAAAGGGCTTCACCTAGCAGCCCATTTCTAACAGATCAAAACCTGTCTGTTTCCCCCACGTATTCCCATTGTATCTATTAGTGGCCAATATTAGAAGAGAATTGAGCAGAAATGAAATGATTGGAATTGAATGAGCAGCCTTCGTAATGGCTGAATGGGATGATTGTTCTGGAACTGTCTTATCTAGTTCAGTTTTATTTGGGTGTGAGGATTCATCGGTTCAGTCATTTCATTCGCATTGTGCTCGAGATGATGTAGCTGCTGTTGTGCCAAATTAAAAGCCCCCTCAAAATCCCAACCCCTCAACCATTCCACTGGCTGAATGAACTGTCTGTGGGTCTTCCTTTAGTGCCTGATTAAATTAAATTTAAATTAAAGTTCATCTGTGTAGTAGTCTGAGCTTCAGATGGCACCCAACAGATGCATATTTTTACAGATAAATTATTAGAAATATATACAGTACATATGTAATAGTGTATATATATATATGTAGAGAGAGAGAGAGAGAGAGAGAGAGAGAGAGATAGATAGATAGATAGATAGATAGATAGATAGATAGATAGATAGATAGATAGATAGATAGATAGATAGATAGATAGATAGATAGATAGATCACACATTTGTCTATAAGAATAGATAATTTCATGCATTATGCATTTAAACAGTAAAGCATCAGTTCCAGCAAATCCATAAATAAGATTTGCTGTCTTGTCTTCTGGGAAGTCTGAAATCTGGGAAGATAACGTGATCCAACTGTCCATCTGACCCTCAACCGTTTGGAGGTGGAGGAGAGAGAGAGACAAGCTGCCCTGGAACACATGGTGAACACCTGCTGACCAGAACACACACACACACACCATCGGGCCGTACAGTCTGTTCACTTGCCCAGATCCTGTCTGTTCATTTGAGACTTTCCGCTTCTGTCCATGACTTATAAATGATGTTCTTTCCCTCGTATAAACCAGCGTCGCTGCTCACCAGTATATGTTGCGTTTGTGTTCATGAGGCTTCTTAACTAGCTTAACCTACAAGACTTTCTGGGTTAACCAGCTTCATCTAAAACATGGGAGTTGAATGTGTGCATCAAGGTTGCCAGGGCCAAGAAAATTTCCATGTCCTGTGACGACAAATCCCACCCAAAGGAATAAAACATGCCCATTTTTTTCAGATGACATTTTCTAAATTCGCGCAAAGAGCCTTAAAATAAACGTTTACTATTGCTTTTGATTTATTATGTTTTAAACCTTATTTGTATGATAGTACGTGCATATGTCATTATTAAGGAGATATAATTTTATACACACATCACACGTTAAGCTGCACTGCACAATAGCTTGTTGTGCTTTCTAATGATCAATGTGTATTTACATGAATGCGTATTTCATAATGTCATTGAAATTTGTTTCTGCAGTGGAATGATATAAAACAGTAAAGCAAACCAGTGCTTCGTCAGCTTTTGTGTTTGCACTTAGGTTTTTATTAATCCAATGTAAACGTGTGTGAAAACACTACAATGAGTCTGCAGAAGCAGACCGGATGATTAGTCTGTCAGCTCTGGAACATGAATAGAGTCCTACTGTCCTGCTGTGACATATCGCTTTGGCCTGGGGCTGTTGTGACAGCGTGTGTGATGTGAAAATTGTGTGTGTGTGTCTGTCTTTCAGTTTGACATGTGGATTGGATCAGTGACGTATCTTGACCCTGTTGTTATTTTGTGGCTTTTCCCAGCATTCCCGGCTCGGCAGTGTGTGCGTTTGACATGCAGCAGCTGGCACGAGTGTTTGAGGGAAGATTTAAAGAGCAGAAATCTCCAGAATCCATATGGACACCAGTACCTGATGAACTGGTACCTAAACCCAGGTGTGTGTATATATGTATGCATCTATCTCTGCATATCTATCCATTCATCTTTCTGTCCTTCGTCTGTCCATTTATCTATCCGTCTATCTGTCTGGGTATCCAACCATCCATCTGTCTGTCTGTCCATCTTCTATCATGTTTATCTGTCTGTCTTTCCGTGTATAATACCGTTCATGTTGCGTTTATTGCCTTCACGTCATTAAAAACATTTTGCCCAGTGAATGTGAGACTTTCATGGTTCCAGGCCTGGAGGCTGTGCTGTCCAGGGTTCGAGGTTCAGCTCCTCCAACACTCTCCCTGATGAAGTGCTGAGCTTCATAAAGACTCATCCTCTCATGGACGAGGCTGTTCCTTTGCTTGGACACAAACCTTGGATAGTCAAGACTATGGTCAGGTAGGATGTGCGCGCCTTTCAGGCTTGCAAGAGCCAGGTTATGTGACACAACACCAATAAACCCTAAAGTTCTTAAAGGGATAGTGAAAAAATGAAAATTCTTTCATTACTTGTGTCATTCCAGCCTGTTTTTTACTTCTGAGGAACACAAAAGAAGATATTTTGAAGTACGCTGGTAACCAAACAACAGTGGTACTCGCTGAGGCATTTCTTTAAAATATCTTCTTTCATGTTCCACACAAGATAAAAAGTCATACAGGTTTGGAATGGCATGAGGGTAAGTGATAGAAAAATTTTCATTTTTGTGTGAGTTATCACTTTAAGACAGGAAGTGCGTTTCTGAAGAGGAAAAGCATAATTCTCTTTCTAAAAGCTCTGCCGCCTGGATTGAAATTGGGTGAGAAATCCGGAATCAGAGTCTGAGCTCTCTTGTAGTACAGCTAATGTTAGCATCTATACTCAAAGGACATAAGTCAGCGAGTGTTTCAGGTCTGCACTGCACTTCTCCTGCAAAGTCTCCCAAGGTTAGTGGAAAACCTTAGTTAAAACATAAATCTGAACTCCAGAAGTGCTTCTGTAGAGAGAATATTGCCTGAGGCCTTCAGACCAGTGAGTAACTGTGAAGCACAGTTTGTATGTAGCTATAAATCGCCTGGCTTTTTAAATTTTGATTGAAATGGCCACAGGGGCCCTTCGAGAAAACTAGAGGTAAATTGTCGCAAAGGAGAGTGTCGCTCTGAGAAAAAAACAATATTTTTTTAAATAACAGACAATTTCAACTCCATTTCATCTCAAATAAACATGAATAAATTGCTAGTCACAAAGTTTTAAATGGCCTACACAATAACAGAGTCAGTCCAGACGTTTCTTTTTAAACTTACGACAAAGTAAAAGTAAAATGAAAGGAAAAAGTGGATATAGATAGTCCACTGGATAGTGATATTGGAGACACTCTTTTGTGTCTGCTTGCGTTGATCCAGATTAGCCCTTTTATATGTGTGAAACGATAAGGAAACCTAATCGTCTTATGTCTTAACAGAGATAACATTTACAGCTGTAATCTGCCACATCTCCTTTTAATATTTCATTAGTTTTAATTAAAAATAATATCCGGGATGTTAAAACATTGTTTAAAGAGAATGGTTCCAAAATCTGATTGGATTAGTCGAGTTCAAAGCCATTGTAAAATATACGCCAGTATACGCACACCTGTGATATTACTTGACAGAGAAATGTTAATAATTTTCATGTATAATGTGCTAATAAATATGCTATTTAAAACGTGTCATTTGTGATATTGATGTGGTCTAGATTTATGAAAACAATGAACTTTTCTCGCATTAATTGTTTGTTTTTCAGGTACCAGTTAAACACTATGGTGGTTGATACTGAGGCCGGCCCACACCGGAACCGAACGGTGGTGTTTCTCGGATCCACCAGAGGAACCGTTCTCAAGTTCCTCATAACTCCCAGCCCAGAGAACCCGTACTCCAACAGTAACATCTTTCTGGAAGAGCTGGAGGGGTATAACCCGGAGAGGTGATGACATTTTATTTGAAATCTGATTCATACACTAAGCGGCACTCACATTCAATTCTGATTCTTCCACATTAGTTTTTCTTCTTGATCTTATTCACTTCCAGTTACCCAAATTCAAAATTCAAAGTCAAGCATTTAATGAGTAGATGTGAAGTTAGGGTTTTCATGTATCATGGTTCTTAGCGGACTTTCATCTGCTGTACTTCCAGACAGTACTTTTTATTTTCCAACATGCTCTTTTCATCAAGCAGTTCTCCACAGTTGTTTACTTTTATTGACATTTACCCCCAGAATAAAACTTTGCCACAGCAAAAGATTTTAAGCATCAAATGAAACAGCAGAGATAAATCCACAATTTACCGTAAACAAGCCGCAGCGTCTGAAAATCTGAAGCAAAAGGAGGTATAAAGATTCAACAGGGTGTCATTGATCATAGTGTGTGTGTGTGGGCCGGATGGATAAAACCATGGCTGGTGTTTTGAAGATGAAAGACATTACCTGTCTGAGGTAGAACAGCGAGGTTCAGAGAGGTGCATGCTGGGAGATGAAGGCGAGTTGTGTGACGGCTGAGATAAGGTTCTCAGCAGGATCCAGCACTAGCAGAGGAACCTACACACACACGTAAAACAAAGAGATGACAGTTCAGCTGACCTGCTCTCCCACAGAACTCTCCCACAACTTCAACATTCCCGTAATTTCACGGCTAACAGTTTTAGGTTTTAGAAACGTTTCACTAACATTTCCATTAAGTAACAAAGACGTTAAAATTGTTATATTGAAAGTTAAAAGAACATTCATTTAAATGTCCACTTTTTTAGATGTTGTATTAAAGTTATTGCTTGGACATTCTCACGTTTTTTAATTCTGTAACATTTTTAGAACTTTAGTTCCACTAACAATTTAAAAAAACGTTTTTGATATATGATATATAGCATTAAAAAGGTCTACTAACATTACTGCAAGAGCATTTTCTAGAGAATTTTTACAGAAAATGAGTCAGTTGGCTGTTACCTGGCTTGTCTCATCTGTTGGTAATTGGCTTGCAGTTATGTATCACGGTGTGCGATATTTGTTTGATTCGCTGGAGAATTCCACTGAGACGCCGGTGTCGTCATTTCGTCAGAGATGTTGCTGTAATGTGACGCCCAATTAGCTGCTCGACAGTTAATATAATTTGGAAACAGACCAGCTCTGAATGAATCTTATTTGGTGTGTATTTTTCTGGGCTTTTTGCCACTTTTTCATAGCCAGACAGTAGGGGAATTATAAGAAGATTTAAGACAAATGGGTGCAAGATTCAGATTCAAACCTGTGTCTATAACATGAGCACTGTACAACAATACATTTATGACTATAGTAACTTTAGTGTTTTTGTAGAAAATATGATTGACAGTACATTTTTGTAAGCTTTGCGGTCTACTTAAATATCAGTCAAGGTCTTTTGTGTGAAAAGACTTAATTTACTTATCCATCACCATTTTACTTATCCATTTTCCACCATTTCACCATCTCTCCAATCCTATAAGAGTTCTGAAGTACTCGTAAATGAATGTTGTGCAAGGATGTTGTGTCTTGGGTTTGTTTTTAATGCAGGGACAAGAGTGTATACTGTTGGCTTTAATGTGTGTGTGTGTGTGTGTGTGTGTGTGTGTGTGTGTAGATGTGGCGATGACTCCATGCAGGCCCGGCAGCCTCTCTCTTTGACCCTAGACAAACCCAGTCACACACTCCTGCTGGTCTTTCACTCTTGTGTGGTGCGAGTCCCTGTCGCACGCTGCCAGCTGCACTCCAGGTGTATGAAGTGAGTACACACACACACTTCCAGTGTAAGATAAATATACACTCATTCAACATTACTTATTATACGTGCTTTCTATTTGGATAAGGAAGCAGCCTTAAAATACAGCTGCCTATGTAGATAGCAGATAGCTCACTGGGTTTGATGAATGATGCAAGACACACTGCAAGACACACACGCTCATTCTCCATCCTAATTGTGCCACCCCAACACAAACTGCTTCATCAGTGGCTTTTGAATTACGGTGACCAAGCTTTACAATTTCCTGCAGACGACACACACACTCACTGTGCTGGCACGGCTGCTGCGCGACACATTTGGAAGAGTGTTTTCTCATGAAGCACTAAAGCTCTGCTGTAATTCAGCGTGATTAATGGAAGTGGCTGTGATTGAGTCCATCAGCGTTTTCTCATCATGAGGGATGTGGTGCGGCACGGTCTCACCATCTGCACCAACCCAGTGCAGTTTGTAAAGCTGCAGCACCATGTGTACGGTCAAATGACTGTGTGATCTTGTTTCCACGGGTGGCACAGGCATTTTAAAAGCTTTTTTACCTCTGCGTCTATGGAGGACACATGTTGCCTTCAAGTCCTTATGGGAAGGTTTTATGTAAGAGTTCGGAAGTCGCAATTATGTGATGTGGATTCAAGGAATACGGGTGGGAAAATTGGCATGTTGAGGAATTTCAGGTTGTCCTTCTCACTCCTGATGTTTTTTAGCTTTAGTACAATCAAATAAAGAGCAAAGGAATTGCATTAGCTGTGTAACAAATTATTCTGTGCATTGTATTTTATCAATTTCATGCCGGCTCAGGGAATTGTGGGAAATGTGATTTTGCAAATGTGTGGCCTCTAAATAAGTAAATAAATAGTTTTTAATGGCTTTAAAGCTTTTCTTCGTCAACAGCACACAATTTGCATAAAACTAAATTGCACAGTCAACATTCACAATAAAAACTTTAGTACGACCAGCATCAATTAGCTGTTGCTGTGATTTTCTCCGGGCCACACAACTTGGAAAATTGGGGCTCAATAAAAAATCCCACCCACTGGTAATTACATCATTGTGGTGATGTTAATGTGCTCTGTTCTCTACAATCAGCTCAACATTACAGAAGACATCAGACTGACTGAGGGCAACATAATCAGACACTTTAAAGAATTACTGATAATAAATGTAAAACATTGTGTTAAATAATAGAAGTGAAATTATTTTATATTATGCTTTATTCTACTCGTCTCATATAATATATATTAGGACTGCCAAAGTAAATGTGTTAACACACATTAAATACATTTATTGCTGTTAAATTTATTAGAAGCACTAAGATGTTTGTTTGTTTTTTCATGTTTTTTCAGTTTTTTTTTTTACAAAGAATTTTTTACGGTGGAAAAAGTTTCTTAAAGTGTAGCTTTAACCTTGAAGAGTTCTGCCCAGAGCAGAAGAGGCAGATCTGTCTCTCTCCCGCTCTCTCCATGGACTATAAATTGCATTTTCTGTTTCCTTGGTTTTGTTTAGTGGTGTTGTCCTGTATAACAACACTGAGAAAACATTGTGTGTATGTTTGTGTGTGTAGAAACTGCATCGCGTCCAGAGATCCATACTGCGGTTGGATTCGAGGAAGCACCTGCTCTCTCCTGAGGCCTGGCACCAGGTTATATCACACACACAGATTTGCCTTCAGATACCTTCAATAACCAAGCAATAACATTAACACAACGTCTAAAAACTGGTCACTTTGGTTTGTGATTAGTCTTATAACTTTCTAAATAAGAATTTTAATGTTTTGGTTAATAATCAAAATGTTACAGGAACGATCTTACAACCTCATATTGTTAGCTGGGCATAACGTAAGCCAAAATACGACTGTGGCAAGAAAAACACTCCATAAGATGTTCGGATAGATGTAGGGATAAAGATAAGTCTGTAAGGATAAGGATTCATTTGTAGTCTGTGTAATTCATCCTCATTTGACTGTAGTGACAGGCAGTGGTCAGTGAAGTTCTGTCCTCTGTCTGCCTGGAAGAGGCTGTAGTGACACTCATATGTTCATTTATAGTCTTTAACACTGAAGCCATTTGCCTCTTAATCTGTGAGTGTTTGGTTTATGTTCCATTGTGTTTTGCAGATTACCTTTCGTGCAGGATGTTGAATATGGAAACATCTCACACCTCGGGGACTGTGATGGTGAGTATGTGAACTTGTTTGGAGAAAATGTGCCCTTTCTGAACATTTTCTTCTACTGTCCTGCCTCTCCAATCCTGGGAGAATTCTCTAGCAGCTTTTGAACAGACAGAGAAGATCTGGGTTTGTTTAAACGTTTTAAGCAGTCAAAGTCAGGACAAAGTCACTGGTTAAATCAGGAAGAGATACTGGGGAGAAAGAGAGCGCTGAATCTTTTCTTTTAAGAAATGAATTGATTTCTTTCTAATCTGTATGCTCCGTCTGAAGGCGTTTTTGTGTCGTAGATGTTTATGCTTTCAGAAAGATGGAACAAATTCTAAACAAAAAATGAGAACTTGGAATTGGTTTATATTTTCAAACATTTAAAGAAGAATAAAGCTTAGTTTCGCTTTCTGCTCTAAATAGTATTTGTGATGCCGGGAACACAAAGCTGGCCTTCTGGCAGAATATGAAACACTGTCGGTCTCTGCTGTTTTCATGGCTCACAATGAACAGCTCAAATACAGTGACCCAAAAACAGTTTGGATAATGTATACAGTGTCTTTGAATTATATAACAGATCAGTAAACAATTAAATTGGCATTTATATGTATTTTCAAGTTATTACAGGCCCATTTTAGAAGCAAAACATTGATAAAAAATTTTGTTTGGTTTGAAATAAACAATAGAGATATTGTTCAAAATAAAGTCAAGTTATGGGACACTTTATGTCTATATTTAATGTGATGAATTACACTTACTACTGCCCAGCAAACAGGAAACATTCTCAGAACATTGGCTCTTGTTCCCTAAAAGTTCTCTTAAAGTTATCAAAAAAGTCTAAAAGACTGGATACTTTGAAAAAACTAAAAGAACATTTTTAACATTTTTATTACTTAATGAAAATGTCAGGGAAACGTTCTTACAACCTAAAATTGTCAGCTGGATGGTTACTCCGCTTGGACACCTGTGGGAACCTGAGAGGAATTGAATTCCACTAAAAATCACCTTGGGAGCAGTTGGTTAAAAGTAATGGAAAACCTGCTTAGAAAAGTGATGCAATGAAATTCATACATTTTTAAGTAGGACTTGAGTGTTCAAATACCTTCTGGGGTCGCTGTAGGTTCCAAAGTTCTGATTTAGCCGAGCATAACCTAAAACAGCAGTGGGGTTGTGAAGTTTTAACCCGAAGATCTGTTGAACTGAAGTGATTTCAGAAGCACAAATGAGAGAGGTCATATCTCTGCAGCCATACAGCTGAGTCACACAGCAGTGAGTGAGCGAGACAGAGTGAAGCAGAAGATGGCTGACTGGCTAAGAAAGTTTGGACTTTGAAGTAACTTGACTCGGTGAGTTGCACACAGGATAGTAATGGAGATGAGCTGTGGAATGCGATTGCCAGTTCTCTTTGGAGAGCTAATGTTTGGAGTTTGGAAAAGACTGTGGAAAAGAGTGACGGCAGAGTTACCGTCTAAACCGTTATTACCAAAAATATGATATTGGAATTATACTGTATTTGTGAGAATAGAATTTGTGATTTCGTTTCTTTTAATTTAGGTTGATTTTCAACCAACGCACAACACCACTGCTGGAGAAAACAAGCGTTTATGCCTTTTGACTTGAAACCCTATGCAGTTACCATATAGCCATTGTGACTGCTTTGTGACAACTAGCCCCATACAGACGTTGTTGGAGACACTCCTGTTTGGTGTTACATGTTTAATTGTTTTATATTGTGTACGTTTTCTGACACATTCTCATACATGTACGGATATGCCAAGGACAGTTTGTAAGTCACACTTGTGACGCTTGATTGAAAGTCATGAAGATTGAACTTTAACAGAAAGTGAGATTGTGCTGGAAGATGAAGGGTGTGTTTAAAGACAAAGAAAAAGGAGGCGAAAGATTAACACTGAGAACGTACAGCAATGGAAAAATCACAACATCTAGAAGCAAATGGGAGCTAATTAAAGAGATGCTCCTGAGAAATCTAGACACACTGAAATGATGGAGGGAGGAAAATGAGACGAGATTTATGCCACTAGTGTGAATAGTGTTTAGTGTTAGACAGCATTAAACATCATGTTCACGGACTGCCTGATGAAAACAAAAAATGCATATGTATCTGAAAATAGCAAGCGACAATTTGATTGGCTGGCCTTCCTCCCCACCGTTGTGTTTACAAGTTCCCAGGCTGCTACAATGAGCACTTTGTCGATTTGTCTAGAAGGTTTATGGCACAAATCTTTTATCGAGATTTTATCACGTTTTGTTAAAGACATGAAGGAAAAAAGTAAGATATTCTTGTAAAGAATAATAACCATTAATACTTCTCACAGCATGTCTCCCCATTGCTATGACTTAAAGTGAGAAAATATGATTTCTTAAAAGTATAGCAGTAACCTTTTCAAATAAAAATTCTTGACATTTTCTGGCACAAAAGGCAAACTTCTAGAGAATGGCCTCATGTATTCTGGTTTCATATTTGCTTGCCTCTAAATGTCATGTTTAAATGACAGACTGTGATTGGTCATTATACATGATTTCTTCCTGTCTAAACATCCTTGCAGTAACATTGAATGTTTCAAAAATATTGTTCTTAAGTAGCTAGTGGAACATTTTATAGATTGTTAGCCAACGTTCTGAGACTTTCCTCTTTTAGCTGAAATCTTGCTCTTGCTTTCTTACATCTACAACACCCATGGAAGCAGAAGACCCAGATACAGAATCCCAGAGCTTCATCAGACATTCATGCATAATATAACTGAAAATCAACCACACAACATAGAGTCCAGTGGCGTTTCTAGAAAATGGCCGCTGTCTGACCAGTATAATATGATTTGGTTTAAGGGTATGAACTGTGAGTCAGTAGCTCATTAAAGCAGCCACTCCTCTTACAGCTCCAGTCTGCCGGTCACCCCGTCTCTTCTACATCAAACAGTCTCACTGACATCAAACGGCTCTCTTCTCCTCTCCTCTCCTCTCTCTCTATCCTTCACACAGAAGTTCAGTCGTATTTTAAACAGCCCGAGATGACTGCATGACCCTGAATGCCGGCAGAGAAGGCCGCACAGTTTGTTCAGAGCGTGTTTGAAATTGCCTGAGGCTTTGTGTGGATTTCAGAGGTGAACATGGAGGACAGACACACACATTAGTGGCAATTTTGTAGCGTTTTACTTTTCAGAAATGCACGCGGGGAAAAAATATGAAGAAAATGGTTCAGTTGTTGTTTCTCTCAGATTCCTGCTGTTAACAAACCCAATGAAAGGTGAAAAACTTCCAGCTGAGACTAAAACAATTTGAATGGTGCAAAACAGAAAGAGAAGAAAGGAAATTACAAGAGACAGGAAAACTGGGATTCATTGTATGTCATTTGTGTGTGTGTGTGTTTCTTATGCATGTTTTTTATGTTATGAACCTTTGAAACAAAACACTTATTGGTTGTTCTGCTTGCAGTGTTTTCACTGAGATTTAAAAAAAGTTATTGATTTTTACATATTCTGTGGAAAACATCATGGTTTATGCCCTGACTTGTAAAACTGCTAGACTGCTGTGAAGGATGCCGACCTTAGCACTTGGGAAAACAACTATTTCACGAGGTGGTGATTTCCTCTGAATTTGTACTGTCCATTGTGAGTCATACGGAAACGTAGGATTATTCCCCAAAAAAGCATGAAGGTCCACCCTTAACCCCACCCCTAATATATGCACAATATTATTTTCAAAAGAGGGATCCACCAAACAACAAACTAAAGTTCATCCAACCGTCAAGACATACACCAGCTCACCCGCTGAGGTAGACAGAGTCTGACAGGTTCTCATTTGTGAAACACATCACAGCCTATACATGAACCACTAGTGCAGATAGTCAGTGTGTGTGTGTGTGTGTGTGTGTGTGAGGTAACAGAGGTTAAAAGTGAGGACACCTCACTAGGAGCACAAGAAAGTGTGGAAGACATGCAGTTAGAAGAAGGAAAGAAACATTAGAGACAAAGCTAACAGGGAATGTTCTCTAGAACTCCTCTCAAAGTAATTTAAACGTGTTCTTGCAGTACTGTTAGTAGAACCTTTTTAACAATATATGTCATATATCAGAAATGTATTAAGTTGTTATTAGTGGACTGTTTTAAAAATGTTCGCGAATTAATGTTTGAACAACATTCTTAAAACCAAGCAATAACATTAAAACATTTTTAAAAAACTGGACGTTGTGAACGTTCCTACAACATTCAAAATACATTTTATGGTTTTGTGACATAATGGAAATGTTAAGGAAACGTTCTTGAAATTGTTAGCTAGGGAGGAGACTATGAAACCGCATGAGTCATCATCAGCTCCAGGAATTGATGCCGTCTTTGAATTTGCCAGATAAATCTTCCGAGCTGTCTACTCATTGTCTCTTTAATCTGCTCATCGAAGTCTTTCAATAGAAAGCTGAATAGCACAGGCTGCTTGTGGTCGTTTTGGACGAGCAGTATTTGCATATTCGTGGTTCTGGAGTGCAGGATTTATGAGGTCATGTTATGTTTCTGTGTGAGATCAGCACTGTCTGTATCACTGCAGCACTCGCTGTATCTGATCAGGAGAATTAGCAGAGGCTGCAGTCAACAATCTCTTGTTGAGGGATCGATTGTTGGGCCTGAAATGTACAGAAAGTCAATAAGTCAATTTCTCACGTCTTTATACAACACGTCACAATGAACTTCTTAAGCCTTTCAGTTTTTCAACTGTTGGCACTCTAGAGGTTAATGGTGTTAATAGCAGGGAACGTTCTTAGAACACTGGCTAATGTTCTCTAAAATTTCTTGCAGTAACATTAGTTCTTTAATGTTATATATCACATATATCAAAAACGCTATTCTTAAGTTGAATAACGTTCTTATAATCAAGCGATAATGTTAATATAATGTCTAAAAACTGGACATTTTGGCTGTTCCTTTCAAAATATTTTCAAATACAGCTTTCAAAATAACATTTAAAGGTTTTTGTTATTAATAGAAATATTCTTACAACCTAAAACTGTTAGCTGGGTAGTTGTAGATTGATATAGTGTGTGTAATGCTGTCTAATATATATCCTGTGTACATACATTTCTCTCTATATATGTGTTCTCTATACTGTATGTATTCTCTGTATGTGTGGATAATAAGATTGCCATACTTTACTGCTTAGTTATTGTCATTCTGTGCTGTGCAAACACACCTCCTTTTTATGCAAATGAAGCTCATTATAGAAGTGGATTCACAGACGCCAACTACCGGCACAATTAACATGGCACTCTTTCTGCCCAAGGGAAACTGGCACTGGCAGTAAATGGGATTTTATTGAAAAGGGAAGTTAAAGGGTGTGCGGTGTAGTTGAGTGCACTTTCCGAATTTTAAAGAGCTGATTCAGGTGTCTGACTCACAGATGTGTGGAGATGCTGTACAGCCTTAGTAAAGTATGTCAGATCTGTTGTTCTTCTGCGTCCTCTGCAACCAGCCTGCAAATTAGGGAACTGACTCGTGCAAATTGCAATCAGCACTAATTTTCTGGCTGCGTTAAAGGCATTACTGTATTTTCATGCCTTTAATGAATCATGTTCTAGAACAATATGTGCAAATAAACACTCTGGTTGAAATTCATTCTTGGTGAATTCCCATCTTGGTTTGTTTGATGTTTATTCTGTTCTGTGTAATTTGAGAGAGTGTTACTACTCTGGAATTCTAACACATTTTTGGTTTCTGTCTCTCTCTCTCTTTCTTATTCTATCCTTCTCCTTGCAGGCCTTTTACATGAGAGTTTTATGGATGAACCAGAAAGTCTTGTCACTTTAAACCTGCTGGTTGTCGCTGCAGTGTCGGCATTCTCCACCGGGGCAGCGCTCTCAGGCCTGGCTGTGTGCTGGATCATGGGTCAGAAACACCGTCACCGCTCACAAAGCAACACCCCGTCCTCGTCCAGTCAGCGGAAGAGTGAGAAAGAACGTTGCATGATAGGACAAAGTAGAAGTGGCTCCGTGATGAGTGTGTCCCGGCACAGCAACGCAGACCGCCCACGGTCGCAGGGTGAGACTCTCTTCGTCATGCCCAATGGTTGGGTGAAAGCAGGCGACCTGGATCCCGGTCTTCTCCCTACACCCGAGCAGACACCCTTGCAGCAGAAACGTGGGCTACGCCTCTCTGACTCTGGATCCAGCTGGGATCAAAGCCAGACCTTCTTGAGCTCAGTGGGCACCCAGTGCCCACCACCCCCCTCCACCCTCTACCTCAGCTCGAAGCTCCTGCAGGGCACCGGGCGACGGCACGAGGAGGTCATTGAGACAGGCATTGACCGCCAACGGTACGTTTCCCTTTCCAAGTACCGCGATCAGGGCATACGGCCGGGCACTCTTCTTCGCAAGTCAGCAGGTGAATACAACTACCCCATGACTCCCCAGGACTCCCCTGATCGACGGAGGGTGGTGTCGGCTCCCAGCACCCAGATAGAGTACAGCGGAGAGCCTCTTCGTTGGACCCATGAAGGATACATCTTCAGCAGTCATGGCTTACCCCCAACGGGCCACCACTACACCCCAGCTTCGCAGCACCCTGCGGGACTGACGCGCTCTGTGCTGCACGGGTCCCGGGGACTCATCGACCTGGCAGACTTCAGTCACCTGCTCGGTAAGGGAGGGAGCGATCGGACACCCACTGGCCAGTGAATGAAGAGAAAGAAGGTCGCGAGGAGCATGAAAATGAAGAAATGTGAGAGGCTGAATCCACATATCGACTGCAGAGCCGAAGGCCTGGCCAATCACAACGGCTCTTTGTGTCTCTATCTCTCTCTCTGTCTTTTTATCTTCATCTGCTTGTCCTTCTGTTTTTATCTGAGCTTATTTGTCTGGAGCTGTTGCCACACAAGCCACATCACATGAGGATGGACTAAATGGACCTCGTTGACTTAGAGAGGAGCAGCCATTTCTGCAACAAGCCCCTCTCTCCCTCTTTCTCTCTCTCTCTTTCACCATTATATGTAGGCACACAGCGTTCAGAGACATGCTTTTCCCAGCAGCAATCACTCTTGCTGAGTGACTAGCGTGAGGCTGGCCAAACATTATTGCGTATTTATCAGATGAAAGGATAAACTGGAGCCGATGTCTTTAGCAGGTCACCAATTTCAGCAGATTTTGATAATGACAGCAGTTCATTGGGGAACTGAACTTGGAAACAGACAACAGGAAACAGCGAATCACAAGGACACGTTGATTGTTGATTCATACGCACCAAAAACAGAAGAAAAGAAGAGAAAACATGCAAATTGCTGTGACCGAGCCGCTGTAGTTCAACAGTGTAAACCCAGCTAACAAATATAGGTTGTAGGAACATTTTCCTAATGTTTCTTTTAGTAACAAAACTTTAAAAATATTATTTTGAAAGTTCATTCAGTGATTATAAGAACATTACTCAAACATTTTTAAATTCTGTAACGTTTTTAAAACATTTCACTAACTACTTAAGCATAAGAGAACTTTTAGAGAACGTTAGCCAATGTTCTGAAAACATTTCCTGTTAGCTGGGTAGACCCTCAAAATGAAGAGAATTGAAAGAGCACTAAACTGGCAAAAGTAACATCATAGTCTGTCCTAATAAATGATGCTGTTTCAACCCTGATAAAAACACTAATGTCTGATGTAACTTGTTTGTGCTGAGGACTCAAAGTCAGACTAATAAATGACAGACAGAATAAATGACTGGACAGAGAGCAAAGAGAGAGAGAGAGAGAGAGAGAGAGAGAGGTCAGATGTATCACATGAATTCCCATGTTCTGTGTAGCTCTGTGAGTCACTGAGTTTTATCAGAGAAATGAGGAGCTCTGAGAACTGAAGAACAAGCTGGAAAACCTATTGTTTTATTTTTTTCCTTTTTGTACAGTGAATTTTTTTACACGATACAAATGTGGAGCAAATGTGGAGATGTGAAACAAAACACACAGAATGGAGATCTAATGTAGAAAGACACAATGAGAGTTCGAGAAAGAGAGAAACTGTCCTGAGGATTCTTTTTGTCTCTTTCTTATTTGAAGACTCTTAAGACAGTTTGTTTCGTATTTTTGTCTCTCCTGGACATTAAATGAGAGAGGAACTGAGAAGGTTAAACCCCATAAGAGATCCTGATGAGAGAACTAAAAAAAACTAAAGGACTACAAAAGATGTCATGTGACGTGACGCCCAGTTGATGAGCAACTGATACATTATGCCATTGGTTGTTTATGTCTGTGAAGTAACCAATCACTTTGGTTTATATATTTAAAGACATTTCCCTATGTTTTGTTGGATATGATTGGTTTTTAGTTATGAAACCCATCAGATGTGGTACAATTTGATCCTTCTTTAAAGCAATGTGTAAAAATACCCAGAATGATCCTTTAAAAGTTGAAATGGGGCCTAATACTGCATCTCTGGAGTTCAGCGGTTGTACCCAGAAACTGTAACAGTAAAAACATCGACTTTAAAGTCTGCTATTTCATCTTAGAATATTACAAGATCATCATCATCAAATGTTCACCGGAAAACACTCTAGCTTTGTTCCAAACCTTAGTGAGCTGCCTACCTAGACAGGATTTTTAAGTGCATACCTAACTTGAAGAGTGTTCACCTAACAATAGGTAGCAAAAATACGTTACCTGGTAAGACACTGTTTTTTGTCCAAATTTTAAGGCAGTATTCATTGGATCCTTTATGAATAAGGAAATGTATTACAATAAGCTCTGTAAACATTTTCATTTAAGATTATACAGCGCTTATTTTAAAAAATATCTTTATTAAACACTAAACTTGATGTCATTTATTATTTCTCTAAAGTATTGATCAAAAATACTCTGATCTAATTAAAAAAGAGCCATTTCACCCAATTCTTTTGTATACTACCCAGCTAACAATTTGAGGTTGTAAGAATGTTTCCCTATCGTTTAGAATAAGAATTAGGACTTAGGACTAATGTTTAATATATATGATATAAAATGTTAAAGAAGTTCCACAAGGGTTACTGCAAGACAAGTTCTTAATAACTTTGAGTGAACTTTTAGAGAAGGTAGCCAATGTTCTGGGAACGTTCAGGTATATATTTTTAAACTTTATTATACCAACATCATTAGTGTGTTTGTACATGCTGTTCTGTTACCATTCGCTCTTAGAAGGTCGACAGAAAACAGTAAGAAGCTCACTGGGGTTTAGAATGGAGGACTTTTTTTTCTCTCACTCTCTTTTTGTCTTTCTGTCTGTTTTCCTCTTTCTGCCTCACACACACACACACACACACCAAGTGCCCATCTCCACATAGACTAGCTTTGTTATTAAATGTGTAATAGCCTTAGCCTGTGAGCCATTGAAAGCAGATGTTTGATTAGACAACTTACCACACACATCACACACACACACACGCTTGAGTAAACAGGAATGCACTTCATAATGGTGCTCATGCACCTGCAAGATGTTGCTTATTAAAAGCACGTGCTTGAATGTGCATTAAATGTGACATGCATCACTTAAGCATAGGCTTTATCCTACAGACCATGCGCAGGCCACCGCTGATGCACTCAGCAAGCACGCACACATGCAGTTGTGTGCAACGGTTGGTTGAACATTGATTAGCTCATAAATCCATCTGAAAGGAGAGTCATGCCTGATTGCCTGTGTGTGTGTTTGTGTGGATTTGTGTGTTCAGATTAGTGTGTGTATGTATTTACGTCTCTTCTCTTCAGCAATGAAGATACACCAGACAGGAAATAGGATCCAGAACACAGGAAATAGATCACAGTAGACAGGAAACGTGAGGTTATAACCCTACCTGTAGGTCAAGGACACCCAAGCCAGTAATCAAATTTAGGAAGTAAAAAATGCCACTACATGCTAATGTGAAATCCATATATGAAGAAAGACAGATTTGTGTCAGTCATATATCATATCATGCATATCATGTTAAGTATATCAATATCATAACTAAGTTAACAATTTTAGGTTGTAAGAACATTGCAGTAATGTTTTCATTAAGTTAATGTTCTTTTAAAATGTTCCCCTAACTAGATAAGAATAACATATTTAATATAGATAATATGTTACAGAAATGTTCTGCTAATAGTTTTTGATAACTTTGAGAGAGAACTTTTAGAGAACGTTAGCCAATGCTCTGAGAACATTTCCTGTTAGCTGGGAAACAAGTTGTGCCATATCTGCTAAAGCCTGTTTTTGCCAAATAACAGCAAATGAAGTTTGCTCATAAACTACAAAGATATCAAAAGATTTATTGGGGAGGGTGAATATTTCTGATGATTTTTGAGAGGCTTGATAGATCTCAGTAAAAACCCACT
Source organism: Chromobotia macracanthus (assembly GCA_036877525.1). Classification (NCBI taxonomy): domain Eukaryota; kingdom Metazoa; phylum Chordata; class Actinopteri; order Cypriniformes; family Botiidae; genus Chromobotia; species Chromobotia macracanthus. Next base: position 2,466,536 of record JAZGTH010000003.1, read on the forward strand.
ATGTTATTGTTCATACTTAGGGTTCATGTTTTATTTTAAAAATGTGTCACGCAACTCTGCACCATTTGTAGAAATCTGGTTTGTAGAATAATTCTTTCAGGCCCGAAGAAACACGACACAAACCGCCTTTGATTTACAGACACAGGCGTTCTCAGAATAACTTGAAAATGTAGTGCCTAAAGCTGCCTTCCTGTCTTGCAGGAAGTCCCTCTTTGTAAATTAAAATGGCTTTAAATTTCCACAGCTTTGCCCCTCACAATATTTAACCTTTTGTTCCAATTATTTCTGTTGTGTTTCTATGTTTTCATTTCTCAAAGTGGCTTTGAGTGACACTGATTTTCACAGAATGTCTTATGTGTCACTTCTGGTATATTATTGTCAAGGAACATGTTGAATGTGCTGTGAATGTATTCCAGCTCTCTTTACCCATAAGCCCTTGCTGTTACAACTGACGGGTCTTTGACCGTGTTGCAACAAGCACAATATTGTACAGTAATGACGGCCAGCTTGATACTTTGTCATTTGTTTGACTCTGTCACGATGTATTTTCTGAATTGTTCCACAAATGAACACATGTATTGGTTTTCACAGACTCTGCTTAGAACGATGAAGGATTTTTGATCTCTAGAACCTGGACTGAATGAACATTGTACAGCATTTTATAAGGCAGTGTATATGTCTTATGCCTGTGTGTACGACAGAATCAGTGTTATGTTGAGTTGTTAATGGGTCTGCGTGAAAAAAACGTAGACTCAGCTGCTCTGTACATAGCTCAAATACTGAGTTTATCCCCATTACTGGTGATGAGGTAATGCCCCTGTGTATAGAAGACGAGGGACATACACAGTGAAAATTGTTTTGTTTGTGTGTTGGTTTTGAAATAATCACACATGTACAGAAGTACACACCTAAACACTCAGTATCAGAAATGTACACAAAGACACACTACACAATACTGGAGGTCACACTTATTTTCAAAGGTCTACATGAAACTTTTATCATTCTAATAAACACACTTGATTGTTTGATTTCTGCCTCTGTCAAATGAACAGCAGTGGATGTGAAATCTGCTGTATTAAAACCATGATTTTACAGGCGGTTATAGGATTTTGATTCATCTAAGTGATCTAAATCGTTTGAAACTGTTTACCAAAAGGACTTTTTAAGAAGTTAATGGAATGTTTTAAAAACGTTACAAATGAAAAATGCTTGAATAACATTTTCATAATCAAGCTTTAATGTAAATAGCTGCATGAAAAACCATCTAGAAAACTAGACGTTTTAAACGTAAGAACATTTAAAATGACGTTTTTAACTTATTTGTTACTTTACTGAAACATTCCAGAAACATTCGTACAACCTATAATTGTTAGCCGGGTTAAGGTCCTAGGAGGACTCGAGTAAGTGGTTCTTCTTGGCCAGATGAGGCAAAATCTTCAGTCCCCAATCTGCAGGGATTTTAAAGAGAGCAGTCAGTGCATCATGCCCAGCAAAAGCCATTAAACAGTGACTGCATTCACATAAACAGTGCAGCCTTCACTTCCACATCGCTGCAGTGAAGGTTTCATTCACTAGATGGCGCTACACAGAATGAGCATTTAATATTTCACAGAGCATCTCTCTGTTGCTATGGAGATCCCTATCACCATAGCAACATCTGAGCAATCGTGAAGACTAAAGTTTGAAGGATCATTACTTGAAGTTAATTAGTTCAGTTAGCATAAATAAAGCTTAATGTGACGTGTTTTCTGTAGCTTTTTAATGGGTGTTTAGAACAGTAAAGCGTTTGAGTTTCTTCTGGATAAGTTAGATTACATACAGCCTGCCATCTCGTTTACAGTAACTGTTTTCAGTGTCATTAGATGTCATTAAATGTGTTAGAATAGCACGAATTATGATGAAAGGAGTTCACAAATACACAAAAAACGAAATGAAAACTGCTCATGGGACAGTTTTAACATTTAACACACGCACAATATTCAGTTTACATGATAACACAGTCTCGGTGCGTCCTGCCAACAGTGTCTGGCTGCCTTATATATATATATATATATATATATGTGGTATGGTATACAGATACATATATATATATAATACATACACATATATATATATATATATATATATAAGACACTAACGCACTTTAAATCACTCTGTAATTGTCTAACTTTAATTTGCAGCCCACAAAGCAAGCACATGTACAATACACAAGATGACCACTAGAGAGCAGACATCCCTAACAGGATTCAACAGCCTGTTGAATAAAAGACCAAACTAAATAAATCATCTTATTGAATAAACGTGCATTTCCACTAATAACTATTTTATTATTACCCCCCTGCCTTAAATCGTCATTTAACACAGCGGATTGCCTCTTTTTATGCTTTCTTTGATTTGGGTGACATCTGTAAATCTGCGCGTCCTCTTTAAAACGTTGCTCTCACTGATGTGGTAAGTAATGCATGATCTGATATACAGATCGTCCTTCCCCAGCTTACAATATTTTTTAATGAAATGCATTATAACATCACATATTTAATATATCATATTTTAACCCCAGAGGTTGAAATGCGCCTCTTGAGAAGCAAGACACTGGCGCACCCTGGTGGTGAAGTTCAGAACTACAGCGCGTCTTATGTGCGCCAGCCTTCATTTCATTTTCTTCCTGAATTGGTTCTTTCTCTCTCTCCTCTCTCTCTCTCTCTCTCTCTCTCTCTCTCTTTCTCTCTTTCTCTTGTTATCTTTCTATTCGCCACATCGCCGTGTGAATGTAGTGAATCACAGCGGCCCTTTCTTTCAAATCGCTCCTTTTATTCTGTCGCAAAATTGTTTTTCTGCTCCCCTTTAGAAATCGTCAGAGAAAAAGCGGGCGGCAATAATGAGCCGGTCCAGGGTCAGAGTCCGGGCTCTGATTGAAAGGGTGAAAATGCATGAGCGATTTCTGTCATTCAGGAAAGATCTGGAGCTTTTCTCTGGACATCTAAAGTAGGTCAGATGAACGACACCGGCTGCGTGAAGCCGCCTGCAGCCCGCCGTGGCGTTGCGGGTTTACGGTAAGTGTGTCAGTGTGTCATCCTTAAGGCACAACCGGGCCCGAGAGCCTCATACTAACGTGTGGCCTTCGAGTCCCAGCTCCCAGGAAACGTTCTCCAAACGTTGTCTCAAGCTCTCCCAGAGAACGTACTTGTATGTGAACTTTATATATCATATATATCAAGAAGTTATATATATTAATATATGGCAAGAAGGTTATTCTTAAGTTGTTAGTGGAACGTTTTAACAACGTTCAGTGCTGTGCAAGGACTCAAGGAGTAAATATTATTATTATTAAACAGGTTATGTAAGTTATGTGCTCATTTTTAAAGAAGTTATGTAATGTTGTTCCTAATACATTGTTACCTCCATCTGAGGCTGAGAGAGTTTCATTTTGGGCCGATGCTGTTTCTTCATTTATCTTATATATTATCTTATTATACACACATCTTATATATATTAAACATCTTATATATACTTATCTTATATACACAGAAACATCACTAGTCCTTAAGTTTGTTTCATAGACTTTTTCCTTCTACTTTATCATTTAAAGCAGCTGAAATGGTAAGAATCTGATTTGGATACTGAATTTTGGGGCCGTTATGAGGGGACTTCAGTGAAGAAGTTTAGGGTGTTAGAGCTGAAACTTGCTCCTGCAGGACAGCAGACGGAAGATACATTTAATAACATCAGGTAAGAGGTTTTAAAAGACGTTTTAAAGCGCCTGTCCAGTAATGTTCCCTTTAAAAGATGTCATTCGTTTTTATGCCAGTTCCCTGTTCCTTTCCTTGCATCTAACCTGCAGTCTTCTCACTGTTGTGTTTGTGGATCTTGTACGTATATTTGATGGTGCTTCAGAAGAGTGACATCACTGCTCACATGAATCTGTACTACAGACAGTGAATATTAAGCTCTTTACAGCATGTTGACTCAGCGCGGATGTTTTGCATGAGAAATGCACATGACATGTTGAGCCTGTTGAATTAGAGATTTATTCAGGTGATTCAGTATGACTTTGTTTTCCCGTTATGAATGTTGCAAACATTAGATTCAAGATTGATTCAGATTTTTCTCAGATAACTCTAAATGTATGTTTTAGCTGAATGTATTTCACTTACTAAGGAACTGAGTGGTTTTCTCCACACACAATGTTCAAAATATACTCACAATATACTGAAAGAGTAGATTTGATGGCAATAACGTGAGACACAAGGCACTACACAACACAGAAATGTGAGACTGTTGTTTATTGTATAGCATTGTGTGTTGCTTCAATAGTTTCTACTCTTTCTGTTCATCTCTGTTGCTTCTACTTGTTTGCCTCCCCAGCCAAAAGGGAATGTTCTCAGAATGTTTGCTAACATTCATTAAAAATGTTCTTGCAGTATTAACTTTTTCAACGTTGTAGATCACATATGTCACAAATGTTATTCTTAAGTTCTTTTAATGGAACATTTAAAAAAGTTACAGAATTGATGTTTGCATAACGTTCTTATAACCAAGCAACAATGTTAATACAACATCTAAAAAATGGGACATGCTGAAAGTTTCTACAACATTCATAACATTTTAATTTTTTTGTTACTTATTGGAAACATTAGGAGAACGTTCTTACAGCCTAAAATTATTCACTGGGTCTGCTAGCAGCCTCACACCAGTGCGTGACATCACGCGCAGAGCTGCTGTCATTGGACAGGAAACAGGTAATGGTGTTAAAGAGACAGACTGATATCTGCAGATTCTCTGTAGCATTTATGTTGCTCATACAGACTCCTGCAGTGCCACAGCAGACGTGCTTCTGAGAATCACAGCAGCTCATTTTCATAAATAAATGAGCAGCAGGTTTCTCGTCTGCTCTTTATTACATTCCAGCAGATGGATTATATTATAAATATGAAAATGTCACTATGTGGCTTGTTCACTTGAAAGCATTACTTACATTTATTGACAGTAGTATAATAGGCTCTTACCCAGCTTACAGTTTTAGGTTGTAAGAATGTTTCCCTAATGTTTTAATTAACAAAAGGTTATTGTTATTTTGAATGTTCTACAGACATTTAAAACTTCCAGTTTTTAAACGTTGTGTTAACATTGCTTGGTTATTTTTTAAACCTTCCAGGTTTGGTTGTGGTTGTGTTTTTTAAATATGTGGTTTCATTTCCTGCTAACGTATTATAAATGTTTGTTCTCTAGGGTAAAAAGCAGCCTGCTCACTGTCACAGAACATTTGGTGATTAGCATATATGCCACGGCTGCTCGTGAGGGCTGCTGCATGCACAGCTCGCTGTGAATACTGATTGTACGTCAACATCAGCTCCAGTGCTGCGCCAGCACTCGCACTGCAGAGAGCTGTTATGTAAGTCCAAACCACGAGACTCATCAGATCTCTCTGTTTCTCACCAATTCCTCACCTCTTTCTCACCAACTAACATATAACATTCAATGATTCAGTTTGATAGTGGGCAGAAAAGGACGCAAGGTAACCTCTGCGTGACCTCTGGAGTCTGAGAGAACGAGGGACGATACGCTGAAATGGAGAACGTCATGTGTAACTGAAATAAAAGGAAGCAGAACAGCCGTAACCATGGAGATGGAAGGATGAGGTTTTTTGAAGGATGGAGGGGTATTGTGTGAAGGAAGGACAGAACTGAACAAAAGGTGAACAGAGAAAGAGAAAGCAAAAAACAAAAGAAACAGAAGTAACATAATGAATAAGACTGGGCAAGAGATCTAAGCATGCGGGTGAGAGAGAGACAGGAAGAGAGTGAGGGGTGAGTTAGAGTCTGTGTTGGTGCTTTGCTGGGTGTGACAGCAGGTCCGTGGGGTGTTACAGTAAATAGGTCACCAAATATACTGTAGACAAAACATTCAGAGCGAGCGAAAGACACATTGTGAAAACAAATGCTTTTTTTTAACTTCCACTAGAACAGAAACAACAGGCGAATGGCTTGTTTCCCAGGCCTTTGTCTTATGTTTTATCTAATTTATCTGGATTCAATTAGATCCACCTGTTTTCTGTTACCTGTTATCTGATGTTCTGAGACCAGAATATCATAAAGACTTTAAGATGTTTTATTTGGGGCTAGCAACAACCCACCCTAGAAACTGCATAGCAACATGCTATGAACAAGCTACATGGCATAAACACTGAGAACACCTTAGAAACAGCATAGCAACATGCTAAAAACACTGAGAACACCTTACAAGCATATAATAATTATATAAATAATAATAATAAAATATAAGTGAAATATAAATAAAATAAAAACAGGAGACAAGATCTGTTTACTGTGTCAGGTCTGTGTGTTGTAGTGGGCACACTAACAAGGGGATGAGCAAACTGGGCGTTGCTAATAATCAGGCGGTGATTGGCGTTATATGGGTCAGTCACACATGGCTCAGCACGCGGGCTGACTCAGTAAACAGACTCTCTCGCTCGCCTGTTTCCACGGCAACGTCATCCCTGCCCTTTAACACGTTGATGATGACACCGCGAGCATCTGGTTCCTCTCACCAGCACGAATAGTTGCAGAGAAATTTGCCTGGCAAATCAGAGACGAATCACTCGTGTCACCTTTTGTTCACCCTGCTGTTGATATATTGTGTTTTTTCACTTCGCAAAATGGGTCAAAAACCTTTTATATTCTGCCCGTCCCACTTTGTCTTTCTCTAGATGGGTGTGTGTAATTTTATCATACAGTTGTTTGTTTAAAAACGTGTATTGTTCTCTTTGAACAGTAAAGGGCGAAGAAATGCGGGCGCTGGTTTTGTCAAAGGCCTTTTTTTGACTGAAACCACGTGACCTACAATAATACAGCCTGATTTTAACACTGAATTACTGCCGTTTGTGTAGAATAACATGCTCTGTGGAAGGTTGCGATGGCCAGATGATGATAGAAATTCGGTTTAAAGCTTATACCACTTTGAAACTGAAGATCTTCGTTTCTTTCAGTTGTTGCTGAGGTAAATCTGAACTAGTGAAAGTAGATCGTTCTATTCAAACTAGATGACGTGAAATGGGTTTGTCTACTTGGCAAGTTGGTGCATGCCTGAATTAAGGTTTATGTAACTCTCCAGATGTTTAATTAGTGTTACAGCTGAATCAGTGTGCACGGCTGTATATCACATATATCTAAAATGTTGTAATTGAGTTGTTAGTTGAACACTTTAAAATGTTACAGAATTAAAAAGGTTATTTGAACAGTTTTGAACAATGTTCTTATAACCAAGCAATAATGTTAATGTGACGTCTAAAAAACTGGACGTTTTCAATGTTCCAAAATAATAATAAATTACATTTTAACATTTTTGTTACTTAAACATTAGGCAAACATTCTTACAACCTAAAATTGTTACCTGGAATTAAGTGACACTGCTTTTATGTAATGTATAGAAAGATGCCATTTTTGTTTGAATTATGGCGCTGTTTTCTCTTTAGTTTAATTTGTTACTATAATCATTGTCAGTGTGGCTTGTTTTTGGCATTAATATTTAAGACCAGGTATTACTGCAATGAGCAACAGAGAGTTAGTTGGTCGTTTACATTAAGTCACTGAGGACAAAAGTTCTTCCAGTCATAAATATTTCTGTTGCTGCTGTTATGAGCTGCACAGCGCTGGATGTGGCAAGAGATTGAAAGAAGCACTTACAAAAAAGTTTTATTGTACTGCAATCCATTTATTTATTTATTTGACGTATCCTGATTAAAAAACTTGGTATCATGGTATTTCTGAAAGTATCTAAGGATACCATGTAAATACCATGTTACATTTCAGTACCATGACATGTATCCGAGTACCATGGTTTTAAATCTGATATCAATACCGAACTTCTTGTAAGGGGTGAGAGAGGCAGAGGAGAACATGAGAGAGAGAGTTAAGAAGAGGAGGAAGATAACACAAGATGAGAGCGTGTGTTTACACTGACACACTGACCTGGTAGTGTGTTACCTGGAGTCACATCAGATAACCAGGCTCAAACCAGTGGAGATTAGAGAGAGAGAGGTGGAGAGGGAGCAGGAGGGAGTGGGATTATGGCACCATGCGAAAGCAGGATCAAACATAATCCCTGTGCACACTGAAACCTCCATCTCTGAGAGTGAGAGAGAGGATTTACATATCGATCCCTTTATCAATTCATCGCTCCCATCCAAATCAAGTTTCTCAAACACTACATCAACTCTTCTCATTAAAGACTCTGTTGCCATGGTAGATGTTATGTTTTTAATGCATAATGTAATCACTGGATAATGTAATCCCAAGATCACATTTATTATACTACAATTTTAGCTTTTTAAATCTTTACAATAAGTGATTCTACCCCATCCACAACATCATGCTACAGTGACGCGTTGTGGGAGTTTGATAGAACTTTGCTGCTTGGTTGCTAGGGTGTTGCTATGTGGTTTCTATAGTGATCTGAGTGGTTGTTAGGTGGTTGCTTAATGGCCCAAAGGTCTGACCCTACCAAGTCTCTGTGATCTGGTTTTTAAACATGGCTCGGGTCTCTCTTCAGTGTAAGTCTATGGCATTATTATTATTAACTATTTGTTGTCAGACAGGGATTTGTAAGTCTAAATTCTCAGTACAGTAATAGCTTCCCTCTCTTCAACAAGTCGTATGATTTAGCATCAATGGTGAGGGAGGGAGATGCCAAAGGTAAATATGTAGGGTTATGGGTTTTAAGTCCAAAAGCACAAAAAAAAAAAAACCTTTTTACAGTCACCTTTGTTACCTAAATATTATAATGCAACGTTTTGCCTTAGAAAACACAGAAAACAACTTCAAATGCATTTCTCATGAATCATGAAACATTTGCATTGTCTCGCTGCTTCTCCAGATAAATCCTGTGTACAAGCTTGGATGCGCTCAGAGCCTCCGCACCCACCCTGTCTGTAATTTTGTGTTTACGTAGGTTTAGGGTCAGAATGTCACGGCTGTTGCTATTAGTTACCCAGCAAGCGTGAGGGAACACAGGAAAGGTGGGTTGAATGTAGAAAACATAGAGAACTCAACAACAATGGGACAAAAAGATATTGATTATCCACATAATGCTGAGCACATTTGGCACAACACATTTTGTACTTGTTTTAAAGGTTGCCGTTCATAATGTTTTTCCAGGACCAAAAACTCTTCAATTTGCACTGTCTCTCTGTTGAGATATGAACAGATGCAAGTTTTATGTGCCCTTGATGTTTGTTGCATGAGAGGGACAAACATGCGAGTATAGATAGATGAAAGACATCCAGGATAGCAGGGGGCGCAGCGGGCTAGTCTGGTACACGAATAGAAATAAACAGATTGTAAAGAGGCAACAAATACATAATTCCAAAGGACCCGGAGCTTTAAGGCGAAGACGAAAAATGAAAAGGGATGATACTGTGTTAAGAGTAAATAAAGTGATGACAGCGACCGAGGGGAGTCGGGGGAGGGCTGAGTAGGGAGCCATGGAGAGCGCAGCACATTGTGTGCTGTCTGGCTGTTCCACTAACCTACTTACTATAATCTTCTCTGTGTGTTTCATAAGAGCCACTGCCAGAAAATTGCATCACCGAGTTTTTCCACACATAGTCGCTGCTCTTCTTGTCATTGCTGCCATTTAGGTTTTTGAAAGGAGTGTAAATTACTGACACACAGAGGCACATGTGGATTTTTGTTATTTCTTTGTGTCTCATATATTGGTTTATGATTAATGTTTCAGCCAGTTGGTTTGTGTTGAAACAGGTTTGGGTTTTGTGTCAGGAGTAGGTTTGTAGCTGTCTGAAATGCGATTGGTTTCTCTTTACATACAAACACATGTAAGAGTCATGTTATTTCTTCTGTAAGATTTTTATATGTTACAAAGATATGAGGCAGTTGTGAAAATAAACGAATAATTAGGCTGCTCAAGTAAGTCTACATCAGATCTCCAAAGATTACATAACCATAACAGAAGCAGTTCTTATTCTGTACCAAATGACAGAGTGATTTTCTTTTGCTTGGTTTGATTAATGAAAGAGCCATTTCACAAATCTCAAACAGCTCCTAATGGGCAGTTGTGAGCGTGCACAGTGCACGTAGAAAAGAACCGCCATTGATTGCAGCTTTAGACACATTCAACATTAAAACGGGCCATTTATTTCTTTTCCCAGTGCGTCTTTACTTGCAGAAATTGTAATTGAAAAAATATGATTATTTTATGTTAAAGTCACCCGGTTGATCTGCAGTTCAGCCAAATAGAAGTGCAAAGATTGCCTGCTGTGTCTGTGTGCAATTTATGTGCCGGTTTTCAAAGCCATTCCAGCCAATTCACTTCAGTCATGTTTTAAATAAAAATAAAAATGTGAACTTAATACTAACGTTATAATAACCTTTAACTAATATTTTAAACAATCCTACAGTCATCAATCAGAACACTTTCGTAGGGTGGAATACCCATAAATCTCTGCGCTTAAATAATCAAATCATGCATGCTTACAGACTTATGAAAGTGAGCACAAAACTAGTGGCTCTCCACAGAGTCGTGCAAAAAGCAGTTTCATGTGAAATCACCATTATTAGTTTTCACCTAGATCTTATTAAATGCTTCATCTTTGTGTGCACCGTGCAGTCTTTCGTGGGTAACAAACAGCGTCATGAATGAAATCTCATGCTGACTAAACAACCGGTCCACCTTAAGAGCTGCCGGGATGCGCGTCCCCGTGAGGACTCATGCGAGAGCGCTCGAGTGAGATCATGTGAGAGTCCACGCGTCCAAAAGTAGGTTAGCAGGGTAAGAGAGAGAGAGAGAGAGAGAGAGAGAGAGAGAGAGAGAGAGAGGAGGAGGAGGAGGAAGAGAAGCCACCTGCAGGTCCTCACAGCGACAGAAGACAGCTTTAGAGACGCACGTCTCTTGTGAGGACTTCTCCTACAGCGTTTGTTTTACTCATAATGCTCCCAGTCGGAGCCGAAAAGTTTTCTTCTCGCAGCTGCCTCACTTGAAGCCCAACCAGATACTGCTGCGCACCCGGCGGACTTTGGAGATCCAACAAACGCGATCAAGATGAGAGGTGAGACTTTTCCATGATCGTTAAGGGGACTTTCGGGTGTTTTGCGTCGACTTTGCGTATGAAAAGCGGCTGTAAACCTGAAAGCGAGTGAGATGAACGTGTGTGAGGGCAGAGAAGTGACGTTTCCTGCGCGACTCCTGCAGGAAACCAAGTGCGTAAATGCGTTTCACTGGAGATATCCGCGTCTGATGTGCATTTAATGTGCATTTGATCTGCATTTAATGTGCATCTGATGTGCATTTGATCTGCATCTGATGTGCATTTGATCTGCATTTAATGTGCATTTGATCTGCATTTGCAACTTGAAACATTTCGGCGAAACTTGTTACTTTGGCACTTGTTACTTTGTGACGCGTAAAAGGAAACGCAAGAATGTTTCTCGCCATTTTGTCGCTTGATGTTTGTGTCGGATCAGAAGAGACTTCTGACGCAGTTCACAACGTTACAGCCTGCAGCGTTTCTCTTACACTGAGAGACTGAATAATATTTATAAAACATCCTCTGTGTTAATGTTTACTGTGTGTCCACGTATCGTGACGTCTTTAAGGCGATTAAACGGATGAGAGTGTGATGTTGGGAGGGTCTGGCGTGTTGTTGTTGTTGAGAGGCAGCATGGCCGGCTGTGTGAGCGCGGCTCGAACCTGCTGCTCCACTGACCTAGTTATGTCACCGCACATTACGCGGCGGGCGCGGGAGCGGCTGCGGGGGAAACGGGGCGGAGCTCCGCTGGAGTCGTGCGAACCCACGCGCTCCGTCTGCCGGGACCGTGGCGCAGCGCTGAACTCGAGCTCCAGCTGGAGCTTCAGGGTTCGAGCGTTGCCTTTGACGACTGATGCATTGACAGAGGTGACGTGCCATTATTTCCTGTCAAAAAACACGGCGTTATACGATAAACAAACAACAACAACAAAAAAAAAACCCAACAATCTCGATTTGTTATAGGTTCATATAATAGATACTTTTATTATGATAACATCTAATACTTAATAACTGTAACCATAGTTTATGCCTAAATATCACAGTCAGTTATTTTCACTACTGTAAAATTATAATAAATTCATGTGAGCTTTAAGGATCTTTCTGTCACTGTCTAAACATGTCCTAACAAAAAATGGTAAGGTTAAAATAAAGCCTTTACCCTTTACCTGGAGCTGAATCAATATTTGATTGTCATTCATTTTTCTTTTCCTTTAACTAGTGGCCCAAACACTTTTATGCTGCTTTTGTCATTTTCCTTCTTTTGTTTGCTCTCTGGACAAATGTTAAGCCAGTTGCGGGTGTGCATGTCCGGGCAAACTTGTGAGGCGGGGCTGTGTTTAAATACACTGCATGCCTTGTGTGCACTAGACAGCGAGTGCAGAGGCACTGTGCCTAGATCTGTGTCAGCGGATGATGAATACTGGAAAACAGCAGGTCTGATTCAAAGCAGATCTGCACACTGTCCTAGACATCCTGACTGTAAATCTTGAGGTCAGATCTGTCTTCCGTGGTCCTAACTAATTTTCCTCTCTGTTCTTAAACACAAAGAAAATGCCAATGAAATTCAGTTTACAATTCATTTATTCGAAATTAAATATGCACAATTAGATATTGCAACTAATAATCAATATCAAAGTCTTCTTTAGTTTCGTTTCTTTATTTGCGTTGTGGTTATGCAGTAAGTATTTGTGCCCTCCACCCATGTTACACAACACCAACATGACGCTATTCGCTTTATGTCAAAGAGATCACGCACACCAGTTAAAGGCAGGGTAGATGATTTTTCTCAGAAACATTTTTTGTTATGCCAGTTGAAAGTCTCTTCACACCCTGACTGCAATGAAAAAAATGATATTTATGTATAGCTTAAGACCTAATATGTTCGTCTAATCATTGCATTCGTTCTGAATATCTTACTTGCCTGTCAATCTATGTATGCATTTATGTCTTGGAGGTTCTGTGGCTTTGGAGGGACCAAGAACAATTAGGTGATAGTGATATTTTAATGCACCGTGGCAGGGCCTCTTTTACTGTTTGATTTGGCAGTAAATAATACAGTTGTTGACCTTTGGTGTGTAATGACCAGACAGATGGAACATTTGGTACAAAGCTTAACCTAAAGTGACTTACTGACACTTTCACCCTTTCACAGTGGCTGTCTTATCTAAAACCAGAGCGTGATTCTGTTCAGTCTGTGTGAAAGCACCTGGATTTTGTGAGAGCAGGGTTGCATTATGTAAAATTGGTGAGGTGTAAACTCATTGTTCTTTACTTGGCCCACATGATTAAAAATCATACTGCGCATCACAGTGACAAAGAAGCACAAGTTAGACGAGTCTGAGAAAATTCATTCGCTATTAGAAGCGTTAATCTTACTCCTACAGATAAATGTCCCCTCCCACCATCTACATTCAGTAAGCGAGGGACGCCCGATTGTTTTCTCACAACGTGGCACCAGATCACGCTCAAAAACGTTCACCCGGTCCTCTCAAAATGTCAAAACCATCAAACGTTCCTCTCTGGTGGAATGAGTTGCCAGCTTCCTCCCGATCTACTGAGACCATCACAGTCATCAAGAAACAACTGAAACTCACCTGTTCTGCATACACTTGACTAATCCCTAATGTTCCGATGCTTAGCATCCGAACTATTCCTACTTGTAAATGTAGTTTTGTAGACTAGGGTTGTTGGTTGTTAAATGCTCTCTCATTTGTAAGTCACTGTCTTATTCCAAAAATTCCCAAATTAAACATTATTTTAATTTCCCAAATCCGTTCTGCACATTGCATAAACTTTTAGTAACCCCACAAAATTTTGGGGATTTTTTTTTTTTTTGGACTTATGTGGATTAATAGTAAAGCATTTTTAAACTAAAAAGTAACCCATGTACCTTACATTGTAACAATTACAACTGGTTTACCTCTAGACAAAAATATTTTTATATTATTATATAAATATTATTATATTTATAATTGAATCAATCTGAATGCATTGGATATAACAATAAGAAATAACTAGTTATCATGTACCCACCTTTCAAAGTTCACGTCTGTGGGGTCATCAGTACACTAGTGTTCTTCATCGACATAATGAACACCTCGCTTAAAATGTATAGTCTCTCTCTTCAGGAAAAAAGACCGAAATTATTGATGACCCATTCTGCACTACACTGATTTTTATCCAGTCAGATGCTCTCTGAGAGATTACAGTCCTTTACCTGACTTCTCACACACTATGTGGATAAAATCAGTTATTATCCACTGCTTAATGTAATCTGTGGTCTTGTGTAATATCAACACTTTACGGTGTAACTCCGTGTTCTATGTTTAAAGTTTACGGTGTTCTCATTTATGGAAACTACCGCCAAACTCGGATAACAGGAGCTAACAGAGCTGGTGTTTGAGTTTCTTAAAACTGGGTGATCTTGTGTAATATTGTGTATCACGACTTAATGTGGATAGTCACAGCCCACGTTTACATTTGGTGAATAGTTTTATTGACCATCTGTATTTTATTTTTTTATTTTGTTTCTGTAAAACCTTTTTGCAACGTTAAATTCACTACATCTTCACTAGTTCATAAGCGGTCCTGCAGTGTGTCAGTAATGTTTAATAATCTGCAGCCCTTCGATGTTGGAAGTCACTCAGGTTATGGCATTCATCAACCGGAAGCTTCTGAAATTAGCTTCACGCTTTAGAGATCCGAGCACTGCAGACAAACAGTTCTTAAATGCATAGAAACATAAAAGGTTTGATTATATTTAAGTTTTCCTGCTGTGCTTTGCCCTTTCAAAGTATATGGCTAAAAATAATTTTAGATGCTGGCCAACAACAGCACTGAAGAACCTAAAACAAAGCAGTGACGTCTTTTGATTCTTAATCGATTTATTTGGTGCAGATCATTCTAAGAGATGCATTTTGGGGTTTTGTCCGTTCTAATGTGTCAAATAAAGAACTGTGGTATGTTTGTGAAACCATCAGGACCAGTTCCACCTTAACAGAGAAAAGGGAAAGGCCTATTCAAATAGACTGTTCCAGGAATCCGCCCCAGCAGCCCTCCCCTTTTCACTGAGAAAGTATGTCAGTAGGACAGCGAGTCCACATGGGCTTACAGCCAAGACATGTTAAGTGACAGTCAGAATCAACCAGTCGTAGACGCAGCTGCCCGTGCATGAACCAATAGGCTCACAGAAGCGGCAGGAAGGTGGAACCGCTGCATTATTAGACTGAGCAGCCCTGAATGGCGTGTTTGTGGAATGTTTGTAGATGAAGGTTATATAACAGCACACAGACAGCAGGATGGGTGGGGCACCTGCGGGCTTGCAGATTTTTCCATTGCATGCCACAGTGCATCATTGCTTTCAGATGACAGACGAACCACAAAGACAAAATGGAGGATGTTTTTTTTATTGCAAGCATGTCGCAGCAAGTTAGCGCAGCTGTTTTTCCACCTCAACGCTACATGCAAACTGGGCTTAAAACACAGGGTTTTATCCAGAGATTATATCTGTTTTAAAATTATTTTTAATTGTTACATAAGTGTTACAGAAGCTGCAGTCTGTAACTTTTGCCTCTTTATCGCCATCTCTGTTTGCAACATAAACTTTACATACTTTTGTTAATGTATTTTGAAGTCAGATTAATTCAAATGGACACTTCCCAGAAAAATCAGACCTGACCGCTCAAATTATAAATCACTATTATAAGCTTACTGTTGTGAATTGGGGTAAGGTAAGGAGACCGTTTTGACCGCTGATCTGTAATGTACTGGCCCAATAACTGATTTTTGTTCATTTTTAACCAAAAAAGTTACAGATTGCAGCTTTAATATAACAGTTTTTTATTTTTGCCATTTGCTTATGATGTCTGAATAATTGAATTAGACTTACTTTTTTATTTATTAGCTTCACATCAATTAAAAGCCCCTTATTTCTAAAAGGGCTCTTCTGTTTTCCACTATTCATATGAGCTTATCAGGGCCTCATAAGAGCGGAGACATAATTCTCACTGCCTATTTATGTCCTTTATTCAGTGCAGAGCAAGAGAGACTATCTGACTGTTTATGATCTTTTTGGGTTAATTTTAGTTGTTGCCAATATTGTAGTTGTAGTTGTATGTGTGTGTCATGTCAGTGCACCTTTTAATGATTGTGTATTATACTCTGTTGTATAACAACACTGTATGTTTTTCTTACAGCTCAAATTGAGGTTATACCCTGTAAAATCTGTGGCGACAAATCCTCCGGAATTCATTATGGAGTGATTACATGTGAAGGATGTAAGGTAAAAATGACCCGTCTTTTCTTACTTTTATAGTTGTTTTTCCCCACACATGCAAAATGCTCCAAACTTTGAATGCTCCACCCTTTATTTACTTCTTATTTTACTGTTTTCTACTTATCTGTTTCTGGGTCAGTTTATGTCACTTTAGTCCACGTCAGGACCAACCCAGGAAAGCCTCCTCTGAGTAAGTCTTGGCTAACATTACTGTTTTTGTTTGTAGGGCTTTTTCCGACGCAGCCAGCAGAACAATGCCATGTACTCATGCTCGCGACAGAGAAACTGTCTGATTGACCGAACCAATCGAAACCGCTGTCAACACTGCCGCCTGCAGAAGTGCCTGGCACTCGGCATGAGTCGTGACGGTGAGTGACGTGTCAAAATCAGGCCACCTGGAGAGAGAGTGTGAGAGTGTGAGAGTGTGTGAGAGTGTGAGAGTGTGAGAGTGTGTGAGAGTGTGAGAGTGTGAGAGTGAGAGAGTGTGAGAGTGTGAGAGAGTGTGAGAGTGTGAGAGTGTGAGAGTGTGAGAGTGTGAGAGTGTGAGAGTGTGAGAGTGTGAGAGTGAGAGAGAGTCATGTGTCTTAACTGCCCACATGACTCTACTAGTTCACTAGTTAAGTCTGGATTCCAATTTCATGGCCTAATGGTTAGAGAGTCGTACTTGTAGCCCAAAGGTTGCAGGTTTGAATCCCAATGCTGGCAGGAAACAACTGAGGTGCTCTCTCCCCAGTTGCTTCCTTAGTGCTACAGAGATAGCTGCCCACTGTTACGGATGTCTGTGTGTTCATGACTTGCAGGGTGTGTGCTTATTCTTCACTGATATTGGTTAAATGCAGAGGTCACATTTCAAATATGGGTTGCCATGTATACATAACAAAGTTGTTGACATGGTTGTCATAACAACATTTATTAATGGACACTTCCTAATCAAGAAGTGGCTTGTGTATTGAATGTTGATGAAGTATTTCGGTTTTGCTCATGCTTGTTTGACTCAGTGATTCACTAGAATAGAATGAGAAACTAAGACATGTTCCTGCTGAGGAGCTTCACCTTCTGTTGACACATTCACAAGCTTTATAGAGGGGGATTTTCTTCAGTTACACTGAGGGAGTGTCTTAAAGAAACGTCCTGCTTAAATTGCATCACACAATCAGAAGGAAGAAACATTGTACACTTACAAAAATGGCAAAAAGTTGCTACAACGGTCTCGTGCATAATATAAAATGTTTAAGACCCAGAAAAATAATGACAGATTTTTATCAGATAAAATCACATGGTCAACCTAGATTAAAGGCACATGGTGAAATTGTTGTTTTGGAACCATTTGGCAATATTGACCAAAGCAGTTTAAAGGGATCATTTATTCACCCGCATGTTATTTTTAAACCTACATGACTTTTCTCTTCTGTGGAACACGAAAGAAGATATTTTGAGAAATGTTTCAGTGGTTTTGTGTTCATACAGTGGAAGTCAACGGGTGCCACTGTTGTTTGGTTGTGTTTGGATGAACCGTCCCTTTAAACGTAGACACTCTGATTATCAGTTTACAGATGAAGCATTTAGGATTTATTATATTTGTATTAATGGTCTGTATTTATTAAAATAGCTTTTAAATTTTTTTGTGCTGAGTATTAAAAGAGTTTGTATATAAAAATGACACTCTCTCTCTTGTTCACTCTCGGCAGCGGTAAAATTTGGACGAATGTCAAAGAAACAGCGTGACAGTTTGTATGCGGAGGTGCAGCGGCACCAGCAGCTCTCTCAGGAGTGTCTGGCAGGTTTGGGCGGTGGCGTGGCATCGCGAGACCATGAGGAGTCGGGTGAAGACAGCACTCACAGCCGGCCGTACAGCAGCGGAGGTTCCAGCACCAGCCTCAGCGACCTGGATGACATCGCCACGCTCCCCGACGGTTTGCTGTTCGACCTGCCCTTCACCCCAGAGGAGGCTCTGGAGATGCTCAGGGGCGGGGCCGGTTCCGAGAGTGCAGGAAGTGGAAGTTCCTCCAATCAGAGCTCACCAGAGCCCAGTGCTGTCGATTTCACAGAAGCAGAGAGGGTGAAGCATGAATACACCCTGCCTGACAGTCTCCTTATGCACTCGCTCCTGGGGTCCCTACCAGACTGCTCTCTGAATGACATAGGTGAGCTGCCTTTATACTAAAGCTGCACGGTAATTAAAGAATTATTAAATTATTAAAACTATTAAAGAATAATGCAATGTGCCAAATGTTTTAAATTTGTGAAATCAATGGGGAATGAAGGGTATTGCAGAAAATGCGCTGGTGTTCAATTTGTTTATTTGTGTTCAGAGAGGATTACACAAAATGTGGTGAAGTCTCATCTGGAGACGTGCCAGTACAGCACAGAAGAGTTGAAGAAGCTCACCTGGAACCTCTACACACCTGAAGAAACTCGCAGCTTTCAGCTGAAGGTACATCTGCAGCTCCCACATCTAAACATCTGTGCTGCTCTTTATAATGTAAAGGCCTGTTCAAATCAAGTATGAACTTTTAATAACAAAGCCATTCAAATATCATTATTATTATTATTATTATTATTAGAAAATGGCGAGAGGGACCATTTTTTTAAAGTGGCAGGATAATGGTTGCTAAGACACTGTTTTAACAGTCTGTGTGTGCTCAGTCTGCAGAATGGATGTGGCAACAGTGTGCCCTGCACCTCACAAATGCCATCCAGTATGTTGTGGAGTTTGCCAAGCGCATTTCTGGATTCATGGATCTCTGCCAGAATGACCAGATTATTTTACTCAAAGCAGGTCAGTGCTGCAGTAATCTCACACAGATTACTGATCCCAGATTAGACACCAGATTTCTCGCTCATACCACCATACCCAGTCAAAGCCATGATGAGACATTTCTGATGTGGCTCTGGGTAACTGTCATATACAGTACACTGAATCGACAGGAGTGTTAATATGTGTTGTGTATATTATGATATAATGCTCCTGTAGCTCAGTTGGTAGTGCATTTCATTAGCAGCGTAAAGGTTGTGGTTCAAGTCCCATGAAATCCACACACACTAAGAACTCGAATGCATGTTTACATTAGACGCTTTGACCAGCTCAAACATACACACACACAGGTTTAGTTCGGTCCACATTATTCTGTTAAACTATGTTAAACTATGACTTTGCACTAATGTTTGTCTCCGTTTGTTTTTGTTCTTCCAACATTCTGTCTACTTCTGTTCTTTGTGCCGACCGTATGAAAAATCACTTTTTCACAATGACATTTAAATCTGGTGGCGTGGAAATACTTAACATTTAATGTTTCCATACCTGGAAAAAAAATTTAATTACATTTTTTTTTCTGTTTTTTGCACGGTGGAGCATATTCTTGCTTTTCCTTCCTCTTCCCCACGTTCTGTTCTGTCTCACTTTCTGTCTCTCTCACTCTCCCTGTCTCTCTTTTTCTCTCTGTCTGCTTGCTGTCTGTCTCTCTATTTTTTCCTTCCCTTCATTGTTTTTGCCGCTGTCTCTCTCTCTCTGTAACTGTTCCAGGATGTTTGGAGGTTCTTCTGATCAGAATGTGTCGTGCTTACAACTCTTCTAGTAACACTATGTTTTTTGATGGAAAGTGTGCCGGCCCTCAGCTCTTCAAAGCTCTCGGTAAGTTAGCTTTCATCTTAAGCATACTCCTTGTGCAGTATGTAGTGTACAATATGTATGATGTGGTTAGTATGTTCATTTTTAGTATGCATAACATACCCAGATGACATACATACATAAATCAGTGCATGCTGTACTGGCTACTGTGATATCAGCCTCCACAATTATACATTTTCATCATCAGAAAAACATACAGAATTTGACAATTTAACTTCAGTTTCAAGGGAAGCACCTGTTACTTTATGATGCAAAACACCAGCAGCATCTCAACACCCAGAAAAACACATAAAATCCGAGCAGAGGCAACATGAATCAAGAGATAAACACAAAGGCTAAATGTTTCTCGAACCCGCTAACTAAATGCAAGCCATGCTGGAGCAGAGATGAGAATAACAGCTCCTCGTCAAAGCTAAATTAAAGCAAGACATGAAAACAAAGGAGAGGGCCACTCTATCTGTTCAATATATGAAAACATTCTTGGAACAAGTTAAACCATTAGAATAATTTGCTTCAATTAAATTTTTCTATAGCGGTTTTCACATATTATTCCCAAATTGTACCTTACACACCCAAAAAAGACGGTGGAAAAACATTTTAAGATTTATTGAGCCACTTCCATTATTTATTTACTTCATCCAAATTAAATATGTTTACATATACAAAGGAAAGTTCCTTTCATAAATGCTGACTGACCCAAATGGTCACAGATTAACCTTAGTTTACATATATTCTAGAGGAAAGATTGCACCTTTAAATTACAGCCTCCTGTTCTTCATGTCTCTAATGTACTGAAACTTTGGAACCGAAATGCGTCTTAGAATGCTTCTGATGCAAAGGTATGCTTTATTAATCCATCTTCAGAAAGTTAACTAGTGTGTGTATGTACTTACAGGGTGTGATGATCTGGTGAACGCAGTCTTTGAACTGGCTAAAAGTCTGAGTCGTCTGCAATTGAGTGAGGAGGAGATGGCTTTATTCAGCGCTGCGGTCCTGCTGGCACCAGGTGAGACTCTCACACATGTCTGGTACCAATTTCAGGTCTGGTACCCGTTTCCTGAGGAGCTGGAACTGCGAGACTTCAAAGAGTTTTAAACCAGGATACATTTACTCTGGAAAACTGAATGGGGGCCATAGTTACACAGTACACAGGCAAAAAATAAAACGTGTATGTGTGTGTGTGTGTATTTGTCAGATCGGCCCTGGTTAACAGAGTGTCACAAGGTTCAGAAGCTCCAGGAGAAGGTTTACGTGGCCCTGCAGCACAGCTTGCACATGAATGGAGCCACGACTGAGAAACTGGACAAGGTAATAACCGCACACACAGCAGAAAATAACAGACATCTGTCCACTGGGAAACTTCTGTCTTTAGTGAGCACAACAAGAAAATAAAAAAACATATCCTACTTATCTGTCAAACTGTCTATTTGCATACCTCTGTGCGTGATTGGTGGAGGCGTGGCTTTGAAAATTACTCTGAACGGAGGGTGTGCCCTTATGCTTTCAATGCTAGCTTCTCCCAGATTGCCTACCTTACGTTTAATAAATATTGTGTTGTATATAAAAGATGCAGAATATCTGATCTATGAGAATGACTTTCATTGTCTTACCTTTTTAGATGTTGTCCAAACTGCCACGGATGAAGTCCATCTGTAACCTGCACATTGACAAACTGGAGTTCTTCCGCCTGGTTCACCCGGAAACAGCCTACAGCTTCCCGCCTCTGTACAGGGAAGTGTTCGGCAGTGAGATCACCTTCCCTGACTCCACCAACAGTTAGAGAGAGAGAGAGAGAGAGAGAGAGAGAGAGAGACTTAGAGAGTGTGAGGAGGAAATGACTTAAAACAGTGTACAATGAAGAGAGAGAAGAAAAAAGATCATCACGTGTAAAAACAACATTTAAAACAAAGGCATTTAAAACTTAAAGCAGTCCAGGGAGAATGCGACACTGTATTTTACATCATAGCCGTACACACACTCACATACGAGATCAAACACGCACACAACGCTATGCGAGTCCTGCTTCAAACACTTTTTATATACACACACAAACACACATGCTGCAGGGGCCAACAATGTGTGTTAGATTCCACGCTAATCTGCAAACCAAGACGCAACCGTTTTAAAACGTACAGAGACTTGGATTATTCATTACTCATGTTGTCTAATCTAGCTGTTGTATTTTATGAAAACATTATTTATGTACAGATGGCTCCTTCATTTGTTCCCACATGTTAATGTTTAGGCATGCAACAAATCTACACACAAGAAGAGTTTATCGTATATGAAAAAGCATCAAACTCCTCCACACACCGCAGATCATGTACCTTCAGGACAGCACATCACACTTATAATATAGTATGTAAAAGATGCTAGGCCATAGTCGTTTGTCCATCCATGCCCCTTCGCTTTTTTAGCATTGTTTTTTCACCCTCAGACGAATCATGAATGTACCCCATGAGCTCTAGCACTTATTTTGATTTCAGACAGAATGTAGATATTGCACTTTTGGTCTTGCGTTACGCTTTAAAAACATTGTCTGTCCACTTAGAACCCAAACTTGATGTGCCCAGGTGTTCTGTAAACATGTAGGGACCAATGTGACCAGTTAACACATTACCAGTGCTGCTTTAAGGGAATATTCTGGATTAAATACAAGTTAAGTTCTTTCAAATGCAGAGACAAATGTGCACTTAGAACAGAACAATTGGGTGCCCCAAAAACTTCAGTGTAAGTGCATTTCTGTCATCGTATTCACTGTTTATTTGTCCTTTTATACGAAAGGACAGCTTAACTTGTGTTTACACTGAATTATTTCTTTGAAGGTATTTCAGTGTTACTGCTAAACTATTTTCTAGAAGATAGTTTTGTCAGTTTCGGAGCATCAGCCTGGTAATTACTACAAACATACAGTCATGACCAAGCGATTGTGAAAGAACAGCAGCAATCATCATTTTCACATTTGTTTAAATAAATGAATACCTCATCTTTAGAAGAATAGTAAGACACTTAACTATATACTTGCCAGTCATTAAACGTCATATTGAATTTGAGGTCATTTAAAACACGACTGTAAGAAGTATAGTCTGTTCGGTAATGTTTTAGAAAATGCTCTCATTTTAAAATACCTGTGCAGTCTGTTTTACAGAATCAACAGTGTGTTATGAACACAATCTTTTTTGATTGTGCTGCAATCACAATATTACAAAGCTGCAAACTGTTTTTTTTTTTGGTTAAAATGAACAAAAATCAGTTATTGAGCAAGTACATGACAGAACAGTGTTCAACACGATCTTCTTATCTTACCCTGCTTCGCTATGGTAGGTTTATAATAATGATTTATAATTGGAGCTGTCTGGTCTGATTTCATGGGAAACTTGTCATCCATGTTAAAAATATCTCTGCAAGTACCTGCAATTTTATGTTTCAAACAGAGGTGCCGGTAGAGAGGTAAAACTTACAGGTTGCAGCTTTAAACTTAAAAATAGCAAAAAAATGAATCAGATTCTAAATATAGGAGTTTGCAAACTTTGTCATGACTGTAAAGGTTTGGTGAACACAATATTGAGAGCAGTTATTCCACCCGCACATGTATATGCACAAGATCTTATTTGCTCAGGCACATTTGGACAGTGTTTGGTGCTGCTCCTGATTTTTTTTTTTATCATTTTAATGCAATGAAAAACCTCAGTCCCACATCCCTTTTCCTTGTAAATGCCACTTTTTTAAAAAAAAGAAATTAATGTTCATTTAATTTATATGGTCAAATTAAAAAATATTATTTTGAATAGGAATGTATATAAATTAGCATATTTAGTCAAAAAAGGTAAGAAAGAGAGAGAGAGAGAGAGAGAGAGAGAGAAGGTGGAGCAGGTTTTGTGGAGACAGGAGCAAAACAAGACTTTACAAGTCAACTGTAGAATCCCTCAAGATTATGCATGGGAATACCAGACCAGGTGACATGAGTTTGGACAGAGAAAACTCACCTGCTCTGGGTTTGATGGATTTTCACACACTTTGTTCCTGATGGACAGCACAAGCGATTCTGAATGGAATCAGCACAGGAGACGGACGGTTATTCCGAAACAATTAGGATGGGAACTTTTTCACAAAAAGGCTCAAGAACAATGTTTCCTGGGACAACCCGGATAATCTCAGCCTGGTGATATGAGACCCGTCCTGCTGTAGGATCACTTGGTGAGCTTTAGACAATCAGGCTGTGCATTTTGTTTTCACAAGTCAAAAGACAGAGCGAGAGCTGTAGAATGTCATTTTCAGACCAGCAGACAGAGGACGCATTTGTGCGACATGCCTACAGGAAGTGATGTTGTGTGTACATTGACAGCGGTTTCTGTTGTATTATTTTGTAAATTGTTGATCACCTCTCCTTTGTCCATTTCTGCCGAAATCTTGTCCTTCCATTGTTACCTGCTAGTGCAGTCTTAGCTAATCCTTTAAGTCAAGGTTCACATGTTTATTGTGCCACTCTATATACTGCACAAATGGTTTTAGACAATTTTCAGATGAATCCGTGATCATGCATTCTATATGAAAGACAAAAATGGAGTGATATGGTGTTCATCATAAATGTTTAAGGAATGAAAGGAAATCTGTCATGTTTTTGTATGCCCAACAATGTTCAGGAAGTTCCACATTAAAAGGTGTTCCTAAATATGGGAATTCTGTCTATATAATGTCATTTGAGATGTGTTTTGACAATTCCAGCCTCTAGGTCTTTGGTGCATGCCTTTCAGTTCAGATAAAAATTGTGTTGTCTTATTCATGTGTCATCTGTGTAAAACAATCGGTTGTTTCGTCTTTTTGTAGAAGTGTGTCTGCTCTGTGTATTATGAGAAAAGATTTATTCTCAGGAAGATAGCTGGTCTCTGTCTCAGCCAGTATCCTCTGCCGACTATACACACAAACACACACACACTTTGCACCGAATAGGAGACCTGTATTCTTGATCACTGTGTTCTGTAGCTATATTTAAATATATATATATATTTTTTGTGAATGTCAATCACAAAGTGTCAAAGACCTTTCCTCTTTCTGCTGATGTACTTTAACAGGTTCTTTCTGCCTGTGTTATATAAGACATAGAATATGAGAAAAAATGAAATAAAAACTACAGATGGATTTTATTCTTTAAAAACAAATGCTTTCTTGTGGTTTCTTGCTTGACTGCAGTGTTTACAGAGAGAATGTGTATACACACACACACACACACACACACACACACACACACACACACACACACATATATATATATATATATATATACACACAAAACAATTTATATATATATATATATATGTGTGTGTGTATGTGTATGTGTGTATGTATGTATGTATGTATATATATATGTGTGTGTGTGTGTGTATGTATGTATGTATATATATATTTATGTGTATGTATGTATGTATGTATGTATATTATATATACTCATTTTAGTATATATAATACTAAAATTATTATAAACTAACAACACAGATTAAAGTTGACCCGGAAGATGAGCTATCAGCTGATCAGCTCCCTTTTATTGGCCAGATTTATATATCTCATTACAGTCCACGTTTAATGATTGAAATGTAGAAACGTTAGAAAGTAAATAAATGCATCATTAATATATTAAAATATATGAATAACGTCACAGATGCGTTCAACCACCTACAACGCAAGCGATGGAATGCTGACGTCGCACCGAGTCCACCAATCAGAACGCTTCTATCAGAACGCGACGCGCTGACTGTGTCGGGGCTGCGTCGCGTCAAGACGGGGCGTGACGCGCGTTGCGCTCGGCAGGTTTAAACTCCGGCCGAGCAGGAAGAAGCAAAACGCGAGAGATCTCGTACAGATCTGACGAGCTTTCATTTCTAACCCATTCAAACAAAGATGTCTGTCGCCGGACTGAAGAAACAGTTTTATAAAGCGAGTCAGGTGAGTCCGCGTCAAGCCAGACAAACGCTAAAGTGTGTTTGCGTTTTATTATTTATTATCATGTCATAAAGTAAAAGTCACGGAACTGTACTTACTCAGTACGGTGTTTATTGAGTTTAGATGTAAAATATTGCGTTGTCGAAGTTTTTAAGGTTACCTGAAAGACTCATTGCGACATTTGACGTTGTAACGTGACGTTGTAACGTGTTATTGTAACGTGTTATTGTAACGTGACGTTGTAACGTGTCGTTGTAACGTGACGTTGTAACGTGTCGTTGTAACGTGACGTTGTAACGTGTCGTTGTAACGTGACATTGTAACGTGTCATTGTAACGTGACATTGTAACGTGTTATTGTAACGTGTTATTGTAACGTGACGTTGTAACGTGACGTTGTAACGTGTCGTTGTAACGTGTCGTTGTAACGTGTCGTTGTAACGTGACATTGTAACGTGACGTTGTAACGTGTCGTTGTAACGTGACGTTGTAACATGTCATTGTAACGTGACATTGTAACGTGTCGTTGTAACGTGACGTTGTAACGTGACGTTGTAACGTGTCGTTGTAACGTGACATTGTAACGTGACATTGTAACGTGTCGTTGTAACGTGTCGTTGTAACGTGACGTTGTAACGTGACGTTGTAACGTGACGTTGTAACGTGTCGTTGTAACGTGACATTGTAACGTGACATTGTAACGTGACATTGTAACGTGACATTGTAACGTGTCGTTGTAACGTGACATTGTAACGTGACATTGTAACGTGACATTGTAACGTGACATTGTAACGTGTCGTTGTAACGTGACATTGTAACGTGACATTGTAACGTGACATCGTAACGTGTTATTGTAACGTGACATTGTAACGTGACATTGTAACGTGTCGTTGTAACGTGTCATTGTAACGTGTCGTTGTAACGTGTCGTTGTAACGTGACGTTGTAACGTGTCGTTGTAACGTGACATTGTAACGTGACATTGTAACGTGACATTGTAACGTGACATTGTAACGTGACATTGTAACATGACATTGTAACGTGACATTGTAACGTGTTGTTGTAACGTGTTATTGTAACGTGACATTGTAACGTGTCGTTGTAACGTGTCATTGTAACGTGTCATTGTAACGTGTCGTTGTAACGTGACGTTGTAACGTGTCGTTGTAACGTGACGTAACATGACGTTGTAACATGACATTGTAACGTGTTGCTGTAACGTGTCGCTGTAACGTGTCGTTGTAACGTGTCGTTGTAACATGACATTGTAACATAACGTTGTAACATGGCAACACATTGCATGCAGTCTTGGCAACATTTGAGATGAAGTTTAAACTGATTGTCTATTGAAGAGGATATTGACATTGAGCTGCAGCAGAAGCACGTGTGGCCCTGATAAACTCTTCATTCATCACATGAAGTTTAACAACAGACGGTGCAGTTTTGTGAGTGGTCATGTTGGGGAAGTGGTTCAGTGATTGTGTATGTTGTGTGGAGAACACATTTTTATCTCATGCTGTTTGGATCCATAATTGTCATTGGTGGTTCTCATCAGATTACTTTGAATACAATGTTTTACTATATTACACAAAACAACTTTTGCTTTTGCATAAAAGAGGGGTACAACAGATAGAAACATGTTGTATATATACTTAAGTTTTAATTTTAAAGTTTCTTACTGAGATGATTTTCTTTCAGAAATGATTTTAATGTGTAGGCCTTTGTAATGTATTGTAGGAAGTTATGACTTCACTGAGCTAATCTAAACTGGTAATAGGTCTACAAACTATTTTCTATTTTCTAGCGGCGTTTTTTTTGATAAAATACCTGTGTTATAAATCATACTTTTACTTCATTGTCTGGTCGGTAAACCATGTACTGCAGAATCTTACTTGTGTCCGTCAGACTCGCCAGATAATGAAAGTGACTCTCAGTTAAAGCTCAGTTAAAGCTCGTATTAGCTGGATTAGTCTTTAATCTGTGCGCTTTATTACTGTACTGCATTTAATCATAAACAGCAACAATTGTGTTTATCAAACACAATACATGTTAACATGTACACATGCAGATTCACAGACACAAAGAGTTTTTAAATTAAGTTTTGGCCTCAGATCCGTTCAGCATTCCTTTTACTCTCTTTGCTCAAGCAGAACAAGCCTGACGTGTGTCTACATGTTTCAGAAGAATCAGGCTAAAGAATCTTATAAAGGCTTTACATATAGTGCATGTGATTATGTGAAAAAATGAAAGCCTGCAGGGTAATATATATATATATATATATATATATATATGCTGAACTTCCAGATTTTTCCAGATTTTTTCTTGTATTATAAATGAACTCAGTTTTCTTAATGAGGTCGTGTCTGTTCTTACAGAGTGTTTGTTCCTTCGTGGTCTTGTGTAATTTTTGAAGTTATTGTTCACGTTGTGCAGGATCATATTGTCATTTTACCCCAAGCACTTTTAAAACAGGGCTGGAGTCATGAGTAAACGAATGAATTCAGAGCTTTTCTTGAGAAAAATCTGAATTTAACGTACAGAATGATGCACTCAGAATAGTCTCAGTTTTCACATGCTGTGGCACCACTAAACAAAGTACTCGGTTTCTTGATTTTTCTAACCAGGATTTTCCCACATGCTCAGAGGTGCTTGGTACATAATGAGATTAAAAAGTTCAACTGTTTATAACTGATGATAACACAGCACAAGCTCTTCCAGTGTGAGTGTCCCTTTAATTGCCTCCCTCTCATCCTGGGGCCTGTATCTAATCTCAAATGAATGGCAACCTCCGCAGTGAGCAAACTTACATTTGTGGACTCCCTATCAGCAGTTATCTGAACTAGAGATGGAGAAATAGAAACAGATTTATTGCTGTTCAGGCCAGAAACCTGTTAAATTTTCACTTCTTTGCCTCAGAAAAATACAAGTCTGTGTGCGTGCCCAGTTGTGTAGGTATTTGTGTATAGGTGTGTTTATAGGTGGTTTTCTAAGTGTGTGTGTGTGTATATGTGGTTGGGTATGTGGTTGTGTGTGTGTACTTGTACAGCTATCTTTGTAAGGACCAGTTCGAGTTTAGACCATCACAGTGAGGACAAACTGAGTAAAGGACATATATGAGGACATATGCCAAGTTCTCACTTTGTGACACCCCTTTAAGAGGCTGTTTGAAATGTGTGTGTGTGTGTGTGTGTGTGTGTGTGTGTGTGTGTGTGTGTGTGTGTGTGTGTGTGTGTGTGTGAGCGCAGGCATGCTTGTACACACCCAGCAATATTTATTACAGGTGTGTGTGAGGGATTAATTATAATTTAGTCACCAGACTGGATTCCTATACACTACTGAACACTCCTACCAAACAGAGAGAGCTACCCAACAACCAGTTTTCTTTTAGCTTGTTACCATTATCTTTCTCTCTTTGTAGTAATACTTCTCTCTGTCTTTTATCACTTGCTCTTTTTAGTCCTCTTCAGTTTGGTCAGTTTCTCTCTGATTTCTCTTTATTGCTCCACTGTCGCTATTTGAAGTCAACTCACTTTCCCTGTGGGCTTTTACGTTTTTGCATTTCCTGTTATGTAAAGCTGATATGTGTCAACTCTGCCTTTGTTCCTGTAGGTTTGTAACACAATGTGTTGGATATATTTATACAAACAGGCCTGCGTTGTCTTAATAAAGAATGATGTCCCTGTCATATCGAACTTTAAACAAATTTAATATGCTAAACAGATGTTCATCATATTTGTCACTGGTTATTTCAGCATTGGTCAGTGTCAGTGTTTGTTTTAATTCACATCATACGTCTGATTGGTTTAATATTAGCTTTTCTCCCCAGTTTAAATTTTATATATTTTATCTGTGTATGAAAATCTGACCCGTGTCTTTTACATATGCACAATAAATGTGGAGAATCTGTGAACGTTTTATTTTGAAATCCACGCTTTAGACAATGTGAAGTTTTAGTCTTAGTGACTTGTACCCTCATTTGCCTGGTTAGATCAACCTCACTGATACTTGGAACCCAGCTAACAGGGAACATTCTCCGAATGTTGGCTGAACGTTCTCTCAATGTTATCAAAAACCATTCTTGCAGTAATTTTAGTATAACTTTTTTAATGTGATATCAAAAATATTATTGTTAAGTAGTTAGTGGAACATTTTAAAACATTGCAGAATTAAAAAAATGTTTAAAGAATGTTTCGGAATGTAAAGAATGTAATGGAAATGTTAGGGAAACATTCTTACAAGCTAAAATGTTTAGCTGATTTATGACCAATTTATTCAGTGTACACTGTTTATAATCCATTTCATCTCATTTTACAAAAGATTTGACACACCAGTGAAGGTCTGAAATATCCGTTTATCTTGACATTTTTCAAATCATATGTAAATCATACAGAATGAACTTTTTTGCCAATCTAAAATAGCAGAAGTTTGTCTGTGAAGGGTAGAATTAGAGGGTAGTATAGAGGATACAGTATACATTTATGCAGTGCCCCCATAAAACATGAAAACCCTGTGTGTGTGTGTGTGTGTGTGTGTGTGTGTGTGTGTGTGTGTGTGTGTGTGTGTGTGTGTGTGTTCCAGATGGTGAGTGAGAAGGTCGGGGGTGCAGAAGGAACTAAACTCAATGAGGACTTCAAAGACCTTGAGAGGGTAACACATTTTAAATGTTTACTTGTGATGTCACTGTTCAGGGTGTTTTAAATACCACAGAGACTTTAGGTTTCCTCCCATTTACTAAATGTTCTTACGAAAATTCAACTCTAAAACTGCTTAAATATCAATTACATTTTTCAATATCTCTGTATGCTTTACCAGACCACAGTTTCTGAGTTACAGGAAATGGATTTCAGCAACCAAACACAAGGCCTTCACATGCGTTTGTCAATGCAATATTACAGTTGTCTTAATGTTGGTCTTAAAGACATATTGTGACTTATTTACACGTTCAACTTATTCAACAGCATGTGTCCATGTTTACAGTAGAGGCCTGACTGTAAACATGCAGCACCATCATCAAATTTTTTAGCTATGCAACAATCACATTGTTTCAGATGTATAAAGCGTACCGCATGTTAGAATAAAACTGGTGTGAAAGAATCGCTTATTAACCTCTTATAATTTGCAGTTGATTTATTATCAATAATAATGACTTTGAAATGTGGTAAATGGTTATGGTTGATTTTATTATCAGAACTCAAAGACACTTTCCATTGGATTGTAAAATCATATTGGAATCCAATATTGGAAATGTTGGTGTCAAATTTAGCATTTGGTATCAGTGATCAAATTAAGTACCGCTGCACATCAGTAACACATAACCACAATAACACCTAGAAAAGTCAAAACACCTCATAAGGTTGAATGTACAGCTTGTCTCTTAGACTTCCATTATACGTGCATTATTGTAAACAGGACGTAAACTTTACAAGCTGAGGTTGTCTCTGTGGAAATTTACAATAAGATCATGACAGCTCAGCTTATGTTGTAAATAAGTCCTTTACTATGGAACCAGTGCTGGCCTGTTGCAGTCAGCTTTCTGAAGTGCTGTATTTTAAGAAGGTGTGACCAGTGTTAATCAGTTCAGACCTGCCCCGCATCTTTGTTTGCGCGAGCGTGTAATGAGTCTCTCTGTTGACAGTGTGATGTAAATTCACACACCTGTTCTCTGACCTTTGTGCTTTACAGAAGGCTGACATCACCAGTAAAGCCATATCAGACGTTCTCAGTAAGACCACAGAATACCTGCAGCCTAACCCGGGTAAAACACAGTCATGTGACAATAGAGTAAAACCACAATAACTCACTTAAATTATGCCTGTGTATCTGTCCACTTTGGGGCATCAGCGGGGTCAAAATGAAGAGCAGCAGCAACTGTTTCTGTAGCTCAATGGGTAGAGCATTGCGTTAGTAGTTCAAAAGGTTGTGGGTTCGATTCCCAGGAAACACATAACCCAGGCGAACAAACTGATTGCACTGAATGCAACAACACCTACATGTTGTCGCCAAATCATATTCATAGTAAAAAAGATGCTAACATATTTAACATACTGATTCAGATTAAAAAATAACTCAAGCAGATGATCAGATTTTCTGTCTGAATATAAACGAAATACCTAAATATTGTCTTCACTTTTAATTTCACCTATTTTTCCCCTGGTGCTGACTTGATAATCTGTTATGCTGTATAAAACGATACAGTTTTTGTTATCATTATTGTACTGTGCTTTTATATGTGTGTATATCCCCATGTCCGCTTGTCTGTCACTTTCATCTTCCTGTCTGTCTTTTCTCCACATGTTCTGTTGGTCTCTCTGACTGTTTCATCTGTCTGTCTGTCTGTGTCTTGTAGCATCTAGAACAAAGCTGACCATGGTAAACACCATGTCTAAGATGCGTGGGCAGGTGAAGAGTCCGGGATACCCCCAGGCAGAGGGGCTTCTTGGAGAGTGCATGCTCAGATACGGCAGGGAAATGGGAGAGGATACCAACTTTGGTAAGAGGAGGCTGGACACATGTTCAGATCCATTGGGCAAGTCACGAGTGTCTTGCATCAGCATTTATAAAACACTGTATTCTGAAACTGTGTAGAGACAAAATTAGGGTGTTTAAGTGGGTAAACATGTATGTTTGTAAATGTGATAAAGTATGTGATGTGTGTGTTGCATAACAACAATCTTTTCCAAGACATTTCTTTGCAGAGACCTAAAAATCATTCTGTTATTTTCAGAGGTTAAATGAGATGTTTGTGTACGTTCTGTAGGTGGAGCTTTAGTGGAGATGGGAGAAGCCATGAAGAGACTGGCAGAAGTGAAGGACTCTCTGGATATTGATGTCAAGCAGAACTTCATCGACCCCTTCCAAACTATAATCGACAAAGACCTGAAAGACATACAGGTGGAAAACTGCGATCACTCTGAGAAATACACCCTAAAGATTTCTAACAGCTTTCTTACACCACCTAATTCAGTTTTCTGTGACCAATGTTCCCCTCTCTCTGTCTTTAGAAATGTGCAGTTTTTGATACTGTACCTTTAAGATCATATTCGTAAATGACCTCTGTTATGATTGGCTAACCTCTGAGTTCTGGTGTTCACACAAAAATGATCAAAGTGAACTTAGCTCTTCAGTTATGTAGGGCTGCAAAAAAAATATTTCATTGCTGTTTCTCAGCATCACCTAAAGAAACTGGAGGGCCGTCGGTTGGATTATGACTACAAGAAGAAGCGTCAGGGGAAGATCCCGGATGAGGAGCTCAGAATGGCGATGGAGAAATTCCAAGAGTCCAAAGATGCAGCAGAAACCAGCATGCAGAACCTTCTGGATACTGATGTAAGATCACTTCAGATGATCCGACAATGTTCATTAGAGCTGCAATCCATAACTTTATTGGTAAAAATGAACAAGAATGAGTTTTGGAGCAAGTACATAACAAAGCATGTTCTATCCATATTTCTCTTTCTTGGTAATTTTATGGTATTTTGAACATGAATGAGTATTTGGAGCAACGTTTAACACTATTTTTTCAACAAGCTGTAAACTGAAAAAGATCCAGCTACTAAATTCGATTACCAGTCCAGGTAACAAAGAACTAGTAAAAAAGGTCTGCCAGAAACAACCAGGTAAAGGCACATTGTGTTTCAAATCATATGCAAACTGCAATGTGTAAGTCACTGCCACAATGCTGTGTTTTGGGTAGTTTCAAAAGAGACAGCTGCTAGGTCTCAGTGTATTCTGGGCCTAGATATGGCTAAGATTCCTCCCTCAAAACAAGTCTGTCAGATTGTTCTGCTGGTTTTATCATCTGTCATGCAAAATTTGAAGGTTTAGTGGCTTATAACAGTAATGGCAGATCAAATCATGCAGCCAAAACATAAATCTACATTCAAATCTTTAACCTCAGGGATAATCACAGTTAGCTTGACTCATTTATAAATCTATTATAATGCAGGACCACAGAGACGGTTCCGTCATTTATTGTTTTAATTGCTGTTAAGTGTTTTCATTGGGATAAGAACATTGGTCTGCATCAGTGCTTTCATTTTTGGCCTTTTTCCACACAGTCACTTAGCAACTGCTAAAGAGATTCATTAAGTAGTCAGTTTTCTGGCTCTTAAAGCAACACTGTAGACACATCAGCTCTGACTGTGGCAAATCAAGGCCAAACACTGTAATTAAACAAGCTTATTGATGTCATTGCTTACAGAAAATGTACTATGATATTGCCATGTTTATAGGCATGTACTGTGGTAATACCATGGTATTCTTTTTTTAACAAATTAGAACTTATACATGATTATTGACAGTATTCAATGCACTGGAACACACTTAAAATTGTATTTTCCTTTTACATCTGTAATTTACATGATTTTAAATGCATTTGAATGAGATTTGATGGTGATCTCAGTTTCATTTAAGTATCATCGTAGTCTCAGACGTTTCTCCTTAAATTGCTTAAGAGAAATAAAAACAGACACAAATGACACAATTGTTTACTAAAGGTAGAGTATGGAGCTGTAAAATTAATGAAGACGGTGGCTAGAATAACCTGGTTTGGGGTAAATTTTGATGAGAAATGTTTAAATTCATATTGAAATCAATAATATTGACATTAAGCTGCAGACTTGGCAATTCTGAGCTCAGTTTGAGACATTATTGAGACCTCTTGTGAAACTCTAATGAGACATTTGTAAGTTTTTGGGTCTTTCTCTTAAGAAAACAAGAGCACACTCAGGAGCCCACATTTTTCATCAAGAGCGCAGTGGTGATGTCACATAACATGGCTTCATGCAGGAATACAACACCCCATCTTCAGCAACAGAGATGCTTCCCGTTACACCTGTTTCTCACGTTTCATGTCAGTCAGTTGGAAGGTTTTAAACTGTCTGTGTTCAGGTGGAGCAGGTGAGTCAGCTGGCCGCACTCGTCGAATCTCAGCTACAGTTTCACAAACAGTCTATGGAAGTTCTGGACGAGCTGGCTGAGAAGATGAGAGAGAGGTTAGAGATCTGTCCATCCCTTCATCCATGCATGTCTTCACTGTTCAACGCCTCATTTTGACCTTAGTTCTGCTGATTGATGGTTTAATCTCAGTCTGTGTGTGTGTATGTTTGTTTCGCATGTATTGCTCTGTAGAGTAAAGCAGGCCACATCACAGCCCCGCCAGAAACGGATGCCGGCGTCCAGACCCAGTTTTGATCAGTCAGGACCTGAAGATTCCAATGAAGGGTGGAATCCTGGAGCTGCTCCGCCCTCGTATCCGTCCTCAGGTGAGCTCACATGCTCAGAGTGGAACCCCTCTCATCCAGCTTACGATTATCAAAATGATCTTCTCCAGCAGCTGGGCCAGTGGCTGCTTCAGTTTTTGTGAAAGAGATACTTCAGGTTTCATGGTAGTTTTCGAACTAGCTAGCTAATTTAGCAAACAATAACATCATTCAGCTATGAATTGAGAAAATAATTATAACGTAGCGGCAGCCTGCTGTGTTTCCAGCACAGCTGGGAAATAGTAAATGTTATAATAACATTTTGGAGGTGGTGTGTGGGTGTTAACAACATGGAACCTTTTGTAGGAAATGTTGCTGTAATTTAACAAGTGTAACGTGTTCAAGTGCTGTGGCTCACATATGAAAACAGTTTAATTAAAAAAGATTGAATGTTTTCATGAAAAGAAGCACAAAAGATCTGATCATAAAACCAGCTCCACATGCAGCTAAAAATGGATCAGTTTCTTTTATTATCTCTGGTTTCCACGGAGACAAGACAGAAACCATAGGGAGTCTGAGACTGTTTCATACACACACACTCATGTATGTTTGTGTGGATCATTCTGTTTGATTGTTGACATCTGTGTCTGTCGTATTGAACAGGAAAACTTCACCATTGTGTGTGTGTGTGTTCTTATAGTGGCTTAATATGTATACTTAGAAAACATTTTGCATTTATACAGTAAAAAACATATTTTGTTTATTGTTACAGTTAAGTTATAGTGTTTATGAGGGTTAGCTAACCTACAAACTAGCTGTGCATACAAACAGTAGCAGTGTATGTAATCTATCATCTAGATAAGTAAACGTGTGTGTGTGGCAGAAACTGACTGTTGTTTCTCTTTCTCCAGCGGCCCCCTCTTTCAACAGGACATCTTCACGCAAAAACCGCAATTGTGAGTCACACACAAACACACACTCACAATGGCCGGCTTTTATTGTGTGACATTTAATGTGTCAACTCCTATTCAATCTCTATTCAACACAAGTACCATCACACGCCTGCTAAATGAACTGTGGTGAAACACTCTCACACACGTAATAAAACCATTATAAACTATTGAGTTCTCACAGGGCCGAGATGACCACAAAGGATTCAGTCATCGTGTGTGTCGCACATTCAGCTTACCTTTAGAAGCTAATCAATCTGCCATGTGTTGATTTCTCCACCGGCGGCTTGTTTTCTTCAAAAATGGGTCATTTAATAAAAGCTATATGACCTAGATCTTTTAGAAAGCAAAATCACAATAAACATCAACAAGCTTTGTTCCCAAACATGTATACTTTTGAGGAAGCATCTTAGAAGGCAGCTTAATGTTACTACTGGCTGCCCTCTGGAATGGTTTCTTGTTAGGAAACTCACTTTTGATGCCTTAAGGTTCAGATGCTAGATAGGGAGCTCAGTAGGTTTTGAACACAGATATATTCTCTTTCTTTCTCTTTGGGAAGGTCATTGAGTATGTTTCAGTATTTCCCTACTGTTAATATATTCTCAAATGTGTACTTCACTCAGCACCAGTACAAGTGCTGAGTACATATTAAAGTACATATTAAAAGTACAGCAGTAACTGAGTTTTGGAAACGGTACAGCTGTTTTTTTAGATTTTTGTAAGGACAAAAAACATTTAATTCAATTTTCTAAGACTTCCAGCCCTTATTTTATGCCCTGTTTAAGGAAAGTACCAATTACCAAACAGTCTTTTTTATTTTATCTGCCTCATGTAGACTGATCACTCTGTAGGTCATTTATAATGTTTTACATTTGTTTTAAAACTATTTCTTTCTTTCTTACCCTATTCCTCCCTAATCCTCTCATCCTTTGTTCTCCATAGCGACGGATCAGCCCTGCTGTAAAGCGCTGTATGACTTTGAGCCGGAGAATGACGGGGAGCTGGCATTTAGCGAGGGAGAAATCATCACGCTGACCAGTCAGATAGATGAGAACTGGTATGAGGGAACCGTACGTGGCCAGACCGGATTGTTCCCCTGTAACTATGTGGAGGTGATCGTGCCCCTCAGACAGTGAGCAGAAATAGGAAATGAAGACCAGAGCAGCAGGTACAGACACATGCGCGGTAAATGGGAAAACTTGTGACTTCACGATGAGCACCTTAAAGATGATGGAGAAAACATGCACGTCTGAGTTGTTTTGTTTTGTGTATGGTTGAGGTCCATCTTTGATGTTCATCTTAGTACATCACTGCTGCTCCCTAAAGTAAAATAAAGCTACATTTCTTAAAAGTATGCCAAAAAGTAAATCCTTTTGCCTGCGTCTTAGGGGTTCTTTTTCGAGTTAAATGGATTTTCTTATCCAATGTTTTTATTCAATATTTTTCTATAATAGCTTCTGTTGATTATCACTGCCCTCTAGTGGTCAGATTTTACTAGGCAGTTGTCAATCTTAGCTCAGCTTTTTCTGATTGGTGCATCGTTTACTGGGTGTGGCCTTATTTTGACTTGCATAACTTTAACTGTATAAATAACTTGTACTTCATATTGCAGTTATTTTGGACATGTTAGGTTAAGGTTAACTCATTTGAATCACATAAACAACTAACTTTATACCCATTGAGTTGGGCCAGCTTTGTTACTAGGATTTTAAATGCCTTCTGTTAAATGTACACTTTAAGCATGCATTATGTTATGTTAAGCATGCATGTTATATTAATGATAAACACAAAGAGAGTCATTAAGGACTTTTTCAGAAACAAAGTAGTTTCCTCGCATGAGCTTTAAAAATGTTAAAAATAAAATCTTTAAGAAAAGTATATAAAGGAGGTTTAATCCATCACTTTGATGAACCAGAAATATATGATAATATATATTTGTTTATCTCATTTATTCTGAGTTTACATGATATTACCTTTGTCTGTCTTCTCAAAAACCTCAAACTCCACTGTAGCTTTCTTTACCATAACAGCAGAAAAACTGTACAAAACTTAAATCTCACACCGTTTCTGTTTGTTTATCAAAAGGTTTGTAATATACCTCTACTTATATGGGTCCACTGGGATGTTGCAAAAGGAAAATTGAGTCTCTTAAATACTGATTCTGTTCACCTTTAGCTCAAGTCTTTTGTTTGTCCTCTTTAATCAGATTAATATGAGGGAATTTAGAAGTTCTCTCTAACCACTGACCCTGGATCAGTTCTGTCTCTTATTCTTAAAATATACAGTTACACATGAGACAAGGAACTGTTTTACAACCAGCTCAACTACCATCAGAAATCATTCGTGATCCATGAACAGAATTAATTTCTGTATAAATTGTTTATAAGCAAACTTTCTGACCTCGGTTTACATCAGAAAGTATGTTTGAATGATTTGTATGGAAATAAGTTCTGCTCATGTTCAAGAGTGGACACATTACTGTGGGTAACATGAACTTAATAAATGTTTACATGGTTCTTATATCTTTGTATTTAAGGTTGATGTGAATTTTGCTCATCTATTGCATAAATGGTATTCTTTTATGTTAATGTACAACAACTCCACATTTTGTAAAGGTCCAGCTTAAAATGACAGTGATGTTTTGCAATAGTTGTTGATTGTATCTTTAAACAGAAACTGGAGCAGGTTAGATTTTCAGGACAGTTTCAGGTGAACCTGGTCAAATTCCACTTCTTTTCTGCCTGAACTGTTTTTTGAAATTGTGACGAGAAATCTCAATAAACCACTTCTATTAAAAGCGTCAAGTAAAAAGGACTGGGCAGGATCAAGTTCCAGTTTGTCCAAAGTTGTGTAGGACGTGATTGGCTCAGTGTGTATCTGGTATCATAGAGGGTGTGTACCATGACAAAAAGGCAAAATGTTACTCTCATTACTCATAAAAACTACAGATATCAGACCTCATATCAGACCAGCAGCAGGAGACTCTGTCAGCATCTTTCTCTGTTTTCTCTATTTTCACTTTGTGTTAAGATCTGATTTGATTTAATTCAGTCGAATGACCTAAAATAACAACCAGTGTGACCAGAATTAAGCATAAGCATTTAACTATTAGCTTGAGTTACTGTGTTGTATGTGAGGGACGCTGGTCCTACATCAGATTTATTACTGATTCAGACCTGCCATAACAAACTATATTTGACATTTTCTGCTATATGTCTGCTGCTTTGAAGTACTGTAACATCTTACACCCCTCCGTGTGCTAAAGTACCTTATTGATGCTTTTTAATGTTGGTTACACTACATTTAAAAGTCATATTTTAACATCGGTGGAATGTGTTGGGTCTACAATAGGAAAACGACAAGAGTCTTAATTGTTCTGATTGTGACTTTATTGTCCCTGTTGAACATTATCAGGTTTAAAATCAGGTTTTACAATAGTCATATGTATCAGAAAGTATTGAATGAATTCTCTTTGAATCAGTATTTTGTATTCAAAAATAATGTATATGATTTATGTACTGTTATGCAGGGCTAAGAGAACACTGTATATTTTTATCTTGAATAAACAAAAATATGTGTTATATATCTATATATATATGTTGGTTTTGTTTTGTCACGTCTTTTGCTGTAACTCTATTAAATTCAGTCCTTTATTGCAGGAATATTCCTGTATGTAAACGCTAAAGATAAAACACTAAATATATAATACACTATAATCCTGTTAATATATATGTAGTATATGTGTGTGTGTGTGTGTGTGTGTGTGTGTATATATATATAATGTATATGTATGGATGTATGTATGTATGTATGTATGATGTAATGTATATACATATATATATATATATACATATAATGTATATATGTATATATATATACATATATATATGTATATGTATATATATGTGTGTATATATATATATGTATATATGTATGTGTATATGTATATATGTGTGTATATATATATATGTATATGTATATATATGTGTGTATATATATGTGTATATATGTGTACATGTGTATATATGTGTATATATGTATATATGTGTGTATATATGTATATATGGTATGTGTATATATATATATGTGTATATATATGTATGTGTGTGTGTAATTAATCTATATATTTCTATATAATAATTCTAATATTAAATTAATAATTGAAATAACCTCACTCTATACGGATGACATTACAGAAGACTTAACTGCTGTTACACTTGTAAACTGTGTTTGGTTAGAATATAACGTATGTAATAAATGTATATACACACACATTTTCTATGATACAACACTATAAACGCCTTCAGGGCTCAGAGTAACGCAGAGAGCCGCTGAATGCGTGTCAGTGACGGACTGATCACGCGTGTCCCGCCGCATCACCGGGAGGAGGCGTGTCGGTTCTCCGGCAGCCGCGGCATCATCAGCGGCTCTTTGTCTGTCGGTCCCGGGCTGCGCTGCTGGAGACATGGCGGCGGCGCCGGCGAATCCGCGCACCGGGAGCCCGAGAGCGCCGCTGCCGCCTTGCTATTACGAGGGATATCTGGAGAAAAGAGGAGCCAAGGAGAAGGTGAGCGGGCACCGGGCACCGGGCACCGGGCTTCATTATGCTATATAATAACGCACAGCGGACACATGGCTCTTGTGGGTGTGCTGTCTGTATGGGCGAGGTTGTGAATGAATCAGCTGCTAAATGTAATAACATTGGAAACCAAGTGACGAGGCAACTCGGATGTTGCCTTATTTTATTGCAATTTAATTGCAATATTAATATTTAATATTCACTTGAGACGTGCCGTGCGTAAATGCACCATGTAACTTTGAAATGTTTGGCCTTTTGGTTTCATTTTTTGCTCGTGTTGGGTGCTTTAAATGCCTGGAAACATCTCATATGGCACACACCTTTAGTCGAGCACATATAGAGCAAAGTGTGTTTGATATTGTTTGATATTTGTAATATTTCTGAACCTTACTTTAGCTGAAATGACTTTCATCGTGGTGCAGATCTGTGGCTTTTGTTTTCATGCAATTTATGAGAGGCATCACAGAACAACATTATGTTAATTAATACAGTGTACAAACTACAAGAACACAGACAGAGATGCGATGAATGCTGATGCTGTAGATGGACAATAATACAGAGGAACGGGTGTTGACAAAGAGGACTGCATACACAAATGAATGAGAAATGTGTATTCAGAGGGGAATAAGGGGGTTCAGGTGCACAGTGTGTTGGGGTGGGTGTGGGGAGGGCTGGGTGTCAGATTGGAGACAGCTGTGGTCCGGGTCACAGCAGTGCC
The DNA here is from genome assembly GCA_036877525.1 of Chromobotia macracanthus. Taxonomy (NCBI): domain Eukaryota; kingdom Metazoa; phylum Chordata; class Actinopteri; order Cypriniformes; family Botiidae; genus Chromobotia; species Chromobotia macracanthus. The sequence continues at coordinate 2,507,862 of JAZGTH010000003.1, forward strand.
CTGGGGAGCCATGAGCTGCCACTGAGATCAGGGCTGAGGGAGACAGAGCAGAGAATTACAGACAGCAGAGCTTTAATCCGTATAGAGAAGCTACCACCAGGTCAAGCTGATGCGTCAGAGCCACAGAATGCAGTTCGTCTCAATAGACATTTGGCTGAATTAGCTGAATAACTGTCAGACTTTTACGTCTTATCAATAATACGGTGTCGGTGCAGGACTTGCTGAGTCAAGCATCAAAACTACCCTTACAGAAAAGACATGAATTTCACGTTTAAAAACGTGCTCGCACATGAAAAGCCTATTTTACATGTGATTTCAGGGGTTTCCAGTACATTTACATGGGATTTACATACAAATGTCTGAAATGTGAATTTCACATCTTTCATGTGAAGCCCATTTAAATCCTACAGGAAACCCATAGGATCATAGAATGTGAAACGTGGTGTATGTATTTCACGTGTGTCTGCACGTCTTTTCTGTACGGGCAGTATTGCTCATACTTTAAGTCAGGGGCTTATCCAGTTTCTTAACTCTAAGTATTAAACGTAAGTGCTTAACTGGTCACACACTGTTGGTGTTGTGGATGTGCATAACAACCTGAATTGTGAATAACACAATTCAGGGAGAGGAGAGTAATGTTGAGGAGAGTATTGTGCTGTATTGTTCTGTTAAATTGTCAGACATATCTGTGGATGTTTAAAGCTTGTATGTGTGTTTGAGTTCTAACATTCAGAGCTCATGTTTACTTTTCCAGATATGATAAAACATTTATTCTTGTTTTATTTTGTAACTTCATTCAGGTAGCTCGCCGTTTGTGGACCTGCTTATGTGGAAATACATTATACTTCTACAACAGCTGTAAAGACCCACAGGTAAGTGAAATATTCAGAGGTCTTTATACAAGGTGGCGTAAAATCAGACTAGCTGTGAGGTTACAAAAGTGAGGTTGGAGACACAGGTCTGGCCGTACAGCCCATACAGATTAATTCTGTCAAATGTATTTATCCTGCCATTCTGCGTTTTTAACCCTTGAGTAGTTCACCCAAAAAAGAAAATGAGTAATATGCTTACCCTCGTGTTATTCCAAACACATTTTCTTTCTTTTATGATACACAACATTAGATGTTTAATACTGTCACAAGGCCATAATTTAAGCCATTGTTGACTAAAAGTCTTGTCATTAAATCTAACTTACTGTTGTGTTTAGTTCAAAAAGCCTTTCTATGTGTCCAGGTTTGACGTCATTGAATATCATTGGTTCTCATGTGTCACATGACCGATTGTGATAAGTTTGTAAAACACAAATGTGACTTCAGAGTTACAGCACATAGAATGTTTATCAGTCTGCAATTTCAGTCTTCATTTTCATTTATAAGTGAACTGTTACTCTAAACATAACTGCATTTGTGTTTTCTGTGAATAGTATGTTGAGAAGTTGGATCTGAGTGGATTTGTATCTCTGATTGACGATCCAAGTCGTGATAGGAACCTAGAAGCAGCTCGACTGAACCTCCGTATGAAGGACGCAGAAATCAAACTCACTGTGAGTATCCTCTGTCAGTATGCGTGCTCCCATCATGCTCCTTAAATACCTCGCTTCTAAACTCAACATGAGCAGCAAAGCTTCGTGCTATCTTAAACATGAACTCTCTCTCATTTGCAGGCTCCCAGTCTTGAGGCCCGTGAGCTGTGGAAAGGTTTTCTCTACTCTGTAGTAGATGTAAGTTTAATGAAATCAACAAATGTAATAATCTCTGTTAAAGACCTGTATTCTTGTAGTTTGTTCAACACTGTATAGTTAGTATATCGGGTTGTGAGTTTTTTTACACATCTTACAGTACACAACAGTGGAAGTGTTGACTTGTTGTTTTTGTATGTAAGTTTTTGTATTCACTGTAAAACCGTGAATGTTTTCTGAAATTCTTGTTTTAATTGTAATTAAACTGTTGTTGTGTTAATCAGATTTAAGATCTTTGCACCGTCTGTGCTTCAGAGAATGTCACATAGATCACGTCCTTTTAGTTGAGGAATCTTATATTACTCAGCTGATATACTGTATACTTAATAGCCAATGTGTATATTTTTATCTAAAGTCTGTCATTTCAGTTTTAATGTGATTATTCAGAATATGATTTTGTAATTTAATGTACACCATGTTTCACATATTTTACATATGTTTTACTAAACTAAAATGTATGTATTTAGTATGTACAAAGTGATTTACAGTACAGTAATACCCTAATAGTGATCATCTCAAAATACTCAAATGATAAGCAATCATCTTTATGATCTTTTTAATGATAAGATCACTTTTCACAGATATTTTCCTGCGACTTTAGACATGCAATGTAACAAAAGTTTATCTGTCTATCAACCGGTGGCGTGATGTTTTGTCATCTCTGTGTTTATCAGCATGATATCACCCTTTGATCGAAACCCACTCTCAGAGATCACTGCTAGTTCCTGCCATGACTGTGAGTTTCTCAGGGAGCTGTGTGTTTAACCCTGTAAATGTTCACCACAGCTGGCCGTGCCCACCAGCCTCACCCTGCTGCCCGGACAGCTGCACATGCTGAAGGAAGTCGTGGAGAAGGAAAAAATGCGACGGAAGGCTCGCGCTGCCTCCAGAGCTCCCTCATCACCTCTCTGTCTGCCTCTGGTGGGAGAAATACCAGCGTGAGTTTCTGTTTGTCTGTGTGTGTGTTGTGTTTATACATTCATATATAATGTGTTTATACATTATACACATTAGTAGTGTTTGCTGAAGTAAGCATCGCTGTTTCTGTTGCTGAGTGTTTAATTTTGGCACAGAACTCACCCTGCACTGTTTGTTCACAGACATGAATGTGCAGTTACTTTGCTAAGTCAACATAAACAACTTTTGATTATTGCCTGGTGAACAGTAACGTGCAGAACAATCCCATCGATGACACTGGAGGAGAAACCTTTTGATTTAGTTCTCAGAACTTGGACATTATCCCGGCCTGGAATACTTTCATGTAGCGTTTTAATGATTTTCCTGAAACTTTATTTGGATTTGTTGTTTGCTTTGTGGTATTTCAAACGCTTAAGAGATGGAATGATCTTACTGATGTCCCTATTATACTCTTAAAAATAAAGCTTCTTATGAGGTTCTTCACAGCGATGCTATGAAGGAACCACTTGTGGTTCTCCAAAGAACAATTCAGTCAAAGTTCTTAAAAGAAAACCTAAAGAATCTTCCTCCACTACAAATAACCTTTTCTGAAACTGAAAGATTCTTCAGATGGTTAAAGGTTCTTTATGGAACCATACAGCCAAAAATGGTTCTTCTATGGTATTGTGTAGCACCTATGTTTTAAAAGTGTAGCTTCTCATAAAACGTTTTTCTTAAAATTACCTTTCAAAGGTCTCGATCCTCATTTACCCATTAGAGGACAGAAGTGAAGAAAGTCTGGGTTCTGTTCTAGACTGTTCTAGATTCTAGATTTTAATTGTTAAACATTATTGGCTGAAAAGCCTAAACCTATTCTAGGCAGCTCTGCATGTGTAATGGAGATGAATAATCTCCTGTTATGCCAACAAGCACGTCTGCTCATGTCGCTGTGCATCTGTGTTATCCACACGTACTTTGTTTTGCAGGTGCTTCAGGCCTGTTTCTCGTACTGAAGCTGAGGTCTTGTTAGAAAGACATCCAGACTGTGGAAACATGCTTCTCAGACCAGGAAGAGATGGTTGTTCACTCGCTGTCACCACACGACAGGACCTGAATGGGTAAAAGCAAAGAAACTTCTCTCTCTTTCCCTCAGGCATTCTGTCACTATTTTTACACAACTCAACTGCTCGGGCATTGTGCTAGCACAAATATTAGGTTACAAAGCTAACAGTTTTAGGCTGTAGAAACGTGTCCCTAATGTTTCCATTAAGTAACAAAAATGTAAAAAAAAATATTTTTAATGTTCTAGGAATGTTAAAAACATCCAGTTTTTTAGATGTTTCATTGACGTTATTACCTTAAATCTGTAATGTTTTTAAAATGTTCCACTAACAACTTAAGAATAACATTTTTGATATATGGTATATAGCGTTAACGCTCTACTAACAAGAACTTTGAGAGAACATTTAGGAAACATTAGTTTTCTTTAGTTGTTCTGTTAACATTCTCTGTTAGCTACGTTCTCTGGGTTTCACTCCCAGGGTATACACAGCAAAGCTGTGTGAAAAAATAAATTCTTTGAATTTGTCATTATCAAATGAAAGCGTTGCACAATTGTTAAAAGTAAACGTGTAAATCTTTTTTATTTTCAGATCGGTGTTTAGACACTACAGAGTAACACAGAAGCATCAGGGTGGCTACATCATCGATGTGGAAAACCCAGTACGTGAAAACCTCGTGTTTCCTCACAAACATGATCAAGCGAAGCTGAAAACGTTGCACTTGAGGATTTGTAGCACGTCTCTCTCTTTCTCCTCCTCCAGATTCCCTGTCCTACACTTCATGATGTTATCAACGCTCTGGTGGAGAAGACCGCCGGCACTCTCCAGCCTTTTATATTAGAGGAGCCGTATGAGGAGAACATCAGTATGTTCCAAACACATACATGAATACCGTATATATCCGTATAGGATCTATACATGCTTATACATCTACAGGAAATATAGGCTCCTTTTAGACTGCCAGACTTTGTACAGTATACATCTTTATGTGGCAAATATCTGTACATGGCAAACAGGGAATATTATGTTTATGACTTACATTTGGCCAGAATTCCTTTCGGCATTTTGTTTATACTGAATTTAGTGACTGGACTTCTTTCACTTTTAGCGTTTGTATCATCCAACGATGAGAATGGAGAGAGGACTCTTCACTGTGCTCGCGCGGGCCCAGTCTCACGAGTTCCTGCCCTGCCACCTAAACAAGGTGCCACATACAGTGTCTCATGTCCTAAAGCTTCAGACAACATCTCTCTGTTCATATATTGAGGACTAATCTGCAGCAGTTCAGTGTGATTAAACTTCTGAGGTGGTGACCAAAATGTTGTAGATCAAAACCTACAAGTCACAATCAATGAAATCTCAAAATGATGCTTAAAGCTGCAATCCGTAACTTTTTTAAATGAACAACATCACATAATAAAACTATTAAAAAATAATAAAAAATCACACAAAAAGTACATAACAGATCAGTGTTCAAAACAGTCACCTTACCTAACCCTGCTTTGCAACGGCAAGCTTAAAAAATAATGATATATAACTTTTTAAGAGTTGTCCGATTTCCTGGAAAATGTCAGCAGAGTTTTCCAACAGTTTGGCTTCATTAGACTACAACATGTATAAAGACATGTATGTAAAGTAACCTGCAGCTCTATGTTTCAAACAGAGATGGCGATAGAGAGGCAACAGTTATGGATTGCAGCTTTCAGGTAAATTTAACCTTTTGTAGCTCCGGAGGACAGGGCCTATGAAAAATACTGCATATTACTTGAATCTGAAGCATCCAGACAGTAGAATTATTACAGAATAAATTACATAATTAACTCACAAGAAAAGTCATATTCGGAAGTCATACTTATGTTAAATGCATCCTGGCTTAAATAATATAAAACAATCTTCCTGCACACTGTAAAATTGCGTCAGTCATATGATTTATGATTGAAATATCTTAACCAATCAAATATTCTCTATCGGTCTGCCAGATAATGTGCAGGAATAATTATATCTGGATGCTTTAGTGATCTGTGTTGCAAAAGTATGAAACAAGTTTTAATCTGCATGTCTGAACAACAGACAAGTTACGGCAGGAGAAGCTTGAGAAAAAAGTTTAGTTGTAATTTTTTACAGGTAGGACTGCACGAAATTGAGATGCAGCAAACACCATTGTACTTGTAATAAGTAGATATCTACCTTTTTTACAAAGTGATTTACAGTACACGTATTACAAGGAAAATCGGTGTGGGAGTTTAAACCAATCAGCTTCCGCTGGACTGATCTTTATCCATGGCACCTCAGCCCATGTTTGTACAGTTTTTACAGTTCAATTTTGAGTGGGTTTGTGTTTGTGTGCAGTAGGTACAGACAAATGGACACTGCGTTCACAGTCGAGATCTCCCAGTTCTTCTCCTCGATCCTTTTCTCCGTCCGGTTCCCCGTCCAACTCCATGAGAAGGCTGGTTCTGTCTCCCTCACCACTCTCACAGAGTAAGTGTCTCACCTGTGCATGCAGTGTCCACATTAACCCAGCACAACACAACACTTACCATCACACCCATAGCAGGCGGAGAGGTTTTGAGAACCTGTTTGACAATTACTTTTGCAATACCATTTAAGTTACAAACTTCACATAAGCAATACAAGTAACAAATCACAAAAACAAACAACAAAATACATTTTTATTTTATTTTAATACTGTTCTCTTCCCATCAGCCCTCACAGAAGAGCTCAAACAGAAACTGGAGAAAAGACGGACCAGTCAGGAGTGAGTTCCTTTATGACTCCGCTCACTGTCCACCCTCCGCCGTCTCATTCTGCCAGTGCCTTCAGACCCGTCACATGGACACAGATTCTCCCATAATCAACATACGTCCCTCTATGTGACTGTAATGCTGCCCCTCGGTTTGACTTTAACACAAACACAAGCTGAGGTCCTACAGCTTTCCCTGCCTCATGTTAAAGACTTCAGTGAAAGACTTTCCCTTGAAATTATTATGGAAAATGAAAAATCTGAGCCAATTTTCTATTTCGCTCTCTCTTTCTGTCTCTCTCTTTCTCTCCTTGCTTGTCTATCTCTCTGTCTCTCTGCTTCTCTCTCTCTCTCTCTTTCTTTCTGTCTCTCTCTCTTTCTGTCTCTCTCTTTTCTCTCTGTTTCGAGATCGAGATTTCCACAGGCTGAAGAAAGCAGCACACTGAACAAGTTTCACAATAATGGACTTGAGTGTACGGCTGATCTCAGTGCAGCTCTGTCTGATTGAAGGAATTGTATGTTTTGAAATTTGAATGATGCATGTGGACGTCTGCAGTGGAAACATTGAACTCTGTAAGCTTTTGAGTTCACAGAAATGTTTTTTCAACGTACCGGACCGTTTTCTAGAGGTCAGTATTTCAGATTTGTAGGCATTTAGGCTGATAGGTTGTGAGAAGGTTGCATTAGTGTTTCTGGTTCATTCACTGTTTAATGAACATTCATGGTGCCTCTGTGACTAGATTTCTGTTTTCATGTGATGTTGAAATGATTTCTTATTTATTGTGATATTTATGGGAATTAAAGGGAAGGTTTTGTAGAAGTTATGAGGTGTTCTCATTTTATATCAAAGTCCCAGTCGTAAAGTGAATAAAAGTACAGGATAAACCCAGATAACAATTTTCCATTAGGTAACGTTGTATTAACGTTATTGCGCGTATATTGAGCGTTTTTCAACCATTTGTTTATTCTTTAACGTTTTAAAACGTTACACTAACTACTTAAGAATAACATTGTTGATATATATGATATATAACGTTTCAAAACGTTATACTAACGTTAATGCAATACGTTTTGAGGTTTTTTCTCACATGCAGTTATATTAAAGATGAAAATCTGCTTATTAAATGATTTCGGGCGTCTGTGTGAAAACAGTTCGGCTAAAACAGTTATTAATTCATTAATAATGAATTATTATACGACACTAAAGCCTTTATAATCGTGCAGTCATTTTAATTTTGTGTTAATTTTGTGCTCATCCTTTATGTCGTGGCGTATTAACTGATACTGACCGCAAGGGGGCATCAGAGCTCAACATTGAAAGCGACCAATAAGTGCTGTAAAGTGTGAAGTGCATCAACAAATCACATCACACCTTCATCATCACACCTTCATCATCACACCTTCATCATCACACCTTCAAAACACTGAAGTGTAGTGATGAGGAAATTTTTCTGGTGCAAACTGCAGCCAGTGCACTTTACATGACATGTACGACAAAAGTGTCCTGTTAGGTTAGGGTTAGATTTTGGGTTCGAGGTATATTGTTATATTGTTGGTTATATTGTTCATAACTAGCTGTGTATAAAAACAATCAAAGCCTGTGGAATGCCATTTAGATATATATATATATATATGTATCTATATGTGTGTGTGTGTGTCTAATCAATCATATTTTGAGGTCTTACATTGAGAATGTCCTTATGGTGTTTATCTCTCTATTGTAGACATGAAGAACGTTTTCTTTAAGGATTAGGGCGTGAGTTACAGGTTGCCGTATTTAACTACCATTACAAAAACAGCAGAAGTACCGATAAGAACAATGATATGTCCTCATTTTGATGGGAAGTAAACGTGTGTGTCATAGAAATAGCTTTGTGTGGGTGTGCATAAATATGTGTACAGTATGCTCACAAACAAGTCACTGACTGTCACATATGAAACGAGTTTTTCTGGATTATCGTGTTGAGTAGTTATGTGCTAAAAACATGCATAAACGAATATTCATTAATACAATTTTAACTGTCCTGTAGTTAAGATTAGTTAAGAAGCAGAGTTTGTTATCCCACCCTTATGCCTCCCCTCCTGCACCCCATACCTTACCTTAGCAAACAATACACACCTTTCTCAATAAACACTCTTTCTGTCTCACACACCCACACACACACACACCACACACACTCACTCCCTCTCACACTCCTTGACACTTGTAGTGACTTGTAGCTTCTGGCTGAGGAGCTTCTGAAAGCATGTTTTTCTCCTCTTTTCAGAAGAATGTCTTTCTCCACGCTACACGATCTGTGCAGTTTATCTCGCTCTAAAACAAAGCAGCAGACACCCTGAGCTCCATTCAGACACACACTTTCTGCTCTGTTTGAGGCTCAGAGCACTTTGATTTGTTTTTATCGAGGAGGTGTGTGTGTGTGTGTGTGTGTGGAGGAACTGCTCATGCAAGCACAGAAGAACTGAGAAACTAACTTGGAATTTGGATACATGGTGAGTTAGTACTGACCCACATTTTTTTTTTTTTTTACCAGTGCTGCTTTCTGAGAACTTTGGGTCAAGAAATGTTTTGTGTTTTCTTCGTACTGTACTTTCAGGTCATTGCATTGTGCAGTTAAAATTGATATTTAATATTAGTATTAATATTAGTTGATATAAGTATAACATATAAGTTGATAATGAATTGGAAAGAAATTTCAAGTATGAAATAATCACAAATATAAATCGTTGTAAAGTGCTTTGATAGGACAGTCAACACAAACAGTGCTTTTTGTCAGTGTTTAAGGTGTATTGACAAAAACATTGCGAAACCTCTGAGATGTGTGTGTGTGTGTGTGTGTGTGTGTGTGTAGGTTTAGCTGTGATTCAGGAACTGCATTTCTGAAAAAATAAAATGACAAAACGTCCTTTTCGAGCACATCTTTACAAAGAAAAATTATTCCCAAAGGAATTAAGTAATGTCTTTATGTTTAAACAGTCACAAGGTGTATGTGAAGGTTTGGGGTCTACTCAGAATGTAGATGTGTATAGACCTCTCCACAAGAACGTGTGTGTAAACTTGTGTGTGTAAACTTGTGTGTGCCTGTGTGTGACGTGATCAAATATGTGTGTGTTTTCTTATCACATCTGCTCTGCATATTCTCTGACATGCTGAAGGTTGGACGTTTGTTTTTCTAGATGTTAGCTGTTTCCATTAATGTCGATGCAGAAATCTATGACCAGATATGAAAGTTTATATACATGGAAATAAATGAATGTATTTCTACTTCCACCGTTTGTTCAGGACAAATATTATAGTATATATATATAAGTATATACAATATATACGCTTACTTAAAAGGGTTTTTTGGTTTCAGTGTCAGAGCTTTCAGAATAACATGATGTGAACAGGACTAGTTGAGGCTGGTTTAAAACTTAACATACCAGCTGTGGGTTTTTGTTGTTGCTGACATCGTATATAACTAGTGGTGGAAATGGACAAAATTCACTGGGGGTGTACATATTTTGAATTTTTAGCCCATAGATGCAGATAATCCCTCTATATTTATGAAATTTGCATAGTGTTTAGAGACTATTCTGAGAAAAAAGATGAAATTCCTCATGAAATTCCTTCTCTGGACTGAGCCCCCATCCATTTCCAGCCCTGTATTTAACTATAGGCACATTTATAAGTCCCTTTTTGGCAATCATGGTCCAGCAGTTTCTGTTACAATTTTGTGCTGGTTACCAAATGTGTCATGTTAGGAAACTGCTAACTTCCTAGATGGCAAGCAACTTAAGTATGAATTTGAGATTGTCACCTTTTAAGAAAGTTTTGAACATTTTTCTTTTTCAAATGGTGGGACCCCTGACAGCATGCATGACTGAAACTGGAGTAGATCTTGAGGTTGTAGAGTTGGATGTGTTGAGGTTGGATGAGCGTTCTGTTGTCATGGGGCTCTAAAGCAGAACTGTGTACTGTATTTCTGTCAGGGTCTTCCAGCAAAAAGCTTTTATCCAGCGCATTAGCATGACTATGGCAATGACAGAAATACGGTTGCCAGCACCCCTGCATCCTCACGCCCTCTGTCGCACTCTCTCTCTTTCAACAAATGAGTGGTTTTCTCTCTCTCTCTCTTTTAGATGGCTTCCCAGAGTTCTTTGCAGTGTTTTCGAGGTGTTTTTTGGACTTGAAGTCATATATCTCAGTATGGAAGCAGTCCCGACTGAATGGGAGGAGATGATGAGGAATCTCTGACAGACGAGTGGAAGAGAAATCTAGAGGTTCAGCATTTCATCCTCAAATCATCAGCGGATTCTGACACACTGTTTGTGCTCTACTAAAGCAGTGAGAAGTTTAAGTACAGCCATGTTCCTGCTGACTGTTGTGTGCGTGTTGTATCTCTGGAGTCCAGCTATGCTGACAGGGGGTCTGGGATCAGTACCAAACTGTATGCCCCGCAAAACAGTGTCCCTAAAGAGTAAGTTCACTTTCTCTCTTTCCATGAAAGGTTGAGTGTTTCTGTGTGTACTGGTGTAAATTTTTAAAAGTAGTAAGTAGGAAGCAGTTCATCACATGTGCACATATTCCACTAACTTTCATTAGAAACTGTCCACGTATTTTTTGGGCTTTATTTTAAACTATATATCTGGTCTTTTACCATTTACTTCTTTATGTAAAATATCATTTTTGTTAAAAGGGGCTTGTGGTACCCAGCTAACAGGGAACATTCTCAAAAAGTTGGCTAACGTTCTCTAGAAATTCTCTCAAAGTTCTCTCAATGTTATCAAAGTTTTTGCAGTAACGTTAGTAGATCGATACAGAATTAAAAAGTTTTAATAAAATTCTTATAATCAAGCAAATACGTTAATACAATGTCGATAAAACTGTAAGTTTTGACTGTTGCTAGGTAACGGAGGACGTTCGTTTCGTGAGGACGGTGTGTGGAATTACACCACTATTCTGCTGAGGGAAGATCTAAATTTGCTCATCCTGGGTGCCAGGGAGGTGATTTTTGCCCTCGATCTAGATGATATTACAGTCAAGAAGGCCATGGTGAGATCTTCAGTGCATAATATTCAGTGGGTTTTTACACTACTGCAATAAGGATAAGTTATTTTTGTTTACTCTCTTCAGGTGTACTGGCCAGCCACTCCCAAGCAGAAAGAGGAATGTGTCAGTAAAGGAAAAGATGCTGCGGTGAGTTTTCACTTCTGAAATCTTCGGTTCTTTGTGTCAGTCCTCAAAACAGCCCTTTCTGCTCTTCACTCACATTTGTCAAAATAAAGACCAGAGAACAAAGAAGGATCAGATCTGACAGCAGGAGACAAAATACAGACATTTCTGCTTTTTGCCTTCTTCAGTGTAACATTTCATAGTTTCCTGCATTGTTTTATGTTTGCATTGTGTCCCAAATCTAGTAACTTCATTTTACTTTTAAATGTTTGTTCTTTGCTCATGAGAAGTTGTTTTTAACTTGTCTCCCAAAGAGTCAAAGGGTTCCAATTGTTTTAGCAAATGTACACATTTAGATGAAAAAACTAAATAGAAAACTATGTTTTTGTTTGTGTGTTTTAGAATGACTGCAAAAATTATATTAAAATTCTTCATAAAAAGAACAACAGCAAAATGTATGTCTGTGGAACCAAAGCCTTTAACCCGACCTGTGACCACTTGGTGAGTTTATTCACAGTGTTTGTGATTACAGACTCAGAATAAGTTGCACACAGTGTTTGTGATTACAGACTCAGAATAAGTTGCACACAGTGTTTGTGATTACAGACTCAGAATAAGTTGCACACAGTGTTTGTGATTACAGATTTAGAATAAACTGCTTGTTTCATGTGTTATTCTCTTAGTCTTGGACTGACGGTCAGCTGGTTCTGGAGAACAAACCAGAAGATGGGAAGGGAAAATGTCCATTTGATCCGTATCAACGACATACTTCTGCACTGGTCGGTATGTACCAACCAGCCAACAGGGAACATTCTCTGGCTTACGTTCTGTAAAAGTTTTCTCGAAGTTGTCATAAAACATTTTTTAAGTTGTTAGTGGAATGCTTTGAAATTTGAATAATGTTCTTATAACCAACCAATAATGTTGTACAATGTTTAAAAGTTGTGCAGTTGAGAGAAAATACAAGAATATTGAGATATGAATATGAACAATTGAATGTTTTCAAAATTATATAATTATTTTGCAATACTGCAGTTTTCGCTCTCAACCTGGTAAAAACAGCACTTCACTAATATCACAAAGTACCAGATGCGGATAAAACATAACCATTTGTACTATTGGGTCTCCGTTTCACAGATGAAGTGTTGTATTCTGCCACCTCGCTGAACTTCCGCGGCTCAGAGCCCGTCATGATGCGCAGTTCAGAGGAGACTTTACGAACAGAGTTTACCAGCACATGGCTGAATGGTGAGATCACTGCACCCATACAACACAGATGCTGCAGGGTTATATCTTCAGCATGCTTCATGGTCAGTCAGGCTTCCATTTGCTTCCAGTGTGGCTGTTTCAGTCCAAACAGAGAATGAGAGGGAGTTTTTTTGATGTTCATACACACTGTGGGCTATCAGTTATACTCTTAAATATAAAGGTTCTTGTGGTATGCCTCCACAAAGAATCTTTAACATCCTCAGAACCTTTCTGGTGCACAAAACGTTCTTTGCAATGAAAAAGAATTATGACAATGTAAGAAAGAAAGGAATTGGTTCTTTTAAGTACCTTTGTCAGAAAGATTCATTGGGGAACCATAAATGGTTCTTCTGTCACTGTGAAGAACCCTTTTCTGCAACAAGCAGGATGAATGTACGGTAGCACACGCTGGGAAATAATAATAATATTAGGGGGATCTAATTGTTTTTGCTTTATTTGTCATTTAAGAACCGAATTTCATCCACATGGCTCACATATCTGAGAGTGAGAAGAATCCAGACGGTGATGATGACAAGATCTATCTGTTCTTCAGTGAAGCAGCAGTGGAGTATGACTCCTACACCAAGGTGGATGTGTCTCGCGTGGCCCGCGTGTGCAAGGTAAACACATATTGGAGATGATCTGTTAGAGCATTTGCATTGGTTCTCAAAAGTTCTCTTAAAGTTATCAAAAAATAAAATTAGTAGAACATATTTCTAATGTTATATCATATATCAGAGCGTTATTCTTAAGTAGTTAATGGAACATTTATACATTTAAACATTTAAACTTTAAAAAGGTACAGAAGTAAAAAATGTTTGACTAATGTTCTTATAACCAAGCAATAATGTTAAACGTCTAAAAAACATTCCTTGACATTTTAAACATTTCTTACATTCCAAAACTTCAAAATAATGTTTTTAACATTTTTGTTACTTAATGGAAGCGTTATGGAAACATTATCACGACCTAAAATTGTCAACGGGTAGTTTCTGTCTTTGTCACATGACATCATCTCCTCAACAGGGAGATTTGGGTGGGCAGAGGACACTGCAAAAAAAGTGGACATCGTTCCTAAAAGCAAGACTCGACTGTCCCATTCCAAACACCAACCTGCCCCTCCTGATCCAGGCTGTGTTTCACCTGTGCCCCGGCGACTGGACCGCCTGTGTTTTTTATGCTATCTTTACCCCACAATCGTGAGTTTGAGCTTCTTAATTACATCGACAGATCATTTCTGAGCATTGTAATGACATCTAATTTTATTTATGTAATCATAACATGTGTTTGATTGACAGGGAGTCCTCACAAGCTTCTGCAGTGTGCGCGTATGGGATTGAAGACATTAAGGAGGTGTTCTCGATTGGCAGGTTTAAGGCCCCTGTTACCGTGGAGACGTCATTTGTAAAGTGGGTGATGTACACAGGTGAAGTGCCTGACCCCAGACCTGGAGCAGTGAGTCTTCCGTTCATTTCTTAAAACTCATTAAGTCTGACTCCTGACCTGAGTTCACAAAACTCACCTACAGTCACTTTGTTTCTGTCTCTAGTGCATTGATAAATATGCCAGAGAAAAGGGCATCACCAGGTCTCTGGATCTGCCAGACAAAACATTGCAGTTCATTAAAGACAAGCCACTGATGGACCAGGCAGTCAAACCAATTGGAGAACGCCCCCTGCTGATGAGAAAGGGCGCAGCTTTTACCAGAATTGTGGTGGCTACAGCGACAGATCTGATTGGAGGCACACATCACGTTATGTTCATCGGCACAAGTAAAGATCTCGCCTAAATGTGCACATATTAAGTTCTTTAGCTTTTTAAACGCATGTTATATAATTTGAGATATTGTGTTTTATGTATCAGAGAGCGGTTCAGTGCTGAAAGCTGTCAATTATGATGGAGAGATGGTCATTATGGAAGAGATTCAGCTGTTTGAATCCTCACAGCCCATCAAGATCTTACGACTTTCCAACACCACGGTAACAAAACAAAGCATAAATCTATGCATTTAAATTTTGTTACCACAAATAAACCAGCTGGATGTATATTATTCCGTATGTAATGCATGTCACTGTGCTGTATTAGTTTTGGGTCATTGGCTTTGGTAATCCCCAGCATCTCACACATGGTTATCTGTAGTAATTAGGTTGAAAATAACTGGATTTTTAAACATGACAGCAGCAGCTGTATGTGGGTTCAGAAGCAGGCGTGGTGCAGCTGTCAGTCAGCGAGTGCGGCCGCTACCACACCTGTCTGGACTGCGTTCTGGCCAGAGATCCATACTGTGGCTGGGACCTCAACACAGACCGCTGTTCTTCCATCAACAGCACACACAGATCCAGAAACAGGTACACAGAGATCAGTGCGGTGTATCTCTAAACCTCTCAGATCCGACTTATATTTTCACCACCACGTTTTTGTCACATTCACCCAATGATTTATTTTTTCTGTACTAATATATTTTGTTTTTGTCCGCAGTTCTGTTATTCAGAGTTTGAAAGAGGGAGACGCCACTGGATGTTCCCCATTAGGTTTGTAATTGTTTTCTGGAGTGTTTACTGTGTTGTTTTTATCCTATAAAATTAACTAAACCTGAACCTTGTGCTATAGGTAACAGTAAGCTGGTCAACATCTCATTTTTCCTCGGGAATACCGTCAAGCTGTGGTGCCAGCCCTATTCCAACCTGGCCCGGATAGCCTGGCAGGTGAGCGGACGCCCAATCACAGCTTCAAAGACTTTCCAGATCCTCCCAGACAGCCTGATGATCTTCAATGCCTCCGCGGATGACGGCGGCTACTACACCTGCGATTCCGTTGAGACCGTCTCCCAGCGGGAATACAGAACCCAGCACGCAGCGTACGACCTGAAACCGTGGACAGGACCTGAGACTACAGCATCAATCCATGACGTTAAGGATAAACAGCACACCCTAGTGGCAATGGTGGTGTTACTGTCGCTAATGTTGGCCGGGCTAGTCATTTGGAATCTGCACCAAGGTCATCTACCATTGCTGTGCTGTCGTAAGAGGTTAGTGGGGACGATGAACCAGTCTGAGGACCAGCTTGACTATAACCAGGCTGCAGACTACAAACTAGCATCATCAGTGGCGAACTTTAACAGCAATAACCACACTAACCAACAATGCTCTGACTCTACAGAAACAGACAAACTGTCAACCACGGTTGGTTCTTCAGTTCAGGTCTCACTGAAATACATCGATGATGAATCTGAGATTTAAGACTATCCACAGACCTTATTTCGAACATTGCTAATGAAACTCTTTTTTCATGCAGACCAAGCTCCAATGGAGCTGGTTTCTCTTAAGCAGCTGTAAAATTTGACTAAACGTCTGGCCAAAACCTCTTTGTGTCCTCAATGAATGAACAGCCTCTTCTAATGTCATGTTTCAATCATCATTCTCCAATAACAGGTCTTATGGACATGGAAAAAGACACAGAGGAGCTAAGAAACAAATTCCTTCTTGTGTTATTTGGGACAAAGTGAGTTTTGAGGCACCACACACTGTCTTGTTGAAACCTGCTGTGGGCAGAACTATAGACATGTAGGCTGCCTTTAAAGGAAAATCGACATGAGCCAAGAATGAACTTCCTGTATTTTAAAGACGTGTCAAATGACTGCAGCTTGTGTTACAGGCCATATTTTGCTATTTGAAACAACACCACAAATTCTAACCTCAGACCTCAGTCAGTACAGACAGCACATTTAATTAATTTCAAATGGAAATTAGGCTGTGAGGCATAGATTTAACACATTTTATTGTTGTACGAGCCTGTGTCACCTCTACCCATTTCTGCAACCTGTTTTCCAGAGTTTTCATGACCTGGAATGATTAACAAATATGCAACAGCACAATCCATCGAACAGATACGTTTGTGTCTCAAAGCATCACTTTTATTTTAGCGTGACATCAACCCTAAGGCCCATATTGTTTAGTTTTATACTTTTTATACTAATTAACTAAGAATGTGTTGCAAAACAGCTACAAATCAGAAATAACCTTTATTAAGCATTTCAGAAGACAGGTAATAAAATACAGGCATCTGAAAAAGAAACACGGTTTAAAAATGAGTCTTTGTGTCTGCTATGTACAAAACAGGAATTTGCAACAGGTACAGGCTGATGCTTGTAATACAGAGGTTTAGCCGATGAAACCTGCTCCTCTATTAACAGGAATACATGTGGCATTAATAAACAAATGTTTTGCCTAAAAACTCAGGAACGGTTTTTGTTTAGATTTATGTGGAAAGATGGAAGTACATTTAACACCCTGATTGTATAATCACAAGCTATCAAATTGACGTTTTGTGAAACAGTCGAAAACGTAAAGAAATTGTTTTCACAGAGTTGTACCAGCAAATATTTAATGCACAAAAATGCTTATCTTCTATAGCAATACCTCTTAAAGTGGAACCACAACTGAAAGATGCCATTGGCGAACTGACTTGGCGATGAGAATACTCCCATTCGTGATTAATGATCTTAAAGGCAATGTCTTCATATGGCGGTCCAGCATGGAAACGCAGAAAGTCTTTGTTGTCAGGGCAGGGTTCCAGAAAGTACTGCGGTGTTGAGCCCTTGTTGATGAGATCAAGGTTGATGTTAAACTTGTAGCCCTGGACGATTTTGATTGGCAGGTTGTTGAAGTCGTAATGTGTCTGATTGTATTTGTTACATTCGAAGCCACTGTGAACGCAGCTGAAGAATCGTGGCTTGCGAGGACGGTATTGGTCCGCCTACATGTACATTTTTCCAGGCAGTAGCATTTCCACACTGAACTGGGCCTCGTCACCACCCATGCCATCTTTAGCACGACACACAAACATGTCCTCTGCGCTTTCATTTGCATCATCCAAAAACAGAGAAAAGGAAACAGAAGCTGCATCAGCACAATCGCAGGAGAAGAAACGTAACCACGTTAAATGTAAAAACCCTCAGCCCTTACGTGGCGAAAAGAACTGTTTGTATGTGTTGCAAGGGCCTTCATCCTTCAACCATTACTATAAACTGTTAAAAAGTTGAGGAAGCTAAAAATAAGAGGCAATCTATCACAAGCACATTTTTTAAGTTACCTCAACACATTGAGACTGAAGTTCATTCAACTCAAAAGGTAATATCACGTTCTCACAACATACATAGTTATAACCACCTAATCACAGAACAAAATGTATTTTGTCTGGTGAACATAAACAGGTCAGACGGATCAGTGAACCAACTTAAAATAATTAAGCAAATTATTATAAGCAAATTTTAGAGTTGACTACGGTCCTCCAACTTAAAGACTAAGTTTTACATTTTAACTTTGTCATATTTTTATACAATTTTATTTTGTATAAATTCTCTACTAGAGACAGACATGGCATCAGTGAAGTAACAGTTTTTTAAACGTATTTTATTAGGGATACTGTGTGATACACTTAGACCTCAACACTTAACACACTTAATCATGTTGACACTCAACAAGCAACATCTACTGGAAAATAGGAAAAGGAACTAACAGTGAAAACAACAAGGGTTTAAATTAAATGAGCAATCACTTTTAATAATATTAACAACGTTAACATGCAATGCATGCTGGAACGTTTTAAGCCCTGCAAGCTCAATAAGAGACTATTTTAAGCTTAGTTCCTATACTGCAGCCAGAAAAAGGTTTGGTGCTTTTTTTAAAACCGGTAGCTTGTAGTCTGAGTAATACTCTTCTCTCTGGCTGTAATACAAGAGTGGCTGTTTAAACCAGCAGAACAAAATTGTGTTTCTAATACATTAATATCTGCACTGCTTGGACCAATTGCTTATGCATGCACTCCAAAAATGATCATTTCTTTCTGATCCAACATGTTGTTTTGCTATTTTGTCTACTCTCCAAGCATATATAAATATAAAACGTGCATATTCCCAAAATGCGGATAAATTAATAATTCTTTTATGCTTAACATACAGCATCTAAATGGTAAGAAAAAGTTAAAAGTAACAGCTATAAAAAGTATATAGTTTACAGATTATGTGGTGGAGGGGTGGGTCTGTGGTTGTCTGAGAGGCTGATAAATGCAGTTTCCTGTTATATTACCTCACAACCGAACAACACAGACTGTTCTTCTCATTTTGTTTTGCTGTAATGGCAGTCACCATCTTCATTGCTCTTTTGCTCACCAGCAGAGGTACTGCAGTTTGATTAAATGTTTTGTGTTTAATTATTAATTATTATTATTTTATACTATAACATTAATAACGACACAGTTAAGTCTGCAAAAGTCTGAAATGTTTGCTTGCATCTTATTTAACATGAACATGTACAAAAAACCTTAAAAGAAGGAACTAAGCAATGCAAATACACCCAAACAGTGCACAACAACTGTAGAGAAACACATCAATATAAAATCCATCAATATAAAAAGTAAAAACATTTTAGAACAATTTTAATATCTTAATGTTTTTGGAAGGTTTGAAAATATGTCTTTTTATAACAAAGACATGGTCACCCGGTTTCTTGTTGGTATTATTGTTAACTGAGTGAAGCATTTGCTCAGAACCTGCTGTTTGAGAATCAATTTTCTCATTTTCATTTAAGAGATCATTCATAACTTCATTTGTATAAAAAACTAACTTCTGATAGTTTGCTTTAAGTAAACCAGCATCTTCTGAACCTTTACCTAACAAACCTTATTTGTATTTGGGATACAGAATAACCTCCAGTGTTTTTTGTGTGTCTTTTCAGTGGTCAGTACTGAAATCTCGGGTACTGTGTTTGTACAGACAGGAGATTCTGTTCAGCTGGATGTACAAAAACATGAATTACCAAAGTTTAAAGAACTGATCTGGAAATGTAACGAATCAATAAACATATTGAGATATAGGGACGGTCAACAAAAACCTCACGATTCTTACGTGAACAGAGTTAATTTCAGTACTGGAGACGTTTACTCTTTAACACTGAAGAACATGCAGAAGAGTGACAGTGGAGTCTATACAGTGATAGCAAGTGGATCAGAAGAGAAAGAAATTGTTAAACACACATATTCTGTTGTTGGTAAGTCTAATTTTCTGTGTTGTGACTGCACATCAAGTTCAAATTCAGATTCAATACTGATACACAAACAGTACCTGTACCTGTCACAAGTGATGAAGGATCTTTAGCAGTACTGTTACACACAACTTCATATACAATTACATGAAGCGTCAGAAAGTGAGCTGTCTGGATTTGTTTTGTGTGTTTCAGATGCAGTGGAGGCTCCTGCTCTGACTGTCCTCTCTAACTGGTCCAGCAGTGACTCTTGTACTGTGAACTTCACCTGTAGAGGTCATGACTTCACACTCAGCTCCACCTATCACAACAGCAGATGCTCTGAAAGAGACATCAAGACATCTGAAATCTCCACTCTCATCCTGACCTGCACTGAGAAGTCCATCATCTGTAACCATAGCAACCCAGTCAGCTGGAAGAATGAAACACAGGAGGTTAAACAGCTCTGTACAGAGCATGAAGGTCAATACACAAACATACAAAATACAAAAAATACAAAAACCTTTGCGGAGGTAAGTATAGGAATTTGTTTTGCTGACCCAGCCCACACATATTCACACATGGTTTACAGGAACTTTCCATAAGCACAATGATTGTTCTACTGAGATGATAAATGAATGAAATGACTTTACACCTGAGCATAAATAGACAAATAACTGAAGTTGTTTATCTAATGTTCTCCTACATTCTAGAGAACAGAAGACCGCTCACCTCCAGTTACAATTACAGCGTTGTGTACATTACTGTGCTGGTTTTTGCAGGAGTGATTGTGTGTTGTGTGTTGGTCCTTTACTGTTGGAAAGAGAAAGGTATTTACATCTCTGAAATACTGAACAATTCAGCTCATATGTACACTGTTTAATTAGTTCTACTAATATACCGAAATTGCACATTACAAATTTGCAAAAACAAACAGCATAAATATGCACAGATTAACACTTTATTGACCTATAGACTGTTAGCTGAGCTGCATTAGTCTGTGTTACATGAGAGATATCTTCTTTTCCAGGACAACACCTGGCTGCATTAGAATGTTAACAAACTCTCTGTTTCTACCAAAGCTGTAATGTGTATGTACACGACTTTTCTTAGGTGTGCAGCTGGGTGATAATACAAGCTACGATGATGTTGAGGTAAGAAAATGACTCTTGATCAACATTTAGGCAACCTCAACACAGTTAAGAATGTCATTAGATGTATGAATGGAAAATAATGGAAATGTTACATAAGTACGTTACATTACACTAGTACAATTTCTGGTTTTGTTGCTTGTGGTAATATGGAATATGCAGTAATACTGAACATTATATGTGCCTTATTTTCATCCTTTAGTATAGCAACACATTTCATTAAAAACATCTTGTCTTTTTTAAGACTCTGGTCCAGATGTCAGGAGATACCTGGACCACCGTTATCTACCATACTGTAGGACAACATCACAAGCCTTCAGTTACTCATGACTGATGCTAAAGCTCAGACTGAACTGGATGAGAAAGATGTTTATGGTTTTACTTTTTCTACAACATCTTACTATTCAAGTCTTAAGTCTGCTTATGGAAGTCTGCTAATACCAGCTGGATTTATATATATAGTATTTTTTGCATAGCACATTATGACCACATAAGCATCTCCTGCTACAAGATCACACAGTGAAACTTCTCATACCTGTCGGTATTCATAAATAACTCTACTAACATTACTCTCTGAAGTTTCTTATATTATACATATATTTGAACAATATTATACAGATTTGTTCTGTTTCCTATAACTAATGCTTTCCTGTATTTTGTATTGCATCATGGGATAAAACTGTAAAAATGTATGCAAATGTATGTATTTTGTATGCAAAATATAAGTCTTACTTATATCTTTTTCATCATTAGGCATACACAGCAATCATAATTATCATTCCAATTCAAGTATTTTTCTCATTGGTGAAACCTGAAAACCAAAAAAAGAAAACGTCAGTTCTATCTCTGACTGATGCCCGATGTCCTTCTTCTGCAGAGCCTGACAACCACATAAACACACACAGTAAGGGGACCATGCAAACTGTAATGGCACAAAGTATTTGGATCCTGTTATTCAGTAAGTCTCACTCACCTTCTGCCACTTAAACGTGCCGATCAGGTTATCTAAAACAATTTTTAAACTTTTTACTAAAGGATCCAAGACATTTCTTAAAAGTAACCTGTGTGTGTGTCCTGGTTTTCACTGCATTACAGGGATATATATATATATATATATATGGTTGTACAGTAAACATTATATAAATAATAAATAATATAAGCATTAATTAAAAACATTGTTTTGTCTTTCATGTACATGAAAACCCAACGTGTGTGTGTTCTAAGAAGTGACTGAAACTCTGACTCAAGAGTACAGACGTCCACCCGTGTTGTATTTCATTCATAATTTACTTATCCACACTAATCTTCTCTACTAATTTATATATTATATTCATTTTATCATTACTACTTCCATTATTTCCCCATTATATGATATATTCATTTTATTTTATATTCATTTGAATATTATCTTTCTATTATATATGTTTAATCTTATGTTGGGCACTGTTATCACAGCAGGCATATGGGAGATAAGTAAGAGTGACGTTTGTCAGATATAGTAACCCATGCCATCTCAAGGTTAAGATCTCATAGCATCTCAAGGTTAAGATCTCATGCCATCTCAAGGTTAATATCTCATAGCATCTCAAGGTTAAGATCTCATGCCATCTCAAGGTTAATATCTCATAGCATCTCAAGGTTAAGATCTCATGCCATCTCAATGTTAAGATCTCATAGCATCTCAAGGTTAAGATCTCATGCCATCTCAAGGTTAAGATCTCATGCCATCTCAAGGTTAAGATCTCATGCCATCTCAAGGTTAATATCTCATAGCATCTCAAGGTTAATATCTCATGGCATCTCAAGGTTAAGATCTCATAGCATCTCAAGGTTAATATCTCATAGCATCTCAATGTTAAGATCTCATAGCATCTCAAGGTTAAGATCTCATGCCATCTCAAGGTTAAGATCTCATGCCATCTCAAGGTTAATATCTCATAGCATCTCAAGGTTTAGGTCTCATAGCATCTCAAGGTTAAGATCTCATAGCATCTCAAGGTTAAGATCTCATGCCATCTCAAGGTTAATATCTCATGCCATCTCAAGGTTAATATCTCATAGCATCTCAAGGTTAAGATCTCATGCCATCTCAAGGTTAATATCTCATAGCATCTCAAGGTTAAGATCTCATAGCATCTCAAGGTTAAGATCTCATGCCATCTCAAGGTTAATATCTCATGCCATCTCAAGGTTAATATCTCATAGCATCTCAAGGTTAAGATCTCATAGCATCTCAAGGTTAAGATCTCATAGCATCTCAAGGTTAATATCTCATAGCATCTCAAGGTTAAGATCTCATAGCATCTCAAGGTTAAGATCTCATAGCATCTCAAGGTTAAGATCTCAAAGCATCTCAAGATTAATATCTCAAAGCATCTCAAGGTACAACAGAATAAGCAACAGTGCTTGCTTTTGTCTGTGTATTTTGAACGGGCAGTAGTGTTTGGTCACAATCATCTACAGAAATGACAAGCTTTTGGTGATATGAAAGTACACAATGAACAGAATAATGAAAAAGAATAATTTTAGTTAGGAGACTGTGCATTAGTCTATTCGTATACTGTATTCATTGCAGATGAAATAAATGTATATGAGTAACAGCTTTGGTCGTGTTGCATTACTGCAGTTTTTCTAACTCTGGATGATGTCTGATAACTGTCTGATAATCTGTTTCCTCACCATTGATGTAATACCAGCAGGCGGGTCTTCCTGCTCTTGTATTGTCTGAACTTTTTGTGCTGACATTGTTGTTTTTCATTGGTGTGAGCAGACCTCCTTCTTCTGCTTTTTCTTGTTGTTACGGGTCCATATTCGTCGTCGGAACCGGACCGCGACGCCTGTAACGCGACGCCTGTAACGCGACGCCTGTAACGCGCCTGTTCAGGACGAATACTAGCGAATAACCTCGTAATTTCATTTTTGAATGACGACTTGGTGACGTGGCATTCAGGGACAAAGAGAAACTTTATGATCTTTATTTAGTTAATCACTCCGCTTTCCTAAATGTCATGTGACTTTCTAGAAAATGAAACTCGGTTTGAGATTGTATGAGACCATTGCATGAGCATCAGAAACTCAGTTTGAGATTGTATGAGACTATTGCATGAGAATCAGAAACTCGGTTTGAGATTGTATGAGACTATTGCATGAGCATCAGAAACTCAGTTTGAGATTGTATGAGACTATTGCATGAGCATCAGAAACTCAGTTTGAGATTATATGAGACTATTGCATGAGAATCAGAAACTCAGTTTGAGATTGTATGAGACTATTGCATGAGAATCAGAAACTCAGTTTGAGATTGTATGAGACTATTGCATGAGCATCAGAAACTCAGTTTGAGATTATATGAGACTATTGCACGAGCATCAGAAACTCGGTTTGAGATCGTATGAGACTATTGCATGAGAATCAGAAACTCAGTTTGAGATTGTATGAGACTATTGCACGAGCATCAGAAACTCGGTTTGAGATCGTATGAGACTATTGCATGAGAATCAGAAACTCAGTTTGAGATTGTATGAGACTATTGCACGAGAATCAGAAACTCGGTTTGAGATTGTATGAGACTATTGCATGAGCATCAGAAACTCGGTTTGAGATTGTATGAGACTATTGCATGAGAATCAGAAACTCAGTTTGAGATTGTATGAGACTATTGCATGAGAATCAGAAACTCGGTTTGAGATTGTATGAGACTATTGCATGAGAATCAGAAACTCAGTTTGAGATTGTATGAGACTATTGCACGAGAATCAGAAACTCAGTTTGAGATTGTATGAGACTATTGCATGAGAATCAGAAACTCAGTTTGAGATTGTATGAGACTATTGCATGAGCATCAGAAACTCAGTTTGAGATTATATGAGACTATTGCATGAGAATCAGAAACTCAGTTTGAGATTGTATGAGACTATTGCATGAGCATCAGAAACTCAGTTTGAGGTTCATTTCTCCAGCTGTGTGAAATACAGATGAAGATACTCGTGGTTTGGATACTATGAAACCGTGTAACATTCAGCATTGAACAGCTTCAAGTGAGACTTCAACAGGTGAGTTTCATTTATTTTTACTTTTTCTTTGGGAAATAGTTTTATCATGGATGTAACATAATATTATTATGTCAATGAACAGATAAACATTTAAAATAATCGCCTGTTTGTCCCGGATATTCACATGCAGGTTATCACATGCAGGCACAATATTTTGGGCATATTTAAAAGCCAAACTTGTGGTCATTATAATGTTATAATTGCTATATTACAGTACTATAATGATTATTGTTGTCTTGGTGGTTGTTGATGGGAAGCTATTTTATATATAAACTGTCTCATTGAAGGCAATCACTTTTTAACAAGGTTTCCAATAAAGCCTGTAAGATAAATGAGTTTGTGTAGCTTTCAAAAGTTTTGGTTGATTTAGCGTTTACACTTTAGTTTATATTTATTTGGGGTTTTTCTTTTGAATGATGGTAGTTGTGTTGTGGAATATTGATTTATGTTGATTAAAAGAATGGAAGATTTGTAACTGTAATGTCTATCGTGACATAAATGACGCTAATGTCATATATTCTGTCCTTGTACACGTTTACAAGAGACAGAGATGCAAACTTGTCACGTTTTGGTGAAATTTCACTGTTTTGGATTCTAAATGGGTCATTGCTGTGATTCAACTAGATTTGATGTTTTTTTTAAAAATGGGAATTGCAATGGCCATGCAGTTTGCAAAACGTTCCTTACGCATGCCTTAAGGTCAGCATTTGTTAAAGAATTGTTTTGATAGACTTTCATAAGTAACAAAATGCCAAGCTACCAACTGTTAATTAGCCTGATGTGGTTGACTTTTTTATTTTACTTTGTTAGTGTTTTTTTCACCATCTAACGTTAACTAGCGTAATTCATAATCCAAACTCAGCTTGTGTAACCCTACTAATATTACCATTTTGCCAACAAACGAAGCTTTAGTTTAGCTATATAATCACAGTTATTATAACCAGTTATTATAACCACAAGATATTGTGTGCCATATCATAATGTCACAGTTTGAAATGAACACCCACCAACCTGTTAAAGCTGTTAAAAATTAACTGTGGAGGGTAATGATGTCAAATCTCAAGGCAGTTTGGCAGGTTGTTTCACAAATTATGTTGACTCAATTTGCTTACCAGTTGCAAACACAACCGTCACTAACCAACAAATAAATGCACGCTTCTTTCGTTTTTTCTTTGAAAGAAAAACTATGACCCAAAAACAATGAACCATATCATGAACTATGAAAAACTATCCCCAGTGTTAAAAAAATAACCACCAGCAGCCAAGAAGCACATCCTATCCTGTCTATTTGTACTTTATTTATACTAGTAGCCAAACTGGCTACGTCTGTGATAATTACTTTAACAACAGTAAGTGAATTGAGAGAACTGGGGGAGAGTGAGGGACTGCAGGTAAAACAGATGGATAGAACAAATGCAAATGATTTACAAATAGACAGAACAAATTTTAAATTATTTATAAAGTAGAAGAGTTGCTGTTAGCCATGTTCTGCAAATAGCTTTTGTTATTTGTTAAATATGTTAATACACACACACACACATACATATAGAGTCTGTAGTATTCAGATAACCCACCATGCTTTATGTTTTTTCTAGGGAAATCATTATGAATGAAGATCCTTCAGTGATACATCAAGAACCAGATGATGTCATGGAAGATCCTTCAGTGATACATCAAGAACCAGATGATGTCATGGACGATCCTTCAGTGATACATCAAGAACCAGATGATGTCATGGACGATCCTTCAGTGATACATCAAGCAGATGATGTCATGGACGATCCTTCAGTGATACATCAAGAACCAGATGATGTCATGGACGATCCTTCAGTGATACATCAAGAACCAGATGATGTCATGGACGATCCTTCAGTGATACATCAAGAACCAGATGATGTCATGGACGATCCTTCAGTGATACATCAAGAACCAGATGATGTCATGGACGATCCTTCAGTGATACATCAAGAACCAGATGATGTCATGGACGATCCTTCAGTGATACATCAAGAACCAGATGATGTCATGGACACCCCCTCTAATGAACAGGTTTGGCTATTTCAGCTACTGTACACACATTACTTACGCAGGATCATACAGCCACACTATCTCCTTTTTGACAGACTTCTACTGGAAAACCTTCCCAGAAGAGAGGAATTCATTATAGTAGAATATTCTCATGCTCAATATAGGCATGGTGCTGGGTGTGCACATACTTTTGACTATGCAGTGAATATGTTTTACATATACATTAATGTTTTACACTTATATGACCTTTGAAATTCTTGGTAATAAGTAACAGATACAGTTTCTCTTTCTTCAGGATAACGTAGAGGAAAGGAGCAAACTTGATCATGATCACGCACCTGTAGATGTAACACTTGTACCATCAGATGATTCATCTCAAAGTAAGAAAACCATATTTTATCATATCAAAACATAACCATAGAAGAAGAGCAGACTCTTATCTCTTAAAAACAATTTGATGTTTCTAGGTCACAGGTTTCAAAATTTAACTGTTGCATTACTTGGAAACTCCGCGGCAGTCCAGTTTGGATGTGATAACATTCTGCTCGGAGAAAAACAATCCTGTCTTGAAAATGCAGAATTCTGCATGACTGTTCCACTGCAGAGGAGCATATCAGAGCATCATATCTCAGTGATCAACATGATTGGCTTGCATGAGACTGACCTGAACTCCTCAGATCATGTTATTGGTCAACTAGTGAAAGCAAATAAGATCCATGCTTTCATCTTTGTTCTTCGACTGGGTCAGCTGACAGATGCTGACAAGATGGGCATCGAATGGCTGCGGAGAACATTTGGTGACAAAGTTCTTTCATTTGTGATGATTCTCTTCACCTATGAGAAAGAAGAAGAGTATGACAATATCATAGATGAGCTGAAGAAAAACCCTGTACTAGAGCAGCTGATTGAGAAATGTGGGGAAAGATATCACACCTGCAGCAGGACCATGAACAACCAATCAGAGATGAGAGGGTTGATGTACCGGGTTAAACGTCTGTTTATTGAAAATGAAGAGCAGTGCTACACTAGTGAGATGTATGACACCGTTTTAAAAGACCTGCAAAAATGTGAATTTCAATTTGGTAAGATTACTTGATAACTTTGATACATATTAACTTAGTCTCATCTAAGTAGTACATAAGTACAAAATGTATATAATACATTTATTATATAAATATAATACATGGATGTAAAATATATATAATTTGTAGTAAATCCAAGCTTTTCTGTTTCTCATAAAATTAAGGCCCAGAAACAGACAAAAGCACTAAATCACAATCTTTGAGAAGCTCTGCCCAACCTGAGAAAGAAGACGGACAAAAGGTAAAAAAATGGGAAATATTTATAGAAATGTTAAAGTTAAATAGACTTGAGACCAAAATCTTGATGAGTGATACTGTTTAAATATAAAGGTAAAAATAGAGAGCTGGTACATTGTTAATTTGAGAATGTGTACAATAAATATTTGTGCATGCATTACTGCACCTGCGCCAGCAACTTGACCCTTATCAGAGAATTACAGAAAGTCAGAGCAGACTGGTAAATAGAGCTACAACAAGTGATACATTAGCAGCAGAGCAATGTCAAAGTTAAAACAGCAAGGTAATAAATGATCGATGAAATGCAGCACCTAGAACGCAATTAAGATTCAATAAACTCAATTTATAAACCCAATTTTATTATAACGTCACTTCTGAATGCCTCACGTCTCCTGCCTGCTGTTTGTCCCCTCCATCTCTGTATCTGCCTCGTGGTTGAGTAGAGGTGTTAACTGAACTACTCTTAACTTTGAATAACAGACAAAGCCATTTCACTGATGAAGGAGAGTCTAGTAAGACCTAGTGCAAGACCTAATGAACTGTACCTGAGCCTTGGACCTTGTAGAATCGGCATAGTCATAGTTGGATCATCCTGTAAGCTAATCATTTTTGGTACTGTGGGGACATAGATCAAGCAGAACATATATTCTGCTGAACTCTGCCAGAACTGACAGAAGCAACAGAATATATCCTCGAACTAGACTCTCCTTCATCAGTGAAATGGCTTTGTTAAGAGTAGTTAACTCAACACGGTTTCAAATTCAAATCTACAAGTTTGTGTTTTTGTACTTCTTACCTTCATGTTATATGGTTCTTTTTACCTTCATTGTATTATGTTATTTTTCAGCTATGTGCTGAGCAGCTGTTTGGCAGACTTCATCTCGAAGGCAAATATAAGCTGAAAACAGCAGATTTCCTTCAGTTAACTGAACATTCACAGTCTCTTCAGTCCTGTGCAGAGGAAACATTTGCTCAGACTTTTCTACAAAAATTACTGATGATGGACTACACAGCAAGATGCATCCAAATTAATGAGAACAATGAACATAATGACACAAAACAAACAGACAATGGTTTGTCTGAGGATGTGGAAGATGCTTTTAATGAGATTTTTAATGAAACAGCAGCTGAACTTGCTCATGAAACTAATAAATTAGAGGCTATCCACTTAATGGATGCTCAGATGGCTGTTTTTCATTGTGCTGATAGTTTCCTAAAGCAGCTTATGGTGACTAAACTCTCACAGTGTCAGTTTGCTCTTCCTCTGCTTGTACCCAATCCATTCACACAACAGATCGAGTTTCCTCTCTGGACATTCAGACAAATCAACAAGAGCTGGAAGACAACTGATGATGAAGGTCAAACCATTAGCAAATTCCAGTCACTCTACAAGGCAGAAACACCAATGGTGGCTTTCTTCAGGTTTGGCTCTGTGTCCTCATCCAAATCTCAGCTGATGAACAGTCTGATCAATGAGAAACACAACACGTTCTTCCACAGAAACTGTCCAGGTAGCAGCAGAACCAGAGTTCTGATGGACGGGGTGGTGGAGATCGCCTGGTACTGCCCCTCTGGAGAGGAAACAGATACATTTCCTGACTGTGTTGCGTTCTGTAATCTTCATGGTGATGCAGGAGCCAATGAGAAGCAGTTGAATATCTTGACTCAAATGGCCTCTGTAAATGTTTTTATTTTACCACAACTGAACAAGAATGACAACAGCATGAAAAAGATCCAAAACCTGTACAAGGACTCAAAGCCACTCATTTGCCTTCTAACTGAGAATAATTCAGCTCTCACAGAAATACGGAAAGGGAAATACAAAATGGGTTTGAAAGACAGAAACCAGTCAGATGTATTTAAAGAACTCAGAAAAGCTGTAAATAATGGACTCTCAACTTCAGACTCTTCATCTTCCTGTTTCAAGCTTGAAGATATGGCTGAGCAGTTACATCTTAAAGTAGACGAGAAGATTGATGAAGACTGCAAGAAAGGAAAAGACGCAGCGCAGCAAATTATGAGTTTACTGAAGAATAAAGAACTGACAGAAATTAAAGAGTCATTTCTGCCGTGTCAGGGAAAACTGTGGCATTTGTGGTGCCAGAAGAATAAAGAACTACATCGACCTACATTAGGTGAACTACATAAGGATGATAACATTGAAAAGAGCAAAAGTGATAAGAAATCAGAAATGTTGAATATCCGTGAACTGCAGCAGACATCTGTTCTAAGTCAGTTTGTACAAACCTTTATCCAAGAACTGAATTCACAAAAAGGAAACAGGATTACATATTTTCTTAAATGGCTTGCAATCCTACTGGATGACTACACCACTGAAAGTCTTTCAGCCCTTCACCATGTGTATGATAAAAAGTGGTCAGCAGTCCTAGATCTTAAAAAGAAACATAATAAATCTCACCAGCTGACAGCTGATCAAGAAGAACTTGAGAGAATATCTGAGAAATTACAAGCTGCAACCTTTGGCTTGGAGCACATAATGAGAGAGGTCGGTCAGATATATGAATCATGTTCATCCGTGAAGCAGAACAAGAGAAACCTGCAGTGTGACTTTTCTTCTCTTCCTGGTCTTGCAGCAAAAATGATGATATCTGGATTTCCACTGGAGTTGATGGATGGAGATGCTTCCCACGTTCCTCTGATCTGGGTTACTGCTGTTCTAGATGAACTCATCAAGAAACTGGGAGACAAGAGAGTCTTTGTGTTGTCGGTTTTAGGGATTCAGAGCTCTGGGAAATCCACCATGCTGAATGCCATGTTTGGACTTCAGTTTGCAGTCAGTGCAGGCCGGTGCACCAGAGGAGCTTTCATGCAGCTGGTCAAAGTGTCAGAGGAGATGAAAAAACAGCTAAAGTTTGACTTTATTTTGGTTGTGGATACTGAGGGTCTTCGTGCTCTAGAACTGGCTGGAAGATTAACAAGAAATCATGACAATGAAATGGCCACATTTGTTGTCGGTCTTGGAAATATGACATTAATCAACATCTTTGGAGAAAACACAGCTGAGATGCAGGACATTCTTCAGATTGTTGTTCAGGCCTTCCTGAGGATGAAGAAGGTCAGACTGAATCCCAGCTGTATGTTTGTGCATCAGAATGTTTCTGATGTCACAGCTGGAGAAAAAAACATGGAGGGAAGGAGACGACTCCAGGAGAAATTGGATGAGATGACAAAACTTGCTGCTAAAGAGGAAGACTGTAATAAGGAGTTTTTCAGTGATGTCATTGAATTTGACATACAAAATGACGTGAAGTATTTTGCACAGCTGTGGGAGGGCAGCCCGCCTATGGCTCCACCAAACCCAGACTACAGCAGAAACATTCAGGATTTGAAGAACACCATTATCTCAAAAGCTTCTAAATCGAACGGCATTACACTGTCACAATTCAAAACACGCATAAATGACCTTTGGAATGCACTGATGAATGAAAACTTTGTGTTCAGCTTTAAAAACACACTAGAGATTGCTGCATACAGAAAACTGGAAACTAAATATAGTGAGTGGACATGGATTCTCAGAAGTGCCATGATGAGTATTGAAGAAAAGTTCTACAACAGAGTTGCAAATGGAATCAGTGAGGTTCAGGAAAATGACCTGTTGACAGAAATGAAAAACACATATGAAGAGGTAGAAAAATCAATAAAGTTTTATTTTGATGAGGACAAAGACAAAGAAATTCTGTGTCAATGGCGAGGAAGATTTGCAAACAGAATCAAAGAACTTCATGATGATCTTGTGAGAGGAACAAAGAGAAAGTTGGAGAAAGAGATTGAGCAAAAGAAAGCCAGAGAGAAGCTAGACAAAAAAAGGATAGAGTATGACGATATGCTTTTTACTCAGAGCAAGGAACTTGCTTTGAGTCTGAAAAGCAGAGGAACTGATGAACATGTTCTAAAGGAGGATTTTGACACAATGTGGAGTAAATGGGTCACAGAGATGACAAAAGATATTCCTCCTCCAAAACAAATCCATTACTGGGACGATGTCACAAGGATTTTATCTGAAAACCAAGAATTCACTCTTGTAAATCAGCGACTACAACTGCCAGACTTCAAACAGATAGTCAACCGGGGTGATTATGATGACTACATTGTACTACAGAAGCATCTAGAGCGTTCAGATGACACGGTATCTAAAGAGAAAGCTGGAGAAAGCTCTAAGAAATGCAAGAGTGGGCTCTTTCAGCAGTATGTAGTAAATCCAGCACAAAAAATTATGTTACTTGTCACAGGGAATCAAAACAAACCAGAGATCCTGAATGCTGAATATTATGACTCAGTAAGGCAACTAATTAAAACAAATATTATGGAAACTGAAAATATCATGGAGAAATCAGCAGTCAGAAGACAGGGCTACAATGACAGTTACATTCAGGAAATAACAGACTGTGTAAAAAAGTCAGTACAGCATCATCAATCAGAAAAACAAAAATACAAGCTAAAAAGGGAGTTTATCATAGATCTCTCTCTCCATGTCTGTGACATTGCTTATGAGAAATTCACTGAACAACACAAAAAATTCAGGAAAGCAAATGATCCCAGAATTTATCTTGAGAAGCAGAAAACTCAATTTTACAATGTTTACAGGAACTACTGCAGAGGAGCAAC
The DNA here is from genome assembly GCA_036877525.1 of Chromobotia macracanthus. NCBI lineage: Eukaryota > Metazoa > Chordata > Actinopteri > Cypriniformes > Botiidae > Chromobotia > Chromobotia macracanthus. The sequence continues at coordinate 2,540,899 of JAZGTH010000003.1, forward strand.
ATCGACCACCATACTGATCGATTTCATCTGCAGTAAACTTGAACCGGCCATCCTAGAAGCTGTTTACAACAAATCTGCTATTGATTTAGCAGCACAGATGAGGTGTGACATACAATCATTACGAGAGAACAGACCAAATCTGGAGAAACACATTCTAAAATCCCTGGCAGAAAAAGAAGACTTTGATCAGTACATACAATACATCCATAATCCCAAAAAACACTTCCAACAATTCATAAAAAATGAAGTGGCCAAATACTTCACCGAACAAAGCAAAATTATTCTAAACATTTTCAAAGGAAATCTAGAACAAAAAGAGCACATTGTAAGTAATGCAGTACACGCAGTGACAGTGGAGGTCAAAAATAAGAGAGAAGGAGATGGATACACATGGTTCAGAAGTTTCACCACAACTCTGACAGATGAGCTGAAATTCAAAGGCAATTTATGCATTAATCTCACAGAAATTAAAGACTTGGATTTTCTTGGGAAACATTTGGGTGAAAGTCTTACAGAAATGATGACAAAGCTTCAAAACAGTTTTACAAGCATTCATGACATTAAAATGGAAAAATGCAGGAAGAAACCAGATGAGATTTTGATAGATCACTTCTGTCAGTGCTGTTGGGTTCAGTGCCCCTTCTGTAAAGCCATCTGCACCAACACAATGGAAAACCACCCCGGAGATCACACTGTTCCTTTCCATCGAAATATTGGATTAAATGGGTGGTTTAAAAGAGGAACAACACACTTGTCTATTAGTATCTGCACAACAGCAGTAACAAGTGATCGTTTTTTTCATCCAAATTCCTCAGATTATAAGATCCCCTGGAAAAAATACAGAAGAGGAGGTCGTAAATATGCTAACTGGAGCATCACTCCTGACCTGTCAGAGCTGCCATACTGGAAGTGGGTTGTGTGCCGATTCCAGAAAGACCTGGAGAAGTACTACAAAAAAACATACCAGGGACGTAGTAAAATCCCAGATGAATGGAGACAGTACACAAGAGAGGATGCTGTTGAGAGTTTGGATAAATATATCTAACAGAATGAAACTCCTCATCTTTTACAGATGATATTTTGATTAAACTGTTCTGTAATTATTTCTCAAAACTGGTTTTACAAATATTTTTGTTTGTGAGGCAACACAGGTAACCTTTTCGTTTTATCTTTTATTTTACACAAAACGATTTATAGTTCATAAAATGAAAATTTGAGAAAAGAGATTTTAATTTGGTTCTCACTGACTAATCAATATGTAAGGAAGATCAGCAGAAAGTGTTTTCTGTGTAGTTGTTGGAGAATTGTGTTAGCAGTGCAACGGTTGTGGGTTCGCATCCCAGGAAACACATGTACTGCTCAGATGTATACCTTAAATGCACTATGTAAATCACTTCGAATAAAAATGAATAAATGTGGTGGATTTCATTTGGTCAAAACCCAAAATAAACACCGTACTGTAACAATAAACAAGTGGCAAAGCATGATATGTGTAACTAAATAAAAAAGATTTATTTAGAAAGATTTATGTATTAAAAAGACTCATTTTTATCACTTAGTAATTTGCTGTGCAGATAATTTTTAAGAATGACAGAACAGCATGAAAGCTTGCAAAATTACATAATAATTCACATATCTAACATTTATCTTTAGATTGTTGTGTTATGTTTTATATTAAGTAATGAGACTCAACAGCGGCCTCTAGTGCGCTCAACCAAAGTCGCTTTAAGAAAGTCTTTGCACTCGGCGGCCATTTTTGTAACGCCTCCGGGCAGCTATTAGGGAAGACAGAAATCGCTAAAATCGGCGACAAGGGTCGCAATAAAACGCTATATTTTACACCAGCTATTTTAAACCCTACATGAACATTTCCACATCGCTTCAGGCGCGGTACATGCACAAAGTCCCTCGCAACATTATGTTAGTTTCCTCTTTCATAGGAACAGAAGTGCGGGGTCTTATTCATTCTATAATCTTTGGCTCAACTTCTCTTCCGTCAGTCAGCGGAAGTGACGCAATCAGTACACATAAACAAGGAAGATGGCGGCGCCATCTTCAGGAAAGTTCTTCAGGAAAGTTCTTCAGGAAAGTTCTTCAGGAAAGTTCTTCAGGAAAGTTCTTCAGGAAAGTTCTTCAGGAAAGTTCTTCAGGAAAGTTCAGGTAACGTTACACCGATAACGCTTGACAGGATCTTTCGATGCTGTTTCATAACACTGTGCGGGCCTGGCAGGACTTAAATGCATTGCTTGCGCATCTTAATAAGATGATTTGATAGTTTGATCCGTGTGCCAAAGACAATATATTTCACAAGGCAGCAGAGGACTGTGGCGTTACGTGATGATACGGTACTGCTATAACACTGCTGTCATTTACATGCCAAATAATACCATCGTGATACCACAAAACTGTCTAGTAGTAACCACTGTTTCTGTGCATACTGAAAATGAGTATAACTTACAGTCTACTAAGATACAGTGACCCTAATAATGTATGATGTATATGTTACATCACACATTATGATGTATGATGTTACCCTACATGTATGATGACCCTAATAATTATTTGGACACTTAAATATATGGAAATTCTTCACATCACTTGGCAAAATGTCTTAAGATGTACTGTTGAAAACGAAGACGTGTAGTTAACGTTAGTTGACATGATGAACTACATCTGTGGTTACTCTGTTAGTACATTTATGTGAGCTTGAGGTGAACTGACTTCATTAAAACTTCATTCTAAACATCAACTCGGATCAGACAAGTTAGTCATGAAAATGCTGCTTAGTGTGATATTGCCAGTGACATCGAGCATGTACAGTTATGATAGATTTACAAGCCACATAAAAGCCTGTTTATAAGACTCTATATTATAAGAGTTTATAACAATCACATTTTTATATAAAAATGTGCGTCATAACGTTAGGAAACAGTAGCATGAAACTGTCTTATGAATATTTACCATATCTGTGCAATTCTAGACTGTATGAACTGTGTTGCCTGTAGTATCTGTTGCCTGTGTTGGACTGTGTTGCCTGTAGTATCTGTTGCCTGTGTTGGGCTGTGTTGCCTGTAGTATCTGTTGCCTGTGTTGGGCTGTGTTGCCTGTTGTATCTGTTGCCTGTGTTGGACTGTGTTGCCTGTTGTATCTGTTGCCTGTGTTGGGCTGTGTTGCCTGTAGTATCTGTTGCCTGTGTTGGACTGTGTTGCCTGTTGTATCTGTTGCCTGTGTTGGGCTGTGTTGCCTGTATTATCTGTTGCCTGTGTTGGACTGTGTTGCCTGTAGTATCTGTTGCCTGTGTTTGACTGTGTTGCTTGTAGTATAAATGATGAATACTGTGTTTTGTTGTCTTACCAGCAATGTAGCCTATCTGTTGCCTTTGTTCGGTGTTGACTGTTGCCTGTGGTATCTGTTCAGCCTGGTTGGGCTAAAGATGCTGGATTTAAAGTCCAGGTGGTTCTGACCTGTGATGGCCTGTGTTGCTCTTTAGTATCTGTTGCCTGTGTTGGATAGTGTTGCTTGTGTATCTGTAAATGTCCTGAATAGTTGTACAGGATTTTGTTGTATCTTTGCTACTGAAAATGTTTTAAAACAATCACTTGAAAACAGCGTAATATTCCTTAAACCAAGCAGAATTGCTCTGTGTATCTGACTTGCTATGTGTTGGGCTGTTTTGCAAGTATAAAAGTTGCCTTCTTGGAACTAAATAATGCCTGTGTATCATAAAACAATACAAATGTTGCCTGTGTTGGACTGTGTGCAAGTATTACCTGTTGGCTGTTTCAATGGAAGAGCCTACATACTGCTTAAGAACCGAATTGTTTTGCAGTGTACGTTTGTTTGTACGGTCTAACCTCACAACACTGTGTGTGTGTTGCAGTGAATCTGGTTGGGCTTCTTCTGCAGGCCCTGCTGGAGTTCTGGCTCAGGACTCACATGAACCCGATTAATGAGGAACTAAATGAGCTGAATCATGGTATGTTTTATATTGAGGTTTAATGCCTGTGCTTTTTACCATTATGCTACAGTAAAATGAAAACAAATATTGGATGAAATAGAAAGATTCTGAAATATAAACGTCATATAAACATCTCAGATATGTCTCCAAGAAAGAGATGATCTCAGTTTTGTCTTTTGTTTCACGGATTGTCTGTCCACTAGTGACATGCGGAAGGTGATGGAACATGTTTATAATAGCGGAGTCTCAGACCACCAGCTCCTCAGGCAATGATAAACCAGGAGAGCCAGAGAAAGAGGAAGATGTTGCAGTGATGGCTGACGAGAAGATTGAGCTCGTGTATGGATCAGGTCAGATGTACAGCCCCACTGATGATTACTCTTCACTGCATTAACATCTGTATATGTTTCTGTAATGCTTAAAGCTGCAACTTTTTTTGCAAGTACATGACAGATTGATTCTGCGGTCTCCTTATCTAACCCGATTCGTAACTGTAATTCGTAAGATTTATAATTTGAGCGGTTGGATACGGCTTTGAGGAAATGTCCATCTTTAATCCAGCTACTATATCACATGTGCGGGTGCAGTAGATGCTGCAGTGTTTGTAGCTTGTTCTTACAGCAGTTGATTTTAATTTAAACTTGTCATCCAAAATAATTCTGCAATTTTAGGTTTCAAACAGAGATGGCAGTAGAGAGGCAAACATTACAGATTTCAGAACGGCAGCTTTAATAATAACTTTTTAAAAAAGTTTATAGTTTTCCAAAGCCATTGTCCATAAAACAGTGCCTCACACACATTTTTGTATATGTACATTTTCTTTTGAAAACCTTTCAGTAATTATGAACAAAACAAAAGTCATGGAAATTCATTATGGCCACATGACATTCACTTCACACTCATGTTCCTAACAAGTAAACAGATCACATACATTCAGCTACACTGTGAAAACATTTGCTGCCGTTTTTGTAGGTTTTGGATCCAAACATGGACCTCAGGACTGTAAAGAATTTTATCTGGAGGATGGGTGGAGATCTGATGCTTCACTATAGGCAGAAATCCACGAAAACCAAAGACGCCTCATACCGCTGTCACCTTCAGCCTGTATTGCTTTGATTCTCAGAGAAACATTCCCAGAATGCTTTGCTGTTGTCAGGTCTGGTGGGCACCCATTAATGTAGCACAAAATATGAGAACCAGGAAAGAACTTACCAACAGTTGAAGATGAAAGATGTGTAAAAGATGTGATGTAAACCAGATGAGGACATTGTCATTTATGCCGGCCTGATTTTGTCTGCCATATATATATATATATATATATATATATCACACATTTTTGTTGAAAAACTTCTGTTATGTTTCTCTGTCATGACGATGACTATAATGATGAAGGTATGTGCATATATAGGCTCAGACTCACTGTGTGAAATAAACACATCCACAGTACAAATGTATCTATTAGTTAATGCATTCGGTGTCATCATGAACTAACAATGAACATTAGTTAAAAGCATTTATTATTTCACATTAATTAAAATTTGTACAATTACGATATTTTTATGTATGATTATTCAACTTGAAACTTGAAATATCAAAGGTAGAAATGAACATAGGATTACTAAATCCTGTCATTTTCATTTTAGCGCTTGTATAAACTAAAGTTGGCGATTAATATTGGCGGGTCTTGTAGTAAATTAATAACTTTCCCGCTGGTGTTAATATTTTGCGTGAATCACTTGTAAGATGCTTTAACTACAGGTTTTGAAGGTTTAAACCACTGGCTGCTGGTGCTTTATCAGCTGCTGTTTTTGTCACACTAAAACAACATTGGACAGGTTTTTGTTTTTCAGATTTAAAGTTTATTTCCTGAGTGCTAATTTTAGGATCGTGTTTGTGGCATTATTTTAAGGTTAGTGAAATGCTGTTGTAACTGTTGGGGGAAACTCAGAAGTTGAAACTGTCAAATGAGGAACAGAAAACACTTTCAGCAGCAGTCACTTCTCATTTTTATCACGTATGTGAATCTTACAAGGGTTCCAAAGGTAAACATAGTTTGTGTTTGTATGTAAGAGACAGTTTTTGAAAGGAGTTTCTCAGCTGAGTTGTGTGGCTCATTGCAAATGAATGTTGACATTTTGTCTGTGTGAGAAATATGTCTTTCCCTGACAATCAATCTGCCAACAGGACTGAATTTTCTTGGAATAAGTGCTGAACCTGTGGTTTTTAACTGTGCATAGATGAATAAGTACATTGGTGCTGATTATTCTATAAATGCAGGATTTCTTTAGTGTCTGCTGCTGTCTGGTGTTTTAATAAAACATTTTAGCAGGTCTGTTTAGTTCAAATCCTGAAGATAGATTCGCTCTGTATTACAGAATGTCTGTTAATGTACTACATCACAAATCAATAAATAAAACTATTTTCTAAAGAAAAGACTATTCAGATTTTGTTTTTTGAAAGTAGTATTATTAATTATTAATAGTAGTTAGTAGTATACTAATTACTAATTAGTATAAGTATCATTAATACATTGTGCTAGTATAGCTATCACAATGCAAAGCAATTCTAAAGGAGCATCTTAAAATCTTAATATTTTTGCGTTTTTTCTTTTGCTCTTACAGTAAAATTTCAGCCAGCACAGATTTTAGGTAAATGTTTAAACTTTTTTGAAAGCAGAAAGTTTTAAGTAATGAAAACGATGATTAAAAACAAAAGCATTAGAATATGTTAGAACAAAAATGATATTGGTGGCTGTTTTGTCAGACCATGATATGATACGTGCTGCCGTTCATCAGACTCAGAGTTTTCATGTCTGATCTCTCTGGAAAGAAAGAGTTTACTTAAGCAAATGACTGGATGCTTACAAAGCTCACATTTACAGAACAAACTACGACGACAGAGCTGCTTATGTAAAGCTACAACCCGCAACCTTTGCATCTTAATATCTCTTTTTGAAATTTAAAATTGCAGGTTACTCGCACTTTTTACGCCTGTTGAAATCAAATGAAGCCAAACTAACATTTCCTGTGAAAGCTGACCCAACAGATAATATGAATCGCTATAAACTGATTCACCAGAAACAGATGTAAATCAGGGTAACGTCGTGTTGAACATTGATCTGTTAAGGACTTGCTCAATAATTGATTTTTGTTTATTTTTAACAGAGAAGTTACAGATTGCAGCTTTAAACACGTACTGACTAGAATACACAAGTAGAAAACCAAACGCTTTATCCCACTAAACAACAGTACATGAATGTCTGCTTTGCAAAAGAAAACATGGACACCACTGCTTCAAATCACTGGATGTTATTATGAATGTTTGGATGCACAAAAGCAGAACTCTGCAACTTAGCGAAAGAGCCCAACTGATCTCCAACACAATAAAAGCACAACGTCAGCAGGAAAACACTTGTGGTACAATCAAGGAATGTGCTGTAAAACTTTGTGCCGTCCACTAGTCAAACACAAAACAATGGGCTAAATTTTAAACCCAAAAACTTTGATTCTGCTGCTTGTTTCTAAACACTGCAAATCTTTAATCGCTAATAACAGCAATCTCTAAGTGGTATAAATGTATTTATATAATTTATGTATTTTTTGTGGATGGCTCAGGACTACAAAATGTTCATCCAATCCCTGCATTCGGTCCGAATGCAATGATAGAATGTCCTACTTGCGTGTCAAACTATGTATTGCATACCTCCACATACTATTGGAGGACACGTGGCTTCAGAGAGCACACTGAAGGGAGGGGTTTTGTGCTTTCAAAGCTTTCCAAAATTGCCTACCCTACTTTTAAATGATCTCTGTTAGTATTCCCAAGACAAACAGAAAAGTGAGTGAGAAATAAAAAATGATCTCTTAACACAGAAGTGTTCTGTTCTGCTCTATTGTTTGTCTCATTTCCAAATCCTCCATCCTTTTATTTCATACAAGACATTTAGGCAAAACAAAACATCTAACCACCAGTTTACAGTGGTTTGTTTCATCAGCTTCAGGCCTGGCTGCTCTGGCTGAGCTGGCGTATCCGGTCTGCCAGCTGCAGACAGTGCAGGATTCTGCTCCTCTCGGCCTGCAGCTGTGCAGCGGGTGAGTCTCCCTGCAACTTCTGGCCAAACAGAACCAGATCCTGCATAAATAAACCCACCGGCTCCCTCTGACCAGCAGGAAGCTCAGTGACGGTGACGTCCTGGAAGCGGAGGTTAACATGCTTGACTCTGCCCAGTCCTGGGCCTCGTTCCTCGATCCAAGTGAGAGGCCTGCAGCAGATAAAACAAACACAAAGCTTAGACTAATCAAGAGAAAGTGCAATTACAAATTCAGAAGATCCCGCTAAAAAGATCCTATATGGAATTTTTATCATTTTATTGTGGCTGATGCTTGCTAGAGAAAGTTTCACTATTAATATTGCTCATAATGAAGGATCTGCGCTCTGCCTGGGGACTTGGCTCTTCTGACTTGGACAAGCAAAAAAGTTAGTTATTTAGCATGAGGTTTTTATAACATTTTAACAGAGAGAATACATAGAACACTTGTACTTCAGTAAACAGCAAAGGTTAATTGAAATAGTAATATATGGTGTGTGTGTGTGTATATATATATATATATATAAAAATAAATGTAAATATAAAATGTACCGTAAAGCTTTAAATTAATAATCTGAAGTTTGCATTTTTGTAAAGAGATGAATGAACTTCAAGGACATATTTATGATTGTGATGGGAAATGGTGCTGATCTCACTTCTGCTGTTGTGTTAGAAAGTTGGCCGTCATCTTCATATATTTGTTCTCTTTCTCCTCCACCAGAGATGCTCCAGTGACTGTGAGATCCCCGAAAAGATCAACCAACCAGGTCAATCTAGCAATGCCACTGAAAGACGGGAACCCAAAATCTGGCTTCAAGGAACCACCTGAGAACCATAAAGACAATATAGATGAAATTCTTTAAAAAAAAAAAAAAAAAAAAGGAGTTACTAAGCAACTAAGACGAATATCTTTTATTCCTTGTTGCTTGTCACTGCTGTATAAACTCAAAGTAAGATTTATCTCTTGACACAACATCATGTTGAGTTTGAACAGTTTAATGCTGTTAATACCCGTGAAGTGGAGAGTTCCTTCCTCTAGTATTTTTCCAGCGATGTCTTTTTTCAGCTGTTTAAAATCAGGGGTGAGAAGTTCAATATGTTCTTCGTGTAGCACCAAACCTGATGAAAAAATAAAAAGTTACTATTATTGTATTAACAATAAAAAATAATTCAGATGGTTTAATGCTGTATTCTGTTTAATGCCTGATTAGATCTCCAACAACCCAGCTAACAATTTTTGGTTGTAAAAATGTTTCCCTAATATTTTATTTCCAAATGTTAAAAACAGTTTCACAGTTATAGGAACGTTCGAAATACCCAGTTTTCAGATGTTGTATTAGCATTATTTCTTAGTTCTTATTTATTAGTTCTACCAACATTATTCTAACTTTTTTAATGCTGTAACATTTTTAAAACGTTTTAACTTCAGAATAACATTTTTGATTTGATGTTTAGAGAACATTAGCCAATGTTCAGAGAATGTTCCCTGTTAGCTGGGAACAGCATTGCTTGTTGATTTTTCTACTGTGCTTTAAATGAAAATGGCAATAAAAAAAGGGCTAAAATTAAAATGCAAACAAATGAACAAGCCTATAAAAATGAACAAGACACATGATTTTAGTCCTGATCCAACAGCTGAGAGATCTGGAGATCAAGACTGCAGCTCACCCTTCTCATCAGCCAGGTTCCACAGATCCACTGCAGACTTGTAGCTAAGAGTCATGGGATACTCGACACACACATGCTTCCCTGCCTCCAGGAACTGCCTGAGATGGAGCAGATGAGGTGAAAGAAGATCAGTTACAGGTGAGAGGAGTCAGAAAATGATTATTCAGAAGGAGAAGGTCTCTGCGGATCACCTGATGTGTTCTTCATGCTTCGCGTTTTCTGTGCATATAAAAGCCACCTGGATATCATCTCTGCTCAATGCTTCCGTCATGGAGATCTGCTTCACCCCCTGCTGATCTTCAAGGCTCCTCCTACACAGAGACAGAAGAAGTGATGACATGCAACAATCATGCAGAACATAACATATGGACAGTGAAACAGAAACAGTACACACTGGTTAACATTTTAGACAGACTAACTAATCTGTCACACAGACAGACAGCTGTGACTGGGCAGACAGCCAACAGACAGACAGACAGACAGACAGACACACAGACAGACAGACAGACACACAGACACACAGACACACAGACACACAGACACACAGACACACAGACACACAGACACACAGACACACAGTTTGGATGATACACTGACCTGGACACAAATCCTTTGATGCTGAGCTTCTCAGCAGCACTGGCTGGTAAAGGGGCGAGTAAATCTCTCATCCTGACACATCCTGCAATTCCAATACCTACAACCACAGAGCCAAACATGATACCTGCAGGACACCAGGACACTAACATTAATGTCACATACAGACAGACTGCATTTGATTTAAACTGTGCATGACTTGAGAAGCAAGCAAATATATGGCCGGTCAAATGCAGCAACAACAGATTACAAAAGTGTCTGAAGTAAATTTATCCATGTGTATACTGCCCACCAACTTGCTTTTAAACTAGATCAGACAAGTCAATACAAAAACACTACAGAGCAAACCTCTGAGATCAACGTCTGCTGAATGTCTGTGTCTGTCTGATAAAGACTATCAGCTGCAACATGCTGGCCCAAACTTAAAAAAAACTAAAATATTGAACTAAACCCCCAAACAAAAAAAAAAAAAAAAAAAAAGTTTCCCCACCAACACCACAAAACACTGAACTAGTGCACTACACCACCACACCACCAACACTGAATACACACCACCACACCACCACCACTGAACTAGTGCACTACACCACCACACCACCACAACACTGAACTAGTGCACTACACCACCACACCACCACACTGAACTAGTGCACTACACCACCACACCACCACCACACTGAACTAGTGCACTACACCACCACACCACCACCACACTGAACTAGTGCACTACACCACCACACCACCACCACACTGAACTAGTGCACTACACCACCACACCACCACAACACTGAACTAGTGCACTACAAAGTCACTACACCACCACACCACCACCACACTGAAACTATGCACTACACCACCACACCACCACAACACTGAACTAGTGCACTACATCACCACACCACCACAACACTGAACTAGTGCAAACCACCACACCACAACACTGAACTAGTGCACTACACCACACACCACCACACACTGAACTAGTGCACTACACCACCACACCACCACAACACTGAACTAGTGCACTACACAACCACACCACCACAACACTGAACTAGTGCACTACACCACACCACCACAACACTGAACTAGTGCACTACACCACCACACCACCACAACACTGAACTAGTGCACTACACCACCACACCACCACAACACTGAACACTACACCACCACCACCACAACACTGAACTAGTGCACACACCACCACACCACCACAACACTGAACTAGTGCACTACACCACCACACCACCACAACACTGAACTAGTGCACTAAAAACCACACCACCACAACACTGAACTAGTGCACTACAAAACACCACCACACCCACAACACTGAACTAGTGCACTACACAACCACACCACCACAACACTGAACTAGTGCACTACACCACCACACCACCACAACACTGAACTAGTGCACTACACAACCACACCACCACAACACTGAACTAGTGCACTACACACCACCCACACAACACTGAACTAGTGCACTACATAACCACACCACCACAACACTGAACTAGTGCACTACACCACCACACCACCACAACACTGAACTAGTGCACTACACAACCACACCACCACAACACTGAACTAGTGCACTACACCACCACACCACCACAACACTGAACTAGTGCACTACACCACCACACCACCACAACACTGAACTAGTGCACTACACCACCACACCACACACTGAACTAGTGCACTACACCACCACAACACTGAACTAGTGCACTACACAACCACACCACCACAACACTGAACTAGTGCACTACACCACCACACCACCACAACACTGAACTAGTGCACTACACCACCACACCACCACAACACTGAACTAGTGCACTACACCACCACACCACCACAACACTGAACTGCACACACACCACCACCACAACACTGAACTAGTGCACTAACCACCACACCACCACACATGAACTAGTGCACCACCACACCACCACAACACTGAACTAGTGCACTACACCACCACACCACCACAACCTGCTACTGAACTAGTGCACTACAACACCACCACACCACCACAACACTGAACTAGTGCACTACACCACCACACCACCACAACACTGAACTAGTGCACTACACCACCACACACCAAACACCACCACACTGAACTAGTGCACTACACCACCACACCACCACAACACTGAACTAGTGCACTACACCACCACACCACCACAACACTGAACTAGTGCACTACACCACCACACCACCAAAATAACCACCACATACTGAACTAGTGCACTACACCACCACACCACCACAACACTGAACTAGTGCACTACCAACCACCACTCACCACACCACCACAACACTGAACTAGTGCACTACACCACACCACACCACCACAACACTGAACTAGTGCACTACACCACACCACCACACCACACCACCACCACACACACTGAACTAGTGCACTACACCACCACAAACAACTAGTGCACTACACCACCAACCACCACAACACTGAACTAGTGCACTAACACCACCACAACACTGAACTAGTGCACTACACAACCACACCACCACAACACTGAACTAGTGCACTACACCACCACACCACCACAACACTGAACTAGTGCACTACACAACCACACACACCACCACAACACTGAACTAGTGCACTAACACACCACCACACCACCACAACACTGAACTAGTGCACTACACCCAAAAACTAGTGCACACACCACACCACCACAACACTGAACTAGTGCACTACACCACCACACCACCACAACACTGAACTAGTGCACTACACCACCACAACACTGAACTAGTGCACTACACCACCACACCACCACCACACTGAACTAGTGCACTACACCACCACACACCACAACACTGAACTAGTGCACTACACCACCACAACACTGAACTAGTGCACTACACCACCACACCACCACCACACTGAACTAGTGCACTAACCACCACACCACCACAACACTGAACTAGTGCACTACATAACCACACACCACAACACTGAATATCACTACACCACCACACTGAACTAGTAAAACAAAAAACTGAACTAGTGCACTACACAAACCACAACACTGAACTAGTGCACTACATAACCACAACACTGAACTAGTGCACTACACAACCACACCACCACAACACTGAACTAGTGCACTACTAACCACAACACGAACTAGTGCAACACACCACCACCACACTGAACTAGTGCACTACACCACCACACCACCACAACACTGAACTAGTGCACTACACCACCACAACACTGAACTAGTGCACTACATAACCACACCACCACAACACTGAACTAGTGCACTACACACCACAACTAGCACCACCACAACACTGAACTAGTGCACTACATAACCACACCACCACAACACTGAACTAGTGCACTACATAACCACACCACCACAACACTGAACTAGTGCACTACACCACCACAACACTGAACTAGTGCACTACACAACCACACCACCACAACACTGAACTAGTGCACTACATAACCACACCACCACAACACTGAACTAGTGCACTACATAACCACAACACTGAACTAGTGCACTACACAACCACACCACCACAACACTGAACTAGTGCACTACATAACCACACCACCACAACACTGAACTAGTGCACTACATAACCACACCACCACAACACTGAACTAGTGCACTACATAACCACAACACTGAACTAGTGCACTACATAACCACACCACCACAACACTGAACTAGTGCACTACATAACCACAACACTGAACTAGTGCACACAACACACCACAACAACGAATAGTGCACTACATAACCACACACACAACACTGAACTAGTGCACTACACCAACCACAACACTGAACTAGTGCACTACATAACCACACACTGAACTACCACCACAACAACACTGAACTAGTGCACTACACAACCACACCACCACAACACTGAACTAGTGCACTACAAACCAACCACAACACTGAACTGTGCCACCACACCACACACCACAACACTGAACTAGTGCACTACACAACCACACCACCACAACACTGATCTAGTGCACTACATAACCACTAGGCAGTTACCATAAACAAGGGTTAGTATGACTGATTAACTAACTAACTAAACGTATGAACGGGTTTGCATGTCTCATTAACTTAAAACTCATCCTGCACCGCGCAGAACAAAACGCGTGAAAAATGCATAAGTTAGACGGACATTACGCAGCACATAAACATGAATGAATGCATGAATGAATGCATGAATGAATGCATGAATGAATGCATGCATGAATGAATGCATGAATGAATGCATGCATGAATGAATGCATGAATGAATGCATGAATGAATGCATGAATGCATGCATGAATGAATGCATGAATGCAGCAGCTAACATCGTCCTCACCTCTGAGTTAAAGCGCTCCGTGTGAAAACGCATCCGCCGACTGAACGTCTTATATGAGAACTTTCGTAACAAGTTCCGTGACGCACTGTGCGTCTGACGTCATACGCACACACGTAGTTCGGTCCGCGACAAATACAAATAATAACACACTTGATCACTACATATATATATATACATATATATACATATATATACATATATATAACTGTATGAAATATTACGTCATGATTTTTATTTTCTTGTAGCGTAACACCTGTAGCATTCTTCTCGTGCGTCCTTCACATTCATGGTTGTTTAAATAAAGTTTTTTGATGCGAACGCGACGAACATGGCCGCGTCCGTTCAACGCCGCGGTTACTGTCTCGTTTAAGGGCTCAATGGGACGGTGAGTTGATGTTATTAACTGATCAACTAAAGTTGCCAAGCTACTACAATGGTACTGTTTGAAGGACCCTTTAATACTGAATGAATAACCAATGAATGAACGCATAAGCCATTGGATACAGTGCCATTACTGTACCCTTGTTATAACACAGTAACTGAGTAAACCCAGATGGGAGTATGTGCATAAACTCTCAGAGGTCACTCAGATCAGCCTCTTTGCCTATATTTAACTTCTGTACAGTCTTTATGAGGGGAAGCCTGAGATGATTTTTTTCTGTGTTTACAGAACACCAGTTTCCTGTCACTGTCCATGTCCAACTCATCCTTCAGTATTCATTCAAATCTCATTATTTGAATCATTACTCTGTGTAAGTTATGTTTAAGTGTTGCTTTGTTAAGTTTGTCATTTTTATATTGGCACCTGTTATATTTGTATCTGTATATAGTCTTTAGATCAAAAGGGAAGAGAAAGCACACAGTTTGTGAATTAAAGATGGGTCGATCAACCAGTCTCCTGCAGCAGATGACTATATTCATCACTGTGGTTACCGGCGGGGGCTGCGCTATGATGTATTATCTCATGCAGAGTAAGTCATCAGCATTAACTGCATTTATTACTGCATCCCTTCCCTGTTTAACAGATAATCCACATACTTGTTCTGTCTCTTTAAGAAAATTTTGCTAAAGCAGAGTACTACCAGCTGGCCCTTGAGCAACTCAACAATAATTCTACAGCCATGGCCAGTCTGGGTGCGCCTCCATTAAAGATCCACAACATTCATTTATCTGACCGACACAATCGCATGGACCACACCAGAGCTCAGGTCAGCATCTAAACATCAGCTTCATGTGGTCTAGATCAGGGTGCCCATAACTGCTCCTAAAGGGCCGGTGTCCTGCAGAGTTTAACTCCAACCCTAATCAAACACAACTGTAGCAGCTAATCAGGGTCTTACTCTGCAGATAAGAAACGTCCAGGCAGGTGGAAGTTCAGGAAAGCTGGAGCTGCAGGACACTGGCCCTCCAGGAGCAGGATTGCACACCCCTGGATTAGATGTTTGATCAGATGGAATACAAGCATGTGGGGCTCAGATCAGTTCATTAAAGAAATTTTTATTAGCCTGGTTAGGGATGGTAGATGTCTTTGGATCAGCAACAAACTAGCTACCTTGTTCCACAAAACAGTTTGACCAACATAAACCTACATGGCCTCATTTGTTTTATCTTACCATAGTTGAAATGTATTCTTACATGTATTGGAGTCATGTAGGAATATTTTGGAAAGAGAAATTTAGTGCCAGTTCCCTCTACACATGCATACACAGACAGTCTGCTACTGATGAGTATTGTATTAATTCTTGTATTAATGTTATTTGTATATGTAATGACATGTTATTCCAGTTAAAGATTCCAGTTACCGGGTCAAAGACTGGAGGTTATCTCTACACAACATCCACCAGAGATACTCTCATGAACAGGTACCCTGATTTACCTCTGTAACATGTTCTTTTAGCCTTCAGAATATTACAATACGGTCCCTGCATTGGTTTAATGCGACATATTAGTTATTAAATATTGTTAAGACACATACATTCTTAATGTAACTGGAATCTAACTGTTGAACTAGAATACCGTAGAATACTCTACAGACAATTATTACTACAGTTTTAATGTAAAATGACTATCTTTCAGTGTTACTGTATGTTGTATAATTAATAGCTGATATAACTGTAACGTCTTCTGGCATCAGATGGCGTCTTCAGCAGGTGTTTTTGAAGCTGAGGGATGGTGAGACTGTTGAGATTTTTACCGACACACAATCTCAGGAGTAACTATGCAGTAGAATCTTCTCATACCATTTCTTATTCAACGGAATATTGGACAGTACAGAATTCCTGTAGTAATCCAGACACATCTGTGATTAGTGAATTTCGGTATATTTAATTTAAAGATTTTGAGGATGTATGAACTTTGTTTTTCATGAAGCTCTGACTAGGAACAGCTTGGAAATATTGTCTGAGGGTGATTTGTTTGTACATCTGTGCTGTTTTGTGCATGAACAACTCAGATGTAAAGAAGTCATTGTATTAAATGTGGTATTTTTTTTTTTTGACTTTGTCATCAACTTGTGTGTTTTAGTTTCACCTAAAAACCATTTGAAAAAGCATTTAAGCAGTTTTTTTATTTACATGTCAATGAAGTATTAAGAATAAGAATAATAACAAACTTCGGTCCACAATGTTTGTAAAGCATGAAGAGCAGAACTATGAATTCAATCAAAATTCAGTTTGTAGCTACTGTGATACAGCAACATAATAATCATAACTAATAATCAACATGAATAATCTACTGCTGTAGTCACTGAATCTAACCTGTAGGTGTCAGTAAGTGCTCATTAATAAATAACTCAAGTACAACCTATTCATTTCCCCAAAGATGTCTGTAGTACCTCTGTTAGTCTTTCATTCAGGTTCATTCATCGAAACTGTAATCTTTGCTTGGTTCAGGATAACATCTAACCAATATATATAACCAATATATGCAAACAATCTGAATGCACAGGAGTGATTACACCATCCACAAACAACACTGACCCATTTTATCCAACTCCCCTCCCTCTCTATTGACTGCAAGATTGAGGCCAAAGAACTATAGAGGACCAGAAAAGACACTCCAGTACGTCTGAAAAAACATTGGTTTGTGTTATCAATATTTGTCACTAAGTAAAGAAGCATATATGTGCTTTTTATCTATTCGTTTGAATGCATTCCTCCAGTACAAACCCAAACAGTAAGCTATTTTTTGGAATCGAATACTACCATATTGCTCTTACTATTTTTTCCACTTTGAATGACCTACTCCATTTGCCAAAACTAGAACACACTGTGTGAAATAATGTATCCCACAATGCAATGCGCTTGTCACTGACAAATGAACAGGCATAATCTTTTTGATTTTTTTGTTGATTAAGAAACACACAGGTAACAAAAAATGGCAATAATACTGCATACTTCCATATCAAAACATTTAACTTAATTTGATTGAGAACACAGCCATAGTCATCCTAATCTTCAGTCTGAATCTATTTAGTCTCACTAAATCTGCCATTGCACACTGAGTTGAGACTGAATACCTCAAACTTTCCTTCTCTCAAGTCCACCAAAAGCCCATCGTTATCCCGAAAACCACCCAGAAATCCAGAAATATCCTGATATTCCACAGAGTCCTGGGACCATCTGTCTTCCCTTTCATCTGCCAAAATAACCATGGAAATAAATACTTCCTCAGGTCTGCTCTGATTTTGCAGTATTGTATATATTACATTTGACGTTTTAGCCAATTAGATGTAAATGCTTCACTAAATGACGAGTTTGCAGTTCATTTATTTTTATGGTTTGAGGTTCTTTTGAATATTGCAGGACTAAAACGTGTGTGAGAATGCAGGTGTGTGAAGATGTACATTAAGATGTGAAGACTTGTAAACCACTCCCACTTAAAACCTTTTTCAATGTGCAATTTTATCACAGCATGCTTTCTGTAACTAGCCACACAACTTTAAAGTGCTTTATTGTGGGGTAAATTACCTGGTTAGCCAGACAAATTTGTTATGGCAAGCTTTGCAATTCTTTATTAGCTTATTGATCAATTGCTGCATTGGATTAACCAATCTGCAATTTTAAATATTCTGGTAAAAATATTTTGGTTATGTAAAAAAACTATCTGCGTCGGGTCCGATTTTGCAGGAAATGTTGGCTTCAAACGTAATTGTTTTGTGTGGTTACGTCACGTGTGTAAAACAGAAACATGACGACTGTGTGGGGCTGACGGTGGAGCTTTTATACAAAAGAGAATAGAAAATAATTTTACATTATATATCATGTATATCAAGGATGTTTTTCATAAGTACTTGGTGGAATATTTTAAAAACATTAGCATTAAAAGTTGTAATGTTTTTATAACCAAACAGTAACGTTAATAGTGTGTAAAAAACTGGACTTTTTAAATGTTCCTATAACTTTCAAAATTAATGTTTTTGTTACTTTTTGTAAACGTTAGGGAAATGTTCTTACAACCTAAAATTGTTACTTAAATTGTGAGCTGACGCTGTCGGGGTTTAATTTATAATAATGACCAGTTAACTGTATTATCTTTTACATACACATGTAATATCCAATGTCACTAAGAAGCTTCACAATGTTCCAGATGTAACAGATGTCCGACCATATGCATGTCAGGCAATGCAATAGAAAGTGATTGTTTATTAACATTCATAAACAGTGTTATGCTGTAGTTACAGAGCTCAGCCTGAGAGAGGCGCTAACAGTGACCTCAAGACAATTCAAAACATTGTCACAGTTCCTCCTCATTTACTTTCACAGAGATTGATTAAAGTGTTCAAAGACATAAGCAGGCTAGTGTACATGTCTGAGGGGGAAGCAGGAGCCAAATCTATCTGCGTTTCCCAGAATGCCATGATCGAAGGACGTTTTGATGCTTTTAAAGAGGCAGTATCTTCCAGAATCTCTTTAATTCCTTCACATTCTCAGAGAGCTGCGAGTTTAAGAGGTTTTGATAAATGAAGACTTTCACAAAAAGCATTTCTCATAATACCAAACATATATGCATAGTAATATACATTTTATATACCCATTTTTAAACTATGATTATGTAAATAGTAATATGAAGACGTTTAAAAAATGAACTGTTGGCTCTTGAATTGATTCATATTTTTGTAAAATTTAGATCTTACATAGACTGTTTAGGCAAACATGTACACATTTGATATTCATTCATTTTTAAAATTAGTAGAATTTGTACAAATGCATTTCCTCTACATTGCTAAGCAGGACGTAAGCTTAAATTGTAATAATTCAATCGTTTTGAGCCGCAGTTTTCAGCAGAATTACATTTCTGAGACAATGAACAGCTGCGATTTCTCTCTGTTCTCATCAAAGAAACGAATTCACCCCAAAATTAAAGTTCTGTCACCATATTCTCACCCTCCTGTCATTCCAAACCTGTGTGACATTTTCTTCTGTTGAACATTAAATGAGATATTAAGCAGATTTTGCTCTTTTACAGACAATAAAAGTGAATGATGCTGGATGCTGTCAAAAGATTTGAATGAAAAGAAAAAGCACCATAAGTAGTTCCTATGACTTGCTCGCTATATTCCCTAAGTACTCTGAACCCATCCCGTATAAAGAGAGAAAAATTCACACTGTTTGATGTCAGTGGCAACAAATCTTTTATTTTATGAATATTTTAATATATGCTCTTAGCTACCATCCTCCCTTTATATTCCACAGAATAAAAGCACACAGGTTTGGATCAACATAAGGTGAACTATCCCTTTAGGAAAAACATGTAAATTGAAAGATCAATTCAGTAAGCACTTCAACAAGTGTAAGTTGGACGCACAGAAACGCATGCATCATGGCATTATGTTAAGACATTTCATGACGATCTTATGAATAATACACACATTCACGCCAGCTTCAAATGTAAACAAACATTTCAGCAGAGAAATCGAGCCATCAATAAACCAAACTGCTCTGACGTTTAAAAGACATGTTCCCTGACTTCTCAGGCAATCTTCTTAGTGAATAAATGACTTTGTCGTATCGTAACACACAGTTCAAACACTAAGTGTGGTGCAGTATTTGGTTGCTTTTCTGAAGTCCCCTCATCACAGTCATAAAGAGAAAAAAATGACATGTTAAAGCTAAATATAAGTAAAACGATTCTGTTTTTTAACACGGAGGGAAACAAATGCACTTTCTAGCATCAGGAATTGAAAGGTAAATTTAATTTGTATGGTGAAATTGAATTGCAATCAAACGTTTGGAAGTTGTGAAGTCATTGAAAATTGCTAGTCTAAACGGCCCTTTACAAAACCATTAAATCCACAAGGGTTCACTTGACAGCAGTGTGTACTAGATCCACTAACCTTCCTAACCAGGCATTTTGTCAGTCTTGGTTTCTATAAGTCATGTTGCACCGGGTGAAACATCAAAACATCTAAGTATCCGTTCACTGAAAACAACTGCGTCAACACTGAAAACTGTTCGATTAAACATCACATGTAACAGCATAAAGCCTTAAACATCCCTGCTAAGGTGACAGTTCCTATGACTTACATTTAAAAGCTTTCATAGGCAAGAGTTTAATTACAATTTTTAATTACAAAAATGAACGTGTAAAACAAATATCCATAGTACAGCGTGTCGATTAGTGCAAGACAAATAATAAGTGTCGAATCGAGGTTTCGGCTAGCTGTTTCCCGTCGTGTTACCATCCCACATTGACTCCTGCTAAGTGACGTGATTCTGTGATGTCACTTCCTGTGATGACACCGTCTTTAGCGGTGCTCCGTGAGATGATGTGAACGCTGCACTAGTGTGCACGATTACGGTAATGGCACCACCTGCGTGCTGGAGCGGATATGTTCGGTAAATGTATTTGGTATAACTTTACAACTCTCATCACCATAAAACTGCGCTAACAGAAATGGCTGTTGGCCATAAGCATGTCTGCGAAACGTTTGTGTGCGAACAGCGAGACCAGCGGAGGTCGAGGCCCTGAGTGTTGCAGCAGACTGAAGGCTTCTCTTTCACTATTGCATACGCAGCTTCATTTGTACAAACCCGTTACGCTCCGCCCACCTGCGCAGGTGACTGATGCATGCGGTGTCCTGAACGAACTGAAGACACGAAGGAAACAGTCCACGCTAGTAGATCATTACGTACAGTGTACATGAAAGGTCACCAGAAGAAAGATGTTTTACGTGTGTGGTCCTTATTCAAGGCCGAAAGTGCTGGTCTCTTCCACAGCGATGAGCAGTTTCTCATACAGCATCGTGTAAGAGGGATAGGGAGGAAGATCCAGACGATTGAAACACGTGTGCGCCCTGAGACAACAAACACAGCACGTCAGGAGTCTAGAAAATGTGTTTCTATTGGCCAGTCAATCTGGATTCATTCATTACAACAATACTGGTGTAATCTGTGTTATTGTATCTACATTTATGCATTTAGCATGTGCTTTGGTCCAAAGCGAGTGCATTCAAGGTGTGTTCATATTCTAATCAATTCCTGATGGATAAAATCTGTTTCCAACTTTATTTGGAAAAACGTCACATTACCAGTTAAGTAAATGCTGATTCATTTTTACCTTAATCGAAAATATTCTCCTTAAAAATATTCAACCTTCTTACAACTGAATATTTTAATTCATTGTAATCATCACCTGTGAGAACACTCAGGAGGTGATATAATCACATGGCACTGTGATGTGTAACAGTGAAGCTGTGACTGTACCTGGGCAGAGATGTGATCTTGCCCCATTTCTCGATGCAGAAGCGTCGCAGGCCGTTGCTCCCGCGCAGGGCGGTGAAACCCTCGTACGGCACACTGGAGGTGCCCGTCACAAACTGCAGCAGCCGCAGTCTCTGTTCATTATTGAAACGCTCCACAGCCCCCCAGAACCAGCGGATGACAATGTGCCCGTCATGATAACCTGACAGCGAGCAGAGATCACGTGCACACAGTGACACAGAAGAACTACAGCTGCAGGAAAAGTGACGGGTGCAAAACTCACAACCACAATGCTGAAGTACTCTGTGTGGGGGTTTAGTACATAGCTACAGTATGTGGTTACTGGGGTGTTGAAGGTGGTTATTTTATTGGCTAACAGGAAATGTTCTCTGAGCGATGCTTAACTTTCTCTCAAACGTATCAAATAAGTTCTTGCAGTAATGTTAGCAGAATGTTCATTTAACATTATATATTAAAATGTTATTAAGTAGTTAAGTACGTACGTTTCAAAACAGAATTAAAAAATTTTGTTCTTATAAACAAGCATTAACGTTATTACAATGTACTGCAAAAAGTAATTAATAGACTTAATTTCAGGGCTTTAATTAATTAATAGCAGTGAGGTCATATGCCTTGGCATTTGTTTAAACTTTTAATCCTACAGTAAGTACAAGCAACCGTAATAGTGATTATCTCTTGTAGAGCACATCATGGTCTGATTGTCGTTTTGGTTCACATCTACAGTTTACTCCCAGCCCAGCTTGTTCTCCAGGTAAGATAGTGTCAGAGTGTGTGGATGTGTGTGAGTGTGTGCTGACCTCCTCTGTATTCAGTGTTGTTTCTCCAGTCATTCAAATCAATCTCTGCTGTTCCAGCAATAACCAGCTCCAGCTCTCTGGCATCAAACACAGACACCAGACGAGAGTCTACCACCTACACACACACATAGGTTACATGTCAACAGGTACCCTGTTGGATGATGCTTCGTAATAACCAGATAGTGATGAAGATCGGCATGTTTACCTCATAAAAGCCTCTGACCAGAGCCTGTGTCTGCTGCACCACACCTCTCTCCACCCTCCACTTCACCATCCGCTCGATGTACTCCTTCTTATTCTTCTCCGTCACCTGCACGTGTGTGCCGCCCGACTTCAGCTCTCGTTCTGTCACCTGACACACACAACACAACAGACACATTCATTAAACAAACTGTTTATGATTATTTCTAATGTTGATTACAGTATAAACTCTTGATGCAGAATCATTTGTACAAACATCATCTACAAATCACTGTTTTTGCAGCTCTCACTTTTTGTGTTTTATCCACTTTATTTAGCTACTTTTATCATTCTTCATATTTTTTATTCTTTATATTCTTTTATTCTTTTTTGTTCTTGTTTTTATGTCTGTTATCACTTTTCTACTGTTACTATTTGCAGTCTTAGGAAGATGATCTGGTCTTTATTCACTGTAAGTTATATCCTGTTTACACCGGTGTATGACAAACAAATTGTATTGAATTGAATTGTATTGTATTAAATTACTTTCCAACACAAGGCAACAGCAGAATTCTGGACACAGACATTCACAGTGTTAAACACAGTATTAAAGTTTCTGGGTTTCTCCCACCTGGCCGAAGACTTCCTCATTGACAGTGAAGGTGAGATCCAGCACATCTGTGATGTCATTGTCCTTCATCCACTGCAGGCTCTGGTGAAACTCCTCATCCAGATACTCCAGATCACTCAGATCTGTCGGTCTGCACACACAGAAGAGACAGAAAAGTTACAGAGAAGTTACTGGATATAAACCATATATAAGACAGGTCAGTTACTATAGTTATGATACTTGGATATTGGTGATCAGGACTGGCTTTAAAAAAATGTACTTGATTAGCCAATAAACTGATGTTTTACTGTTGATTTACCAAAATCTACTGGTAGCAGTTTACCAGGGACAACGATCAAGTATACAAATGTAGCATCTACCCAGTTGTAAGACTGTTTCTTAACGTTTCCATTAAGTAACAAAAACTTTAAGTTCTAGCAACGTCCATATAAAAACAAATTTTAAACATTTTTTAGACGTTGTATTCATGCTATTGCTTGGTTATAAGAGCATTATTCAAACATTTTATATTCAGTACCGTTTGAAAATGCACCACTAACTACTTAAGAATAACACTTTTGGTATATTTGATATATAACATTTTAAAAAGCAACCAACATTACTGGGAGAACTATTTTTGATTCATTTTAGAGAATGTAAGCCAATGTTCTGAGAATGCTTTCTATTAGCTGGGTTTATTCAAAAATATCTGACTCCAAATGGCATGACTGACCAATCAGAATCAAGTATTGCAGAGAGTCACTTCATAATGTGTAAAATAAAGCAATTTACATTTTTACAACGCACTATATGTTTACTACTGTCAGTTTTGTCCTCTATGAATCAGGTCCACTCACAGTCTCAGCAGAGCTTTATAAAAGGGGCGAGTGAAGAACGCGTCCAACAAATACTGATGAATTAACGCCAGGCCCAGAATTCGACCGCTGAACCGGAACCTGAAAATAAAGATTACGTGACCTATGACTTCATCTCAAAAACATCAGCCATAACCCATGAGAAACAGCAGAAGCAACTGACATACTGTAACTGTAATTATTTCTTAACAAGAAGTGGAAAGACTTCTACCATTCTAAGTGGTTCTCCACGAAGGCAGACATGGGGCTGATCTGGACAGTGTATGTGTCGTTAGCGGAGTATTCAAACAGGCCGTAGTAAGGGTTAAACAGCTCCTGAGACAAGAGAAAGAAGAACTCGCGCGACGGTCCACTATAGTCCAGCCTGGAAACAACCATATCAGAATCGTTTCTTTCTGACCACATATAACTATTGACATATTGCATTATACACTGTGTGCTCAAGCTTTGTATCTAAGGAAGTTAGATTTTAAACTAGTAATATTGATTAACAGAAATCTTTCAGTTCACATCTCTCAACAGTCTTGACAATGATAATAAACCATGGCTAATAAACCTTTTAGCGACACTGAGTCTGTGACAGTTTGTATTTACACAATCACACACTGATATTCTGAGTCTCACCCTTCTTCTCCAACAAAAGTGATGTAGAGCTTGTTTCTCTGAAGCTCTTTGCGTGAGTAGGCCATGACCTGATTAAACGTCCCTTCCAACAAATGATCTCTTCTGACTATCAATCTACAAAAACAACACAGAGAACACACAGGTTTTTACTTGACAACATCACAACAGTCTTCTGTCTGTGTTTGTAATGAATGATGTCATCGTGGACACACTTGATCTTTCCTGGACCCTGCCCGTAGCCCTTGGCCTCCAGTTTCCTGTAGAAATTGCGGAGTTTGGCTTCGAAGTCTCGGCGGTAGGGTGCAGGTGCGCGAGCTCTCTGAGTACCTGACGAAAAGACACATCTGATGTCAGTTACGAGATCTTCATTGAAACACAAATCATTTGGGAACATCTGTCATGGATCAGTAAGTCACAGGAAGACTGATGCACATCCACAGGATGGGGGTGGGGACAGCAGGGGTCAGTACTGAAATCCTGAGATCATCTGACCTGGAGAGCTCTCACCAGACAGACAGCAGGCTGGAACTAGAGGAGTTCTCTCCAGCAGTCCTTCATCAAAGTAGACCAAAGCGTGGGTGAAGAAACTAGATGTTATATTTAAATAACTCGACACTCTGAACATCTAAACTGGAGAGTCTTGGTGGATGGTTGAGTTCTGAGGCCAACATTTGCTTGAGGTTATATCCAGTATATATATTATCTCTGAACATCTAATGGGCCGGTGGTGACACTCACCTGGAGAGTTCTGGGGAGAGGAACCAGGCGAGCAGCGAGGGGAGAAGCTGAACCCAGGGTGAAATGATGCAAGAGGAACGTAAGACATGATCTCCTCTTCAAACAAACTGAAAAGCAAAGCAGACCTCATCCTCATCTATGTCTCTGTCTGTCTCTATATATCTGTCTGTATTTGTATGTCAATCAATCCGTCTGTCAGTCTGTCTTTAAGGTTTTTAAACTTTTGAAAAAGGCGATTCTACATATTTTATATCATGTCCTTTAGTACGACTCATAAGAGCAGGAAACTGGGTGTATAAACAGTGGAGACGTTTCACCTCAACAGCATGACCAGGTCAGCATCACAGGAGAGCTTCTCCAGCCTCTGAGTGCCTTCAGTCCGGATGTGATGCACCTTCTCCCTTAACACATAGACACAAGATCTCAGTGAACTCACTGTCCATCAACTGCTGCAGTATTCAGATGAGCGACAGAAGGGGGCGGTACTTCAGCGAGTGGTTCCTCGCCAGCGTTGGCTGTCGCTCCTGGAGCACCTCAAAGATGTTCGGTTGCCGTAGAAACGCTACAATCTTGTCATTGTATGCTGGGACAAAAACAATATATGATATCAGCTTACAAGCTACTAAAATAAGTACTAAAACAAATAGTGATACATTATTTACAATATATTTGTGATGATTTTGTTGCCAATAAAAATCAACACAGTAGGTGGCGCTATTGCACCCCTTTAACATTTTGCCTTAAGAGCCACAATGGCTACAAACTCTCTCTGCCTCCCTACATTCCTATTTTAAATGTGATTAAAAACAAGAGAAAACACAAAGTAAACCAAATTTAAAATGAATTTGCTAGGATTATGGCTGCCAGCATGATTTAATTATGTTTAAACATTTTATCAAATATCACAATAATATTGTTGTGGTGAATTCCTTTGGCTATGATAATCGTGTAATGAAAATGTCATGTTGTGACAAATGGGTAACATGTAAAATAGTTACGTTTTCCTCTAAGATCAGGTTGCAAATGTCATCAAAAGGCTACAAGATATCCATTACAAGAACTCCATTAGCTTTGTCAGCTGACTAAGCCCAATTTTAAGTGCAGACTGATCACATGAATGTGTGTTTCAGTTCACAGAGTCTGAACAGACCTAATGGAACTGGCTCCTGCTGGCTTTGGCTTCGTATGGCTGCTACCAGACTGTTTCCAGGCCTGGCTAACAGAGACACTCCTCCCCGCGTGCGCGACACCTCAGATGCCTAGAAATGAACAAACACAGAACCAGCTGATACATCCTGCACATGATGTAATAGTCATGCTTTGATGTTTACATACAGAGAAGCAAGACGTATGATTCATGTGCAACTGTTCTGCAGATGCTTGTGGTATGTGTGTGTGTGTCTCACCTCTCCTGCGCTGTAGCTGCGTAATCTCTGCAGATGCTGGCGGTGCGTCAGGTGGTTGGGCAGTCGGCCGTTCTGCAGGGGGATCCTCGGGTCAATGAAGGTTGTGGCACGACTGTTGTGATCTACAAAGAAAGACTGCAGGAAGAGAAGAGACAGCTGAAGTGTTTATTAAACAGTGAACTGTGGTGTGAGACAGGGCTGGTCTGGTACCTTCCCCTGCGGGTCAGTTTTGATCTCCCAGCCCCGCGGCAGCTCCAGCTGAGCATCTGCGAACCGGTTCAAGAAGGTCACGAGGTCACGGTTGTGCTGGTAGCGCTCAAAGTTACGAGCATCACGGCGGATCTTCAGAATCATGTGTTTCAGACACGAGCTGTTGGTGAACATACGATACGCCCCCTTAAAAAAGAGAGCGTTGTGTTAGTGCTGGTTTTGAAATCATCAATTCAGGTACATTTGATACATTTTAATTTGAATGTCAGTGTGCAGCAGAAACTGACATAATTAGCGTGGAGCACAGTGAAGAATTCTGGGTGAGTGATGAACTTGACCGCAGGACACTGAAGCAGCAGAGTGACCTTCTGACAGTGACCTGGAGAACAGGGGGCGTCCCTCCTCAACTCTGAGAGAGAGAAAGAAAAAGAGAGGGAGAGAGAGTGTGTGTTAGAGAGATGGAGGGTGTGTGAGAGAGAGATGGATAGTGTGTGTGACAAAGAGAGTATGTGTGTATATGTGTGTAAGAGAGAGAGAGCATGTGTGAAAACTTACAAATCTTTCTTAAATTCACAAGTTACCAATTTTATTTGATCACTTAATTTATCAGAGTGATTAATTAATCTCTCAGACTCACTCACTCACTCATTAGGCTGCAAGTCAAGTCTGAATCAAAAGGAGATAATGGAGTCAGTGTGTTTTCCTTACTGGTTTAGACAGAGTTGTGTTTTCACACACACACACACACACACACAGCTGACTGGTATGCAGCTCTAAAGCCGAGTGTATAGAGCTAAAGAGTGTTGATTATGTTGGTTTGGATTACCGGCTGTCTGTGCAGGTGAATCAGTCTCAGTGCTGGTTGTCCTCTCGTTTCGGGGGCTTCCAGATTCCTCGTCTCTCCTCTCTGTGGCCATCGTCCTCTGAATGGTCTGATATCTGCAGGTTCACATGAACATTACTCATCACAAATACATCACTTCCAATAATAATCACTATAAAAGTAATTTAGTTCATTAGCCTAAATGAGGGCTGTTGACTAAAGCCATGAACATAACTTTGTGAACTCAATATTATGCAATAATGAGGCTCATTCAATCGGATTTGATCATAAGTGATCATAAGTGTGATCATTTCTGACAAACACTCTCGAAAATTCAAATAAACACCCAAACAAACAATTTTGGAAATATTTTCTAGATGCTTGTTCTGTGTGTATTAATAAAATATAGTGTTTGCACATAGTGGGAGACTGATTCACACAACACCATAACATTCTCATAGCAAATCAGCAATAGGGGGTGTATTAGACAGTCTTTGTCTGCTTTGCATGCATATTCATTATTCGTTCTGGAGCAATGAAGGGAGGAGTGTGTTTGTTTGGTTGTCAAGGTTGAGATTTATTTATATGGCACCTTAAAACCATGCTGACAAAGTGCTGCACAAAAGAGCAAAAAAAACATGATCTAAAACCAAATACAACACATTTCTCAGAAAACATTATTAAAAAAAATCAGCAATTAAAATCATTAAAATATAGCAAAATAAGTATATTACAAATACAGTACAAAAACTAAATTAAAAAAATATGGACACACTCAGTCTTCACATTAGTATCTAGTGAAAAATGTGCATTTCCAAATAATCAAAAAACTGCTGAGGTTACAATAAGTACCCGTGGCGGGTGAGCTTGTTTACCTCCTGTTGAGCTGCTCCATCTGCTGGACGGAACCGGACCTGCGCAGGCCATCCGGTGTGGCTGCAGACGTGGGCCGCTGCCAGGTGGTAGTGCGGTTGATGTGATCCACATAGAAAACACGGCCGTGACTGTCGATCCGCGCCTCCCAGTCTGAGCAAAGCCAACCAAACACACACTTGTTTTTCTATCAGCATGGAGACCCAGCTCTAATACCCACTGTTCTTAAAAAAGCTGATGGATCAGCCCGGCTGATCTATTTTCTGTTCACAAATATCATGCATCAAATAATACATTTCATCAAATCAGTCTTTTTCAGTCTCATCTGCTAACATTAGATTTGCCATTCTTTCACCCACACGTCACCCTGAATCGCTAGATAGCAGCGGTATTACAGTTTCTCAGGAAGGTGTGTGCTGTTTGTTCATGCAAAATGAATGATTTAAGCTTGTTTCCTCATGGGGACCAGGGACGTCCCCAAAAGGAGATTTTGCCAAGATTAGTCAGGTCTTACTGACCTGGTTAAGTAAACCCCCCACACTCATACACAGCAGACAATGAAGAGGAAGTGACAGACAGAGGTGACGTGTGTGTCTTTAAGAGCAGATGGTCTCCAGTGAGGTCTGAGAGGCTGTAATCAGTACAACAATCTCTGTGTGGGTTTGTGAGCATAAGACTGAAAGTGATTTTCAACATCATCTGAAAGTTTGTTTGTATGTAAGCGGTTGTATTTTGTTTCCAGAGAGATCTGAATCATTTTGGAGAAGTTACAACCATGAGTTGTGATGACTTGAACCATGACTTCTCAAGTACATTTTGCTCACTGAGAAAAATGCTCAGATGTTTCAAAACAGATACAGATGCTTAGTTTTACTATTGTTCTGTAAATAAAAGAATTTTCTTTTTTAACTACAAGTTCATTTTATTATACTTATTTAAAAAAGGCTCAAACAATTAGACCCCAAATTTTTAGAAAATGTTTAAAAAACTTTTAAAACCATTCAGTCTCATTAAAGCAACAAAAATGGTAACAAATTTAATAATATAGAAATGTGTCCTTGTTATAATATGAACAATTATATTCAATTCAATTTTAATTCACTAATTATTTGAATTAATACAACAGTATATTTTCACATTTGTTTCACCTGCAGTAATTTTTTTGGTAATCTTGTTCAGCCGTAGTACCTTTTTTTAAGATATTTGTCAGCTGTGGGTTTGTAAATGAAGCTGTGTGGTAACCGTGGTAACTCACTTGGAGGCAGCGGTTCGTCTATGGTGGGGTAATGATGTGGGTCCGGTCGCAGGGCGGGTAACTGACTGACTGCAGGGTGATTACAGGGCAAAGGACAATCTCCTAAACACATCACAACATTAGCCAGGAACTCCTCACAGAACACTTCTGATCAACACTCTGTGTGGCCATTAAAAACAAACTCCCTCCCTGGTCCACCCTGACCACATGTTCCTCATTCTGCAGAAACATCTTGTTCAGGAGCTATCGTGAGAACACAAACACTTGACCTGTATGTTCAGCATTCAGGATGCAGGATATGTCCCAGCTAACAGTTACAGGTTATAAAAATGTTTCCACAACATTTCCATTAACTTACAAAAACATCAAACACGTTTATGGACTGTTCAAAGTGTTCAGATTTTTAGACGTTGTGTTAACGTTATTGCTTGGTTGTAAGAACGTTATTTAAACATTTTTCAATCCTGTAACGTTTTTAAAATGTTCCACTGACTACTTAAGAATAACATTTTTGATATATTTTGTAGAAAAAACAAAAACAAAACAACTATCAAGGTTTTTATGGCTACTTACTTCTGCTGCTCGGCCCAGCTGCAGGTGATTCTCCATTACCCATAATGCTGTGCGGGCTCTGGACGTGACTGTCAGGGGCCTCCTCCCACTGACAGCTTCCATCTCCCAGTTCCCGGTCTTTAGGTCCCTGTACTGTCTCTGCCTCCGATCCCAGAATGCCGTTCACCCTGTCCATCTCATCCTCCTCATCCTGCGATGAAAACACAGTGCTCTCTGACCTCCGAGCGCTATCCAGAGACGGTGCCCGTATGGGTCCCGCGGTCCCCTGAGCCATGTGACTGCAGCAGGGAACTGGGCTCAAGTCACACTCACTTTCCCCTGGTGACCTCTGACCCCTGACCTGGCCCTCAGCCCCAAGTGGCTGGCCGTCTCCATCGAGCATCTGAATGAGATCAGACAGGCGCTCGTGTGAGCGACTGCGAGGCAGGGTTCTGCGAGGGCCATTGGGCGTTAAAGCCTCCGCCTCCAGCATTGCAACCTCTTCCTCATCTTCCTCCTCGACTCCCTGTGGCCTATCGGGCTCAGGTCCAGTCGCATCCCCCTGGTCTCCAGGTTGGGTGGATGGCAGGCTGTGCAGCAGGTGGTGTATTCGGATGTAATGGGAGCGCGGCGTCTCCGGTTCTCCACAGGCTGAGGCGATGACTGTCTCCAGCTCCGACACGGGAAGCGAGCAGGGTCGTGGCTTCCGTCGCGGTGTGGTTCTGACTCTCAGTGAACAGCCTTCCTCCAGATCCACCTCTGCTTCTTCTGGGACTGGTTGAGGATTCGAGTTTTCATCCTCTTCCACCACAGCAGGAGTTTCAGAGGGGTTTACAGGCCCTTCATCAAAGACACTAGCAACCTCAGCCTCCTCTGGGTTCCACTCTTCTTCCTCCACATGGGTCTCACCTTCTTCCATTTGTTCTGAAGCTCTTTGTTCATCGGCAATGTCCTGGCTTTCGGCTGCCTCCACCTGGCTGCTCCATCTGCCTCTCCTGCGTGGCCTCCGAAGGCTCTGTCTCTAAGGCATCTGCATCAGCTGCGCAGCTGGGTCCAGGTTCCATGTCCATTGGCATGTCTACAGAAGCTGTATCTCCATCCAGTGGCAGCTCTGGTGCTCCCTGATCCAAGCTCATGGTGTCTTCTGCCTGGGGCTGGATCTGAACTTCTGCTGCCACCACGGGCTGCTCTATGCTGAGAGACATGTCTTCATCATCTGTGAAGAAACAGAAACACACGAGCTACATTCATGTAGTAGCAGAGATGTGCAATAACTTATTTTTGTTCACTTTTAAACCAAAGTTATGGATTGCAGCTTTAATTATCACCAGTTTTAATGATCGTTTTGACATTTTTGGCAGACTGTTAGCTAGAATGTATGTAATGTGGAGGTTCAGTTATAATGTGGAACTGAAACTAGAGGTACCTGGATGGATAGAAGATGTGATTTCAAATCTGAACTGCAGCTGGCCGCTGACATGCTCTGTTGGAAGCCTTCGACCCAGGGTGTAGCTCACCACACGATCACTACAACAAAAAACACACAGACACACTATATTCAAATCATCCAATCAGTATCAAACACGGCTTCAGGACTGACCCTGTCACCTGGGTATTAGCATTTTGACTCATTAGCATGTAAAATTGCAAAAAACAAAGTCGCCATGAGTACATAAAATAACTAATGCAGTTACATGTTGCAGAATACTGCAAATATAACTTCAAATTTCGAACAGGGCTTCCATTCTATTCTATAACATTTTTAGTTATTTGTAATTACTAATTAAGGATGTTCAAGAATTATTTAAATGTAAATTTCTGGAGAGAATCTTAATTCAAGTCAGGTCTCAGTATTATTTACTTTACATGAGCCCTCAAAAAGCAACATAACTATTTTAGATCAAAACAAAACTAGATTTTAGATTTATGTCCACGGCTTTCCCAGGCCTTAAACAACACAATTTTAAAGGAACGGTCTGAGGTACGCACCCGATAGCATGTTTCTCCAGCAGTCTTTGCACTGGCATGGACAGCTTGCCCAAGAACCTCTTTATAATGGGTCGACTTTTAGCAAACTTGTCCTTCACCTCAATCTCCAGCACATCCGTGGGCAGAGACACAAAATTAAAGCGCTGAAAGAGAAAGAAAGGAAGAATGGAAGGAAGAAAAAAGAAAGCCAATCAGAAAGCCAATCAGTACCATATGTATATGTTTAATTCAGTTTAAATATGAGAAGTGGCTCCACATCAGAAGCCAACTGCTGCTGGTTTGAAGAACACTGCTGTTTTGTTTTGGTGTAACTCTTGGCACTCTTCTCTGTGGTCCTACACAAGCAGAGAACGAACTAAAACAAACCAGCTGGCACTGAAAACCACCCAAAGGTCTCCACACGGAACATGAGGTCAGAAACAGAATCAGCACTCCTTCTGGTTCAGACTGGCATGCAGTTATTTCCTGCTCAGCTGTTCACAGTGCCAACTCAACCTGAAAACTTGATGGCTGTACCACTGACACTTCACTGTTTGTATGAGTGTTTGTGACCGAACTTTCACAATACACTCATAATCTGGTAACACTTTACAATAAGGTTCCATTTGTTAACATCCGTTAACAACCATTGTCAACATAAACTAACAATTAACAATATTTCTATGTATTAATTAACCCTAGTTAATTTTACTTATAACATTTACTGATACATTTAAAATCAAAAGTTGTATCTGTTAACATTAGTTAATGCACAATGAACTAACGTGAACAATCAGTAAAGTTGTATTTGTGTCAACTAACATTAAAAAAACAATGAATACTGTATAAATGGCAGGAGAAATATGATCAAGTAAGATTTTAAAGTACATCACCATACAGAAATATTGTATGGGGCTTTGGAATACTTTTAATATAGCATAATATGACCCATTTGTATGTTAAATATTGAACAACCCCCTGTAAACTGCAGCATCACACAAATGCCATACATCCCAGAATCCCACAACCCTCAATCTGCAGGGTTCTGTTGTCATGACAACGGAGATCAAATGACCCTGCAAACCATTAAACATAATGACACAGAGTGTTTACAGCCATTCTATTAAATCTGAGATTTCGCAGGGGAAATTCAACAGAGCGATTCGTTTCAGACCGAAGAGGAACAGAAGCTTTAGTTGGTTTCAAGAATTGTGAAACTTCATGTGTATTAGAGCTCACTACTGGGATTGTGGTACAGTGATGACCTAAAATAAACAGCACGAAGTAAAAAGTGTCCTTTTACAGAATGACAGTCACAAAACCCCACCCAAAAAACATTACAGAATTAAAAGGTTCTTATAACCAAACAGTAACGTTAATACAGTGTCGTTCCTAGAACTTTCAAAATAATGTTTTTAATGTTTTTATTACTTAATGGGAATGTTAGGGAAATGTTCTCACAACCTAAAATTGTTAGCTGGGTATGACCTAATTTTATTGGCCCGTTGTAAGACGATCTCCTCTACTTCACTCTCGCTCAGTAATCTAATAAGAGCACTTAGTGCAGGACAATATGATCCAGAAACAGCCAGTCTTCAAACCCACAAAATCTAGCTGAGCTCTTCTGTACCACAATGATGTAAGGAAGGAATTTAGAGGGCATGTAAAACTTATGGATTTTGGCTGTTCATTTACATGGCTTGAAAACGCAAACTTTTTAAAATTATACCATTATTATTTTGAGTACAAAAAACTACAAAAATGCAAATTTGTGAAATCGGTGACTTCATGCGGATGCGTATTATGTACTTAGTCTAGTGAAATCACCATCTACTGGCCTGCCATGCATAATACAGCGCTTTTAATTGTTTCCACAGATCATGTAAACTGGAATCTTTCAGACTACATTGTTTGTCTGCATGCAAAGCTTTTTAAAAATGCAAAGAATAAACATTTACATTTTTAGTACATCATTTAGTACAACGTAAACGTACACCTGGCTACATCTTTCTCCATAAAACCAACAGAAATCTATTTATTTCAAAACTACAGGCATGTATAACAGAGTTTACTTTTGCTAAAGCTGACTTCATGATTTTATATGAGCGAATCAGAATTCACATGCACGTGCTGGATGGAGGATTTACACATCAAACTCAGTGTGGACGCGTCTGTGCGCGGAACACAAGGGCAGCGTGGGGTTACTGATCAGGGAATAAATAACAGAGCGATGAGCTATGATTTTAGAAGGATTTCTATATGAGCACATTTAATCTGGTGATTGTTGGCCATACCTCCCTCTGCCAGACTGGATTAATGGTATTGCAGATGATGCCTGATCTCTTCTCCTGGCCGTGGTGAGGCAGAGCAGGGAAAATGCTGTGTTTGCCGGGGTGGATGGCGATCTTCAGGTAGGGGTCGGGGTTGAAGAACATGCCTTTCTTCAACCCTGTGGCCTGGAAATCTAAACACATATAACACACAAACAAAACTTAGAACAGAATTCAACAACAAAAAAAACAGGAGATAAAGCAGAACAGAATATATTCAAATAAACCAGGCCAGTTGTACAAACAGCTGCTAAGTTAAAACTGTGCCTTAACAACTAGTCTGACCTAATCAGTCCTAATTTTGGATTTAAATTAGACCAATTCCAGCTAAAAGGGGAATGTTCTCAGAATATTGTCCAATGTTCTCTAAAAGTTCTTTCAAAGTAATGAAAAATGTTCTTTCAGTACCATTAGCAGAACTTGTTATGTCATATATATTAAAAAACGTTATTCTTAAGTTGTTAGCAAGAACGTTTAAAAATATTACAGAACTTAAAAATGTCTGAATAACCTTTTTATAACCAAACAACAATGTTAATATGTCTAAAAAACTGAACGGCTTGAACGTTCCTAGAACTTGAATGAAATCATTAGGGAAACGTTCTTACAACCTAAATGTTAGCTGCTTCTATTACTCAGCTAAAGAAAGACCAGGCAAGAAAAAACACAGTATAATACCCGTAATGGGTTTTCAAAGAGGAACTATTGTTTATAAAAGCAGACATGATGGTAACACCACTGTATTGATATCACTGTAAATAACAAGGTATGAGAATATTGTCAGTTGTTTACAGGACACAGTAACACTGGATCAATAATCGCATCTCCTGGAGAATAAAAATAGAAACCCCATAAATATTGATAAAGCTTAATGATTTACTGTCTGCTCACAGACACTCACACACACACACACACACACACACACCTGAGAGAGAGAAGCTGATCAGTCGTCTGCTGCCTTGGCTTTGAGGAACATCATCTGTGGTGGTCGCCTTAAACACCTGACAGGGGAAAGTTGGTGCAGAGAATGTCAGATTTCTTTCATAATGAAGATTTCACACACTGTGTCACATCAGCAGCGTATTAGCATATTTTTTGTTGTCACCAGATGGAGATGAAAACAACGTCTAAAAAAATTCCTAGAACATTCAAAATAACATTTTTAACGTTTTTGTTACTTACTGGAAACATTCTTATGACCTAAAAATTAAGGACAGACAGTTCTGCGGTCATTCTGTGACTCTGGAGGTATGCCAGAGTTTAGCCATGAAATGATAACCTGAGATTATCTGAGACATTAATCTTCTGAGAAACAGCTGGCACAAACTGTTCTGCTCCTGATGAAACGTGATGAAAGAATGAAACGGCCGTGTTCTCTTCACTATCAAGAGCAGAACCACTAGAGAGAGGTGGACATGTCTACATGAGACTCAAAGTCACATGATTGATCAGATCAACACCCCTGCTCCTGGGTGGATGACATCATGAGATCCTTTTGCACTATGCAAGGCCTATTCAAAGGTCTACACATTTTTGAGACAGCTTTGAGAAAGCTCTGAGCAGCGGGGGCAGGTGTCTCACCGGTGCGGTTGGGTTCTTCACCGTCACACATGGGGTGGTGGCCCGCAGAGCTCCGCTCACACCGTGATAATATTTAAAACAGATCTTTGTCTCCGCTGGAACACAGAAAAGGTCAAAAGTCACAGCAAGAAACTGCTGATGTTGAAGTCAATGCTGTGTGTGTGTTTCTTAACATGTATGTACTTAACAAAGGTTGAACAAATAAACGTTGGAGTATAATAAAAATACCAGTTCAGATCTGTCAGCTCAAATCATAAAATTAAGCCCAAAATTAAAATGATGATAAAAAAAAGACAAAAGCAGTTGCCTAGGTATGTAATATCAGTTAGACAGTGTGAAAACATTATCTGACTTGTTAAGAAACACTATAAACATGCTTGAATGAAGAACAGACTTTCTTGAGTGTTAATACTTCCACAACTAAACACAGCTCAACAGGAAACAAGAAAGCACTGTTTACAAGAGATGTTGGTTTTGCTTTAACTGTTTATGATCTTTTACCTGAGAACAGAACAGTTTAAGGTGTTTACATGACCATATACATAGTCGTGTTAAGCATAAACATATTCAGTACTAGTTCAATAATACATCAGGACCAAAATGTCTCTTACCCATCCCTCCACCATCTCTACGAGTGTCAAAAAAGCTTAAGAGAAGTAGAAAAAATGAGCCATATGGCCTCACAGTGTAATACAGTATGTGATCACACAAACAAAACATTTCCTTATAAACCCTGTAAACAGCCCAAGCACCTCCAATATCTGTAACATCACCACATATTTGTGCTTTATGACAGATGCTCTAGCTGTATGAAAGCACACCAGATTTTAATAACACAGGAAACTTTGAGTGTTATCAGTCTGCCACACCTGAGCGAATTTCTCGCCTCAGTTTTACATTCGAAACACCTTCGGACAAAGATTTAGACTGGAGGCATTTTTGTATGGTGTGATTGTTGCTATAGCAGCCGTGTAAAGGAAGCCGATCTTTAATGCCACAAACACCCACATTTTCTTTTAGCAGCTCTAATGACATCCTGTGTGTGGGTAAATAAACCCTTCATCTTCTGTAGGACCTCAACTCCTTCCATTACACTCTCTCTTATTCCGTGTGTGTTTGCCATGAGATTTGCCATAATGTATATTATAATTGTTATATATCATGTAAAAACTACGTGCGTCGTTTTAAAACTGCAATCTGTCACTTTCGCCTCACTACCACCATCTCTGTTTGAAACATAAAATTGCAGGTTACTTGCAGAGTTATTTTCTTAACATGGATGACAAGTTTAAACCCTAAACAGCTGCTGTAAGAACAAGATACAAACTGCACCATCTACAGCACCTGCACAAGTGATACAGCAGCTGGATCTTCTTTCTGTTTACAGGCGAACATTTCCCACAAATCCGAACCCAACAGTTCAACTCATTAATCACTATTATAAATTTATTGTTGGGATTTGGGAAGTGAAGGAGACTGTGAATTAAATAAATACATACGTTCTACGAAGTAGGAACTGGCCTCAATCTTCCACACGATCTGACCTCTGTGAGAGCCGTTCACACCTCTGTTTTTATAATCCAGAAAGTTCTCAGACAGAACCTCGTCTAAAAGAGAAATAAACAATTGGTTTCATCTTTTCTTTAACATGTTAGACACATCACATTTATACGGTTATGATGAGAGCTTTCGAGTTTACACTACACAAAAAGGTTTCAATTTATAGCCAAGAGGAGCTCAAGAGTCTGATGTCATTGTGTTTATAAATATTAGACTTAATATATAAAGATTAAAGTTTATAAAGATTAGATTATATTAGATTAGATAATTATTTAAATATTTTTGTATTCAATTTATTGCACATTTTTATACCAAGCGGTAGCACAACTATAATTATATGTGAAGTTATTTCGCTATTCTAAAACAACCCAGGCAGAGTTAGTTTTAGATTTCTGTTGAAAATATAGTATTTTTATTTTGCTGCTGCTGAAGTTAAATTGGTTTGTGGTTGTGAACATCCTGAGATTCAACACTTGTGAAGACAGTGTTAGCACCACAAATACAAAACACAAACACACACACACAATTTTCAGTTCTCAGCTTCATAAGATAGTCATCTATGTATGGCTGCGGAAACCAATATCTGGAGAATCGATTTTAACAATTACTATTTCATCTCGAAAGAACCACATAGTCAACTCTAGAGCATATACAAAAAACGTGATTATTTGTGAAGAATACGCTGGCTGAAAATCTCTTTCATCCTGATAGTAATCACTAAGTGGCCTGAATGTATTTATATATAAACATATATTCTGTAGAAGATGAAGGATCATAAGAAGTCCGTACAATCATTGTCCTAGTTGCCTGCAGAACTATGTATTTGCATACATTTGCGCACCCTGCTTGCGCAGACAGTCTTCCTTCATGAGCATTTTCCATTGGCTGTGTGGGTTTCATGTGTTTCAAAGGAGGCATGTCTTTGGTGCTCTGAAGGGAGGGCGGGATCTTATGCTCTCAAAGATCGTTTGCCATTGCTAACCTCTTTAATTAAAATTTACTTAAAATTCCCTACCCACCCTACCTTTAAAGAGTGAGTTAAAGAACCTAGCAACTCCTAGTAAAAAAACCTACAGTGTAGCTTTTAATCATTTCACCCAGTAAACAAAGACACAATGAGAAAGCAGCTTACCAATGAGGTACATGCCGATCCAGTCGCCAGCGTCCACCTCCTCTTTGATGTCCCAGCTGAGTGTGATGTCCTGCGTCTGGCCGATGGTGTAGCTGGAGGTGCTGACGGTGAGCGTGGAGCGGCAATGGGAGGTCACGAGGTCGGTGTCGCTGGTGGAGCGCAGCACAGCGGCTGCCAGCTCCTCGGATACACCATTCTGGAAGTCCACGTTAGGGAACTGCTCAGGGTTAAAGCTGTGCCGAATCGGGTCCTTACATCGCCGCCTGCCCTGAGATGCGCGAGATGGAGAGGCCATAGCTGCTAGCCCGAGAAACCTGCTCTGGTACAAGTTCTGAGAACACCAGAGAGAAGATCATGAAGCAAAACAGGAGATATTATAATATCATTATACAAAAACAAAAGGAACATATGGTGTGTGAATCCAGCCATGCAAGAAACCAAAAGAATAATCATGTCCTGGGGGCTCAGATGCTGCAGGAACGGCAGACTTTTCATGACCAGCTTGAGGGCCCGTTTAACACAGAATGATTTCATAACCTTGGATAATGTTTTCTAAAAGCTCTCTCAAAGTTATCAAAAATGTTTTTGCAGAAACGTTAGTAGAGCGTTATTTTAACGCTATATACCATAAAT
Source organism: Chromobotia macracanthus (assembly GCA_036877525.1). Lineage (NCBI taxonomy): Eukaryota > Metazoa > Chordata > Actinopteri > Cypriniformes > Botiidae > Chromobotia > Chromobotia macracanthus. The sequence continues at coordinate 2,581,473 of JAZGTH010000003.1, forward strand.
ATCAAAAAGTTCATCTTAAGCAGTTAGTGGAACATTTTAAAAACGTTACAGAATTAAAAAAGGTTTGAGTAACATTCTTATAATCTAACAAAAACATTAATAACATTAAATTCAGGGACATTCTGAATGTTCCTAGAACAAAGGCAAATATACAAAACATATAATGCATACGTATATAATGCGTAAAAAAGGCTAGAAGTCAGTCCAGAAAACTGAGCACGCGCTGCACACTGGAGTAAAGGAAAAGACAAAGGTCAGACTGAGCTGCAACACAGCCATAAATTTCATAAAAATAAATCATAAAAATAAAAATGTGAGTCAGAACTGTGGCATGCTGTTTTAGCATGTGTGTTCAAGCACACTGAGCTGTGGTGATGAAGTGAGTTTGTCATCTCCCCAATCTTGTCATTTCCACATTCTGCTCAATGAAATACCAAAATAAAGTCAAAAATAAAATTCAAATGATTCAAATGGCAGAATATTAATCGGAAAGATTTTCACTAGCTGTTCCCTTAAGGTCTCCACACTTGGCGTCCATCTTTTCAATGCCTCTGGAAAGCTATTTCAGTCATACAAAACCAAGTTCTATCTACTTCAATGGAGGAAGACAGATCTCTCTAAAATCACTGGCTAAGGTCACAATAAAACAATACTTCCGACCAACTATTACAGCTGACATCAACCATAAAGTTTGTTTATTAACATTTCAACTGCGCTATGAAAACATTTTCCTGATCGCTTTAGCTACTTCTCATGGATAGACTGTCAAGTAGCCTCAGAGAATGTTACTGATTGGCTCTTTCTTCTAGTGGGCGGGAGTTCCTTCATTAGAGGGGCCATATTGATCGTTACCCTTTCCTCCATTCATAGTAATACAACTGTGGCATCTTGTTAATTCTATAATCTTTGCTAGAATTCACTTTAGTAAATAAAACTCAGATCGACATTGACAGGGAATCTAAATACCGTCGAACTGTCTGCAGGAGTGATCACAAGCTGGAGGTCACCGGAGGGCAGAGGGGCGTAGGGTCCTGACTGATCTCAGAACATCAATAACGTCAGCACTACAGACACAGGGCTGATTATTTTAAAGGCTAACAAAAGGGCAGCTAACAATAGAGTGTGTTTACTTTAGTGCTAATGTTAGCTCTCCATTTTGCGGGTGAGAAAAACTGAAAATATAGATGCTGATTAAATGTTGTCATGCTGAAGCAAACTGACTCTTCCAGCAGGCGTGTCTGTGTTTACAGCGGAAAGAACGCTTTAATAACGCACCTTGCAATCGCACTGACACTGATAAATTAATTACAATTATTAAGGCTTGGGGGCAGATCCATTAAATACCATGTGTGTGTGTGTGTGTGTGTGTGTGTGTGTGTGTGTTTGTACACAGGATGGGTCTACATTAGTGGCAAAGCTTGTAGCTCCATGTGTGCCATGCAGAAATCCAAGAATCTTAATGCACTTATATAACGGAGCGCAGAGGCCTACGAGAGCCGGATATTTCTGTCCAGAATACAGAGAAACAGGATCAAGCTACAATTCTGTTACCAGCAAAATCTCACATATGTAATCTCCTACATGCAGGCAAATATATTTGCAGTACCACGGCACAGTACACTGCAGCATATCTGTATAAAGTTATACTGTAGATATAGGGCACGGTGTGTGGTATGCATACTACATAGTATGTAAATACTCAGCATGTATGGAATGTGCACAAAAGTTTTCTTTGGGGTGACTGGATGCTTTCAAACATTAAGCCAAGTTCTTCTCTGTAGGCTTTTCAGGTCAACTGTATTGTTTTAGGAATCAATAGATATATACATTTTTACTTTCGCAATACGTACATGAAGGAACAGAAGCTAAGTTTCTAATCTATACAAAAAATAATAATTAAATATTATTAAATAGTGCAGATATGAGCAGCTTTGATCTGGGAAATAATGTATGCTTGGCAACATCCCAACTAACATTTTTAGGTTGTGGGAACGTTTCCCTAACACTTCCATTAAGTTAAAAAACATGTTAAAAATGTTATTTTGAATGTTCTGTGAATGTGAATTTTTAGCCAGAATTCCGATAACGTTCCCTGTTAGCTGGGATGTACCTATAAATACAGACAATCGCCTGTAAGAGAACATGTGTTTTTCTCTCTTCTGAAGCTTTTCCGTCCCTTGGTGCTGATTTTGGAGCGGATCAATAGGCTGCTGGTCTCAGGTGAATCAATACTAATCTACCTCATCTCTGCTTCTCGTCTCATTCCTGTTCTCTCCACGACCCCCGAGTAATGAACACATGTTCCCAGCTACACGCTTAAAACCAGGTTTATTAAACGCCTCATGTTTCACTTATGACTTCTATTAGCCATCATTAATCATCATCATCATAATCGAATGTTAAAAGTGGATGAAAAGACCCTTGATTTTGTCCCAATTTGTGTGGATCATATCATCAGCAATAAGACATGTCAAAAGCAGTACAGTACAGTACAGTAGTGTACTGTAGCTTGTAGTCTTTGAGATCCTGTATCATCACACAGTCGATAACAGATCATCAGAAAATGATCTTACAGTGACCAGAGCGTTAGTTTACTGGCCTGGGCAGAGATCTACAAAGCAGGATGGTGGATGGCCCCAATTTATCAGGCTGGCAGATAAATGGATGTTCATCCTAAACTCACAGGATGAAGGTTGCAGGGTGGATGGAGGGATCAGATGTGGGGTGAGGATGATCAGATGTGGGATGAGGATGATCAGATGTGGGATGAGGATGATCAGATGTGGGATGAGGATGATCAGATGTGGGATGAGGATGATCAGATGTGGGATGAGGATGATCAGATGTGGGATGAGGATGATCAGATGTGGGATGAAGATGATCAGATGTGGGATGAAGATGATCAGATGTGGGATGAGGATGATCAGATGTGGGATGAGGATGATCAGATGTGGGATGAGGATGATCAGATGTGAGATGAGGATGATCAGATGTGGGATGAGGATGATCAGATGTGGGATGAGGATGATCAGATGTGGGATGAAGATGATCAGATGTGGGATGAGGATGATCAGATGTGGGATGAGGATGATCAGATGTGGGATGAGGATGATCAGATGTGAGATGAGGATGATCAGATGGGATGGGTGATATGGTGGATGAGGATGATCAGATGTGAGATGAGGATGATCATGATGAGGATATCAGATGTGATGAGGATGATCAGATGTGGGATGAGGATGATCAGATGTGGGATGAGGATGATAGATGTGAGATGAGGATGATCAGATGTGAGATGAGGATGATCAGATGTGAGATGAGGATGATCATCTGGGCCCGCATGCACAAGCACGTCCACGAAAACACGAGCGGGGGCGCGCACCGCACAAAGACGCGCGAGGCCGCGACCGATGCTCGACACAATAAAACAAAACAGCGTCACGAGCAGCATCACCATTACTGATCACACCCCGCAGACATAATAACATCACTCACCTGGGTCAGTATCACCTGCCGGTGATTCATCACCTTCACGTTCATACGGTGATCATCCGTGCCATACCATCCCGCACAACAGCCGCCCTTCGGTCACATTTGTCCCGTTTGTCGAGCCACCGCAGGATACGCTACATCCTCTTTACTGGGTACCAGGAGCGCGTAACCAATGGAAACGCTCCGTCAGATTCCGTTCTGTTTTTTTCTTTCAGTTACGACCTGTTTACGTCATCCACCCCGCCCGCGCACGCACGCACGTACGCACGCGCGCGCTTACGCGCCGTATGATTGGCCGCCGACTGGACGTCCGGGCAGCGATTGGCTTCTGATTGGATATCCCTATGGCGACTGGACGTGAGTGGATGTTGATAGGACGCGCGCACGGTCGGGAGTGCAGGCATTGAGAGCACAAGGGCTTCTGGGAAACGGAGTTTTCTTGATCGTAAATCATATTGCCGCTGCTGTTTATAGGAGGATGTTTGAGGGGACGGTTTTATGATTTTTTTCCAGAAACCTTTTTTGTGACGCTGATTAAAAGTCTGCGCATATAGGTGCAATATTTACATAAATATTTAGCTTCTGTGGAAGGTACAGGACTCTAAAATAATCATCCAATCATTGCATCCGGTCTGAATGCAATGATTGGTAACAATAAATTCAGATAAATACACTGGAAAAGCTGGAATATGGATGTGGAAGGGTGAGATTATAAAGTAGCCTAAAGATAAGAGGCACGTTATAAAGACTCATGGTTAGTGAATTAAAGGTTATAAATGGGTGCAATGAGTATGTGATAAGCGTTTGTGTAGATTGTTATCTTTTGATAAATGATGCTTTTTAACGTTTTTCTGTTAATTCGTGCCTGAAACAGAAAGGTGAATTCTTAGTTATCGCTGATAATCTGTCTGATTTGACGTGCTTGAAACATTTGTTATCTTTTATTTCCACAGAATTCTGCATGTGATTTCTTTAACATTTCCTGAGCATTCCTCACTCCCTCCCTCCACTGTAGTGAAAGTGCTAATAAAAATAAAACAACCCCACGTCATGCCGTCTTTTAACACTGGTCCTGTAGGCCATTATAAATCATATGTAAATCAGTTAGTGAATAATCCAGCACATTACTGAGAATCATTTAAGTGTCAAACATTAAAATGAGATATATATATATATATATATATATATATATATATATATATATATTCCTTTTGTTTTTTTAAGCAGAACATGTTATGCTTAAAATAAAGATCTGATCAGTGCTATCAGTTTTATCAACAGGATTCTGCACATCTGTACACATTTACACGACAGGAAGTTTGTTTATCTGAGTTCTTTGAAGTCAAAGAAAATGTGTTAGTTTCACTATTCAAAACAACAGGACACAGAAATTAAAAGATAATATCAGGAAGTTCCTGTTACTCTATTTGTTGTGAAATTAAATGGCAATAGAAGAAAGTGAATTAGCCCAATATATAAAACTCAGATTTTATTTTAACAAGCTATTTAGCGCAAAATATACATAAACATAATATTATGCATAAGTAAGGAGAGATCTGATGGCATATTGCAGAGGAACCTATAGATATGTTACACAACACACAATATGTTGCAAGAATAACCTTGCATCACAAAAGTCTGAAACAGTTAATTGTTTTAAACTCAGCTTTAAAATGCATTTAAATTTGAATGATTGATACACTCCAATACATACACGTATATTGGAATATTTAGGGGAAAAATATGAAGGAATATTTACAAATGGACCTGGTGTACAATACATTCGCTGAATATGGATAACAATAAACACGTGCTGTACGTTAAAAGAAGAATGATTCATATAATGCACTACACACAAACAGATTTTTTCTTCATAAAGCAAGCTTTCCACCTTTGAATTCTCGGCAAAACAAACCTGAGAACAAATGACACAACGTTAACCTTTTGAAAACAAACCAGAAGCAGTCACACTCACTGAATGCTCAGTAGTCAGTATTGGGGCTTCTGAAGGATGTGGTTCTGCTGCTTTGAGATGACAGAACGGTTATCTTCAGACAAGGGATACGCTTGGCCATAAGCTTCAGCAAATGGTTTTGAAATTTCTTTCCCAAAAATGTATAGAAGACAGGGCTGATGCAGCAGTATAAGTAAGCAATGTTTCGTGTTATGTACAGCGCGTAATCAAGAGTGTTGGAGCAGTGTGAGTGGTCTCCATAGGACGTATCGATTGCCTGGAGGAGGATGACCACATTGTACGGGGTCCAGCAGATAAAGAAGGCAAAAACGATGACAAAGATAAGCTTGACCGCCCTGCACTTTTCCGTCATGCGAGTGTACATGATTCTGATGGTTATGCGAATGTAGCAGTACAGGACAATGACCAGAGGCACCATGAAGAAAAGTAGGAACTGCTGATAATAGCCAAACAGCTGCCACTTCTGGAGGATGCTCTGAGAATAGCCGGTCATTTCACACAGCATCCCATTGAAACTGGGCTGCACATCATAAAGAACGATATCCTTTATACTAGCTAATGCACTGAGTGTCCAGACCGCAGCAGATGAGGCAAACGCATACACAGTCCGTCTGCTCTGGGCTGCTGTGATGGCATGGACCACCGCCAGGTAGCGGTCAAAGGTCATAAGTGTGAGGAAGAGGATGGAGCTGTTAAAGCCGATGAAATAAAAACTTCCAACCAGCTTGCAAAGGGTGGTACCGAAGATCCATTCCGAGTAGTGGTACACGGCCCAGAAAGGCAGACTGGAGGCGAAGATGAGGTCTGAGATGACAAGATTCAGCAAGAAGATGTTGGTGACTGTGCTCAGCTTTTCATACTTGTAGATGACACACAGCACCAGCGCGTTCCCCACCAGGCTCAGCATGAAGTTTATGTAATAAAATGTTGGTAGAAGTGTCGCACCAAATTGATTCAAGTCGCTGTTTTCGCACAAAACAACCTCATCAGTTTGGACATATGATTCATCTGTGGTCTGATTTGAGTCATTGAAAAAGAAGTCCAGGTAAAAATCGTAAGCCATTGTCGTCTGCATGGTTTTTGTGGTCCGATTGTGGTCTGTTGCAATTAGAAATAAACAACACACACAACATAAATAATGGTTTCTATACAGTTTGAAAAAGAATCAGGTCTGTTTTAATATCAGATCACCACTCACCAGCGTCCCTGATAAATGAGTGTGTCAAGCTCGACAGCTAGACTCAATGCGCACAACCACAACGTGGCTTACCAAGAAAAACGGCACATCCTGAAGAAGTGACTGTGAAGAGCATTAAACCTTGTCAGCGTTGCGACAACCCACAGACCTTGATAGATCAAAAAGTATAAAACATCATAGAAGCAAATCAGTGAAATGACTCCTAAATAAAGATCCTAAAGTGAAGTGAAGATCCTAAATAAAAGACATCTTCCAGCATTTAAACTGATTTAATATTTAATGTTATAATAAAAGTTTACAATTCAAATGGCAGCTGCACTTAATTAATTCATAAATGAAACAAATCAGATTCAATATTTCCTAAAGAACACAAGACCACAATCCTGTCCGTTTAAAAAAGAACATTAACAGGTAATAAATAGTAATAGTTCATGATCTTTTCACAAAACTAACTAGTCAAAAGCAGATACTAAAACTACCCCTATTACGAGTACTAACAAAGTCTACTGAACATCTTCAGAATTTCAAATGATTAAAAGTGTAATGAAATAACAAATATAGCTGTTAAAAACAGGCAAATAAGAGGGTTTAAAATAAGCCCTTGAGCAGAAGTGTTCTGGTGTCAGTACAGGTGATTAAAACGGCTTCACATCAGAGGTAGCTTGTTCAGGGCAGTGCAGTGAATACAGTAAAGAAATTCTTCTGTGACAGGACTTCAAATGAAATGACGACTGTGCAACATGTCTTAATAGCTGAATAAACTCGAACGCAAATGATGTTTGAGCTATGACAGAGGGGAAGTTTTTTTAGCACAACTGTAAATTGACAATGCTATGATTTCTGGATAGTAGTGCACCAGCCATTCATAAAGTCATACTCAAACTACGATGTGAAGTTATTTTTAGGGCCACGTTTAGCTAGTAGGTCGTAAGCACTGCGCAATGTGCAATTTATGACATTTAACGTTAGTTATTCAATAAGCAGCTTTCAAGTTTGTAAACAGACATAGTGTTGAAAAGCTGCACAATTCAGTTTTATCATCAAACTTTTTTGTCTCACTGACAATAGTAATAAATTAAATTTCCATTTGAATATGATATACATGACATATAAAAATAAAGTATATTTTGAAATTTATTTGAAAAATATTACGCTACGATTATGTTTAGTGGTAACTTAGACACAGCTGGTGCACTCGCCCCCTGACAACTTGAATGTGAGTATATATATGGACAGTTTGAATGGTATTTTAGCTCTATGTACTTTCATTGTTTCATTATACAGCCAGGACAAGCTGCTAAGCTCTTACACATATTAAATCACCTGGGTCAAAAATCAGCCAGAAACAAGATTCATTCAGATGAAGGATTACATCACACACAGTACAAAATTCTGACAGAAAACATACGTCACATATTTAAAGTCAATGTTCTTTAGAGGTTAAGAGTTCTTGAGGTCAATGCTGAGCAACACTGGCAAGATCCAACTGCCCTGTTGCTAGAAGTTAGGTCCTTTCCTGAAAGGATCATCAGGAAGACCATAGGACTGATAACAGGAAGAGGGGTCACAGACACCCATGGATCCTGGGGGCCCACGTTTGCCTGGAATGCCTGGAGTTCCAGGTTTACCTGGGGGACCAGAAGGCCCAGAATATCCCTCACCATCATCTCCACGTGGGCCCTGCAAACCTGCAGAGAAACAAACAAATAACTTCAGAAGGTACATCTCATGACTTCAGTCTAATAAAAGCATCTTAGTTGTTTTTACCTGGTGGGCCGGGTGGACCTGGCAACCCAACATCACCCTGTCCTTTAGCACCTTTCATACCCATTGGGCCAATCTCACCTAAAGGACAACATCTGAGTGAATCGTTTGCATATAGTTTTGAGCTTTAAACCAAACTGAGAATTACATTATGTTGGAAGTCGTTTATGATGTAAAGCGAGTCATTTCATTTTGATACAAAATGATTACAAAAATAAAATGTTTCTTTGTGGAGCAATATGCAAGATAGAATTATGCACAATTACACCAGGAACTTTTAACATTGACAAAATCAAATCACAGTAAACTAACACAAGAAAGCAGAAATAGCTTTCAGAAGAATTCAAAATCTGTGCCTCACCTTTTACCCCTTGTGCTCCCCTCATGCCTGTTGGACCTGGGTAGCCTGGAGCCCCTGCGCTGCCAGGGTGCCCTGGGGGCCCAGATGAGCCCTTTAGGCCAGGGGGGCCTGGATCACCTGGAGGCCCTTGTTTGGTTTCACAGTGTTGGCAACTTTGTTGGCCCATCACCTGCAGTAGCTGTGGCAGCTGACCTGTTGAAGGATTATTTAGAGAGATGATTAGAAGACATTTTGATCCTATGACTGAGCAGTGATTGAATTTTACATGCCAAATCTGATACCAAATATGTGCATTTACATGCCAAATCTGATACCAAATATGTGCATTTACATGCAGAATGTGATACCAAATATGTGTATTTACATGCATAATCTGATACCAAATATGTGCATTTACATGCATATAATCTAATAATGAATATGTGCATTTACATGCAGAATGTGACACCAAATATGTGCATTAACGTGCAGAATCTAATACTGAATATGTGCATTTACATGCAGAATGTGATACCGAATATGTGACTGATCGAGAGTTTTGCGCATTACTCTGAGTTTTCTTTGTATGGCTGTTCGTCATTCTGCTTCTGAGATGATTTACAATTACAGAACTGTAAATACTGTAATTGTAAATGTTTGTCTGTAAGGTTTTGCTCATTTCATTTAACAAGTCTAACACGCCTGACCGAACCGTCCTGCTCACTATCGGAAACATGAGTTCCAGTTTGCTGTAAATGTGGTTAAAATGGGGTAATTTCTGTAAAAGTGTTAAAAGCATAAAAAATAGCTTTGTGCTGCCTCAGTTCCTACATTTCACAATGACATTGGTCACAGATATTCAAGTTTTTTCTCTTTAAGAGAGAACTGAAACCTGCGTTGCTGCTCTTACCTCTCCTGTGCATGCACACATTACATTCATCATTGAGTAAACATGCAGCCAAAGCCTTAAAATTAAGTATTTTTTAAGCAAAATAAGGTATTATCACCACTAATTTAAGTATTTTGTATTCCTTTCTCTTTTAAAGTGGCAATTCATAACTTTTACCTCTCTACCACCATCTCTGTTTGAAACATAAAGTTGCAGGTTACTTTACGTACTTTTCTTTATGCATGTTGAAGTCAAATGAAGCCAAACTTACATTTCCCAGGAAATAGGCCCTGACAGCTCAAATTATAAATCATTATCATAGCCATATTGTTGTGAATCGGGGTAAGGTAAGGAGATCGTGTAGAACACTGAATTATCTACTTTAACCACAAAAAGTTACGGATTGCAGCATTAAGCATAAATCTCACAAAATGTATTTGTAAGTGAAATAAAGCAAAATACTCTTCTAAATATTTGAATAAACATTGACATGAATAGTTTAATCTAGGAGAACGTACTTTGTAGCACAGAAGCACAGATCTTCATTAGATGTTCCTCTGAAGGTGGCTTTCCCTGCAACAGTAAAGTCCATTAACATATTCTGTTCCTAATAAATGCTCATAGCTGGTAAACAGTATTATACTCACAGGTTTTCCTGGGTAACCTGGAATTCCTGGTTGCCCTGGTAACCCATCTAAACCCGGAGAGCCCCGAGATCCAGGTGGCCCTGATGGACCCATGTCACCCTTGATCCCATCAGCCCCTCTTATCCCAGGATCCCCTGCCACACCTGGCTGAGAGGGAGGAAGAGAAACAAATATCTTTCAGGGTCAACATTGTTGAAGAACAAATAAAGGAACCATTCAGGAATTGAGTGCTACCAAAAGTGACAAAAATGCCAAGATGTGAGGGTAGAAAATGCTTCCATAGTGAATTATTGTAAATTCGTAAAATGGAGTCCTGGGTTTTGACATCATCACTACTAGATAAATTGTTTTACAAACTGGAAAAATACGCCCTTATAAGGATAAAAAAAACTGTCTGTCATTGCAGGGGGCAAATACCATCCCACTGTTAAAAAGTTAATCACTGACACTGCTTCACACTGCACTTTTACAATTGCGACGGAGTTGCAAGAATGTTAAAGAAATGTCATGTACAACATTGTAACCATAAGGCTTGTTTAGTCTGTGACTAAGGAACTGGAAGACCCTCAGATAATGAGGGGAAATGGAATTCTCAACAGGAATTCTCAACAGGAATTCTCAGCAGGAATTGGTCTTAACAGTATTTAAGTTTTAATACCTCTCCTTTGCTTCCTTTAGGGCCCGCTTCACCCTGTTGAGAACGACAGAGTTTTATTAATATACAGTAAGTCTGAATGTATCTGTCATTTTCTGACAAACAGAAACCCCATTTACACGCACAGCAGTGCGACACCTTTGCTGCGAATCTGTGGTGTATACGCAAGCAGATTTTTGCAGGGTTTGAAGAAAATGCGAGCGCTGCTTGCCTGTGCAAAAACTCGCAACCATGACACTGAAATATGGCGTGTGGTTGACAAAACGTGGTTATGAGATTAGTAACGTTTGTCTCTGTAACACATCGCTGTGCAGTTGCATTTTCACTCAACTAGTACAGCATAGCACTAGCAATGCCAAGGTAATGGGTTCAACTCTCAGGTAATCAAATTCCTAATTCAGTGTAAACCGTGAATACACGTTAAGTGTCTTAGGATAAAAATCTTCTGAACACAAATTGTAGTTCCCAAATCATTACAGTAAAGTTAGAACGTTTTTAATGTTGTGTATCATATATATCAAAAACTTTATTTGTAAGTTGTAATTGGGACATTTTAAAAACATTACAGAACAGAAATGCAATAATGTTCTTATAGCCAAGCAATAACATTAATACAACGTCTAAAAACTGATGTTTTGATATTCCTAGAACTTTCAATAAAACGTTTTTAACATTTTGTTACTTTATGGAAATGTTATGCAAACGTTTTTACAACATAAAATTGTTAGCTGGGAGAAATCTGGTCTGTAGACTCCTACCTTAATGTAAGTTTATGGGATTTTTTTATGATCCTGTTTTTCTGTCCCATAAAACATCATTCCTTAGCATACAGCTCTGATAAAACATTATGGTTACGTACATGTTTCCCAGGAACTCCAGGCTCTCCCAGGCTGCCTTTCTCGCCCTGAAAGGAGAGGGATTATTAGAATAGGGTAATCAGAACATTACGGTAACATTGCACTGGACAGGTTTTCTGGACCAACCTGGTCCACTGACTAGTTTGCTGGTTAAGAGCTTGCTATACTGGTTTAGTAATCACATCAGCACTAACTGGCATGAACCCACCTGGACCAACTAAAAGTCGATGATGATGTCAGCTTTTCTTGGGCAGGATGAAGTTGCATGACACAGATTTTAACTTTCACATGACTGTGAATAAAGAGCGTGTGCGTGTGTGTGTGAAAGTCTGTGTGATCTTTGTAATTCGAAATTCTTGTTAGAAACAAGCGTTGTTTGCATAAGGCTTAACACCTTTTGCTTCCTCTTCTCTCTCTGTTTCTCTCTGTCTATATATGTTCCAGTGAGACAGAGAAAGAAAATAAACGGCACAAATGGTACACAGTGCTGAGCTGTTACGCTACCTGACTTCCCTTTGGTCCGGACGATCCTGAATCACCCTGCAATAAAAAACAGAGGTCACAACACAGAACCCGGCAGAGAGACCCAGAGTATCTCCATAATGAATCATGTTAAACTGATGACGGTTGTTCTACACAGGTCACTCTTAATAAACATGCTGAAGATATTTAATGCAATACAATACATATATACTTCTATAGCACATTAAAAACAACCAGCCATCGATCAACATGTTCTTCAGAATAAATGAATACAATAAAATATATGATATACTGTTCACTCTAAGAATCAGATCTAAACGATATGCTGTAAATATACAAAGTTTTCAAACCAGGCGTACCTTATGACCTTTAAACCCTGGTAGACCTGTAATGCCAGGAGAACCTTGAATGCCAGGCTCTCCATCCAAACCCTGCGGGCAGACACACACACACACAGACACAGACAGACAGACACAGACAGACAGGCACAGACAGACAGACACAGACAGACAGACACAGACAGACAGGCACACACAGACAGGCACACACAGACAGGCACACACAGACAGGCACACACAGACAGGCACACACAGCACACACAGACAGACACAGACAGGCACACACAGACAGACATAGGCAGGCACACACAGACAGACACTCAGAATCAGGGCTGAATTCAGCAAACAGTTGCAACACTTTTTTCATGTAGTATTTTAGCGCAAAAACCACCACAATCCAAAAAACGCTTCACACTTTATAAAGCACAGTTATTTTGTTGATATCAATTGTCACACTCCTACACGTAAAACATTCCCCATCTCCCTCTTTTGACTGTCAGATGTTTTCCGCCATTTCATAACCGCTTGAACTTAATGAGAAACTAATGTGCAGGGCGTTGGTTCTTGGAGGCCTGATATTGCACCTGCTATTCAAAGTTATTTCCTGCAGCCAGAACAGTAAGCTGGAGGTGGATGTCACATCAGGTGATGATCTAGTATCTTCACACCTTTGTGTGTGTGGAAACCCCCTTCCCTCAAAACACTCACTTTAGCACCAGGTGGTCCAGGGAGACCATCATGTCCTCGCGACCCAGAATTCCCCTGTAAACAAGCAAGAGTTTCACTCGACGGCAATAAAACTACAAAGTAATGAACCTTATAATCATGGTAGCAAGTGAAACGATAAGGTTAAGAAGTGACAGTAGAAACAGGAGATGCATGCATATGAATTCATGTACACACACATATTTAGCTAAAGAATATATTTAGCTAATGAATATTTACCTTTGGACCAGGAGGGCCTTGTATGCCAGGTGAGCCAGCGGGGCCTGTGGGTCCCTGAGATCAATGACTTTTAATTAATTTTACATAAAGGGAAAATTAAATTGCTAATACATGTAGCATGTTGTATGTTCCCATACCCGTTCTAAACAGGCTGCACTTTATGAAAACTGATCAACAAAATCTTTTTGTGGCTAAACTACAAAACTATTGATCAAGAAACTGATACCGATATTGCTTCTGTACAATTCAGCAATGACCCAGCTAACAATTTTAGGTTGTAAGAACGTTTCCATTAAGTAACAAAAACATTTTGATGTTCTAGGAATGTTCAACACATGCAGTTTTTTAGACGTTGTATTAACATTATTGCTTGGTTAAAACACTCCACTAACTACTTATGAATAATGTTTAGCAATATATAATGTTTAAAACATTCTACAAATGTTATTGAAAATTTTTGATACGTGTCAGAGAACATTAGCCAATTCCCTGTCTAATGTTCCCTGCTAGATGAGGTATCAATAAATTTCAGTTTACTGTAGAAATTCCTGATATACCTGCTGTCCCACTGGTCCAGTAAAGCCGGCCGGTCCTGGCATGCCTCGCTGGCCCTGTCACAACATTTTTTGTTATGTAACACCCAATATCAAACACAACACGATCAGAATCAACACTCTAAAAATAAGATACTCCACAGAAATGATATTAATAACACTTGTAAATAGTAGTAAAATTAGTCATTTTTACTTTACCTGAGGTCCAACAGGACCCACCTCTCCAGGGAGTCCACGTATACCCTAAAGAAACAAACAAACAAAAAATATTGTACCAGATAGCAATTTTAGGTTGTAGGAATGTTTCTCTAACATTTCCATTAAGTACCAAAAACGTTAAAAAAGGCATTTTGAAAGTTATAGATTTAGGATTTTAAGGCAGCTTCATCCAGTAATCAAACCTACTAGTAACCACACAGAATACCCCAGCACTGACAACTTTTGCACCAGGAAACATTCAAACATTTTTCAATTCTAAAATTATTTAAAACGTTTCACTTGCAGCTTAAGAATAACATTTATAATATTAAAAATGTTGGAATGTTGTGTAATATACAAAAATAATAAAACTTCTACTAACGTTACTGCTAAAACTTTTTTTGATCATTTTGAGAGAATTTTAGAGAACATTAGCCAACGTTCAGAAAATGTAAAAATATACTTGGCCATAGAGTTTACTATAACTGTGGTCTCTCTGCTTTTAACCTGGTGCTGTGTTGCTATTTCAGTGCCAGGCCACATCATTTCACATGTGAAGTGCAGGCGAGCACGGCTGCATTTATCTGTGTGGTAATTACACACGAGTGGAACATGATGACAGATGAAGAGCAAACATGAGGCACCTACAGCTGATATACTCGATTCCTCCATCCAAAACTCTCAGCCACCTTGGAATGTTGTAAATGTTTCTTTCAAATGAACCAGATTTGTGTGCCATAAACAGGAAGACCAGTCCCCAAAACAACTTAAATAAAGGCATGTGGAACTGTTCAATTACACCTCAAATGTTCCTCTGCAAACTTTACACACCCACAGACATAAAAGAGAGTGAAAGACAGAGCAAGATGGAGATAGATAGGGAGAGAGAGAGATGATGACAGAGAAAGAGAGCAAGAGAGAAAAAGGGGGGCGAGAATAAAAAAGATAGAGAGAGAAGGGAAAAAAGAGAGCGAGAGACAGAGAGTGCAGGAAGTGAGCATTTATTGACATTAAAAAATCAGTTCCTAGAAATACTTTTGTTTCCACCTGCCATCTGCTCGTGTTTTACTCAAATAAAAGCAGTTCTGCAGGAAAAAGAAAGGTTCAGACCACAACCTTAGAGAGAGGGAGGTCTCGATTAACCGCTCTATTAATCACATGACATCGGGCAGACGTCTATGTAAAAGTTTCCTAGGGTTGCTTTTAGTATCTGGGCTTCTAAAAGCAGAACCTGCTGCTTGCCAAAATACCCCCACAAAAGCGAGCACTTCCTATATAAATCCCATACATCAAACTAGGCCATGGATGTAAAAAAATTTACACTGAGACCTAAAGCACATCACTTCACATCATCAAGCTGAAACAAGAATGAAAACGACTTTAATTGAAGTCACAAAGGATCTAAAGTCACGTCAGTTTATCTTCTGACCTTCAAACCACATTCAGTTACAACCTATGGTGCAATACTGCTTTAAAGTTCAGCCTGAAAAGAGAAGTTCATGTACTATGGTGTTAAGATGTTGTGATGTTGTCTTGTGAATCATTAAATATTATGTGCAATACAAGACAGACGTCGTTTACGGGAGAAGGGGAGGCTAATACTTGTGATTAAAGATTACGAGGGCACATGAAAAAAACATGCACAGATAAATAGTTTATAATAAACACAGCAATATTCCATGAAAAATAAGAATAGTATATTTTGATTTCATGGTGACTAAGTTTCGGGACTTACGAGCAAAACAAATGCTTCTCTCAACTAATAGTGATGCATGTAACAGCAAACTCTTCTTATACACGCACGTCTTCTTTCAAAACATGCAAACAATTCAGCAATCAGACCATTTTCTTTCGAAGCAACACCTTCGTAACCACAACCATAAAACTGCAGATCATCATAATTTCATTACAAGCTCTTCTTGTCCATCACAAACTGCACATTAAGACTGAAGATTTCCTCTTCTAATAACTCAATGACATTTAACTGTTGTGTGAAGTGGAAAGATTCGTGTTCACACAGCAGTAGGTCACGCAAAGAAGCTTTCACAGAAAAAGCTGACTGTGAAACATGGATGTCAAGAGTTTAAGAGGCAGAAACAATTTAATAACTCCTATATGACAAACTACAGAATTTCAAAAGCTTTGCAGCTTGGACACCTACGGGTGACTCAGTTTCAAGGCGTTTTAAAATAAGACTAAGACGTCATCTGTTATGAAATGTTTTCCTTCCTCATAGAGCTGCAGTGTCCAAGCGCAGGATTCATGGGGAAACTTCATGATTTTAAATTTAGTTAGGCTATATTAAGTTTAGTTATAAAGTAAAGTTAGGCCTGCTAGTGTACATCATCTTCTGATGAAGACACAATTGATGAAGATAAGGACATAAACTCACAGGGATTCCTGGTTCTCCATCAGATCCAGCCGGACCTTCATCTCCTTTCTCTCCCTGAATGGAAACATAGTGGTGAAACATTAAAATTACATTGTTTATCTGTTCATGTAAACAACATTAAAATGTGATTAGAGTATCTGACACCAGCAAGACTGTAAACAGGAGTCAGATATAAATAACACTGATTACAGTCTGAAGCATGAGCAGATTACACAGATAGCAGATTAGACTACTTTTATCTGGAGATTTAGATCAATTCGAAATACATTTTCCAACATTATTTTAACCATAACTACAACATTAGGGTATCACACGCAGTAACCTCAGTAATAAGAAGCATGAGAAATATGCTTAATTAGAATAAAAATAAATGTCAAAACATAACATTTCATACCCAGCTAACAATTTTAGATTGCGAGGACGTTTCCATAAGGTAACAAAAATGTTAAAAATGTTATATTGAAAGTTCTGGGAACGTTCAAAACGTCCAGTTTTTTAGATATCGTATTAACATTATTACTTGTTTTAAGAATTTGTTTTAAAATTCTGTAATGTTTTCAAAACGTTTCACTAAGAAATTTAGACTTGCGTTTTTGATATATGATATATAACATTTAAAAATTGTTCTGCTAACGTTACTACAAGAACTTTTGATAACTTTGAGAGAACATTAGCCAGCGTTCTGAGAAGTTTTAGAATCAGAAGTCAACTTTTTTCCCCATAGGTTACATTTTTAACCCACTTCTCACAAACTGAAGAATCAAATGTTAAAAGCGCACATCCTAATTGTAAAGTAAGCATGAAATTTAAGATGCTCTGTCATTAAAATCTTAACATGTTACACCCAAAAGTTATCTAAAGACTTTTATTTAATTTTTGAAGTTAAATTACAAGCCATACACATGTGGGAAGGCTGGTGAGATCTGGGCTGTGGCTGCCCATCATGTGAATTTAAAAATAGTGCTCATGGTTACATGTGCATGTAATTTGTGTATGGTGAAAACACACCTGTCAGAAAATATGCCATGTCCCACATTCTGCATGAGATGCGGGGTGTGTTCCAAATACCCCATGCCATACTACTCACACTTTTGCACTTATGCTATATGTAGGCAGTACTGTATGTGAATCTTTTGTATTTTTGCACGTCTAACAACAACAATACTCTTTGAAACAATACTCTTGAAGCACACCCAGCTTATGTTGTAAGTATGTTAACATGACAAAAGTTATTTAAAAATCTTAGGAACATTCAAATGTCCAGTTTTAGGCGTTGTATTAACGTCATTTTGTTTTTTAAATTATGTAACATTTTAAAATGTTCCACTAAGAATACCATTATTGATATATGACATACTGCAAGAACATTTTGATAACAGAGAGAACTTCTGAAGAACATTGAAGTCAACATTTTGAGAATGTTCGCTGTCATCTGGGATATGTTATAGTATACAGCAAGCAGTTGGTTAGTGTTCCCTGAACAGCCCTAATGAAGTATGCTTATGCCTAGACAATTAACATGCAAACTACATATAATACACACACACACACAGTATATTACATGCAAACAGTACAAACACATGGACGGAGGCACTGACATTTGGAAAGACCTCACACAAAGCATGTTCTTAAAACATGACGAACAATAATTGTACCCTATACCATCCCTCTTCAATTATATCCAGCAGAAAGACAATTTAAAGGAGTTTATAAGATTGCACATATCTTTTAACCTTTTGGTGGTGATTTTATGCACACCCTCCACTTTTGATGTGAAAACTTAAACATGGCCCTACATCTCTTTAGATAAAATCTGACCGCTGCACACAGTCGTCAGTGGCTCTTGAGTTCTGGTGTCAGTGGGTTTTAGTCTCTTTTTACAGTCCACATGCATGTGCGCCTTCATGTCGTGATTAAAGGCTGTTTTTGTGCAGCTTGTGCTGCGGGAACCCACCCTTACAAGGGACTGTTCCTCTGGCACACCACATGAAACCAAGTGCTGGTTAACTAATCATCCCTCAGCAGTCTGAGGAAACACAAGGTTACCACTAGAGTGAGCAATTCTGTTTCACATCCAAAGAGGGAAGGGCAGAACATGCTTAAAACGCTAAAAAATGCTAGAAAACACCAATCTGGTGATCCAGTCCAGTTCCATTTACTCCCTTCATGTCCTTCATCAATCCATCATTTACTCGCCTTCATGTCATTTCAAGCCTGTATGACTTTTTTGCTTTACAGAAACACAAGCAATAATATTCTGAAATATGCTGGTAACCAAACAACATTGCCACCCACTGACTTTCTAACCATAAAACCACTGAGACATTTCTTAAAATATCTTCTATTTTGTGTTTTACAGAAGAAAAACATCACACAGGTTTTGAATAACATGAGGGTGAGTAAATGATGCTAGAATTTTCATTTTGGGTAAACTGTCCCTTTAAGTTAGTTTATACCTTAAACAAAAGGTTTATGGAGCTGCATTTAAAGGTCACATATTTCAAACAGACCCAGAAACAAAGCTGAACACACACTGAGCTGAGCAAGGAACTCAAAGCCATTAGCAATAAATGAGCTTCATTTAGTGGGGCAGTAAATGGCAGTGCGGCTCACAGATGTTGAGACAGACGCAGACATCTGAGTGACAAAACTACTTCATGTCCCATCTTGAACATCTCAGTTTATTCTCCAAGCAACTACACAGACTGACAGACAAGCAGGATAGCCTATCAATGCATTCAGGCCAGATGAAATGATTGGACAAACATTTTGTGGTTCTGTGCCTTCCACAGAAGATACATACATGTTTAAATATAATTATACAACTTAGTGATTGCTGTCAGGATGTGAAGAGACTTTCAACCAGCATAACTAAAGTGTTTCTGGAGAAGATCACCTACCCTGCCGTTAAGTGAATCTTAACTCAAATCTCCCTCAGCTGAACCTTCTGCACCTCTGTGAGTCATTTTAAAAACATTTACAAAGTCCATCACATTTTGAATTTTTAATATTCAGAGTGACATTCCTAAATATTATTGCTGGTTTCCAGTTTATTTGCAGAAAAACTCAAATGACTTCTTTTCGCACAAAGTCAACATTTAGTCGACCATGCAATCAAACACAAACTTCATAAAGCTCCTTTCTGCTTCTATTTATAACAATACAAAAACATTCACCTACAATAACGCTAAACTTCAGCTCATGTACATGTAACTAACACACAATAATTCAGCTGCCATCTGTACAGGACCACATATTCGTATACAACAGGGATCTGTACTGTGTTATTGAGCCATCGCAATCATGGCATTTAAAGTTATATATATAGACTTTTGGGCATGTCTGTCTCCTCCTGGCGAAAAGCTAAGAAAAATGTCACAGGAAGTAAAAAAGGATAGAATATGTGACCACAAATATGCACTTAAAGCCTAAAATAATCCAGCATGCTATTTGCTAACTGTGTGATCTTATCCATAAGACATCTGACGGCTTACACCCTGTGATGCTTGAAATACCATGAAACAGTGGGTGTATTGTTGAGTTTAAACTCTGTGTAAGGTTATGAGTATGGGTACACCACAAAAACAGGAAAGTAACTTAACTGATCACTGAAAGTAGAAGACTAGTTAGTAGTTATAACATTAACTAGTACCGGCAGTAAAATTATGTTTTACCTTAGGACCAGAAAGACCAGGTAGACCAGGTACCCCAGGTTCACCCTGCAGGTGAAACAAACTGTTATAATGCACATAATTAAAAAAAATAACATTTAAAAAGCACAACAGAGTTCTTACAATTGCTCCAGGTTTTCCAGGCAGACCCATTTCCCCTGGCTCTCCTGGGATTCCCTACAAGTTCAAGATAGTTTGGATTAGCGTCTGTCATGTTTTGCAAACATTTACTGGATTAATACATTTAATGAGATATATTTTAACCTTGATTCCATGCATTCCATAGTCACCTAAATCCAGTCTGGAAAATCCAGTGCCCTAAAGAGGATTTATTTTAGTTATTGTGGTTTCTGCTTACTAGACAATCAGGGAAAACTACAGGAAAATAAAGTGTACAAAATACTTCCTATGTAAACAATTTCAGTTTACACAGTCCTCAACTATTTCTGCTCTGTGACCCTCAGGCTGCAAACTTCTAAAGAACTATATATATATATATTAAACATTTAAACATTTACTTATACAGTAAGTATTATTACTGTAATAAATAAATAAATAAATAAATAAACACACAAGCTATGCACTAATAGAACTATACATTTAGATCATAATGCATAAATAATACAGTTTATTCAGATATAGCCAAAACTCATCTGTAATTTTGACAGTCAGTTTGACACTTACTGTGGGCCCTGATGGACCCGATGGCCCCGGTGGCCCCATTTCTCCCTGTTAAAAGATTGAAACAGTAATACACTTAACAACATCACTGTAGTTTACATATGACAAGACTGAAACATGCATATGACAACATATGAAACATCCAAATAAGCTCCAGGGGGCACATCTTGCCCCTTGTACGAAACAAATTATCCTAATAATTTACACAGTCTATCCACTTTCTCTACAGGTGGCACTTACTCTGGGTCCACCAAGTCCCCGCTCCCCCTTTTGTCCAGGTTCACCGGCTTCACCCTGTGCAGTAATGTGAAAGAATGAAGTAACATAAAACTTTGAGGACATCTGAATATTGATGTTGTAACTGATGTTTTACTTTCTGTCCATCTCGACCAGGCTCTCCAGTTGCTCCTTTCTCCCCTGGCTTCCCCTGGTGGACAAACAGATCACTACAATTACTAATGCCTCCTCATCTGCATATGTTATGTATATGAATTAATCCTGGCTTCTCATTTCCCGCAGCTGGAACAATCAGAAATAAAACAGAGATACTGACACACAGGTAATTAGAGAAAACAATGCTGCTGTACTTACAGGTTTCCCATCAGGACCAGGTGGTCCTTCTCTGCCTTTCTCTCCTCTGAAGCCCTGAATTCAAACAGGAAGGAGTCGGTAGGATATACATTACGCTCCCTACATGAATTCTGTGGTAACAGTTTGAGAAACAAAAGCTAGCAGCTAACAACAGATAGCAAATTCTGTAGCCTTCTAAGAAACTTTGATTTGATTAAAATCAAATAAAATCAAACGTCAGCACTGCATGAAGATTACACAAGCTGAAATTGCACTGTGGATAGTTAAAACTTAATAGATAAAACAAGAGAAATCTTTATAAATATAGTTATTTTAAAACTGATTTTAAACATGTTCTATCTACCCAGCTAACAATTATAAGAATGTTTCCCTTTTCATTAGTTACAAATGAAATTTTGTAATTGGACTGGGCATTCAGTCCAATTCGGCAAACTTTTTCACACAATAATAGTGTGTACCATGTACCATGAGTTTTGATTTCATCTCTCTGTGATTATGTATATAAGACTAAACACTATTTCTGTCACATGACGGACCATTAGCATTGTTGCTGTCTTGGCACAGTTTTGGAAGACAGCATTAGGATGAAAACTCTCACCATGGGTCCTGGTAAGCCGGGCAGGCCTGGTTTACCACTGGGACAATCACAACCATCTACAGGAGCAGAGCGATCCAAAGGACACTGGAGACAAAACACAGCGACAACACCAGATCCAAACACCTAAATCTACACCCAAATAAAACAGATTGATATAAACAGAATAGTTGGTGACTCACCCTCTCATCGTCCTGTGAAACAGAGAAAGATTCATTAAGATTCATCCAGATGATATTAAAATCATTTAATTAAGCAGAACATATTCTCTGAACCACATCTTTGCTGGACCTGGAGCAACACTCCTATCAGCCAATCAGATTTCAGGGTTGGAATTTAGGATGGAATTAGGGTTTGGATGAGGGTTGTAATTGTTGAATATGAATGTTGTCCCAGGAACAACATGTGCAACTTGGCTGTATCGCATTCTGTGGCACAGAACCGAATCAGTCTCACCACAGAAGGAATTTCACATGCTGTTTCTCTCTCGCTCTGCAGAGGGTCACAGTAAACACGCAGTTTCTGGAGCACGATCTGAAATTTAAACACAACAGACAGCACAACATTTAGCGTTAGTTCTCTGGACAATTACCCAGCTAAAATGTTAGGTTGCAAGAATGCTTCCCTAACGTTTCTATTAAGTAACAAAAACGTTACAAATGTTATTTTGAAAGTTCTAGGAACATCCATTTTTTTTGCTGTTGTATTAACGCTATTGCTTGCTTATAAGAACGTTACTCAAACATTTTTTAATTTTGTAATGTTTTTAAAATGTTCCACTAACAACTTAAGAATAACACTTTTGATATATTTGATATATAACATTAAAAAAGTTCTACTAATGTTCCTGCAAGAACATTTTTGATAACTTTGGGAGAACTTTTAGAGAGTGTTGGCCAATGTTCTGAGAACGTTCCTTGTTGGCTGGGTTAGTTAGTATCTGGTTCAGCACAGTTAGATGGTGATCAGACAGAATCAGAAGGTTGAAGTTACTCACGGGGGCTGTTGTGTCTACAGTGACTTTCTTGGCCACCTGAGTCTTCCCGTTGATATAGATGGGCACCACTGGCTCCAGCAGCTGCTCCTCCACATATTCACCATCTATGAAACACTTGATGCGTTTGGGTTTGACCAGGAACTTCAGCTGGTGCCAGTGTGTGTCAAAGAGCCTCTGTGGAGACATTATAAATAGACGTACAAATTAGATCACCCCATTTATGAAAGCAAAATACACATCCTAACACACAACTAAACTGCATATGGGATAAATATTAATAATATTATTTTAATATGACTTGCATACTATGTAGGTCACCATTCTTTTCCCATTGTTCCTGAAACAACATTCTATCAACCAATCAGATTTTAGGATTAGGTTTAGGGTAATTGTTATGTTTAGACTACGGGTGGGTTAGGGTTTTGTACATCGCTCTTATTAACCAATCCTTTCCCTCTGATTTGAAAGGTAGGTTATAGTTAGGATTTAGTTAGAAAACTGTTGCAACCACTGTTTTTCTTTATGTGTAGTAATAATGAAGTGTGATTTTATGAACCTTGATCCCTCTGTCATTAAATATGGCAATCTGCTCTTTCTGCAGACTGCTGGTGCAGGTGAAGGTGACGGATTTATCCGCTCCATTCACAGTCACAGCCATCTGTCTGACCCCGTCCTGAGATAACACCCTCATGAGGTCGAACTTCATCCGGTGAGCTGGGGTCTTCAATCGCAGGGTGGCTACAAACACATAGGCTGGTGGAAGACCTTCTGGAAATATCTCTCTGTGAAGAACATCAGTTTGTCAAGGGTTGTGAAGGTCAACGTACCCTAAATCAGCCACACTGATTCCTGCAACACCTGACCTACATTATCATGACATCACAGTGACATCATTTAAAGAAACGGATATCTCTAAAATCAATATGGTCTTTATTGTTGTATCAATTTCACATGACTTGTCCTTGTGTCCTGAAGTCAGACAATAGCCTTGGGTGAGAAATGGGACCAAAAAGATGTTATTCTCTAAAATAATGAGAGCAGAGTGACTTAAAGATGCAATTCGTAATTTTTTTGGTTAAAAATAAACAAAAAAATCACCAATTAAGCAAGTACATGACAGATCAGTGTTACAAACGGTCTCTTTACCGTAGTTTATAATAATGATTGATAAATCAGAGCTTGATTTTGCAGGAAATGTCAGTCTGGCTTCATTTGACTTCAACATAAGTATGTAAAGTAACCTGCACATGTTTCAAACAGAGATTTCAATAGAGAGGGGAAAGATACGGATTGCAGCTTTAAATTGTTGCTTTATTTTCATGCTCCTTTGACATCTTTAGAACATAACAGCTTCATTTTCAAAGTAATGAAAAATGTAAAGAAAATCAACTGGGTTTGAACAACCTGTGTGAGAAAATGATTTTTATTTTGTATGTTATTTCTTTCAACACTGTGACTGTATGTCTGAGCGCACACTGTTTAAAGATTAAAAGTGCAATTCAAATTGAATTGAGTTCTTCAAAGCATCAGTGACATGACAAAGGCTGCAAAACCTTTCATGGATGTAATTGGAATATTTACTATTTTAAATGTATGAAAAACAATGAATAAATAATAATTATCATGATCTATTGAGGTGCCAGAAGAAGAATCACCTGGTGTTCTGTGTGATGTCCAGACGAGGGCTGAGCATTGAGGCTCTCTCTGATATCAAAGAACCCTGAACCGTTTGGGCCAGCTGCTCTATGTTCATCAGACTCATCAGATCAAAGCCCTTCTGATCGTTCACCGTCCCAGAGATCCGTCTCGGACACACAGACTCTGTTCATGAAAGAATGTAACTGCTCAATTCACAGCTCCATCTCAATCACTATGACACTTAAAACATCCCAGCTAACAATCTTAGGTTGTAAGAACATTTTCTTAAGTAACAAAAAGGTAAAAACGCACTTTAGAATATTCTAGAAATGTTTAAAATATTCAGTTTTTGGAAGTATTGACATTACTGTTTGGTTATAAGGACGTTATTTAAACATTTTAAAATTCTTTTGTCAATATTTCACAAAAAATTGTTTTGTCAATATTTCACTAAAAGCTTAAGAATAACGCTTGATATATAACGTTAAAAAAACGTTCCACCAACTTTCTTGATAATTTTAAAACCACTTAAAGAATGTTAGCCAACGTTCTGAGAGCGTTTCCTGTTGGCTGAGATCAGATATCATATCACTCTGCCAATATTAGCATGTAAACCTTTAGAGAATGATAAAAAATAAATGATAAATGAGATCAATTAATTCTTTTTCTTAGACAGCAATAAGATTAAATAGAGAACAAATCAATACTTTTGCATAAGTATCTTTCATGTCACAAAAAAGTCCTAACAATCTAACCTGTGTGTGCTCTGGAGTCTGAGAAGAGATCTCAACGTCTCAGATCTGTGCACAGATTTACCAAGATGTCTGGAGATTAACCAAAGCCAACCCCTATATATTCTTAACATAAAACATTTCTCATCAAATTGTTATTGTGCTTTCATACATTCTCATACATTGTATAGCTCTGCAGTCTGACTGTATGTCTGTATGTTTCTATTTTGGTGTTCCTGTAGCTCAGTTGGTAGAGCATTACATTAGCAGCAAAAGGTTGTAGGTTTGATTCCCAGGAAATACACGTACTGACAGAAAAATAATAACAATGGATAATTTGGATAAAAGCGTCTGCTAAATTTACATTTACGCATTTGGCAGATGCTTTTGTCAAAAGCGACTTACAGTACATTCAAGTTATACATTTTGTAAGTACGTGTGCTCCTCTGGAAATCTAGTATGTTTTACACAAATATAAATTGT
Organism: Chromobotia macracanthus; assembly: GCA_036877525.1. Taxonomy (NCBI): domain Eukaryota; kingdom Metazoa; phylum Chordata; class Actinopteri; order Cypriniformes; family Botiidae; genus Chromobotia; species Chromobotia macracanthus. The sequence continues at coordinate 2,607,587 of JAZGTH010000003.1, forward strand.
GTTTTCTTGTCTGCAAAATACTGTAGAAAAAGCAAACACACATGGCCAAAAAAAAGCATTAAACGAATGCTAATGTGTGACATCCCTACTGTGTCATAACTGTTACAGGTCTGTAGGTTTCAAATTAAGCACGACTCACCCTCGCACAGTTTCTGCTCCATCACATCCCATATACTAGAGATGGAGCTGTAGTTCTCCACATGCAGAACATATGTAGAGGAGGGTTTGTTAGCCACAGAAACCAGCTCAGCATTCGTGATCTCATTTCCCACACCAACTGCGAACAAAACAATGTTCTGCGCTCTAGCCTCCATAGCAGCGTCCTCCACATCATCCTGTGAACGTCCGTCTGTGAGGACCACAGCAATGCGGTTCCTGGCAAACTGTGAGGTGTGGTTGGGCATCCCGAAGACATGGTCCGTGGTGAACTTGATGGCACGGCCCGTCCGCGTGTTGCCCCCCAGGTATGAGATTGAGGAGATGGCCTCAGTGAGTTCCTGACTGTTCTGATGCTTTCCCAGAGGGATCTCCAGTCGAGGTGTGTCGCTGTACTGGACGACTGCCACCTGAGTGTGCCTGGTGCTCACGTCAAAGCCGTTGGTGATGTTGACGAGCCAGCGCTTGGCTGTTTCAAAGTTTTGGGGCCCCAGACTTGAGGAGCCATCGATGATGTACGCAAGGTCGTTTGGCGTTGTGCTGCAACCTGCAAATCCAGAATACAGTTGCGCACAAAGTTGAGTCCCTGCTAACAGGGTACGTTCTCAGAACGTTGGTTAACCTTCCCTAAAAGTTATCTAAAAGTTATTAAACTTTTTTTTGTTTTCACATATCATTGGCAAAAATGTTGTATAAACATTTGGAGGAGGGAGTTATTTGTAAATTGTTAGTGGAATGTTTTAAAAACTTTATAGTTAAAAACAAATTGAGTAAGGTTCTCTAACTAAGCTGTAACATTAATGCAACATATAATAAACTGGACATTTTGAATTTGCTAGGACATTCAAAAATATTTATTAACCTGATGGAAACGTTAAGGGAATGTTCTTAGAACATAAAATTGTAACTGGATTTACACTTCTTGATCAGACGTGAATGAACTCATGTAAATGGTGCAATTTATCTGAATTCACCTTATAGCATCAAATCATGAAAGACTAAATGAGAATTCCAGAAGCCTTGACCTACTCTGATTGAAGAAACCAGCAACACTTTCAGATGATGTTAAGAGTTTCATTCAGGGTCATAATGAGTTAATCAGCTTCATTATGTTAAACTGTTAAAAACTGTTCAGCTCTAACAAACCTGCTTGACTTTCCTCTTGCTTGAAACCCCGGAGGTGCAACAAGAAAACGATCAGTAAACTAAACCTCCATGTCTTCATGGTACAGCAGCAGAACAGTAAACCAACCAGCAAGAAAAACCCTGTTAGAATGAGAAGAAACGATCAAAACAATAACACCTAATGATCAGACCAATCATCTTGTCAATGCAGTCTGATAATGTCTGAATATATTGCATTACGTCAATCCAGAATTTAGAACAGCTTGCAAAAACAGTGGCCCCAAAAAAGTATTGAAATTATTAAACAATGCTTAAAAACACACGACTGTCATTACATTACATACACAAATATCAAACAAACTGGCATTTATATTAAAGGTAAGAGATCACAGGCCCACTTTTCACGCAAAACTATTCTGCAAGTAATCTGTGTGAACTTAAACAGAAGTTACACAGTCACTGAAACTACATATCTTAGCAGCGGTTAGTATAAAATGGCTCAAAAATGTGCAGTTAGCTCTGAGAAAATTGGTACTTATATAATACTGTAATGTACTTCAGATATATTTATGGTTATATATTGGTACTGGAAATCATAATGAACAAAACATTAAATATTTCCATATGCAAGTAAAAATTATTTCCTTTAACTTACCAGCAATGCCAAAGTATCTCTGCAGTCAGTCAGTCAGTCGCCACTAAGAGTTTTGCAAAGTAACAACTATAGTTGTGCCTGAAACGCTCTCATCACTGACACAAATTACAGTCCAGTGCTGCAACATCAGATGACTGGATACAGCCAGACAATTTTATATCTGCACCCGCAGTGACGTACAACCTTCCCTGAGCAGAATGAGAGAGAGACGGGCATCAGAGTGAGGGAGGAGCTCCAAACCACCTTCACAGAACATCCAGCCAAGCAGCCCCATGCCTCCAGTCACAGAACCCGCTCCACAGACTTCCACAAATAGCACAGACTAAAAACCAAGCTAGCAATTTTAGGTTGTAAGAACGTTCCCGTAATGTTTCCATTATTATTCTGAAAGATCTAGGAAGGAAGACGCTTTTAAATGCTGTATTAACATTATTGCTTGGTTATAAGAACACTATTCAAACTTTTTTAAATTCTTTAACATTTTTAAAATGTTCCACTAACAGCTTAAGGATAACGTTTTTGATATACATATGATATATAACGTTCAAAAACTTTATGAAACAACATTTCGATAACTTTGAGAGAACTTTTAGGGAATGCTAGCCAATGTTCTAAGAACATTCTCTGTTAGCTAAAAAAATCTTTATTTTCACTGCTGTCATGCATTGAATTATTTAGAGGAGTCAATTGACTTTACATTAACATTATGTCTGTGCAAAATCTTGAGTGTTAGAGTAAAAACTGTGTCTTTATTCTTTCAATAGTTAGTTTTCATCAGTTTAGGCCAGACGCTTAAAAACAGATGTTGGCACCTTCCGTTAAGTCTTAAAACTGTGAAATAACTCTGAGGGACCACAGTCGCACCTCACGGGCCGGATTCTGGATGAAAAGATGTTTGAACAGAAAGCAACACACAAGATGAAGTTTAACCACATTAGCACCTGAGGAAGGAATATGTACCTGTGAGCTGCTTTGCTTTGACCTTGTGTATATATTTATACACCACAGACCTGTACACAAATCTGCTGTTCAAACAAATTTATGTATTAGCACAGCTATTTTGGATCAAACGTGGGCCTCTCCAGGTACCAGAGGCGGCACGCTGGACAAAAATAGAGAAGACATAAACACAGTACAGTACACCAAATGAACTAAAGCACGCAAGTTTAGTTTTATGGCGTGTGGTGTTTTTTTAATGTGAAGTAATGGAAAGCCATATGCATTGTATAAAACTGTTGCTTGCTTAAAAATGTCTTTTCTAATATATGCAAAGGGAGGATGCTGTTGGTGAGGGCTGTTGTGATCTGATTCCACATGCTTCATATCTTTTTAAAGGATTTTGTTGAATTATGACTGCAGTGGCTGTACAATGTCGCCCTCTAGTGGTGACGGTGGCAATAACTTGTGGCGTAATATTACCCATTAGATCGAGTTCATGAGGTTCAACATGAAACTGCGAGGGTTTAGAAATGGCAGCGCTTGTGTTTTAATATTTCAATAAATATGCAGATGGATAATGGACAGGCCATTGTGATGTACAAGGATCTTTTATTCACCCTGGAGGCGTTTTTGTTTTTACACCTTAAAAATAAATAAAAAAAACTATGGGCATAACAGCAAGACTGACACAACAACAACGTTACGACCCTGATTTGTATTCACCATTAAAATAATCCTGAATTTTATTACGATTTTACACGCAAGATGTCGCCAACAATCGTACAGAGCCGTGAAAGTAGATCCGGTATGGAAGTCGACGGTCCGAGTGAGCTATTAATTTATGCCGCGTTGTATAAATGCGAGCTTTTCTTGAGAATTATTAAACAGAATTAAACATTTCCATTGATTATGTTTGATTTTACATGATTTTATAAACATACACCTGTGACCTCGTTACGTCAGTATTACTGCGCCCGTTCGTCTCTGTGTCACTGTTTCTAAAGAACTACATTGCACGGCGGAGGGATACCACTTTATGATCATAACATTTCATAACAAAATCATAACATTTGTGCAGTACATTGTTTCTGCGTGTTTATTTTATTTATTTTATGATTTATGTTTTTGACACGTTATAGACATAACCTAACTTTGCTAGGTTACGTCTATTAAAGCGAAAATCCCCATGAGGGTGCTGTACACGGTGAATTTAAGCCATCTAACGTGTGCACACTGGGTATTTTTATTTATATTTTTATAAGTTTATTTTATCGACTTATTTTATGTAATGTACGATTTGGTCTAATAATTTAAACTGACATCGAGGGCGACTTTAGGACCCTGCGGCCCAGCGGGCGAGGGGGCGGAGTTACGGATGATTGACAGGATATTCTGGAGGCACGGCAGGCGAGTAATCTGGCACGGTGACCGCGGCCACGCCGTGAGACGAGCGATAAATCCGGGCGAAATTCCCCCCGGAACCGGGAGTCACGTCGCGTTTTGATGCCGAAACATTGGCGGAAAAGCCCCATCTGTGGCCTCCCATCACCGATGATCGTGTTCGAGAGCTGATAATGATGAAGATGAAGCTGCGAGCGGCCGGAGGCGAAAGTCATCGATGCGATTTAAGTTCCGTTAACGGGACCGATCGGTCCGGACGTCGGGCGAGCAGCGCCGTCGCGGCTTCCCTCGACAAGGAGACGGTCTTCGAGTGGTTCGGCTTGCAACTGAGGCCGGCCGGGCGCATTGAACTGCTCTGCGGGCTGCTGCATATGTGTCAGCCGCTGGAGCTGCGCTTCCTCGGCGCCTGTCTGGAGGATCTGGCCCGGAGAGATTTCACCGTCCTGCGGGACTTTGAGACCCGGGCCAACTGCCCCGCTGATCTGGACGGGCTGGTGGACGTGAGCGACCCCGTGGTGCTGTCCAAACTGCTTGTTTATTTGTCTCTTCTCGGGTCGAAGAGCAGGGAATGCGCCGGGATATTATTCCGGACGCTAAACCGGATGGACGCGGGGATGTGCGGGGCTCTGCCGGAGACGGTGGACCAGCTGCGGCTACTCTTCACGATGGGCTCGCTACACCCGGCGTTCAGCTTCCATCAGCGGGAAGAGCTTCGAGCGCAGCTGGAAAGGCTCCAGGAATGGGTGTGTAATGTGAAACTCAAGCTTCCTGACATCAGTGCTACGATATTACCGTGTTTGTCATTATCGTGGCCCTTTGGACATGGCACCGTGGTAACAATAGCCTTTTTTTGCCATGCACCACGGTTTTATGTCAATGATCTTGGTGTGGCATGTAAATATCATTGTAAATCAATACTGCACCATGAGCTACATTCAGTAACGTGTGCTGGATTATAATAGCCATTAAAATGGCCAGATCATAATGGGACAAAATAAGAATATCCTAATAATCAAGTAACATAATACGGGATAAACGGGCCTTCCTATAGGATTTGTAATGTATATCACAACCCTGCTTGTGGTATACTGGGATAGTGTCTTGTTAGTGTCTGCTCATGTTAGATGATTGACAGCTGTCAGTATGTGTTTAGTCAGATCTACACTGTCACCTTCAAACTGGACGCCGGCTGAAACTGACAAAGGAAATCCTGACAAATACAGCGACAAATCTGACCCAAAACCAGCCAAACTTTTACTAAAGCCTGAGAAACTGAAACTGATCAGTACCACAGAAACATCAACTGTGTCAGAGGAGTAAAATTAAAGGTTGTGTAATTATATTTGTATTTTTATGTATCTTGTGGAAGGCGCAGGACCATAAAATGTTCGTCCGATCACTGCATTCGAACCAAGTATTTCACTAATTTGGAAATTGTCCCTCTTATTGAAATGATACAACAGTCGAGTTCACACGCCTACTAGAAACAAACCACCAGCGAGCCTAAATTATACTGAGATTCCACCCACAGTGGAATCTCCTGGGTCCAAAATCGCACTTTACAGAGCTGTATATTTAACATGAAATATGGTCTGATTATCTGTGATTTTATGTTTTTTGCTTTGCACGGCATGTGGAACAGAAAACTTAAGTGTGGAGAGAAAAATGGCTTGGTTAGGACACGGTGTTTATACGCATACAAATTCATATAAATTCAAAATAAATGTTTTTAAACAAGTTTGTAAAAACCATCATCAGACACATCTGTTTTATTCACCTGTTTCATGAGTTCATTTTCTTTGGCTTTCAGAGTCAGTTTTCCAGGCCGAGGTTCCTCTGTCAACAGCAGGAGAATGATGCGGACTGGACTCTATGTGATTCCAGTGCACACCTCAGCAGCAGGCCACAGAGAGAAGGTATCTCACCTCCACCTATTGAAAACATGTAAAGCACAAAACATCCACAGTGACAGCATCATGTTTTCTGATGTTGCAGTGGTGCATATTGAGAAGATCATCCTAAAGGAGATTTCTACGGCAGGAGACAGCCGGCAGTACACTTTTGAGGTAAGTTCAAAAACCTTGAACTTTCTGGGACTGCCAATTCGATGTTTCTCTGATATCACCACGCCCCCTATTTGTAGCCCCTCCCCTCCAACCGCCTGGTTCCATTCTGGTAACGCCCACTTTTCACAATCCAATCATTTGGCAAAGGATAACAAAGTCTTGCCCTTAATAATTATTTCTGGCTGATTATCGTATATTAGTTTACGGCAGTAAAATGAGTTGTGAATATTTCACATTGAATTTAATGCAACTCAAAAAAAACCCCCACATTTTTGCTGTTTATCCACAGATGATAAAGTGTTTTGGCTAAATATTGTGTAACGCAGCATTAATCAATTCAGAGATAATTAACACACAGTTAATCAACATCTCTTGCTAGAAGCTGTTGCTTCATATTTGCATGTTGCATTATTCATGGAATTTAGAAGGGTCTTGCAAGCCTTCACTCAGTCTCAGGTGGCTGGGCTGGGCTGAGCTTTGCTCTTGGCTGTGTACATGAGACTTCTGTCTCTCTGGGACCAGCGAGGAAACATGCAAAGGCTGTGCTGTAAACATCCGGTTGTTGATACACAGTTGACAGCCTCAGTAAAGAGACTTTGGCTCGGCTCACAGCGAGAGTATGGACTCGTGCCAAAACCGTTGAGAGAGCGAGAGCTGACTGAGAAAAGCTTTTCCTTTGTCCAACATATCAAGTCATTTTAAGAAATGGAAACTGCCCTGCGATCCTGCGGTACAGTTTTATGACAGCTACTTCATGGTACGATATATAATATTGTGTTAAATGCACTGTACAATATTGAGCGAAATGTTAAATGTTAGTCTTTTGAAACAGAGTTTGCATCCCATTTACTTTCATAATGTGAGACAGTTCTGAGTACAACAAAATTCATGGAAAATGTAGCTGTAAAGGGAGAAAACAGGATGTGATTTAATTTTATTGGTCAGGAATTGACTGGATCATGAAATTCGACTCTAAAGTGGAGGGGTTGCAAATTAAAAGCATCGTTGGCATCCCGCATTATTTAGAAAGTTATCGCATATCACATTGTTCTTCAGTATTGTGCAATGCTAGCATTTTGATTAAAGATCACCAAGAAAAAGTTTTCTGTTTTTTAGAAGTCATGCACAGATGAATCACATGCACGATCTGGGGTATTAAACAGTTAAACAACATGTTGGAACAACAAATGATAAGATATAATCTATGTTAAAGCTGCAATTTGTAACTTTTTCCTCTCTACTGCCATCTGTTTGAAACACAAAATTGGTGTACATGCTTTTTATTACATGTTAAAGTCAAACGAAGCCAAGCTAGCACTTTCCAGCACATCAGACCCGACAGCTCAGATTATACAATATTATAATAAATTTACTGCTGTGAATCGGAGTAAGGAGGGGTAAAGATAAGAAGATCGTGTTGAACACTGATCTGTCATGTACTTGCTCAATAAATAATAATATTTTTTGTTCATTTTTAACACCAAAAGTTATGGATTGCAGGTTTTTGTCGTAACTAAACGAGCAACAAGCCATTTTGTTACTTGGTTTCTATTTTCTTCACATCATGTTTTGCATCTCCACCCACAGTGAATTCCCACCATCCATATGTACATAGTTGTAAATAAAACAAGTGCAATTAAAAGTAAAGTAAGTGCAAGTAAAATGATTTGTTATGATATCTCAGAAGATAAAGGAATTGAAACCATTATCACTTTACACCATGATTTAAATGGTTTTCTTTGTGTAGCCTAAAGTCTTCAAGTCTTAGTGTGATTCCCTTCCCAACCAAAAATCTCCATATTTCACTGGTAGACAAATTTCCCGCCCTTTCCCAGGCCCACCAGTGACCCCTGATCACCTGTGTCTCCCTAAGCTTGCTGGAATAACCCTGCCATTAAGACATCAGTATTCACTGGAGAAGCAGAAGTATCCGGGTGCCAGCCCTTGTTAAGGCTAAAATATTTACTTGGTGTGACGGGCTGCCCGGGTGTTGAAAGGCTCGTTTGCGGTTACAGATAAAACACTTTTATTGTCTGGGAAAGATGAAATGCTGCAGTAACAGAAATCGTCTTATCGACTGAATGTCTGCCAGACGTTTTACAACTGCTGTGATTTATTTAGGCCTTTATTGTGTAATTCTATCAAAGGAGCGAGAAGATTGAAATGCTGTCAAGCTTCCTGCATTGTTTATTTCTGTAAAATTTCACAGAGCGCAAATGTGACTATTGTTTGGAGATAAAAACAAAAGTTAAAGATAAAAGATTTTTGTTTGAACCCCCAGCATTTAAGGTGTTTATAAATGTAGCTTTGTATTCAATATTGAAATGTACTCGTCCAGAATCTAGTTGTTATTAACTCAGCGGGTGGGTTATTAGATTAACCTGGATTTTCTTTCCCTATTAGTAAACCGTATTGAATATTGTTTATTTGCGCATTATCTGCGTAGTGTAACAACCAAGTAACTAAAGGAATTATGCAAAGTGCAAACACACCCACGCGGTGAAATCTGCTTTTTAAAATCATTTGTTGAAGTAATTCTGCCGTGATCAGTCAAAAATGTACACAAATAAAATTACATTTCCCACCTGAATTTCGTAGCTGATAATATAATAAAGTTCATTGCTTCACGCAAATAGCTGTATTAAAATAGCGTAGTGACCCAGTTTGGCGAAGAACGTTTTCCGAAACGCTCTGGGCAACTGTCGCACGCTGATGTCATTGTCCTTACTTACACTGCTCGTCATATCTCAGGTATGCCAAGATTCCAATGGGAGATTCCATTGGAACATTTTATTTACCCAACACACTGTAAGCTTTGTAAATGAGGTAATATTTGAAGACATCAAAAGCTATTTTCTTGTCGTGCTATGAAGTATTTGAATATTTCAGAGGGCAATATGAAGACATTCAAGTCCGTGTGAACTGGAAGTTGCAACCAACTCCACTTCAAAGTGAAGTTGAGAAAATTGAGGGTGTGGCTTGTTTTCCGCTGGGAAAAGGTCGGCTCTAGAAAAGTAGGCATTTCAAAGCTCGCAGCAGACTACTGTGGAGGAGAGTGGTTAACAGCTCTGAATCCACCCAAGCCAGAAGACTGACATCAACAGAGAGGGTCTGCTCTTCCAGAGAGGAAGTGCATTCAGATTTTGATTAAAGATTATGCATATAAAATGTATATACACGTAATCATTTTATACATGTATCAAAAATAATGACGTGCGCAGATAAATCATTTATAATAAACACTATTCTATATTAAATAATATTCTATAAAAATAAATAAGAGCAGTATATTTTGTTTTCATGGTGACTAGTCAGAATGAAAAGGTGTGGTTCTGTATGAAATGTATCAGATTGCTCGGTTTACTGATCAATGCTGCTCTAACAGAGTTCCTCCTCTTCTGCAGGTGAACTGGTCAGATGCTTCATCCACCACCATCACCAAAAGCCATCGTGAGTTAGAGGACTTTCTATTAAAGGTGGGCAGAGAGATCTCACTGTTGTCATCTGTTGCACTTTGTGGGTCTGCAGCACCTGCCAGCTAGGCAAAATGCCACTTGGTTGGCAGAGCACATTTTCCTTCTGCTTGAAGATCTCATTCCTTCTGTGTGTTTGCCATGAAATATTGGCATTTTGCTTACTGTACTGTATCTACTCTCTAATTATTAACAATGGTAAGTGAAATGGTGTGCAGTGCATGCCACCAGTAAAGCATAGGTTTGATTTGCAGGGAACACGTGTATGGATGAAATGTATGTATGACAAGCATCAATAAGACCAACTGAATATAAAATGCATGTAAACAAAACAATCTCTCTGTCTTTAGCTTCCAAAAGAGCAGAGCCCTGATGGCTTTGAGAAAAGTATCGTGAGGCTACTCAGTCGAGGAGATCAGTGTTCAGAGTCCACAGAACTAGAGAGAAATCTCAGGTGAGTCTCATCTCATTTGGAACGTTACTATTAAAAGTAATGGTGCATTACTGCATTATTGTAGCATGTCACATCTCACAGGATGCATTGTATATGCAGTGCCAAACACAAAAGTTTTGTCACATTGCATCTGACTGCACGCTTGTATTGCAGACGTGGTGTTGAGCTAAAATTAGTTGTTTATGTCCCATCTCACTGCACAAAGTATGCACTGCTCAGGACTGAGGGTTTAGAAGAACATTATAAGAACAATACAAGTTGTACATTTTAACTAAATAAATTGCATAAGTATTAACACACCAGTAACTTGCAAAAAGTAATCTAATTAATTAACGTGTAACCACCAATGCTGTTACAGTAAAGAAGTCACATTGAGTGAAATCACTGTTCAACTCAGTTTCTGGATGAAACAGAAGGTTTCCTTTTCAAATCTCACAGTACACATACAGCAGTATTTAGGTCAGTAACACTGATGCCAGTGTCAGAAGGGGATTCAACTTCCTGTGAAGGAAAAACCAAACAGCCGTGACTGTAAATGTTAATACCTATTCAAAACTGCTCTCTCTCTCGTTCCTGTACAGGGAGAAGTTCTTGTCTTTATCACAGGATGTCCTCCAGAGGTGTGACGTCTCCAGATTCTTCCTGTCTGATCCACCTTCACCGCCCTGCAGCCACTGTGAGGAACCAAAGCATGGTTTAGGTCTTGTTTGGTTTAGCTTGGTATGATTCTTATCCAAACTGAAATGTGCAGAATTACTGAGTCCCAAAGCCTTTGAACATGGAAGTTTGTGGTCCATGTTTTCCCAGCATGATCTGGGAATGTTCCAAGGATCTTGTTTTCCTCGAATAAAGCAAGAACATCTGGTCATTTTAAAGCTGCAATCCATCACTTTTCTTGCTTAAAAATAAATAAAAATCAGTTGTTGAGTAAATACGTGAAAGATCAGCGTTCAACACTATCTCCTTACCTTCACAATGATTCGCCATGGTTAGTTTATGATTTTTAATTTGAGCTGTCGAGTGCAATACAGTGGGTGGTGTCAGTGTGGCCTCAATTGATTTCAACATACGTAAAGTATGTAAAGTAACTTGTAGTTGTACATTTCAAACAGAGATGGCGATAAAGAGGCAAAAGTACGGATTGCAGCTTAAACTTCTTTCTACGCAAAAATCAATGTTACATTTGATAAATGCCTTAATTTACTTTAATAAGATCCTAAAACTTTTTAAAATTAAAATTGTTTGGATCCCACTGTATATCAGTTGGCAAAATGGCCACAGTATTGGTCTGTCACTGTTCATTATTGCTCTGTACTGTAGGCATGTGTCATACCTGCCCATCCAGTGTCTCTGCAGGTGCCAGAGCATCTGTAGCCAGAATCCATCAGCCTGCACATGGTTTCTCTGAAGACTGCTCCGAGACTTCCAGCCTGGAAGAGGGTGAGTGAGCTGCTTATGTCATATCCGCCGCAAAAATACATACATATACAAACACTGACGCTCTGTTGACTGCTATAGACTTACCGTCACGTTTCCTCTCTTGCAGACGTGGAGGGTTACAGCGTCAGAGCGGCAGGCCTGAGGTAGAGCTTTACTGTTAACACACAACCTCACCCTCATTACCTCATTATCAGCACTGTTCTGTGAGGATCAGTGGGGTGAATGTCTTTCTCTCCCTGCAGCAACTCTGAGTGCCAGAGAAGAGAAAACTGTGAGCAGAACGGAGAGAGAGTTTGGAAGAAAGAAACAGAATCAGAACCGGTGAGGTCCTCAATCTCTCCCACCCTTCATTCTTGGAGTATGTACAATGTGCTGATTTTTCATATACTTAAAATATCTTGAAGACCTGCTGCAGAAAGCACATCGACAGGAGCAAGAAAAATACATTTAAGTCTTCAGATCACTGAATTAAACATCCATTGAGGTTGTGTTGTGAGGTTATGTGATGGCGATTGAGGACACTACTGTTAGAAACACTTATAGTTTTTAAAAATAGTAGGCACTATAGAGTATACACTACACACAGTATGCAGCACACTAATGCACCTGACGCTGTCAGATCTTTCCATCACTAAACATTTGAGGTCTTTGTTTAATGAGACATGACAGACTCACACGTTGTTTCTGTCTGTGATAGAGCTGCACAAACGACAGGAGAATCCTTCCACCCGGACAGAAAATCAAAGGAAGATCTGTGGGCAAAAGGTACACACATGCGCACACACACATTTTCATGAATTCAATCTGAATGTGTTCTGTTTAATTCATCTGAGTGAGCAGGACCATTTTTTTTATTTGTGTTTCATACAATATGAAGAGATGATGTTATTGATCTTTAAGAGAGATTTTCTCTGAACACATCTTGGAAATATTGTATTGTGAGGGCTGGAGAGTTTTAAAAAACTGGTCTTAATGAATTGAATTCTTTGTTTTTACAGCTGACATTCATTAAAACTGAACTAAAATGTGTTTGGGGATTAAAATAATGGGAAAATTGTTGACGTTTATTCAACAACACTGCTTTATATTATGTAGCTTAGAGATGCACAAGATGTCATAATAATCGTATATAATATTCAGTAATCATAGGCAGAACTGTCCTGTTAGGCGGCCTGTAGCTCTAGAGTGACATGACCCTACAAAGTCACGGCTGCTGAAACTCCGCGGTCTGTTTTCAGAGAGAGAGGCCGGAGGATGGCCGGTACAAAAACTGGTGTTGGGATCCAGAAACCTTCTGCAGCACTTATGATCAACCAGACGACTTGCAAAGGTGTGTGTAAACACACACTTGTCTCTGTCTGATATACAGCTTTTATCTTCATTCTGAAGTGTGTGTAGATCTGTCACGTGCTGTTCAATACATTATACACACAAAGTGCTTCATAAAAGCGAGTTAACTCCTGTTTCTTTTCTTCGTCTTGCTTTCAGACACAGGAAGGGTGAGATATGGAGACACATCATCAGAGAGCTCCAACTCTGTGCCATCCAGCCCTGTTCACCACAAGAGCCTTAAGAACCAGGGTGTGTTTTCTGAATGTGTTTTTAAACAGAACGGTTTCTAGCAGCATTACATATCAAGTATAAATTATGTTTAACTCCCTCTCAGCAGACACAGAGAGTCAGTCTGATACCTCGCCCCAAGAACCATCTGAGAAAACTCACCTTGCCAAAGGCATTGGTGGGAAAGCTGTCGCCATGGTGAATCCATTAGTCGCCGAGCCTCAGAACGTCCCGCAACCGCATTCGGTTGTAGAGATTGCCCTGACCCTTCCCTACACCCTGCAGTACAACACCACCCCGAGGGACACTGGAGAGGGAAAGATAACCATAACCATCCCGCCAGCCAGAGACCCAGGATCATCATCGGCCAGCACTCACCCACAGCTACAGCCACCACTGGGGGCGTTCAGCATCCTCCCGACCAGCCAGTATCCTCTGCAACCTGCCACAACTACTGCCAGCAACCCCATCAAAACAAACATCAAGACCTGTTCGCTGCCCATTCCTGCCAGCACCACTTCCAGCTCTGGTCCCTGCCCTCTGTCCACTAGCCAAGTTCTGGGACCTTGTCCCACAAGTGTACCCACGCACACCCCTGGGCCAGGGCCCCTGACGGCCCCCGCTGTCACACACAGCACAGCTCAGAGCGATTCCTTGTCCTACATCAACAGCTCAAACCCGCCAGTTGCCGCGCAGGCCGGCGCGACACAGCAGCAGGGGGGCTGCAATACCTGCGGTTGCCGTGGCAGCTGCGGTGGCAATGTAGCCCACCAGTCGCTTGGCTACTTCCTGCCTCCCCAACCTGCTCGTCAGATGTTTGGGCCACCACCAACGTTCTTCCATCTCCCGCCCTCCAGTTTCCCTGCCCAGGGTCACCAGAGTAATGGGACACCACTGCCGTTCTATGCTCACACAGCTCCCCCCGCCACTTTTCTTCATGCCCACTCGGAACACATGTTGGCGGGGCAGGCAGGCTACAGCTTGCCCCAGATGCCCCATTTTCAACGCTTTTACCAACCCCATCCTGTCTTTCCACCTGTTGGCCTGATATCCAGTGGAAGCAACCTGAAGAAGACCACCAATGTGTCCTGCTATAACTGTGGCATGAGCGGACATTATGCCCAGGAGTGCAAGCAGCCGTCCATCGAGGCCAGTCTCACAGGTACATTAGTGCCAGCAGTTGATTGTTTTAGGCGTTGTTCTGTGTTGGGTCCAAAGACATGCATGCTTAGGTGAATTGGATATGCTAAATTCTCCCTCCTGACTTGTGTGTAAATTAACTGTTTCCTACCATGAATATAGCATTAGATGCTGGAGTGGCATCAAACAGTAAGCAAAAAATAAAGCAACGAAAGCAAACTCTTCTGGTGAACTACTGTAGGGGAATCTGCAGGGACTTGACAGTAGGATATTGTATCAATATCTCGGTCATGAATCCAATACAGTATTATTGCAATTATTTGTTTAATGTATAAAGTATATTCAAAATTGTAATATAACTTGGGTCAAATAGAAATTGTGTTGATCTTAAGCTAGTACATTTAACTTTTTTACAGTATTAAATGATCTTTTATTTCCCCAAAATATTCATGTGAATAAACTAAAAATATTGATTGTCCATGAGAACGAGACAAAATATTTGCATAGCTTGCATAGCTACACAAGTGTTAGAGCGTGTTTGGAGTGAACATGGTTTTACAGTCTTTCAGACCTTTGTTTAGAGCTCACTAATGTTTCTAGCACTTTCAGACTGACACCAGCATGTTTTTGTTTGTGTGTTTCAGGTGGTTTCCGGCTAAAGTACAACGGCCCAAACACCCCAGATACATTAGACAAAAACGATTGACAAGCAAGCAGGGGACCGAAGCCTGTCAGCCAAGATTTCCCATGATGCTTTGGACAGACTGTGTTGTGTTTGTATTTTGCATCCCTGCTGAGAGAGGTTCTCTTTGAAAAATGAATACATAGAGAGCACTGCGGAAAGTATATTTCCATGAAGGGTTTTGGACATGCCCACATTGATAGAACGACGAGTTGAGCATTACATTTCAACATATACACTACATGTCTTAATATTATAGATTAAATAAGACGGATAGCTAGAGGTTTATTTGTTATAAGTTCTGAATTAAATACTTGTAGTGAAAGTGAATGAAACTTGAGTCCATTAAAGTGCAGTATTGATTTTTTGGACAAGTTAATCTTTATGGGTTTTTATACATGTATGAGCAGTTACGTAAAAGAAAGATAGGATAAAATACTGTAAACAAACATTTTGTAAGGTCTCGTTTCGTTCTCAAAGATTTGCTCTCGCTGAATTATCTGATAATGATGCTTTTGCAGATGTTATATGCTGCTGGTTTGCTCTGTTCTTATTTTGAACAAGGCGCACTGCAGCTTTTTGTTCTCTGAATAATGTGAGTGAGGTATTCTAAATGCACTGAAATACCTGGACTTGCAGTACTGCCTGTGATTCACAAGCTATGATCACTAGAGGGCGCAGGAGTGTTTGCAGCGTAAGCCCTTACTAACTCAAGTGTTGAAGCCCAGTGCATTCTGGGAAATGTAGTTTCTACTTCTACTGTGCTTTGTGCAATGTTTTTGTTTAGAACAATATCCTTCATACATATTCATTGTAAGCCTGAAGCACTGTTAGACACTCTAACCAAGAAACACTTTTTGGAAGTAAAATATCTAAATTTCATGTGATTATAGGACAAGGCTGAGCATTTAGAATAGTTTCTCTTCTAATTGTTAAAGAAATGTTAGTGCCTATATTGCCATACGAACTCTTCAAAGTGTGCGTGTTGAAAATAATTTTGAGAAGTCTTAATTCTATGTTAAATATTTAAAATATCAAAGTTATGTTTTCTGACATCTTATTAAAATAGCCAAAGCTTCCCTAAGAAACTTTTTTATATGGAGATTTGGTGTGTTTGTATAGAGGAAATACATGCAGTTATTTTTTTTCAACATGGTTGTCCAGGTGTTTTTTAAGCACATTTATACTGTTAGTAAAGTGACAGCTGGTGGAACAGCTACATTTCAGTTCACAACAGTGAATTGTGTTGCAGGTTTTTAAATGTGATTCGTTTGGTTTGGTAAAACTGGTTCTGATCTGTGAAAAGACTCACCATTTAAGGCTAAACCCAAAAACCTGTTGACTGTATGCGTTACACTTTTTACAGATTTATGAAGCTGTACTGTATGAACGAGGTATTGATATTTGCCTCCGAGTTTACGTTTACTGTATTTCACAAGTAAATGTCGATTAATCTGTACTGAGAGGTCAAATTAATGTGATCACATTTGCATTTTTTAGCAAATTGATCGTTTATGTCAAGATATTAGCAATAAACATAAAAACACCCATTTGCTGCTGTTGTTTTTGCAGAAATGAATGCTTTTCAACTGGTACAAGATGTTGAAACTCAAGCGGATACTTGTGCTTCCAGGCCCTCAAATTGGTTTCTGATTTAGATGCATTTGTGCAATGCTTTTACAATCCATATAGATTTAAAGAGGTTTTATAAAGGCACATACAAAACACAGGAGACTGCAAGTGTGAAACGCTGCTTCTGAAGGGCCAGCCTTCTGCAGAGTTTAGCTCCAACCCTCTTCATACAAACCTGAACAAGCCATTCAAGGTGTTGCGTTGGAGCAGGGCTGGACTGAAACTCATACTGCACTTCTTCAGGATGGTTTAACACCTGCTGTATACAATGAGGCTTCAGCCACTTGTTTCTCAGAAATGTGCTGTTATCCTAAAAGGTCACATTTCCTGAGGTACATCCATCTTCATGGCTGAATAAATGTGAATAAAGCTTATCTTAATGTTATACATACGAAATATAATACGAAACGCAATAATTACTAAGAGCATCAAAAATGTCATGCACTTTTACCCCCAATTTCACGTTTGGATGTAGTCAATAATTGAGCCAGAGATTTCAACGCTGAATGATGTTTTAAAGCCTGCCTTTAAGATTTTCTGTGATGAGATTAAGCCACCGATCTTCTTTCTGCGACATTATTTTATTAGTTTGATTTTTTTATTTTATTTTATTAGCTTGATTAGTTTGAAAACGTCACAAATCGATGTTGCTACGGTCGCCTGTTGATGACGTATTTGTGTATTTATGCGACATATTAGAAACCATTTAAAATGCTAAGAGAAATGAACCTCAAAAATGAACATTTATATTTGTTTACGATTGTGGTTTTTTTTTTGCATTTTATAGGAAATGTACTGCGCAAGCGCAAAGCGTTGCATATGTTAAATATGTACCCAATTTCGTGTCATTTATTAAAAACAAATAGTGGAAAAGCGCTGAAGACGTCACCTAACTGTTTTTAAAACATGTATATTAAGATATATAATGTAACATAATATATTAACAATATATAACGTATATAATTACAGATAATAACAGCGTACGTGTGAAGCATAAAAACGTGCGGTCAGTCAGACAACATACCTGAAGATGCAAATATAAACGAGATATATAAGATACTGATGATGGAGTCTGTGTTTAACACGGTTTATAACACTTTATCCTCCATTTTACACGCAATTGTATTGCAGCTGTCGGTGGTAACGGAGGCGCGCGCTCCGGTAGTTTCGGGCAGATGCGTGACGTCATTTCCGCGGCAACATACCGCGTACATAGCGTTTACGGCGGGAATCGTTTTAAATGTACGAGTATATGAATAATATAAGTAAAACTGTAATTAATAATAATATATAAACTGTAATTAATAAGTATATTGCATTAAAAAATAAACTTCAGTATTCAGCTTCGTAATCCGTTAACTTTGCATTCACGGGTTCGTGGATGACGTCACGATCATCGATGCTTCGCTATAAGACTGCAAAATCGATACGATATGAAACTCGGCATGCATTAGCATTGGAGACCCCCAGTTTTATTGAGTTTAAAACGCTTGAAATGACGATAGCAGCTTTAGCAAGTGAAATCAGGTGACTGTACATTACACACGTGGACTACACCAAAGCACAAGAATACAAGTGATGCATCATATTGTGGCAGAATGCAAGATCTACTTTTGTCTTTTGATGCTTAAAACTACGGAAAAAAAACTCTGGAATATCGTGCAATATTCCTTTTCAGTGGTCCAACCTTTAAGAAGCCGGAAATCATCGTTAGAACAGAATCATTGCTCGAAAAAGCTTCTGTATGTCATGTTAAATCACTTAAGTTGTCTACAGTAACTACAGGCCGTTCAAGCAAACGATATCACCATAGAGATGTCTCCACTGAGATGGTCGATTTGTTTCAAAGTGCATTATGGGAGGCAACGCTCCCGTCTGTGGCCTGTCAGTGGCTTGATAAAGGCTATAGCTGTCAAAGGTCGGATTATTTTAGCAGTTTAGGTACAGCCATAGAGGTCATGGCTGTCATGGGGTTGCTTGGCACTGTGATGTCTTTGAAGACGGGCTGAGAAATGGGGGATATAGATGGCTTGTTTTGGTTCAGGGTTTCTATGATCATCTGTCTCATCTCTCGACTGGCATCACCACGGACAGCCAACAGGGCCACGATGTGCTCCTCTCTGATGAGAGAGAGAGAGAAATGTCTCCACGTCAGACTGATAGTTATATAATCCAGTTTACCTTAAAAGATGCAATGACATCCATACATTTGCATGTGATTTTGGAATCCAAATACTTATTCAGGCCACTGTAGTTAAGAAGTTAAAAATGTACATTACATTTCAGGACATATTTTAGAGCGTATACCTAAACCTAAAGAAAACCCAAATTTCTTTATGTTTCTGATGTAATGTTTAATCTGAAGTCTAACCTGATGTCAGGGTACTTGGACACCAGGGTTGACACCTCCAGGTAGAGCAGCGTAGGGTCCGTCAGTTTGAAGACCTCGGCGATGGCGGTGATGGAGTCACACAGCCTGTCTGTCTCCTCTCCCTGTGCACACACAGAAACATGCTTTAAACAGAGCTCATCAACAAGCCACTGATGCTGATCCGGTGTGCTTGACTCACGGCCGAAAGCTTCCTGAAGAGGAATTTGAACTGCTCCGCCTCCTTCATCATCCTGTCGGCGCCCTCCTTCCTCTCCTCAGCATTCTTAAATGAGACACGTTTCTGCATGATGGCTTTCAGATACTCCATCACCACCCGCCGATGAGCCTCACTAGTCATTTCCTGTTTCACACACGCAACATCATCATTATAAAACAGATCTCTAAAATCTGATTGGATAAGCCATGTTCACAGCCACTGCAAAATACTCATTATATAACAAATAATCTTGACTCTAAATGTGGCTCATCCAATCAGATTTTACGGTCACTGTACAATAGCCATTTTAAAACAGACATTTCTGACTCTAAAATCTGATTGGATGAGCCGTGTTCAAAGTCATTACAAAATAGACTAATATCATAAAATAACATCATAATACTAAAATTTACTTAAATGACTTTAAGTACTTGTGGATTATTGCTTTATCGACCTATTATAAGAATAAAACACATTATTAGTCAACAGACATAAATAGGAATATTAGGTATATATGAGAAATGAGAGCACGCAGCCACTGGCAAACAAAACAACCAGGCAAAAGAGAAAATACTGATTCACTTCTAATCCAAACTGCAATTATGGTCGTATTATAAAAAAACAAAATGCAAAATCAGCATTATAAATAATCTCACCTCATCTTAGAGGTCACGGGTTTGAGTATGCATACCTGATTATAAGGCTTCTTGATTTTGGCAAAGTCATTGAAGTAGTCTTCAACGGTCACGCAGATGGTGTCCACAGCATGAGAGCCGGTTAACCACTTCCGGGTCAGGAGCTCACTGAGGTGATGCTGTGAAGAAAACACAGTTAATTCATTTGTCCCAATAGGGTACAGGTTAAACGTCACATGACCAAAACTGGTTTCACCGCATCCGCATGTCAGAGAAAGTGTGAACAGCAGTTTGAACTGATGGCGAGTTTCAAGGTAAGCTCAACCTAGCTAGTTTGTTTTTATTTTTGACGTTTTATTCCATATTAACATCCAAATGTCAGCGAGAAGATGAAAAATAAAAATCAAAGCACATACAAAAGACCTGAACTGAATGCGCCAGTATTTATAAACCAGTTTTCCTGTTTGGTTCCGACATTTAGCATAAAGCCTTCGCACTAAACCGGAGCGGGTGAGAGCACAAGAAACGAGTGCGTGTACCTCCAGATCGAGAAACACCTCATCCAGCAGAAACTGACAGCCTTCTCTGGCCACCTCGTTCAGGAGCTTGTCAATGAGAGGATCATTCTGGGTGAGTTCAGAAGACTGAGAATATTTCCTCTTCAGGCTGTTTATAGATTCTCTGAAAACAAAGCAGCAGAATAATTTCAACTTACAGCCACATTACACTGAAGCATCTGGCAGACTTACAGAACGTTCAAGCTGTGAATTTTATCAGTATGTGCATTCTCTGGGATTCGAACTCATGACCTTGGCAATGTTAGCACCAGCAACACTTTTGTATTTGTTGCAGTCGTTTTTTGTCTTTCCAAAAATACAGTTTTATGGCTTTTTTTGAGCTGAACATTTCAATGACTGAAATTGCTTTGCATTCCTAGTACACATTTTTCTTTTTTTTTTCCTTTACAGCTGCAATCTGTAACGTTTTTGGTTAAAAAATGTTACTGAATAAGTACATGACGGATCAGTGTTTAACACAATCTCCTTAAATTACCCTAATTTGTAATGATACGCTTATAATAATAATTTACCATTTGAGCTCTCGGTCCCAGAAATGTTAGATTGGCTTTGTTTCACTTCAACAAACATAAGTAGAGTACGTAAAGTAACCTGCAATTTTATGTTTCAAACAGAGATGGTGACAGAGAGTCAAATCAAACAGAAAATCATACAGTTTGTGAATGAGGACTAGACAGAACTTTGATTTTTGGGTGTAATGTTTCTTTAAGAGATACTGACGTAAATGTCTGGCAGTTGTTGATGATGGCGATCATGTACTGAACGTAGCACTGTGGGTGCTGCCGATCTTTCAGATGTTCCTCCTTATAAATGATGGCCTCCTCTCGGTACCTGCGTGCAGATGTATGAGGCAGTTGTTACTAAACTAGCATCTTCAATAAATGATCAATGAAACAGCAAGAATGGCATCTTCTCAGTACCTTACTAGGAATGAGTTCATCTGCTTCAGACAGACTCTCAGCACCTGCTCTTTAAACGTCTCGTTGATCTGAGCTGCTACCTGAAGATTCTGCTCAAACATCTGTGGATGAAGAAGACCTGAAGTCAGCACACCGAGACAGTTTAGATCCCAGATGTTAAATAAAGTCAACATGAACTTTATCAGCAACCTCTGTGAGCTGCTGAAAATTACCACAGAAAATTATTTACAACAAAAATGAATGCAAAATATGTTTACAGTAAAACACAATGTTAGCCCAGCAAGGCAGCAGTATGGAAAAAATTGATGCAACTACTGGATTTATTTAATGTACATGTGTAGTGTGCATTTGTTCTTTTTTTTTTTTACAAATTCTTTTCAGCAGTAATTCAACAGCGTGCCACAAATGCTGCCAGTTCTCATAAAATTTAACCCAGAATCTTTCTCAAAAGGCTGTTAGATCTTGCTGTACCTGGAAGACAATGGCAGGTAAGGTGGTCTGATAGTAGCCGTCCTGGTCAGCCTCGGGCTCCGTCTGCTTCTGCCAGTCCTTCTTATCCGTTTCCAGAGCTTTCCGCAGCCAGCCTGTGATGTTCGACTGGACACCATTGGAAAACGGTAAAGACATGTTAAGCTGAGACTGCTCACAAAACTTAAAAAAAAAAACTAAACTAGCAGACAGTGACAATAAACAAATGACAATAAACAGGATGTTATTTGGTTCAGTTACACTGGAGACTCACAGTAAATGTCTTCAGGTATTTGCCCAGTAAATCATCCACCACCTGCTCAGGCAGCAGCGGCTCCAGCTGCTTCACGTCACACTCGGGCTGAAGATCAGGGTGACCCATCATCTCCACACTGTGGAAGAACATCAAAACACTCCATCATTGTTCCACCCACCTCCAGACCTCATCAAATCAATGCCAGAGAAATTACATTCAGGCCATGCAATGATTTCAGAATTATGAAAAAAAAAAATTACAATTATACAGGATGTTTATCCAGAGTCTGTATTAATACAGGGTCTTTGTTCCAAACCTGAGCCTTTCTGTCTACTGTCTACATCTGCAGGTACCTTCTAAAGCAGCACTTTAACCAAAGTTCACTCGAAGTGACTTGAAACAGTCCATAAAAGCAGCAACTCAATTGTCCTGCATAATGGCTAGACCAGAACTCCCACTGAAGTCAATCAGAATGATCCGGAACAGAGTGCCAGGCTCTATCCCTCAATGGCGTTCTTTAATGCATTGCTAATGTGATTCCTACCAAAGGACTCCACATGCACCTTACCTTCTATATGTGTTGAGAACCCAGGTGAGAAGAGGTACAATCTCATTGGCCTCCAGATCTTCTGCCGCCAGTTCCTGAACCCGTGCAGACACGGATTTATGATACAGATCAAGGAACACCTGGAAGGTGTTGTAGTGTGGAGGGAAGCACTGGACCATCAGGTTCTTCACCACGATCAGGTCATCTAGCACATACTTCCTGGTGATCTCCAGCAATCTCACCAGCCACATTTTGTCGGATTCTCGCGTCACAGGCTGCGTGCTCTCGATGCGTCCGCTCACCGTGCCTTCTAAGACTTCATTCATGCGCTTTTTCCAACATTTGGGTCTTCCAGGTGGGATGAAGCCTGTCTGCTTCTTGCGGTCAAGCATTTTGCGGTCGATCTTCTCTTCACGCTCAATGATGCGGATCACAGACACCAGCATGGTGGGGTCACGCCGAACGGTGACCATAGCGCGTTGGAGGACCATCCACAGCTGTTTGGAGAGCTCATCTGACAGACCCTGAACTTCGCCGAAGTAGCTGCGAATCAGGTTCATGTCATGGACGTTCTTGCTGTCCATGCGGTACTGCTCGTACATGAGGTCATCACGGGAGCACTCCAGGTCCATTAGCTTGCGATGAGCTTGAAGCAGCTCACCCTGTTCGATCAAATCGTGAGTCTCTTGTGCAATCTCAGGAACTGTAAGGAAGAGGACAAGACGTGCATCATTTACACATATACCAATACAGCACCTACCCACAAAACAAAGAAATTGTTGGGTTGTGGCTTACCAGCCCAAGACAAACAAACCCACAGCCAAGTCTGATACGATAATCTGTTCTGTAGAATTTAATTCTGTATTTCATGCACCCATTTAATTTTCAAGAAATCAAGGGAAATCAATCGCTTAAAAAAAAATTAAAAGAACCCCCCCAAATCTGTAGTATATATATATGCACATGCTGTATTTATGTGTGTATAGACAGACAGACAGAACTGTGTTTCGCTTTACCAGAGAAAATGTTTTTGAGGTTCTCCACAGCTGACGCCAGCTGACTGTGCTGGACCACGGCATCCTTCACGTCCTTCAGACTCTCTATAGTGTTGATGCTCTGCCTCCAGTCTTTACTGACATCCGCAAGAGAGTTCTGGATGTCCTTCACATCACACAGCGCGTTATGGAGCTGCGTGAGGCCCGTTCGTACCCCATCTAACTGCGACTGAATGGCTGCCTGTGATGAAGAGCAAACTTTGCTTGATTTGAACAAGTTAAAACATTCACCAACATACTCAAGAGACTATACAGCCCGTCTGTACCTTTAACCTCGCCTCTACAGAGGCTTTCTTGCGGGCTTCTCTGCGCCTGTACTGCTCCACTTTGTCCAGCTGGTCGGAGCGCTGCAGCATGCCCGCCACCCTCTGCACGGCTGTGGCAACAGCCTCTCTGTTTGTCTCCTCCATAGTAACAAGCCCAAGATGCGAAGTTCAAGGTACTGAAACGATGCCAACACTGTTATAAAGTACTGAACTGACAAGAAATGACTCAAAGACCTGTTAGAAAGTACAGAACTGAGTTTATTTCCTATACACAAGCCCTCAATGTGCTGAAAAATAAAAATGCAATACTTTCCCCATATTAGAAGAGCATGATTTACAAGTTGATTGCATTATTTTCTCTATTTATTCTTTTTAATCGTGTAATCTGTTATTACTATTATCGTTGCATGCACCTGATCCTTCTGTTCCAGTGTGAACGTGTTGCTGCTGCCACGTCTTTGTAAATGAATTGCTTATTAAATCTACAAGCAATAAATTCATCAAAAAAAGCTGCAATAGATGCATCTTAAGACGCTTGATGTGCATTTTATGTTTGTTTTTAATGTGTTTGTAGTCGGCCGGCTGCTTAAACATGCAGGAACCAAGCCAACCCAAACAGATGATCTAATAACAGGCTGAAATCGGTCAGATTTAACGAAAATATCGAGAAATCATCGCATCACGAGTAATAATAATGAAGTCGTGCTGAATGCGTGTGTGTTTATCTGCTGAAAGGCCCCAAATGACAGATGCTAACCAGCTAACTAGACTAGCGTCCGGAAACCTGTTTATGTGTAAAAACATTAAATGCTAAAGGTTAGATGGACTTACCCGGGCGCAGTTTATCTGATGAATTATGCGATTTTACAAGCTGCACATTGATGTTTTCTTATTAAACGAGCTTGTTTTGTTCATTTACTGTTGCGTCTTCCTGGTGCCGCCCCACACAAAGTCAGATGACGACACCGCGTCTGCTCCGAGAACATCAACTGTGCGCCCGCTGCGCGCAATGCGCAGACTGTACGCAAATACGTGCATTTTAAAGCTTAAAGATAATAATAATAATAATAATAAATTATTACAGCAATACATAACCAAGTGACCTGTAATAAAAGTAAATTCGTATTCTTGCATGAAACTGAACACAAGAAACAGACAGCACCTGATTAAACATGTAGTGCAATTTATTTTTTTATTTTTCCTGGAGAAAGTGTCTTTATTCCTCTGTATACATTTTAATACTTTGACAGTTTTATCAAGTTTCATTCTTTCTTATTTCTGTGATCACAGGTTATCCCTGTAATAAATAAAACCATACTGTGGCCATCTGTATGTGAAATATTTTATAAGAATATATTTTTCAAATTATTACAACCAATCAGGTAAGAATAGAAAACCTCAATCACAAATCTACGACAACATCAATATTACCAAAAACTTTTTAAAAACAACTCAGTTCATCTTATAAAAGCCCATGTTGATTGTCCTCCATTGTCTCTAAACAGCAGAAACCCTGAGCACTTGAATTCAGCTTATCAATCGTTTTAATAGGCTAAACAGCTGCAGGAATGTTGATTTGGCCGCATATTTCACTGCATGTAAACATACGGGTTTGCTTTTTGTGGTACTGCATTCACTGTGCAGTTTGATGTTGCATTTCTATGCACAGGCAATTGACTGACATCATGGCACCCCCCGGACCACGGAGGAGAATCGAGCGGTTCTCGTTTGATCGTGTGCAGCACACTGTGACTCCTGAACTCATAAGTCAGTCTGATATCCTGCTGCATGTAGCTTTTATGATCCACAGACGTATTTGCAAACACGTACCCATCCTGACCACCACTCAAAGTGTCTGAGTAATTCAGACTTTTGTTCCGGACACACTTCCGGACACACTCCAGAGGTTTTCCAACTCCTGTGTAGAGATACTTCTGGTGTCCGTTGGGGTGAGGGCTAATATCAGCTTTGCCTCTCTGACATGAGGCATAGCCGTCATAATATTCCGCTTCTGTTTTCACCTGTGGATATTCAGGGAACATCGTACTGTGGCGCCAAAGTGTGTCGTATGCGTGACACCCATTTTCAGAGTCAGAATCTTGTTCAGTTTTAATGCCAGCTTCTGGGAGAAGCATGTTGTTATAACATTCGTTCTGTGTATTGTTCCTTCGCTCACACTTCCCTTCAACGCTATAACCCTCCGCCTCAATGTGACCACCGAGCTTGTGTGTGTCTGTGCTGCAACCAATCTGTAATTTTCCAGGATAGGCGTGTGTGTAGAAGCTGCCGGGATGGTAGCTTCCGCCTGGCCCTGCACGCGGGGCAACAGGACAGCGTGCGTCCCAGGACACATCCAGAGCCTGCAGTCTAGAGCCACCCAGAGAGGACACACAGAAGTTGAGAGGTTGCTCCTGGGTTTTACAGCCCTCTTCTCGGTACCTCCTATTGGCCAGCGCTGATCTGGGACTGTCATGACAGAAAGTGCTTGACCTGTTAAGACACAGCATGTCTCTGCTGTCAGATGACCCACAGGAAACACGGAGCCTCTTATCACTGCAGTAAGATAAAGTTAAACTGATTTACATTACAATATCACAAATGTCACACATCTAGTATGTTTGTGTACTTGGCATGTATGTCCTTGAACAGTATGCTCATATTATTATTATAATAATAATAATTATTAAGACAACAATGACAACTGGTAAAGAAAAAATCTTGCACATTACAATGTGTGTAATAAAGTAAAAATGATGCTATTCAGTTCTCAAATTTAGGAACACAAAAAGTAGCAGATTGACAGACAGAAAGGCAGAAATATACACAGACCGACACCCAGACAGACAGACTAACAGACGGATAGACCAAGAGACATCCAGAAAGAACGACAGACAGACCAAGAGACACCCAGACAGACAGACAGACCAACAGACATCCAGAAAGAACGACAGACAGACAGACAGACAGGCTAACAGACAGACAGACCAACAGACATCCAGGAAGTCCAACAAACAGGCTAACAGACAAACAGACTACCAGACAAACAGACAGACAGACAAACAGACAAGTTACCTGCTGGCAAAGGTTTTGTGTTTGCTCCTCATCATCATACTCGTCACTCTGAGCTCGGTGATGGAAGGCAGAATTATAGGAACAGCCACACAGAACAGGGCGAGCTGGGGCGGCAACAAAACACCGGTGGCTGTTCTCCTCTTCTGACCCTGGAGAAACTTCAGACTGCCCTGAAACTGCATGCTCTACAGAAGAGCAGAGAGAATCAGACTGTCAATGCAGGGAGTGTATGCTGCTCTTCAGAAACACAGTGGTGTGGTGTCCACTTCCTGTGTTCCTGTGAAAAGCTTCCTGGGAAAAGGCACATATAGCAAACAATCTGAATTGCACAAGAAGTGTTACAATAGCATTTCAACAAGCAACAATATAAGATGCTTACAAACTGTTTTCATCTGATTTGGTTGTTATAGCAACAGCATCCCACTCTTAAGGCATTATAATCAATATCAGATAACATCAACAAAACATTTACATTTGCAAGTGCGACTTAGAGTCAGTACATTCAAGGTATACAATACTAAACAAACATTGTCATTACATTATTCATCACTATTTATTTTTTTTTTAAAGTTTAGTGATTTCAATGGTGAGCTGCTGCGTCTGTTTAAAAGGTTGACTCTTAAATATGTGATTGCACTCTTGGATACATTAGGTCAGAAACAGATCAGAAGTTCTCTCTGCTCTACTGTGGTGCGCGTGTGGCGTCGTAACTGACCAAGAAGCCGGAGGTGCTGTCCAGCAGACAGCGTACTCGAGCAATGAAGCAGCGCGTGAGGAAGGGCGACAGTTCAGGAAGAACCCCATCAGACTCCTGAGCGCTGAACAGACGGGTCATCACGACATCCTCATCTACCACAACACACAAGATACAAAGACAAATGCTCTCAAGATGGCAGCCAGTGGATGTCAAGGTCCCAGGTCTTCCAGGTCTAAATGAGCTTATATATGGGCATATATATATATATATATATATATATAGATAGATAGATATACAGACAGAAACATATACATCCATCTATATCTGTATATATTTGCTGACAGTTGTTACCTTAAAATAAAATAATCAAAAAAAATATTTAGCTGACATTTTAATACGTAATATTCTTTATCATCTGCTGTTGTTGTGTGTCCCATGAGGTTAATGGTAATCATACACACCTGCATCTCGGGCAGTTTGAGGGTCCGACTGGCTGGGGTTCATCGCCCAGTGCAGCTGTCTCCAAACCTCCTGACGCTCATCCACATGGATGTAATCAAAGAAATTCTGGTGCATTACATCCGTCTGCCAAAGAGGGTCACGCACAACAACACAAAAGCAGAAGGTGTTTATTTCAGAAGCGCCAGTGTGTGTTTCTGTCTGACCGCTGCACTGACGCTGAACATGCTCACAGCTGGAGGAACTTAAAGCTGCAGTCCCCTAACTTTCTCCTTTCTACCACCAACTCTGTTTAAAACATCACACTGCAGATTACTTTACACATTTTTCACTGTGCATGTTGAAGTCAAATGAAGCCAGACTGAAATTTCAAAAGAAATCAGACCAGATCAGCTCAAATGATAAATCATTAATATAACGTACACTTTAGAATCAGGGTAAGGTAAAGAAACCTTGTGAACACTGGTCTGTTATGTTCTTGCTCAATAACTGATCCTGGTTTATTTTTAAATAAAGTTATGGATTTCAGCTTTAAGTCTCATTCAACACGTCTGAGTGTCACTGCATTATATACAGTAACAAAATATAAACGCGAGTAGCAGCTATTTAAAAGATCAAAAAGTCAAGCAAATCATTCACAAAAAGAAGTTTGATTTTTACTTCATTTTAGATTTTAGTATAAAGGAATATATATACTGTTCAAAATATAGTCAAATGTCCAAAAGAATTTCAAACATTAGTGGATCATGTCAGTTAATGTGATGATGAGCTACATCTCACACATCATACATCCACTATAAATAACTCTGGACCAGTGCTTTTTAAAGTAATTATGCAATGGCAAAAACCATAAATCCAAAAATCATATATAAAATTGTATAAATTGTGAATATGGCATAAAATGTTATTGGCGTTTATTGTAGTAGAGTTGCTGACATCAGCCGAAATGAAAAGTCATTTCTGAAATGGAACAAATTATTGGACTGACGAAAGATGACAGACATTTTTCTCTTTGGAATATTGTGCACAGATTGTTCACAATAAGACCAGGAATGAGTATTAAAACAGTAAATACGTTGAACTATAATTTCTTGTTGACTTTAAAAGTTTTTTTATTTATTTTATTTGGTATAAATCAGTTTTATATTAAACCACATTAAAAACAAGACTCAGAATTCTCCTTCTTATTACTTCAAAATAAGTTCAAATAATTCTTGATTTTTTTCTTCTAAGTCTCTGTTCATAAAGAGCTGAGAATGTTACAGCGGCCATCCTGCTCTCATGGGTATTGTGGGTGTGTGTGTGTGTGTGTGTTTTTGTGTTGCGTGACTGCAGGGCTGCTTGCATGCGGACAGATGTGACTCTATGCTGATGAAAAACAAAAGTCTGAAATGCCATGAGACACGAGCAAACCCACTCTTCATAAACCAACCCGAAATATTCAACCTTCCCTTTATTTTCCAGCTTGGGTCATGCAATGCTTTCCACAGTCCCTTCATGTTTAATGCAGAACTGTGATGTTGCCATCAAAACTCCCATCAGAGAAGCAGTTTACACCCAATCTCACGAAACCTGTCAAGAACATGTCCGGCTCATAATACTAAACCAAATACACAAATAACAAAACCTACTTCAGGACAGTTAATAACTCTGCATTGTAATATATTTTCTATATACAATGCCAATTTGTATATACTTTAATATTTTAATTTGCGTTCTCAATTCATTACATCGAATTCATTAGTTTTTTTTTACTGTAATCACTTCATACGTTACTGTAATACAGCAATGTGAATTAACAAACAAAAATCCAAACAAAACAGACTGTCAGATTGCACTACCTTAATGAGCACTTGGGACCATCAATGTACTTATTTGCAATAAAAACATCAGTAAGAAATCTTCAGGGTTCTGAAACAGGCTTCACCATCTTTGAGCAAAACAGTGTTTGTTGCTCTTCTGATGTTGGGCAGAAACTGGAGATGTTTTCGTGAGATTGACCGTTTAAGGTTTACCAGGGAAAACGGAGACTTTGAAGGCTGTGAAAAACTCTTAAATGAACCTAGGCGTGAATGAAAGAACCTATTTTTACATTCTGAGTTTTAGAAGAATCAGATTCTTCAGTATTTCCACACTCAGACACAGAGGATGTGGCCACCTCTGCAACCACACATGATGTGTGTTTAGATTTCTCTGCCATTTTTATTGTGAGCTTTTATAGACGAGTTAAATGAAGCTAATTACTAAAAATAGGCCACATACAGGTCACATATAGGTTATATTTAAATATACACGCTATGAAATACTAAATGCCATGAAATACTGACACAACTATTTATATATGTATTTATGTGTATGTATGTGTGTAGATATATAAAAACTTCAGACTTTTTCAAATTAAGAAATTACCACTCTAAAGGCTGTAGTTTAGTTTGCATTGTTTCTTTCTCTCGTTGTGTCTTGTATTTTTGTGAGGAAGTGGTAACAAGCACATCAGTATTCCTGTGTATTGATTTCTAAGACAGTCATGTTTGAGTTGCTACCTGATGAAATCCCAGATAATCGACGATAGAGGACGATGCATAGAAAACAACACCATCTGTACGGACCACCAGTGCAAATCCAGTCAGAGACTACAGGAGACATAAGAACAGATTACTGCAGGCCAACCTGATGCAGGATTCATTCAAAATATGGGATAAATTATGAACAGTAATGTCATATAAAAATGTGTAAAAACCTTACACATCACATCTCAACTGTAATGGAGGACTCTTCTGGAAGAACTAAAATCTACTAACAGTGCTTGTTGATGCGTTATACCTTACAGACAGACAGATACACACACAAGCCCTGTGCAGTCACCTGCAGAAGAAGGTCATTGTCGATTACAGAGGACAGAATCTCTTCTCTGTGGTTCGGGTTCGAGGCATCACTGCTGTGATTTTCTTTCTCCTGGATTGCTGTGTGGAAGAGCACATGAGAAACAGAGACAGAAGAGGCTGAGGGAGGAGTTTATCAGGGATAAATACCAAACTTTGTGTTCCAGCCCTGATATGGATTTCTGCACAAATGCTTCCTAAAACGCTCTTATTCAACAAATGTAAAGTTCACCAATATGAACTCACAGAATAAGAACATCTTTTAAAAACATTTAAAAAAGTATCTTAAAAGGTTCTTCACAGCAATGTCATACAAGCCATAGCAATGTCATTTTTGGTTCCCCAAAGAACGTTTTAGTCAAAGGTTCCTAAAAGAACCATTTTTCTTACCTTTTTATAGTCTGCAGAACCTTTTGTAAAATTGAAAGGTTCTACAAATGTTAAAGGTTCTTTACAGAAACGCTCCTCTAAGGCATCATGAAGCACCATTTTTTAGGAGTGAACAAAAGTGTTCACAAACTTTTAAAACCTCTTTACAGCGGCTGGGTCACTAAATGACCCTTCAAACCTACAGGAGTCTGTGGAACAGCCCTATCACAGATTATCAGGCAAAATTCAACCTTTTTCATTCCTCATCTGCTCTCAGTAAAGCAGATTCATTTCAGACAGCTTTTCCATTTTCACGACTGGTCGAAAATGACTACAGACTAACTTAAGGAATGTGTTTGTCTTTATTGTGGCAGCACAAGTGTCCCTCTTGGTTAGCTGTGCTAACCCGAAAAGGGCAAGATAAAAATCATATGAAGTTCAGTTTTTTCCAGCCATATTTAGTTAAAACAAACATCAAAGTGAAGATGATAACTACAGACAGACTCTATACAAATATATCATATGTGTAATTTGGACCCAAAGCAGATTCATTTGATTTGTTTTCTTAAGCAGCCGTTCTAAATTTACACAAAACTCATTCTTCCAGAACTTAATTTTGTGGTTCTCTGCAGCGTCGTCTGCTGGAGAACAGCGATGTCTCCCGTTTAATGATCACTCAGATTGAAATAGTGACGGTCATCCAACCTTGTTACTGAATAGACTTTCAATTCAAGAATTAGATATTCAACAGTTAGGACATTAGTAACACCCTTACCAAAATTAACCATAGTGTTGCAACAATTTACAGCAAAAAGACATGGTTACTACAATTTTACTGTAGTTAAACCTTGGTTAATTTTAATAAGGGCATGTTAAGTAAAAATATAAGCTTGTGCTTTTGAGACATTACAATTTATTTTTATAAACAGTAACTAAACACAACTTCAAAATTGCAGTCAAGCAAAAGTTTTTTGGTCAATATTGTATTTCTTCAGTTGCACACACCACATTTTGACTCGAAACGATAAAACGCATTTCATTTTCTTACACAGGCTGCAACAATGGTCAATAAAAGTCTAAATACATCAGTTAACATGTCTGATGGGTGACGACACACCTGTCACCCTGATTTATATGTGACTCTCCATCAAACCTGCATGTTTCATTCACACACAAAACAGAACTGGCCCAGAAACATGGGAAAAATCAGCCACTCTGTCTGTCATCTCTACGGACTCATTCTCTGCCCATTCACTTTACATCTGCTGCCAAAAAAGCCCAAATCTGCAGGTGGATGGGCTACTTTTCACAAACCGTCTCCCCACATAGCAGAAAATGATTTTAATACTCAGCCCATTTCACCGCTGGCTTGTTTTGATGAGGGGATGAAAATAAAAACCAGATGTGCTCTTGACAATTGAGGTTAAATTTACGAGCAGATGTGTGTTTATGCACTAGCTATATAACAGTGAGGAGTGCATTCTGAGACTCCTTAATTCTCAGTTCCTTTAACATTTAACACTGTTTCTCCCTTAGCATGTTAAAAATACATACCCCTTGTGGAATGCAAGATTAGTACAGTCCACCTTCACAGACAGACAAATGAAACCTCACGTAATGCATAATAATGATTAATAGCTATTCGTTTAAACACATGCTAATTGGTGAGCAATACAAGGTAATCACTGGGTAAGTTGGAATTGAACACTGAACATTGAGAAAACTCACTCTTAACAGACGCACACAGAAATTGACAGTCTACGTCCACCGAGAAAAGGAACCAAAAGTATTGATGACTCATACTGCACTCACTCATTTCGTCCAATAAAATGCTCTTTAAAATGAGAATGCCCCTCCCCCTGATTCCATCTATGGGGTGGGGTCGTGGGCTCACATAATGTAAGCCCTTAAGATTTTTAATCAAAGGTCTTCTGTGAGAATGTCCTTTTCAGCAGATTCACAGAGGCGCTGAACACATGACCTTAAAAATGAATCTTAGGAGGTTTCATGAGCCCATGAGTTTTTATGAGTGTAAAATAAATTTACGAAAAGCAATTTCACTTTCATTCTTCAAATATTTAAAATCATATTTGTAATGTTTTTCACACTCAACCTTCTACATTTCAAAGCACAATGAAAAGTCTTATTACAATTGCTTCATAAAAACATGAAAAAGTTTTACATTTTGAACCACTTGTGGTTCATGTAATTCTGGAACAAAAGAAACTCTCTAAATAAAGACATGACCCTGAAAATGTGATTTTAAAAATGAAATATTCAACTATTTTGTATCCAGAGTGGATACGTCTCACATACGTGAAACGTATTATCTGTGTGCCATAAAAGAACCATGAAAGAACAATTTCTTTGTTACCTTTTAACAGTCTGTAAAAGATTTCTTCCTGCAAAGAACCTTCTGTGCTACAGAAAATTTCTGTGGATGTTCAAGGTTCTTTTATGGTTTCATAAAGAACCTTTTAGGAACCTTAATTTTTATGAATGTATCTATACCTCTCGTTTATCGTTTACTTTTTTAATCTATATATCTCACTATCCATCCCTCTATCCTTCAGTCTGTCTCTAAGCACCCACCTGTTTCGGATTACCGGTTCAAACAGTGAAAGATTCATGTCAAATGTTTAATGGAACTGGTCACATGACACAAACAGAGTCACATGTGTTCTGATGGCTAATGCTTTTCATACTGAACTCTGGGTAAACTTAATAGAGGTCAAACATGTGCCTTTTGTGAACAAATGACTGAGTGAAGAGTGAGAGTTTGGAGACTGTTTTTGACATGAGATCATACATTCGTCTGTCTGCACACAACTATAATTTCCACAGAATGAGTCTTTCTTCCCATGATGTTACAGATTCTGTTTAACTCTTAGAATTGCATGTTGATTCTAAACCCTTTCCCAGATTTTCCGTTTTTATAAAAAGCCATGTGGCATATATAAGGCATAACATGAAGCATAATGAAGTGGACAATGTCATTTGTGAGACGTTAACACTGTATGTTCAGTAGATTTCAAATGTCTGTTACATGCTTTGGTTACTCACAGGCGCTCTCTAAGCTGCACAACAGAAGGGAAACACAGCTGAAAGGATGGAGGAGGTTCAATGCATGCGAGTAGAACAGAAAACTGCCAAAAGAGCTCATGATGTCAGGGAGGACATTACTGCTGTTGTCACGCAACAGAACAAACTTAATGACAAACTCCTTTATGACGTATTTTGGTCATTTACCAGTTGTTTGCACGACATCGCGTGCGAATGAACCGTCTCCGGCTGCCAACAAATACAGACCCCATAAATGTTCTTTGTGGGGTTTTGATGTTAACAATAAATATCTCAGCTTTTTAGAAACAGATCTTTGGTGTTGCACTTTGCCCTTGCAACAACAACAACACAACAACAAAAAAATGATCTGTTTGAACGGCTGAGAGGTTATCTAGTGTACAACATCAGGACAGGGAATGCAGACATATCAAACAGCTTTCTGAATGGACCACATGCACGCAATGTAAAAAACCATCAAGGATGAATTTGAATTTGTCCGAGGGACAACTATGAACAGAATTCTCATACAAGTGAGGGAGGAAAATTCTCGGCCTTGTGCTAAAACAGATGTTCGGAAACACACACACAATGCTGGATGCCTGGATCATCCATCAGCTTTCAGCCCAAATTCTCACATGATGAAAACAAACAGAAGAATGTTTCCAGGACAGAAGACTTGAGATGGAATTTCCCTGATCTGCACGCAAGAGGAACAAGCCAAAGAGTGTCTGGAGAACTGCAAGCTCTCTGAGGAAAAACTGAACATGATACTGGAAGCTCCAGGGCAGTGTGGAAGAGCACCAGAATTCGAACCCGAGCCAAAATCATTTCCTAATGGAGGTCGATCCCTTCTGCTGCTGTCAGCGAGTGTCAGCCCCCTATGTTCTGTTCCTGACAAGTTCATCATTCTAATTGAATTCCTAAACTCAATGAATTTGAGTACTATGAATTTAAACAAAAGGAACAGGAAAAATGTCTCAATTGATTAGCGAGGAGATTAAGATTTAAAATCTTCCAAAAATGTGTAACTGTGGTAAATTAAAGATTTCACACATTTTTGTGGCAGACAGCAGAAAACAAACACTTCTGTTAACAGGTCAAACAGACACAGATAATCATCCAGTGAAGATCACAAAGTGACCAATTAATCAGAATTTTTAGATCAAATGTAGATGGTGATTGTGGATGATCTGAACAGATGCATTAAGCTTAACCAGCATCTTTGCTTCATAGTTTTTTCCCAGAGCCTGCAGACTGGAGACTCTGCCAGGCTGTTGTCACGCAAACTTTCCCCAGGAGTCAGTGGGGCATTCGTTACCCATAACCCCTTTCTCTCCACATCCGCCACTCTCCCTCTTTCTCTGTGTGAATCTCAATTACTCCCTCATGTGCAATTTCACGTTCTGATCGACTCTACCCTAACCCACATAAAGTTGTTGTGGAGTATATACAACTGAAATTTACAATATAAAAAAAGCTGAGCACAATCAGCTTGTACATTAAAACTAATGAGTGACTAATACACAGTTCGTATTGCCAGTAAGATGATGCCGACTCCAGAAGCTGAAGCCCTGCAGGTCTGATGACCTCTTCAAATGTTCATGAGCAATCATTAAACACTTCCCATTCTGCATCACTCCATCTGACAGACCAAAACAGGAGGAGAGAGCAAAAAAGTGGAATGCAGCACTCATGAAATGTCACCTGTCCAATCAGATCAGAGGACCAGAAGTCTCTAACAATGATGGTGGGCCAACAAAGATTTTCACAGCATTTCTTGCTGTGATCTCAGCCTTGTGGTGTAGTTTTCTAACACTGTACTGTATGTCTAGACCAGACACACTCTGAGGTCAGTGACTTATGGCCTCTGTCACGCACAACCAATCTGCACTTAGTCAGCAATGGCAAAAAACAGATGCAGACGGAGGAGAAAATAAGTCAGTGCAGATGAACAGTTGCTTATGGTTTGCACATTTTTTTTACACATTTTAATTTTGTTTGATAACCATGTGATCAGTACTAATTCTAATGTTTTGCAGACATTGTTAATAATCTTACAAAAGTTACACAAGTATACCCAGAGGAATAAATTATTTCTCAAATGTTGCTTTCCAAGCTCACGACACGTAACAGTAATTTGACATCTAACTGTTAACTTTGTCTCATTAACGCTTTGTCTATCTTCCTCCTAATTATTATACAGCATACATAAAAATAGAAACAAATGAGGCAAGTACAGTAAGTACAGTAAATGTAGAGATCGAAAAGCACAGCTCATGTAATTTGGTCATAAAACTGGTGAGGAATTATAGACGTATGACAGATGTTGTAGTTTTAGCACATGTGAGCAAAATCTAAAAATTAAATAAAATAAATAAAAACTGTCAAAAACCTCTTGTTGAAATATTCTGACCTTCACTATATGTTATGGCATGAATGAGACGAAACCACAGAACACAAATATGCACATAATAAACACATCAGCCTCACATTATAGATGTGACTTCTTTAGGTTTCATGCATTATAAATGCACAATGCAAATTTCAGTTATCTAAACTCTGTACTGACCATCAGAACGGAAGCGACTGGGTGAAACCTATTCAAAGACTCACATACTGCACATACAAACACTCCTGCATGTTTAGACATGTAAAACTGTCCCTTCTCACATACATGCACACCTGTTAGATAAATATTATATACTGTATAATTTGAACAGCCTTTTACAACCGGTACTAGAAGTACATACTACCTAATCACTGAGGTGCATTACTGGGTGCACTCTTTTCTTCCTTTTTACTCATCACAGGACATTTTTAATACTCTGCATTACTCTATATGACTTGAGTGCATTATGCTCGTATTAGGCTCGTATGGCCAGATGCATGCTGGACCACTGCACAAGATGCATTCACAAGATGCATGCTGGACCACAGCACAAGATGCATTCACAAGATGCATGCTGTACCACAGCACAAGATGCATTCACAAGATGCATGCTGGGTCACAGCACAAGATGCATTCACAAGATGCATGCTGGACTACAGCAAAAGATGCATTCACAAGATGCATGCTGGGTCACAGCACAAGATGCATTCACAAGATGCATGCTGGACCACAGCACAAGATGCATTCACAAGATACATGCTGGACCACAGCACAAGATGCATTCACAAGATGCATGCTGGACCACAGCACAAGATGCATTCACAAGATGCATGCTGGACCACAGCACAAGATGCATTCACAAGATGCATGCCGGACCACAGCACAAGATGCATTCACAAGATGCATGCTGGGTCACTGCACAAGATGCATTCACAAGATGCATGCTGGACCACAGCACAAGATGCATTCACAAGATGCATGCTGGGTCACTGTACAGTGTAATGAAGATGCATGGTGAAGAATCTACCTTGAAAGAAGCTCTTCACACGCAGGTAACTCACACTCAGTCTGAGCACTGACAGTTTGTCCAGTTTGGAGATCACATCGGCGCTGAAGGGAAGCAGA
Source organism: Chromobotia macracanthus (assembly GCA_036877525.1). NCBI lineage: Eukaryota > Metazoa > Chordata > Actinopteri > Cypriniformes > Botiidae > Chromobotia > Chromobotia macracanthus. The sequence continues at coordinate 2,645,679 of JAZGTH010000003.1, forward strand.
TTCGCCAGCCGGTCCAGTTCTGCGTTCAGACGGTCACGGTGTCTCTTCGACGGGTTGGATTTCTGGCCCGTTTTCTCCGGTTTACTGCGTGCACGAAGCGTGTCGATATTTAATGGCACAGATCAAACGTAATGTGCATTGAGATTCACCGATTTTCTTACATACTATCATCACATACAATACACAAATCAATTTGCATGAATGCATTTTGAAGGCACTCCATTTTTGCGCATGTTGGGTTTGAAAATAACTTGACTCAACTGTTTCTGAACGGGTTTTCTCCGTTTCCTTCCCGCATACATACAATCTCTAGGCGAAATCATCCTTCACCCGTCTGAAGATCTCCACCTGAGAAACAGTAATAATAATGCATTTAACACTGTAAATAAAATAAACAACAACAACAACAACAACACAACACAAACAAAAGCAACCAGGAAGATGCACACGACCAAGGTTTAAATAAGCTGAGAATAAGGATGTAGCAAAACTATAAAGCAGAGAAACGCTCACCAAAATCCACATACAGCTTTTGCAAACGTTGTCCAGCCCAAGATAACGAGCAACGCGGACTGTATGCAAGTCAAAACCTCCAGATGATAAAAACAACGCGTGCGTGACGCGTCGAGTACAAACTTTATAGCCGCGCTGGGTGGCGCGTCTTCTCACGCGCATCATCGCGTCCATCATCAGGGCTGTGCGCGCGAGCCCCGAAACGCGTTGGTTAAAGTTGCTTGAAAACGCACAGAAGTCACAAATAATGAAATCAATACATTTCATGTCGTTTGCATTTAATGCATTAAATGCATTTCATGCAAGTCTTATTATATAGAGCGGTGGGCTCAACCAATCGTAACCCAGAACCGACCTGCCCGTTTTGTGAATGAAAGTGACGCACGGACGAATAAACAGGAGAAAAGAAAGTGTGTGAAAGAAAGCGGGACTTTTTAATGCATCAACACTTGTCACCTGCATTAGGTCTGAGTTCAGAAACTCAGAGAGATCAGACTCATGCATTATTTGTTGCGCGTATGATCGTATGAGCATCAGCGCCACCCGGTGGTCAACAAACAAATGGCACATAAATGCAAAATAAATTCTGTTTATTATTTCAGAACCAGTTCAAAACTGTCACATCTTTAGCATGTCATGATTTAAAGCATGAAACGGTGGTCAGTGAAGCCTGCACAGCTAGTCTTCCAGTATATAGTTGGGATTCACCACTAAAACTGGATCTTCCTCCACAATGGGCTCGTCTCCATCCGCAGTGACCTTCTTCAGGCCTGTTTTAGTCAGCTCAATGATGATATGGTCCTACAGGAAGGGAAAAGAACATTTTATAAACTTGAAGAAGTTCCTCAACACTCATTCAGTTCAAGGTTAAATAATCCGCAGCCCTAAAGCTGAGAGCAAGCGCGTGAGGACGAACATAATGAATGAGGCGATGCAGAACCCTCTCCACGAGATTCTTCTTGGCGATGAGGTCAGCCTCAGACTCGATTTCACTCTCCATCTCCTTCAGGTACCAGTTCATCAGCTCACTCTTTTTCAGAGACGTCTCCTCGTCCACTAAAATGCAAACACATTTAAAGGGACAGTGCGCCCAAAAAGTTCTGTCATCCACACAACCTTAGGTTGAGAGCTAAGGAGACAATATAGCAATACATTTTGCATTGTAGTAAGCCATCCAGTGTTTTATGCATGTGAGTGCAAAATGCTTAAAGGGATAGTTCACCCAAAAATGAAAATATTGACATCATTTACTTCCCTCATGCCATTTAAAAACCTATTGTCTGCTGTGGAACTCAAAAGATGATATTTTGAGAAATGTCTCAGTGGTTTTCTGTCCATACAATGAAAGTCAATAGGTGCCACTGTTGTTTAGTTACCAACATACTTCAAAATATCTTCAGTTGTATTCCTCAGAGGCAAAAAGTCATACAGGTTTGGAATGGCATTTACTTGGAGGGTGAGTAAATGAAGAGTTTCCAGTTTTGGGTGCACTATCCCTTTAATTGTCATGGAAGAAAAGATTTAGTTTTTATTTGCCAACCAATAAGGTCACTGTGTCTTCAGCTGTCTAACAACAAAACTCACGTTGCTCCATCTTCTGCATGTGCAGCACCAGGAGGTTGGAGATTCTCTTGTACTCTGAAAATGACATTCTGAGGGCCGGTTTGGCTACAGCTGGTTTCTCCTGCTTTCCTGCTTCATCTGTGTCCATGGGTTCTGCTGAATTTCCATTCTCATGATCTCCATTCTGTGCTTCTGTCCCTCTGCCAAACAGCCCGTTCTGATCTGTGGAGGAACACGAGAAAAACTTTATTTCACCTTATGTGACCTTTGATGTTGAACCATCATCCTCTACGACAACAGTAGCAACGGTCGGCCCGTACCATTGACATTATCCTCCTCCTGCTCCTGGTCAAAATTAATGTCAGGGGAGTCGACCCGAATGATGGATTTATTCAGAAGTCTAAATGCCTCTTTGACATGTTTGGGCACAACCTTTGCAAAGAAGAACAGCATGTTACAAACACTGCAAACTGTGAATGTGGAACAGTAGCATGAGAATGAAATCGGACCTCATCTGAGCAGTAGAGTCGGGCCATGGCCTCAGACAGGCGTAACATGCTCTCCAGCTGCCTGACTGTGATACGCCAGGCTGATTTGGTGGTCCCGCCTCCATCTCTCTGCCGCAAACGTTTGTACTGGTCCACCACAAACTCCTGAGCCTCCGGGGTTATCTAAAAACACAGATTAAACATTCATGATCATTTGAAAACGTCTTTCGAGAATTTTATTTTTAAACAAACCTCAACAGTGTTAATACTAAACAACTGTTCACTGAACATTGTGCGTTAATTACAACTTTTGATTTTAAAAACGTATTAGTAAATGTTGAAATTAACTAGGATTAATACATATAATTATTGTTCAGCGGTAGTTAATTTTAACTAATGTTAACTAATGGAACCTTGTTGTAAAATGTTATCTCTTAATAAAGAAAGAAAAAAAAACTGGTAAATACTGTTAATCAAAAGAAAATACTTGCGACAGGTTCCAGTTTAAAGAGTTCGTCAAAAAGAGTTCAAAATGACCTACTGGAAGTAATAAATGTAGAAAAGCTGTTTATTTATACCTTTTGAGTTTTTGTCATTGAAGAAAGTAATCACACTTTCACCCACAAAAATATTTGAGGATCAAAATCATGCTGTTTTGCGAGAGAATGATGATTTCACCAGAATGCTGAGTGACACGTGTGGTTTAAGTTAATTTTGGATACTGCTTAGCAGTGTATAGGAAAATAAAGAGCGTGTCTTGCCTTGGGCTGGAACTGGCGGGCAAACAGTATGTATCTCTGGATTTCATCAGTACTGTAAACTCTTTCTACTGACTCCACATTCCTGGCATGAAGATCTACAATCCGGCGGGCGATGGCATAATCAGTCACCTGGTGAAAGAAGAAACAAGTTTGTAGCACATTTAATGTAAAGATGCATGTGTTTAGAAAAGATTTTATAGACGTGTAAGTGACCTCATTGCATTCATCCACCAGTATGAAGAAAAGGTCAAATCTGGACATGATGGGTGCCGACATGTTGACATTTTGCTTCAGTGATTTGGCACGGTTGTATCTGCCGTCAATGGGGTTGGCCGCAGCCAGGATGGAGGTGCGGGCATTTAGAGTGGCCTACAGTATACACACACAACAGATGGACTATCGAAACATACATTACTGAAGAAACAAAGTTTTGACATGGTTATCAGGACACACCTTCACACCAGCCTTTGTGATGGAGATGGTTTGTTGTTCCATGGCCTCATGGATGGCCACCTGGTCTTTCAGGTCCATCTTGTCAAACTCATCTATACAACAAACTCCCTACAGAGAACACATTAAATCGTTACATCCCCTGAAGAAATGTGACTTATTCTTACCTACACAAAACCCTAAAGTCCCTTTAAGGAAGTCTCTGTACACGGAGGCCATCTTTGCGATGCCCCTGGGCAGCTATTTCAGTCATACAAGACCTAGACCAAGTCCTACCTAGCGGCCATACTGAGCACTGCACCTTCCCCATTCATATTAATAAAAGTGTGGCATCGTGTTAATCCTACAATCTTTGGCAAAACTAGCTGCCATAATGTGAGCATGTTCTGCTAAGCCATTGCTATTCAGTTCCTAAAACGCTTTGTGTTTCAGGAACAAAATTGATTTAAGAGCATTGTTATACAGCAAAAATGGCTCAAGCTCAAATTTGTCAACATACATTATCGGCCAACATGAGAGCTCCTGCTTCAATGACGAACTCATGCGACTCCTCGTCTTTGACCACCGCAGCAGTCAGACCTGCAGCACTGCTGGCCTTTCCACTGGTGTAGACCGCTCTGGGTGCAAAATCCTCCACGTGTCTGAGAGAAACACATCAAACATTCCAAACCGCAAATCAGACACGTACTGCTCATCATTTCTCATCCGTCAATAGCAGAATTTCTCACACGTCGCATTTACTTGAGAAACTGGCTCTTCGATGTACTCGGGTCTCCAACTATGCAAACGTTAATGTCCCCTCGCAGTGATGTTCCCTCCATGGTCGTCTTGGCAACACCACCAAACAACATTAGCAGAATTCCACGTTTAATTTCATCATTACCTGCATGAAAAGAAAGCAGCCAGCAGAGGAAATACAGATAAAAATGGTGACAGTTGCTATAAGGACTTACTTTTGCAGCTAGTATGGGCTAGTGAAAGCGTGGTAACCACATTCATTGTAATTATGCACAATTATTGATTGTTTTCTGTGTGAAGATGGGAGCTAGCTAACTGAAGAAAAGGTGTACTAGCTGAGAGCAGTCTAATGACACTACAGAAGTGAAAATACGGAAGCTATAAGTAAAGAGGAAGAGGGATGGAATACCGTGAATAGTGGGGAAGAGGCTGGTGCAGAGGTTGTGATAGAGGTTCTTGTCTTGGCTCATCTCAAACACTTTCTCCCATTCCTGAACCGTCATCTGATTCTTCACACTCTCTGCTGTCTGATCCTCCGGACGAAGCTCCTTCCCTCCGAACTACAACACAACAGCACTGTAACAACTTGAAAGCAAACAATCTTTACTCAAAGACTGACTATTCTAAACCAGGGAAGCTGGTGACCAGCTTAAACAACCAGTAAATTAAAAAGTAACACCGTTGGTTACCAGAAAAAAAACATTTAAAGTTTAGGAAATAAATTAAATCTTTTGGGCAAAGATTTTTGGACAAAATACTGGTTTGGTTGGTCACTCAGCATCTATATACACCCATAAATGACAAAATGTGTGATGTGATAAAAGCTCTTACCCGTGGGTTAGTTGGAGCGACGTGGTTCGCAAGGAACGCCAGTCTGTAAGACAGTTCCCGGACCCCCAGAGCCTTAAGCCCCTGAATCCCATCAGCATCAAAGCCTTCCTTCCCCGTTACCCTGCTGCTGGTTTCTGCCCGTGTGCCTTAAAGCATCAGACACTTAAAAATTAGATGCAGATAACTGATATGTTTACTCACAAGGGGCATGTGGGTAGCCATTTGTTATAATGAAAACATGCATTTCATTTTAGACTAAATCCAGCATGTGCAGTTCTGTTGGATATTTCAGTACCAGCGAGTGCCAGGGCCGACACATCAGGCACAACAATCAGTGTGCCGGTAAAGTCACAGCGATCTCCTGCTTGTGCCGTTTCCACAGCTTCGGCCCTCAGAATCACCTCCACACTGCGTGGAATGGAGCCTCTCGGCAACTCCGCCTGCGTCTCCTGGATGCGCACCTGCCGGTAAGCACATTCTGATCAATTACTCACACAGCTCAGACCGACACACAGTTTGCACACACTTAGGGTAGATTAGGCTAAAACATTTAACCAAAATAACTTACTTTCTGGAAGTCAACAAAGCGAGACTTGTTGGTGTCCAGCATAAACCTGCGTCTGTTGGCACACACTGGGTTCTTGCAGATGGTCGGCTGCGTGTATTTGAACTGCTGTTCCACATCTTTGATTACAGACTGGCAGTCCAAGCAGAGGAAAGTCCCGCTGACCAGCTCTGGGTGTACAGGGTGAGTTCGTACCACCTGCCCGCTGATGCGCAACAGAGTGCCAATGCGGACGGTGGACAGCTCACGGATCCTGGACAGCACAGGAACAAGAGACGGACTTAACACTCTTACAGAATGACCTCACATCACATTTTAATGGTAGCAATTCCAGCAGGTTCCAGGAACACTTACTTCTGCCTGGATGGAAAGTCTGAGAAAGCCACGTAAAATTCTTTGGATGGTGGAATGTTTCCATGATCTCTGGCGAAGTGTCGAACAGCTCGGCAGAGGAATGGGTAAACCCTAAAAACAAGTCAAAAACGTCTCAGAACAGAGATATGATATTATTATCAGATCTCTTGATAATACTTGATAATACAGACGACATGACTCTTCATTCACCAATCCATTTTCATACTTTGTGCTAAATGAACACGGACTTAAAGCTGCAATCCAGAACTTTTTCCGGTTACGAAGAACAGAACATAGTTATGACAGATGAGTGCTCAACACAATCTCCTCACTTTATCCTGATTCACAGCAGTAAGTTTATAATAATGATTTATAATGTGAGCTGTAATCTGTGTTTAAACAGAGATGGAGACAGACATGCAGAAGTTTAACGCTTGCTCGTCATACCTGTAATATTCCTCTTGCACTGTGGTGGCCAGCTGCTGGTTGTAGTGCTCGATGTTACTGAAGCTGACGGTCAGCGTGTTTCTCTCCGGTCTGATCAACTCCTGCGCGTCCGCCAGATACAAAACGTCCCCGCTTTTATCCTGATACCTGCAAGTTCAGCCCGATTTCAGAAGTGAAGACATTTTCATCATTGATTTGACATTACAGTGACACTCACTCTTCCAGGAACTCCAGAAATAACTTCTGACATTTCTCGGCCAGTTCATCGCGCGCTTGCACGCCCGCGGCTGCAGCTTCAGACGCAGGATCCATCAGACACAAACACACCCGACACACAACCCTGAGCAAGAGAAAACACACACACACAACCCTGAGCAAGAGAAAACACACACACCCGACACGCACCTGAGCAAGAGAAAACACACACACCCGACACGCACCTGAGCAAGAGAAAACACACACACACCCACAACCCTGAGCAAGAGAAAACACACACACCCGACACGCACCTGAGCAAGAGAAAACACACACACACACACACACACACACAACCCTGAGCAAGAGAAAACACACACACACACACACACACAACCCTGAGCAAGAGAAACACACACACACACACACACAACCCTGAGCAAGAGAAAACACACACACACACACACACAACCCTGAGCAAGAGAAAACACACACACACACACAACCCTGAGCAAGAGAAAACACACACACCCGACACGCACCTGAGCAAGAGAAAACACACACACCCACACGCACCTGAGCAAGAGAAAACACACACACCCGACACGCACCTGAGCAAGAGAAAACACACACACCCGACACGCACCTGAGCAAGAGAAAACACACACACCCGACACGCACCTGAGCAAGAGAAAACACACACACACCCACAACACTGAGCAAGAAAAACACACACACACACACACAACCCTGAGCAAGAGAAAACACACACACCCGACACGCACCTGAGCAAGAGAAAACACACACACCCGACACGCACCTGAGCAAGAGAAAACACACACACCCGACACGCACCTGAGCAAGAGAAAACACACACACACACACAACCCTGAGCAAGAGAACACACACACACACAACCCTGAGCAAGAGAAAACACACACACACAACCCTGAGCAAGAGAAAAACACACACACACAACCCTGAGCAAGAGAAACAACACACACACACACACAACCTGAGCAAGAGAAAACACACACACACACACACAACCCTGAGCAAGAGAAAACACACACACACACACAACCCTGAGCAAGAGAAAACACACACACACACACACACACAACCCTGAGCAAGAGAAAACACACACACACAACCCTGAGCAAGAGAAAACACACACACACAACCCTGAGCAAGAGAAAACACACACAACCCTGAGCAAGAGAAAACACACACACACACACACACACAACCCTGAGCAAGAGAAAACACACACACAACAACCACAAGAGAAAACACACACACACAACCCTGAGCAAGAGAAAACACACACACACAACCGAAAGAAACACACACACACCCTGAGCAAGAGAAAACACACACACACACACACACACACACACACACACACACACACACACACACACACACACACACACACACACACACACACAACCCTGAGCAAGAGAAAACACACACACACACACACACACACACACACACACACACACACACACACACACACACACACACACACACACACACACACACAACCCTGAGCAAGAGAAAACACACACACAACCCTGAGCAAGAGAAAACAACACACACACACACACACACACACACACACACACACACACACACACAACACACACACACACACACACACACACACACACACACACACACACACACACACACACACACCTCTGAGCAGGTCTCACCCTCGTGTCCGCCTTCACTCACCCGCTTCTTAAACACGTGACCGGGTCACATGACAGTGTGAGACTGTTATCGTCTCCTCTGAGTCTCATTCTAATCTCACAACGTCTCTTACTGGTAAAGTACAATCGTTTACATGTATCAAGTGTAAATATGATTAGAATATATTACTATAAACATAAAGTATAATAATAAAGCACGATGAGCACAGGATGTGAAATATGTGAGAATAAACACAATCAAAAGCCCAGGATCACAGTTTAATATATTGTGACGTGTTTAGTTATTGTGACGTCTTTAGTTATTGTGACGTCTTTAGTTATTGTGACGTCTTTAGTTATTGTGACGTCTTTAGTTATTGTGACGTCTTCAGTTATTGTGACGTCTTTAGTTATTGTGTCGTCTTTAGTTATTGTGACGTCTTTAGTTATTGTGACGTCTTTTGTTATTGTGACGTCTTTAGTTATTGTGACGTCTTTAGTTATTGTGTTGTGTTTAGTTATTGTGACGTGTTTAGTTATTGTGTTGTGTTTAGTTATTGTGTTGTGTTTAGTTATTGTGTCGTCTTTAGTTATTGTGTCGTCTTTAGTTATTGTGTCGTCTTTAGTTATTGTGACGTCTTTAGTTATTGTGTTGTCTTTAGTTATTGTGTTGTCTTTAGTTATTGTGACGTCTTTAGTTATTGTGACGTCTTTAGTTATTGTGACGTCTTTAGTTATTGTGTCGTCTTTAGTTATTGTGTTGTCTTTAGTTATTGTGTTGTGTTTAGTTATTGTGTTGTGTTTAGTTATTGTGATGTCTTTAGTTATTGTGTTGTGTTTAGTTATTGTGTTGTGTTTAGTTATTGTGACGTGTTTAGTTATTGTGACGTCTTTAGTTATTGTGACGTCTTTAATTATTGTGTTGTCTTTAGTTATTGTGACGTGTTTAGTTATTGTGTTGTCTTTAGTTATTGTGTTGTCTTTAGTTATTGTGACGTCTTTAGTTATTGTGTTGTCTTTAGTTATTGTGTTGTCTTTAGTTATTGTGACGTCTTTAGTTATTGTGTCGTCTTTAGTTATTGTGACGTCTTTAGTTATTGTGTCGTCTTTAGTTATTGTGTTGTCTTTAGTTATTGTGTTGTGTTTAGTTATTGTGTTGTCTTTAGTTATTGTGACGTCTTTAGTTATTGTGTTGTCTTTAGTTATTGTGATGTCTTTAGTTATTGTGTTGTCTTTAGTTATTGTGATGTCTTTAGTTATTGTGTTGTCTTTAGTTATTGTGTTGTCTTTAGTTATTGTGTTGTCTTTAGTTATTGTGACGTCTTTAGTTATTGTGTTGTCTTTAGTTATTGTGTCGTCTTTAGTTATTGTGTCGTCTTTAGTTATTGTGTCGTCTTTAGTTATTGTGACGTCTTTAGTTATTGTGACGTCTTTAGTTATTGTGTCGTCTTTAGTTATTGTGACGTCTTTAGTTATTGTGACGTCTTTAGTTATTGTGACGTCTTTAGTTATTGTGTTGTCTTTAGTTATTGTGACGTCTTTAGTTATTGTGACGTCTTTAGTTATTGTGTTGTCTTTAGTTATTGTGACGTCTTTAGTTATTGTGACGTCTTTAGTTATTGTGTTGTCTTTAGTTATTGTGACGTCTTTAGTTATTGTGACGTCTTTAGTTATTGTGACGTCTTTAGTTATTGTGTTGTCTTTAGTTATTGTGACGTCTTTAGTTATTGTGTTGTCTTTAGTTATTGTGTTGTCTTTAGTTACTGTGACGTCTTTAGTTATTGTGACGTCTTTAGTTATTGTGTTGTCTTTAGTTATTGTGTTGTCTTTAGTTATTGTGTTGTCTTTAGTTATTGTGTTGTCTTTAGTTATTGTGTTGTCTTTAGTTACTGTGACGTCTTTAGTTACTGTGACGTCTTTAGTTATTGTGTTGTCTTTAGTTATTGTGTTGTCTTTAGTTATTGTGTTGTCTTTAGTTATTGTGACGTGTTTAGTTATTGTGACGTCTTTAGTTATTGTGACGTCTTTAATTATTGTGTTGTCTTTAGTTATTGTGACGTCTTTAATTATTGTGTTGCGTTTAGTTATTGTGTTGTGTTTAGTTATTGTGACGTCTTTAGTTATTGTGACGTGTTTAGTTATTGTGACGTCTTTAGTTATTGTGACGTCTTTAGTTATTGTGACGTCTTTAATTATTGTGTTGTCTTTAGTTATTGTGACGTGTTTAGTTATTGTGACGTCTTTAATTATTGTGTTGTCTTTAGTTATTGTGACGTCTTTAGTTATTGTGTTGTCTTTAGTTATTGTGTTGTCTTTAGTTATTGTGTTGTCTTTAGTTACTGTGACGTCTTTAGTTACTGTGACGTCTTTAGTTATTGTGTTGTCTTTAGTTATTGTGTTGTCTTTAGTTATTGTGTTGTCTTCAGTTATTGTGACGTGTTTAGTTATTGTGTTGTCTTCAGTTATTGTGACGTGTTTAGTTATTGTGTTGTCTTCAGTTATTGTGTTGTCTTTAGTTATTGTGTTGTCTTCAGTTATTGTGACGTGTTTAGTTATTGTGTTGTCTTCAGTTATTGTGACGTGTTTAGTTATTGTGACGTGTTTAGTTATTGTGTTGTCTTTAGTTATTGTGTTGTCTTCAGTTATTGTGTCGTCTTTAGTTAAAGATTCAAACAATGTAATGTTTACGTTTCTAAAGTTCCCCTTTCAGATAATTTGGTGGTAGTTTTACTTACAAATAAGCATTAGAAAGGGTGAATTTGACTAAAAGGCAAGTAGTTTGTATCCCTTTTGCAAAAATAAATCTTTTTCAATCTTTTGCAGTGAAGTGGTGCAGATCTCCTGCATGTGCTTCATCTGTAACAGAAGGTTTAAAACTCTTTGAAGGTTACATGACTGTGAGCATGTGAGTAACTTTACAGCATCAGAAATACATACAGAAACGTTTCATTCTTTTATTTAACACACATTTAAAAAAGTGAACCACACTATACAAATGGTTTTCTGGTAGCAGGAAGGTCAAACCAGGTCAACTCTTCCCGGGATGTGTGCCTTAAACTGCACTTTTTCCTATATAATCCGCTTCGTTTCCTTAAACATTATCCAGGCATGTTAAGCCTCAGTAGGTTTTTTTGTTTTTGTATTATTTAAATGCTGATAGGCAATAGCATGCTTAACATAAGTGGTTTAATTCTGCTTGGGCTTTAAAACCTGTAATGTTGCATTTTGTTTCTGTTTGTATGTACATTTCCAATGCAGTCTTGTCCATCCAGGGCGGGTCACTCCAATACAACAGTAAAGTCCGGCTCTCGCACGCACGTTTACTGATGTGTGAAGGTGCTTCTCCTCCATTTGTCCTTCTGAAAACTCCTGAACTCAAATTCCCATTAAAACAGGCGAACATCAAGGGGAATTATATTTATTACCCGAGAAACAACTTAAAGTGAGCGTGAGACAGACAGACAGATGAACATAAAGGAGTGAAGAAATGTTTAGGCCAAGTAGCTGTAGGTGTCCTTCTCTCCGTCCACCCTCTCCAGATACTCCTTCTCTATGAGGATGTCAATGCACTTCTGCAAGAGACGAGACAAGCCATGGAGAGCATGAGGGAGGATGTCACCACTGAACCTCCAGGTCTGTAAGTGAGAAACAACTGACCTTGATGACGGGGACTCTGGGTTTGAACCGGGAGGAGAGCTGGTTCAGAACTTCTGCTAGGAGCTGCTGGTGCTTCAGAACCTTCCTCATCTTCATGATTCTCACGATGGCCGCCTGCAAGACAAGATGTTTTTTTACACTCTTAAAGAATGAAGGTGCTTCACGATGCCATAGAAGAACCATTTTTGGCTGTATGGTCCCATAAAGAACCTTCAGAATCTTTCAATCACAAAAGGTTCTTTAGACAATTAAAAGGTAAGAAATGGTTGTTTTAAGAACCTTTGACTGAATGGTTTTTTGGCATAGCTGTGAAGCACCTTTTAAGAATCTTTATTTTTGAGTGTATAGACTTAGCATTTCCAAACATACCTGACCAAACGACTCGTACTAGTTTTGCGGTATGTATACTGTGTATATAATCGTTGTCATTACTTTCAAACAATGACAATGCTCATTATTCAGAAATATATTACAGCTTAATGCTGCAAATTGTCCAGTCAGAATCAAGTATACCTGAATGAGGAGTTTCCGGTCCTCCTCGATGTTTTTGTGAGTTGTTTCCTGTTCCTGTTTCTGCTCTGTCTTCATTGGCACATTAATGTTCACTCGCAGCTTTTTACTAGACAGAAAACCAATAGCCGTCAGTATTTACACACACATTTGTCTTTGACTCTTTTAGCATGTCATGGTCTTTATTATAGGAGATGAATTGGGGGACCTACTTTTTATATCCCAAGAAGAGTTTAATGAGGGTGTCGGGTTTGAATTCCACTTCATCCACATTTGCGTTCTCGTCCTCCAGAACCTGCGTGATCACAAACTAAAATTACAACTGCAAGGTCTCAAGGTCAGGTTTACTCTCAAGAGCATCTCAACATAACAGCTATGCTCAAAAGCAATGCTTTATCTTGAAATTCATCAGTATTTCTTATTGTCACCATAACCTTTATTCCATAAACTTCAACCAGCATGAAACTATTGTAATACCTAAGACTTTAGAGACAGAAATACTTTCAGTCGTGACCTAAAACAATGATCAATTTGGCTATAAATATTAATATAGCCCGTTTGGCCTTGATGATGTCACCTTATAAAGCAGGCCATTTCAGAGGCGGAGCAAGTTATTACATTTTATTAATGATTATGAAGGCAAACTTTTCTTGTCTTTGGAATAACATGCACTAGAGAGTAAGACCCGGTAGACCAGGACCATGCATTAGAAATGTAAATATGATAAACTCTGATGTTATACTATAGGCTACTAATAGGTACCAACAGAATAGTGGGATCAAGGAAAGAAGACGACACTTACCAGCAACTTGGATTTTAATAATATTTGCAAAACTTGTACCAGTATATCCTGAAAGTGTTACAAACAGAAATGTGATTGATTAAACATTTGACTGTCCATTTTCATATTTTAAATGGTCAAATGTTCCTCACTGGTTTACAGTATTCTTATGATTCTGTTCACATACTATTTTGATCTGCGTGCTGTCTGCCAGCTGCTGGACTGTGTAAATGTCTTCTGTGTTGTACTGCAGTAAAATGGCCATCTGAAACGTGGATGCCTGCAAAAAACATTCATGCACTTGTTTATTTAAATATCATTTATTTAATCTTCAAAAATACAATTATAACTTAAAATCCTGTATCAGTGTACTAGCACAGGAAGCTTATAGCATGTCTGGACTGAAGATGCAACATTCAGTCATATTTATCTTGGCACACCTGTAAGGTGTAGCGGTTTTTGAAGCAGTTGGTGACCAGCTCTCCTTTGGACAGGTGGTAAAGCCAGGTGAGCTTACGGCCGCTGTGTCTGCTGGCGTAGAAGGCCGTGAACCTTTGGTAGCTCCTCACCAACTATATCAGAAAGAAAAAAAAAGACAATGAAAAGATTCAAGAAACAAGCCTAAAACATGCTTATTAAAGCTGCAATCTATGACTTTTGCCTTTCTATCGCCATGTTTGTTCAAAACATAAAATTGCAAGTTGCTCATGAAGTTATTTTTAACATGGATGACGAGTTTAAATTATAAACAACTATGGAAGAAAATACATGCATTCCCTCCTTTCAGCACTCATACACGATTTTTAGTAGCTAGATCTTCTTTCTGTTTATAGACAGATTTATAGACAGATAGATTCTGTTTATAGTGACAAGTCAAACTGATATTTCCCGGAAAATCGGACCCAACTGCTTAAATTCCTTAGAAATGACTTGTTGCCTATGTGGACGGCTCAGTAAGGTTTGGAACACAGCTGTATTTCCTGAGGTGAAAGATGAAGTGCTAAAAGGACTGATGGGGTGGTGTTACCTCTGAGGGCAGTGCAAACGTACAGGACTGCTGGAAGGGCCAGGAACCCGAGCTCAGCACCTGGATGCTGAAGTCCACTAGAAAACATCAGAACATTTTTAAAGTAATGTCAGCCACATCTGACTGGGACGGAGCTGCAAAGCTGAGAAGAGTGAAACACGTTCTTACAGTCCAAAGGCTCAGAATTTGTGAGGTGTTTCTTGAACTGTTCGTTGAGGTCTTTGCTCACTCCAATGTCCTGAAACATGCGCTGCAGTTTTGACGTGTACTCAAAGCCACAGGCTTGCTGAAAACAACAAAGCAACCATCAGGTATTCAGACACTGAGACTCATGTAGTCATTAGTCCCATCTTGATAAACACAGGAAGAATTTAACTATATAAATTCAATCCCGTGCTACTGAAAAAACATTCATAACACATGCAGGACATGCAGCTCATAAACCACATGTCTGGAAAAGGCAGAAAAACAGTGGAGACTGGAGTAGATAACTAGCCTATACAACTTGGCAACCAGCCTAATGAATAAAAAAAAAAATCAGTAGATGCCATCTGCTGCCATTCCTGGAGATTACTGTAATGGTTTTAGGCACTGCAGTAGCAGACTGAGTCACTAGAGGACAATTACTAATAAAAATGTTTTTCCATTATTAATTGTATAAAAAAAGTTCCAAAAGATTCCAGTGCTGGCAGGTAGCAACTGAAGTGCCCTTGAGCAAGGCACCTAACCCCCAGTTGCTCCCAGTAGCAAGTAGTGCAGTAGTGTGCTGCCCACTGCTCCGGGAGTGTGTGTGCTCACTCCTCACCAGTAATTTGTTAATGCAGAGGTCACATGTATGGGCTACCATATCTGACAAATGTCACTTTCACTTAAGACGAGGGGGAAAAACAGCTGCACCTTAAGTTTGGAGATCATGCTGGCCTCTGCATCATCACTAGCACTGTTCTGATGGACCAGACGTTTGGCCAACATTTTCGCATAGAACTTCTGGAACACATCTTTGTCCTCTATGTATTTGAACACCACCATCTACAAGAGAGACCAGGGAAATGAACACAAACAAAACAGAACTGACATCAAATAAATTCCTGAGCAAAAATGTGATGACGGAAAACGCACCACTTGATTGAGGGTGTCTTCAAGTTCTGCTTCCTCTGGGTTTTTGGAGCTGAAAACGAAACACAGCTTGGATTACATAAGCATAGGGTTCGATACACATTCAGAATTAAGTAAACAGGCTGCTATAATTCATGAAACACTGCCCATTTGTGAATGATTCACAAAACCATTCACAAAAAAACAACACACCTTTTCTTGAGCAACGAGTCGCAGTATCTGGCCAGCAGCTCAGGAGATTTGCTGGAGGACTGAACCATCTTGGTAACGGCATTGTTATTAATAAAACGTCCACATGCCTGAAGAGAAGAGTAAAATATTTTAAATACACAATCTATTCAAGCAAGGTCAAACTCGACCCATTAAAAAAAGGAATACTTGACTACAATACCTTGTCCAGAGCAGCAACAAAACCAGCATCATTGTTGAAAGCCGACATTACCAAAGCATTGTACTTCTTATGGACATCCAGAATGGTTTGGACGTACATTTTGGGGTCCTGTAAGAAAATAAAAACAAGATGAAGTCAGAAGCATGTTTCTCATTCTGATCTCAGCTTCACACGGCAACACAGACAATCTAAAGCATATTACAAACAAAAACAATTTGATTCGATTCCCAGGGAGCACATGTACTGACATAACACTTTGGATAAAAGTGTCTGCCAAATGCAAAAATGTAAATTGCAAGTGAATTATATATTCTTGAGCAAAAATGCCACTGTACTTTCAGAGTTGTGTGATTTCAGA
This sequence comes from Chromobotia macracanthus, assembly GCA_036877525.1. Taxonomy (NCBI): domain Eukaryota; kingdom Metazoa; phylum Chordata; class Actinopteri; order Cypriniformes; family Botiidae; genus Chromobotia; species Chromobotia macracanthus. The sequence goes on from JAZGTH010000003.1 coordinate 2,662,124, forward strand.
ATTACAGGCCTCTAAACATGAAACAAAACAAGTGGTTGGTCATTTTTCATGGCAATCAAACATTTCTGAACATTTTGAACAAACATTTTTTGCCGTCTTTTACTGTCTGGGTGGGCAGTGCTGGCCAAAATAAGCTGCAGTGGAAACCATCTCCATACAGACTCACATTGAGAGCAGACTCCCCACATTTCTCGATGGCAGCCAGGCCTTGATTATAAATGTGCGTTTCCAAAAGTTTCTTCAGCTCTCCCAAGCCGTCTGTGATCCGCGACACGAGATTGTACATGCGACCGAGATCTACAGAGAGACAAAGAATAAGTGCCGCTTAATGGTCCAATCCAAGGACTCATTGCAAAGATGAACAAACGTTTTCAATCTGATTCGCACCTTCATTCTTGTCTGCGTCTAAGAGGTTCTGGAACTCCGTGTGGAAGATCTCCAGGTGTTTCTCAATAAGAACCTGCTCACACTTCCTGGCTAGTTCATCCTGAGTGCTCTCGTGGAGATACACCTGAACCCTCCTCTGCTCCTCCAGGAGACGAGCTTCAGCCTGAAGGACATGCAGAACTCCAACATGTAAACTTCACAGCACAGCATACTACACAGCTATTACATATGTATGTTTCAGATTTAAACAATATCTGCTGTGACTCTGTAGTTCACCCATAACTAAAAATATTTAAGTCATTGTTTCTTGGTCGACTTAATCTCAATCACCCTTGCTTATTCTTTTCTTTTAAGTCACATTTCAAGCTGTTTTGGTCTCACCTTCTTCATGTACTCGGTAACCGGATTCTGTTGCAGGAACTCTGTGCTTTCCCTCGTGTAAAACCGCTCTGTGTCGGCCAGGAACTGGGTCTCAAAATACTCCTTGTAGACAGACAGAGTCGGACCTTTGGCAAAGGCATCGTCCTCGTTCAGACCCAACTCCACTGCGGATGACAGTTTTGTATTACACACAGAAGGGAACATGGGAAACAAATAAAATCAAGGCTTTGTCATACCATAGGACTGGACCACTCCACTGATAAGTCTGGTGTTGATGGTTTCTCCGTTCCTCTCCTTCTCAATCAGCTTCAATACTGCATTTGTGACCTGCCGTCAATAGAAGACATCAGCATTTAGCATTCGTATTTGTTATAGTCTCCACCACAATATGACATCTCACGTGTGTCAGATCTTACCTGCTTATTCAGTGGCCGGAACAAACATTCCCTCCACGTCACCAGAGCAAGCTGGAAAATCAGAAACAACTCACATAACCTACAGTACACACACTGAAACTGTGCTGTGAAGCTAAGAAAGTTAAATTAAATCTTACAGAGTAGATTTCATAAATCCCCTTACGACCCTCGTCACACTCTCTGCGGACCCAGTGACGGTTGAGGTAAGCACAGATCCCATTGAGAACTTTACTGGAGAACCTGTAATCCTCCCACTGCTGTGTGTAGAACTTCAGCACACTCTCATCCATCAGATCTTCTCCATCCTGAAGATCACAACATTCAGCACTTTAAATCAGTCAGTTATGACAACTTTATAACAGCAAACTGCTGCACAGTAAAAAATTAAAGCTGCAATCCATAACTTTCTTTGGTCAAAAATGAACTTACCTTATCCTGAATCACAATGATTTTAATAAAGATTTATAATTGTAAGATAATTGTAACGTGTAGTAATGTAAATGTAAAGTATGTAAAGTAACCTGCAATTTTATGTCTCAAACAGAGATTACACATTGCAGCTTGAAACATTCCCTCTTAAAACAACTTATCAGAATTGTTAAAATAAAATGTATTAAATCCGTAAAGCACCTTTCACAAACAAAACTGCTTTGCATGTTCAAATATAAGGACAATATAAACATACAATTCATTTAAATAAAGGTAAAAATAAAAAAAGCAATGTGCAATGCAATGAAACTGTGTCATACCATGTTTTTTAATCAGATAACATTATGCACACATTAAAAGTGTCTCTTTGAAACAAAAACATACCTTTAGTAAGTTTGTAAGGTAGTTCTTGAGAAACTCCTTTAATCTCTTATAGAGCTCCAGCCCAACAAATTGAGCTCCTCCAGGGGTGGGGGTCTTCTTGGAAGGTTTGGACGGGGGGGCACCTGCACCGCGGGCCTGATTCGACTGATGCACACTAGTGCAATAATTATACACATGACTGTAAAGTATAAAATTAAGGACAGATGGCTGGAAGCTACAGCATTAGGGCTTCATTTGTAAAGTGAACCCTGTTTAAACCCTCTACAGATGAATGAAATAAAAAGGATACGTGTAGAGCTCCATATAACGGGACTTAGCCATGCTCTGGCGAGTGTAAACCTGCTGTATTCCTGCCCGCAGGTCATCCCAGATCTGGTCCAGTCCAATCTGCTTCAGACCATGAGGGGTCTGAGTCCGGTTAGACGACATCCTCTCTTCCTCTCGGACCTGCCGCTGTGAGTCTGATGCCCCTCCTGACTTGCGATTGGTTCTCGTACCTGTCACTCAAGAGCTACTCCTCCATAGGGTCCGGGGCCAGAGAGGATGACGAGGGTCAGACCATCAGGGAACGGCAACAGTAAGGAAAGAAACCTGTGAAAAACACAAGAGAGTTACACAGTCTGCTGCAGCTGCTGATCTGAGCGGGACTTAAAGGTGGGTAAACAAATAGAAGCTAGCTTTAAAAGCATAAGAGCCACGCCTGCTCCAAACACATGAACACATTTATTTTGCCAGGCAAGCAGGACGTCCTATCATTGTATTCAGACCAAATGATTTCATGGTCCTTCCACAAGATGTATATATAAATTTATTTAGACCACTTTACTGGGTCCGATCAGAGTGTGAAGAGATTTAGACAAGCATAACAAAAAATTTTGTTATGCTTGTCTAAGGAAATTTTTTTCCTTTTTTCTGGGAAAAAAAATCTCGTAACCTTCCTGTATTTAAACATCTTTTAAAATCAAATTCTCTCTCCCTCAGCAGGTCCTACCAACAACTGTTGTACCTTTGCAACTCCTTAACATTGCACAGCACTTCTCATGTTATCGCCCTATGATGAATCGCTTTATCGTTTTCATCACCTTACGAGTCGCTTTGGATAAAAGCGCCTGCCGAATGCCTAAATGTAAATGCATGCAACTTTACAACTAAAAATAGATAACAGCAACTGGATCCATAAATCACAGAACAAAACCTGCCTTTACAACATTATCCCCGTAATATCAGGAAAGAAACAGCAGCAGATTTTCCCGGGATAAACGATCACTGTACAGAATCTGCTGCTCATTATATACTGGGGTTTCCTTCTTGTCTCCATGGCAACAACTCAAGGCACAGAAAATATTCAGCTTTAAGCTGCAGACTGTGATTTAACTGAGCAAAGTAACCCATTGCTGTGAGACGTCAGTGATTTACTCAGGCACAACATTTCATACAATTCAACAACAGTACAACGTTTGGGTTCGAAACCATTTTAATAAGCTTAGGAAAGTTAATTATTACAAAACAAGGCCAGGGTTGCAGAATTTCCCTAAACATTTGATGCCTTAGAGGGTGATTTTGTGGAAACTAGTACCTGTTCATAATGCAACCATACAAAGCCATACAAAGCATGTCAACAATAGTATCACAGCTTCATGAATGAATGAATGCAGAAAGGTCAGATGTCATAACACTTGGCAGGTGCACAATAATGCTCTGATCTTCACCTGCTCTTCTCTACTATCTGTCCACATCTCCTGATCTTCAATGATCTCGCCTATCTGACCACGGTAACGCATCTTGGCAGCTCTCGGATCAGTCAGACTGACCCTCGCCTCGTGATATTTGATTAAAATGTTTTAATGTCCTGTTTTAGGGTTTCATCGATGCTTTCAGGCTAACATGAACGATGCGTTTAATTGTGCGCTTTCTCATGTAAACACACGGACGAGGCCTTACTTTAAAACACACAACACACTTTTCATTCAGCACGTACAGATAAATCAATACAATCACACGCAATCATCATCATCATCATCATCATGACGTCATGCAGTAATTACAGGGATGCTCATTCATTTATTATCCGTAACAAAATCACTGTGCTCACGGCTAAAGCTAACGGCTAACCTCGCGCTCTTACCATCATCCGGAAAGAAAGACGGATGTAAACATAAACCTCCGTCACCGGCCGGGACCAAATGAACGATATTCCCTTCAGAAACTAAACACGACGAGCGCTGATTTTACCGGATTAAACGAAAACAGCGGCGTTGAAACAACGGAGACAGAGAAACTCCGTCGACGGGTGCTCACGGAAACACGGTCCCCCCGGAAACACCGGCGAGCTCCGCGAGACCGCGCGGCCGGAAACAGCAGCCGCGACGAAGGTTCCGCCCCGGTTTTCTTCTCTTTATTCATGAATTATTATTTTAATTAGGAAACACACACCGCTGTAAACTATATAGAAAGAAAAAAACGTCAGGGAGATAATACAGGTAATACACAATCAGTGTGAATGTATTGTCGGATATAAAAATATGAAATCCTTTGCAAATTTCATTTCATTTTGCAAAATTCATTTCCTTCTTGTTCTCTAATGCTTCACTAAAACTTCAGTTCACATTATAAAGTGGGGTGCTTAGTGTTGGACTTCCTGTCTTATAGAAATACTAAATAAATAAAATTGCTGTTTTCATTCAAACCTTACAAATGTTGCCAAAAATGTAATTTCAATATGAATTTGCCTGGAATCAAGAAATATGTGCAAGAATTCAATCTTGACAAAACACAAAACCGTAATTCAAATCTGAATGCAACAGAACAAACGTTTCTGGAAAAGATTGGCCACCCCGCTGCATCACTATCATATTAGTGCCACAATACCTTTGAAATAAGACCTTGTGTACTATTCATGTAAATTCACAATGCAAAGGTCCCACCTCAGTCTTTTGACTATTTATTGAAACCAAGCTGCAAAATCATCACGGTTATGACATAACAACATGAGCACAGTAACATATGATCATCCATTGTGACATTTAAATGCATATCTGTTGTTTTGCAACTTGGCCGACCTTGACCGACAATGTACACTACATCGGTACGCAGAGGTTAGCCGATTTTAACACAGGTCCGCCAATCATAACAAAGGTCATTTACAGTCATTTACATAAGTAATGGTACAGTAGCAATCAGACTGTTTATTTCTAAAGGTCAGAGAGGGTGGGAAATGTTCATGTAAGACTAAATCAATGACAAAACGTACAAAGATTAATTGCGGCATAATTATATATCAAAGGCACATTAACTATTTTGAACATAAAGAGTTAAAATGAGAGCGACACTATGAAAACGCAGCTGTCATACATTTCCTGATTGAGTTCATTTTTGCTTGCTTACAAAAAAACATCCATGTAGTTTATTGATATTTGCAGTGTGTTCATTAATGGAACCCTTAACATTAAATAATCATATACATGAACATTCTGAACATGAACAATAACATGTAAGGTTATAATAAAATCACATGAAGTCATTTTGCTATTACAAACCTTAATAAATACATAAATGTCCACAATAGTTATTTTAAATGAATATTACTGTATGTTTATTTAACAGACCAAAAGAAATACTGTAAGACGAATTCGTGGCAAGCACGAATTATGCGAAATGTACAGATGTTTAATAATCTTAAAAAGCAACAATATTGTAGTATTTTAATAAAAATCTGGCTTTGTGATGCATCTAATGGTTTAATACTTATGTTAATGAATCCGTCAGAGAGGGGAACCAGGTCAGATGTAGTTAAGAATTCAAAATGAGTAAACACACAATGAAGACGATATTAAATGTTTATGCATAAATTGTTTTTTTTTTGTGTAATTTGATGCTCCTGTGGCCGAACCCAAATTAGCTTTGCATTAAATTGCAAACACACAAAGAGAAACAATAATTTCCTAGACTAGCGTTTTATAAGGACTATCAAATGTATCATGAATTCATGCTTGTCCATAAGAAATGTCAGTTAACTCACTGAGGCACATTTAAAGAAATTGGACCAAACAGACCTTTCATGTTTCAATTGACTACCAAACACATATCAACTGATTATGCTAAAATTCTACTACAGCTTGTTTTTAAGAGCATTCGTATTCTCAGGCTCCTTATAAAAACCCTAACCAAAGCTGAACTTTTGATATTTAAGATGCCATATGCTTTCCATAGAGTTTGAACAAGCACTTATGGAGACCAAATAAATAACACTGAATTCTGATAACTATAACAAACATTTATCATGACATACACAAGTGCTGCATTAACCTTAATGAATGATTCAGAAATGCCATTGGCTGGTTACCATGCTACAATATATTATTGTCCTGAAGATGCTAACAGCCTAACATGTAAATACAATCAAATGTCATTATCGGAAACATAATTCTGCATTCTGTACATGTTCCGTTTTGTGCTTTGAGAGCATCTGTTGCATTCACACCTGCTAAATGTACTATTTCTACCAGTGAAACATTCTCCATTTCATTTGTTACCAGAAAAGACACATGATCTTCACATGAAAACACACGTGATCACACGCGAAAAACATCACCCGCAGTTTTTCCTGTGTGATCACGTGTGTTCCTGCACATGTGAAACTCATGTTGACACGTGTGAAAAAACACATGATCTGAAGTGAAATGTGTGGTTTTGGAACATTTTCGTGTGAATCCCCTGTAAATTCTCATGACAAACCATGGAATCGCATGTAAAAAAGTGGTGACATGTTTTTCACATGTGATCACGTGTGTTTCTGCACGTGAAATTCATGTGTGTTTTCTGTAAGGGTATGTAAGATTGCAGTGATAAAAGTACATTGACAAGTCCTTGTGCTGTAGTGACTTACTGTACATACAAAATAATTACAGAACAGACATGCCAGCCAGTGCACAGATGTGGTCCGAGACTGTGTCCATTTCACATGCCCAAATAATGGGTATCTTTTCCTTACGCACCCCTCAGTGCATCCGCATCAGAGAAGAAAGCCCCTCCCACAGGGGTGTGGCTAAATGAACCACTCTTTCTTGCTCTCATCAATGGTCTCTGTGAAGGCGGGGTCATTCACAATGATGGCAGCATCAGCGCAGTCGGCAGACTCCGCCCCTTTGGCCTCATTGGTGTGGTAGGAGCCTTTGTGACGGAACATGTGACGAACCAGGAACACCAGCGTGCAGAGGATGGTAAAAATCACAACTGCGATGATGCCTGTTTGGGAACGAAATATTGTTAGAATAACAAATATATGTTCAGAAATGTTTCAAAAGAGGAAATAGGAGACAGCCAGCGTAAATCCGTCATTAAAAAAACTAAAAAAACTAAAAAAAACTGAAAGAGTAATAAAAATGGAATATTGTGTGTTGATACACAGTATATTGTACAATTAAAAAAGGTATCTGGATGGCAACAACACTAAATGTCGCTGAGACATTTTATTACTGTTAAACGTGTTTTAATGTTTTGGGGTGTTTGTTAAAGTGGCGCTGAAGTGATAATTATTTCTGGAATTCTGTGATGTCATCAGTGGGACAAGAAAATCCACACTTCACTGAATTATTCACAACATGAAGAATCAAGACGATTATTTACAAAGAACAATAAATTTTACCTCCTATTATGGCAGAGTCTCTGTTGACTCCATCTCGGCTTATTCGCTCCTCATTAAATGGAAACTGGGCACCAGCTAGACACAAAAAGACAAAGAAAGATCAGACGTTGGTCTATTTTGTTAAACGAACCATTGATTTTTCTTTTTTTTTACACGAGAAACTCAAAACCTTTACAGATATACAGTCAGTCATTGTAATACAATTTTCTGGCACACATGAATGACAGAAGGTCAGTGGAACCCTGTGATTGTTTTAATCTGGGCAGCAGAAGAGTGAATCTTTGAATAAACTCAAGTGTTTTTTCTCAGTGGGAATCGTGAGCTAATGCTGGCTGGGGAGCAGATCTGAGGTGAACCGTCTGCTCTTCTCATCTGTCATCTCTGCAGGCTACAAACTCTGTTCCACAAATATCCAGTGAAGCTTAATCTGCACACATAATTTTTAAAATGAAAGGTTCCTTATGCCCTCTCTCAGTCGATTACAGTTGTGTGTGTCTGTTTGATGTGCCAAAAACTTTTTGTGTGCCCTGTACAAGAAATGATGCATAAATAAATGATTTATAAATAAAATAATATTAAATCTGTCTCTCTCTCTTCATCCAAACACATTCAAACACATGCACACACAAACACACACACACACACACAAACGCACACCCCCGCACACACACAGACAGAAACAACAAACACACACACACAGACACACACACACAAACACCCCACACACAGAAACACACACAAACCACCCCCACACACACACAGACAGACACACACAAACGCACACCCCCGCACACACCCACAGGCACACACACACAGACAGACACACACACACAAACGCACACCCCCACACACACACAGACAGACAGACACAAACGCACACCCCCGCACACACCCACAGGCACACACACACAGACAGACACACACACACAAACGCACACCCCCCACACACACACAGGTCTGTACTGCAATAATCTTCTCTACAGGGTGGTGATCACAGATGTCTTACTGAGGGCACCAGAACAAAATCTGTTTCCTTCCAGGCAACCATGAATGATCTCTGCAGAAGAGAGGAAACATCCTCACACACACAGAAGCTACAGAAAGATCCAGCAAACTCTTCACCCGCTCAAGAATAACTCAGCTAACAGAAAACATTTTCAGAACGTTGGCTGTTGTTCTGTAAAAGTCCTCTCAAAGTTATCAAAAACAAGCAGCACGTTAGTTCAGCATTTTTAAATGTTACATATGGTATATATCGAAAACATAATTTTTTAAATTAAAAAATGTTTGAATAACGTTCCTATAACCAAGCAGTAATGTTAATACAACATCTAAACAACTGAACGTTTTAAACAGTCTTAGAACATTCAAAATAACATTTTTATGTAAAATGTGAAATTATCATTTTTATTTTTTGTTTATGTAACCTAAAGGAAACATTAGCGAATGTTCTTACAATCTAAATTTGTTAGTTGGGAAAGTGCTACAATCTCATGCAGGCACTCTTTCATGGCTCTGCCAGCTTGAGTCTGTTGTATCTCATTGATTTCTTGTTTCTTTTCATTTCTCTGTATTTCTACATGAATGGCTTTATGTTGTCTGTAATGCTACAAGCAATACAAAACAGCACGCATGCTCCCAGCAACACAAGAAGCAGCTGGAGGCTGAGAGTTCATGTTCATCAGTTCGTGTCTCTGAGGACGTGAGGCCCCACATCCCTAAATAGGGAGTGTTCTTAGAACGTTGGATAACATTCTCTAAACGTAATTGAAACCTAGCAGTAATACTGCTAGCATTACTAAAAATTTTCAACATTATATATATCAAAAACGTTATTCTTAAGTCGCTATTCTTAACGTTATTCTTAAAACATTTTTAACATGTTTGTTACTTAAAGGGGAACGATGTTAGAAACCTAAAATTGTTAGCTAAGGCCGTGCATCCTCAACCAGACCTGGATCAATAAAGCAACACTTCTAATGCGTGTGCTGTGATACTGGCCTCCAGGGCAAAATGAGAGCATCAAACAGCTCACTGTGAGCTACACAAGACACTGATGAGGTAAGTCACACCCTGAAGACATTACACGCACAGAGAGCTCTTAAAGAAACAGTGCACCCAAAAATAAAACGTGATGAGACGACTGGTACTCACACTGTTGTCACACCAGGCACAATAAATCAAGTCTGATTTCAAATTTTATATTTTGCACGAATGAACACAAGGTTGTGAGGGTTGTACTGTTGTGCACCACACTGTTGATTGTTTAGTCGACTTTGAATGCAAAGAAAAATTGATAGAAATATTGTTAAAAAGTCGCTTCAGATAAAAGCTTCTGAAGTTCTTTTGGGTCAAATTAATGATGCCGTTTACCAAGAACTACAAATTATGTTGCCTGGAGTAGAAGGAATGATTTTCAGCAGTAATGAAGTAGAACATTTTTTAACATTTTATGTCATATATATTAAAAACGTTATTCTTAAGTTGTAAGTGGAATGTTTTAAAAAGTTACAGAATTAAAAAATATGTCTGAATAACATTCTTTTAACCAAGCAATAACGTTGCTGTCAACCTATTTCAACCAGACAGTCAATGTGAAAGTCTTGCTGTAAGTAAGTAAATTCTTACACTTCCTGAGTCATGAGGTCTTTGAACATCCATCAGTAGCATTATTCTTTACCTGAATCCGGGTGCCAGGGGTCAAAGGCTGCAGACATGGGCGGAACTGTGAGGGGAGACGCCCCGCAGTTGGACTCCACCAGGACCCCTTGTACAGAGGCTGTGGAGGGAACGCCCGACCTCAGGGCGGCCTTCAGCGGGGCGATGCGATTGAACTGCACTCTGGAGAGACAGCCCACGAATCCTGGGGTGTTATAGCGCTCGATCAACACTGGATCAATCTGACCTGTTTCTGAAACACAAAAACAACAGCAAAAATATCAACAACAACCCACCTGTATAACCAAAATGGTTCATTTGAGTAATTATTCTTTTATCGCAGAGTTCAAATAAAAGTCTACGTAGGTTAGTCTGTCTACAGGAGAATAAAAGTGAATTTGATTCCCATAGTTAATGTTATATGTAAATTACTGGCAATCTTCATTATTGAAAACAATGATTGCACAGGGATAATACAGAGAAACCGTGTTTAAAATAAAAAATCCAGCTCTTAAATTTGATTTGGAGGACTGAAGTCATGGCAAAACAACCAATGCACACGTCCTCACAATCAATTATCAATGTATTAAGACACAAAGTCTATCTTTCTACCATAAGTATAATGTTATCATGCCTAAAGAAAAACTATTCTGTCTTTCAAATCAGCCTCCGCTACACTTTCAATGTCACTAAGACCACAGCTACAAACACACCACACATAAACTCCCATCACAATACAGATCATGACACACAACACACCCTGTGACAGAACATTACAATTATTACTATTACAATGACAAAAGAAACAAAAGAATACATGCTGGTACAGTTACATATAGTGTAGATCAAACATTTGTACGCTATTTTTATTTTATTATTATGAGTATTATGTCCCTTCTAAGATTACTGAAAAGCAAGAATTATATTTATTCTTATTAAATGTAATATTACCTGAGTGAGATCAGATGAAGAAATGTATTTATCTTGTCTAAATGTACTTGTTTTTTCTTTTCAGGGTTCGAGCATCTATAAGATCAACACAATGTTTCTTTATTCTGTCTCACCTTTTCTGTCTGACTTTTCCTTGTCTTCTGGTTTACACTGGTTTATCTTCACTGATAAACTGTTAACTTAACCAATTCTAGTTCTTCCTTCATCAACTAGCTTCCGAACAGTATTCTCAGTTTGAGTATATCGGACTCGCTGTAGGTTTAGACCCATCACACTTTCAGATGCTCTCTACAGCTAATGCAGCTCAGGGCGTATCAGCATGTGGCTGCAGGAAAACCTGGAGACTGGATTCAGATCAGGATTGGATCCCAAAGCTCTTACATGATGATGTCAGGACTTACACAGATGATACAGGGATGGAAGGGCTGGAATACATATTCATGGTTTCTATAACTAATGAAATCAAATGTTCAATAGTATCAATAAGGTAGATGTGTTATAGAACTTAAGCCAAGCTATTTGGGAATAAAATATCCTCACCCTAACAATTTGTAGGTATCCTACTAGAATTTCAATCATAATTTAGAAGCAGTCCCAAAGTATCTGAATAAAAATGTACTTACAGAAGCACATAAAACAAAAACTACATATGTGACTTTATAAACACCCAAAACTACTATAGCTCCATGTGACTTAACTAACCCAAGCGAGATATGTAATGAGTACAATAACAAAAAAGACTCAAAGCCAATATAACCAAAGAAGAATAAAAACACATTTTATATTCAGCAAGTACAATATATCTGTTTTTTGCAATATGAAAAACACAAATACATAACTACACCCACACTTTAGACAATAAACAACATGTAAATAAAAGCTTACCAAAAACCTTTCCTAGGAAAATAGTCTTCACAAGGTTAAACTCTGTGTCCGAGGCTTCAGGAAGTCTGTAGTTTACTGTGGGATAATGATCCAGCTGCAACACACAGTGGCACGTATATTTATACAGCAGCTAAATCTGATTGGACGAGAGGTGCTGATACAAAACTTGAACAGCACTGGGACGCTTTACTGCTTTGTATCACTACGCCAGTTATTGAGTTCCTCAGTGGAATAAATCGATACCTGCTTATGAATCACAGCCATGCTGATTCTCTGATTCATGCTCAAAACGTGCTCTTGCTAGGGTGATTATGCTTTAAAATAGCAAAGTTAAAGAGCCAATGAAGGCTCAGTCTGATGGCTATGACAGAACTTCAGATGTACCTGCAGCTGAATGAGTCTCTCGTGTCGTGTGATGTTGATGTTATGGGGTTGTCCGTTAGCCATGTTACGATGATTCAGGCTAATGGTGAATGGCTCCCTCAATCCACCAAGATTATAGCGAATCTGAAGAGTGCCTGAGAAAAAAAACATCACACACATTCATACATTTATAGCTTGTTCTCCACACAAGCTCTGTAGCTTCATATAAAACGGATCATTCTGGCAATCAAAAATAGCTTAAAGTATATAAATAAGTTCCTACAAGCTGTACTTTGCCTACAGTTAAGCCAGTATATGACTTTGCAGAAGAATTGTTCAAGTTCCCCTGCAGTCGATAATTTATCCCTTAAAATGCAATAGCTTGAATGTAACTACACGCCTGCTCCATTTAGTGTACGTGGATCAATGGATATGCTAATTAGGCTCCGCCCCCACTCAATCACACTTGCTCGGACTACCACATGTGATTGGTTACATGTTTGTGATGTAGAAAACAGGGCGATTTTAAACCACATTTTTGAGAAACTGCAGTTTTACAGAGAAAATACTAAGCAATGGTGTTAACTGATGAATTAACACATGGTTTGTTTTAAAGCATATTTAAAACACCACATAGACACATAAGCAACATTAGAAACTCGATTGTTATTATTAAACAGTGGTATTGTATTCCGCTGTGCCTCCCTAAGCCGGACAGTCACGGCGCCGCGTCTTACCGTTGTGCCGCAGAACCACAGCCAGGTAGTCCTGCGTCTTGGAGCTGATGTAGATGAGGACAGAGGGCGTGTGAGATGTGCTGAAACTAAAGCTGAGCTCCTCACGGGTCAGATTACTAACAGCACTCAGAACACTCTTAACTCCAGGAGGAGAGCTGCTCTCAGACATGAGGTCGTACCGCACCAGGGTCCCGCTCTCAAAATATCCCCCAACATCTGAAACAGAGGCAGAAAATGGTTGAAAATCAACAAACAGATGTTGTCTGCAGACGATTCTGTTTAGCATTAGGATTATTTTGTTACCACATGTATACGAAGGGGAAAATATACAATTAGCAGAATAAACCCCTTTAGAATGAGAACACCAGAAACCATAAGCTTTACTGGATGGCTACTTAACAACTAAACAACTTGTTAAATTTAAGTTGAAATAAATTGATAAAATGTCAAGAGTTCATAAAAAAGTGGCCACTTTGAAGACATTAAAATATATATCACAGTTTGATTTAGTCTGAATTTTCTTTAGTCACAATCATTTCCAGGAGGGCAGTGTTTATAATCGGTTGCCCGAGACAACAGTCAATCATACATTTTAGTAATTGTACAAAATATTTGTCTGCTGACCAATCAGAACGAAGTATTCAAGTATTTCAGAAAGCCATGTATAAAGCCTGTACTGTACCCTCACTGCAGAATGGCCCATCAAAGGCGCTCAGACTGCAGTCACAGGAATAGCCGTTATATTTTTCCAGGCATTTCCCTCCGTTCTGACAGTGCATTCCATAGCTGGTGCAATGACCCGAGCAGCCTGGCTTCACCCCCGGAGTGACCTTTGCCCTCTCCTCAAGGTCAAGGGTCACGCCGTTGATCCTCAGAGAACGAATGCAACCCAGAAAACCCCTCTGCCCGCCTGATGCCCCTACAGCCAAACGACAAAACAGACGGATTGCCACGACTAACAACAAAGCAGTGAAGGGCCACAGGTTCCAGATTAACCTGAATGCACAGTTATCAGTTCTTTACAATCATCAACCGTTTATAAAGCTACAAAGATCTGATCTTTTCCTGTCAGACATTTCTGAAAAGAATTAAAAAACGAGAGAGTGCACAATTTTTAAATTGCTAAAACAAACTGTTTACATTATTATTAGAATATTTACTTAGTGTCATTTTTGACTTTTTATAAACTCGTGATTCACTGAATATAATTTCATGTATGTACAATGTATGCTTGTACTCACTGACGTTTTACCATATATTATCATAAACTTCAAAAACGAATTCACTTCTAATTCACCTGAAGTTCTTCTTCTCAAACAGGAGATCTTACCTACAAACAGTTGACTGAAGAGCTGCAGGCGGGTGTGGCCTTGAGGCGGGGCCAGACGTGCCTCCCTGTACGTCTTGTCCAATCGCAAAACGGCCTCCTTAATATTCCGTTCCGCCTCCACCCTGTGCCACTGGTCATCATTGAGGGGTGCGAACGAACGTACAGTCAACTCCACTGGCCCGTTGCCCACGTCAAACGAGAATGTCACCGTCGTAGAAGCTATTGGGAGAAAATTTGGATTCAAGTTCTCTGACTGAAAAAATACATCATTCGATTTAAGCACAAACGTCTCACATTTCAGTTCCAAACGGATGAAGTCTGGATTTCCCAGGTTTTCCAGGAAGACACCGTGTGAGGAGGACGTCTTGAAGTAGAACGAGATGTCAATGCTGGTCTCGCCTTGGATGGAGGAAAAATGCAGATAAGATGCAGGCGTGTTGAAGGACGCTGCATTCCAGTAATGACCTACAAAACAAACACACTGACAGATTAGGAGATGATGTTACTGAATGACCAATGAAATAGATATGAAATTCAGAGGAAGACCTCTAAGATGTATATCACATTTTGACTTTGAAATGGTACTCCAAAAATCCACACAAACAATGAAAACAAATGGCATAAACATATTTAGCTGTAACCATATGCTGGAATTGGTTAGTATAAGGTCCTGGAACTACATTCCAGCTAACAGGGAACGTTCGTAGAACATTGGCTAATGTTCTCCAACAGTTCTCCCAAAGTTATCAAAAAATGTTCTTAAATACGGTTTCTTTTCGTCATACATCAAAAACGTTAATCTTGGGTTGTTAAATTAGGGTTTTAAAAAAATGTCAGGATTTAAAAAAATCTGAATAACATCCTTATAACCAAACATTAACGACAATACAATGTTTAAAAAACTGCATGTTTGGAACGGTTTGATTACCTAATGGAAATGTTAGGGAAACATTCTCACAACCTAAAATTGTTAGCTGGGATTACTCTCAACCAATCAGATTTCAGATTTAGGGTTCTGTTTTCAACCAATTATTTTCATCTGTTTATAGTGAGCGTTTATGGGTGGGTTTGGTCTATGATTGTATGATAGGACCAAAAAAGGATTAAATCTAGTCTAAAGCATTTTAGAGTGTGACTGCACTCACGGTCTCCTTGACAGCGCAGTGGCCCAACAGTGAGTTTGGCTTCTGATCCTGGGCGGTGTGTATCCCCGACAACCACCTGGTTAACTGGCAGATGGTCCTTATACATTAACAGACCTGCATCCTCTTTCCTGCAGGAAGAATTATGACCACAAGGGGGCAACATATCACAGTGGAGCCAATATTAGTTTATTGTGCATACTCTCACCATCTACTCTGTTGGAGTGTCAATCAGACACCCCTGTTCAGAATATACAGTTACATATTACAGTACATGAAACTGCATGTCACAAGATATATCTCACCACTGTCTCAGATCGGCGTCGCAGTTGCAGTAGTATTTGGGGTCTGTGCAGTTGCGTTCGATGCCACAGGCGCATTTCTGTACGCCTGGACCTGAGCCACCCCAGTAGAAGTGCTTCTCATTTCCCCTGCCAACCCACCACGCAGACGGAGGATCACCTGGAGGAAAGCCACAAAGATCTCTGTAGTTTCTCTGTACTCCTTTAAAGACCGATGTGATTACATCGAGAACAAACTGAGACTTTTGCTTAACAGAGCCTACCTAGCTAACAGGGAACATTCGCCGAACACTGGCTAATGTTCTGTAAAAGTTCTCTCAATGTTATCAAAACGTTAGTAGATGATTTTTTTAATGTCAAATCATATATCAAAAATGTTATTCTTAAGTAGTTAGTGGAACATTTTAAAATGACTACAGAATTAAAAAATGGAATAACGTTTTTTAACCAACAATACCATTAATACAACGTATTATAAACTGGAGGTATTGAACATTTCTAGAACTTTTATAAAATAACATCATTCAATGCTTTTGTTACCTAATGGAAACATTAGGGAAATGTTCTTACAACCTTAAATTGTTAGCTGGGCATTGATTGTCTTAATGCACTTTGTGTGTGCATGTCTTTGGTACATACTATTTCTTAAAACAAGGTTGCTCTTAAATCTTTCATCAAAATGTTTTCATCAAAACTCAAATCTCTCTTTTTCAGCCCCTCCCTTTCAATCACATGATTCTTTTCTGGTTTGTAACACCCACTTTTATGATCCAATCAGATCCTACGGGCTAAAATCAAGCCCCGCCCAACATTCCAGCAGTCACATTTATTTACCTGGCGAGTTGAACAGGCGTGACTTGTAGCATGTGTATGCAACGTACTGCTCGCAGGTCTCAGAGCTGCTGGTGATGGCATTTACCTGCGGCACGAAAACAGCCGGTGAGCTCAGCAAAACATCAGGTATAATATTCTCAGTCTTTATATTCACACTGTTTATAAAAGTCACCTGCTCAGCAGACATATTGTAACTGAGAGTTAGTACAGTCTTCTCCTCAGGACCAGAGGCTGCGGTCACATGACTCTGAGGTGATAAATCATTCATAACTGTTGTCCAAAC
This sequence comes from Chromobotia macracanthus, assembly GCA_036877525.1. Classification (NCBI taxonomy): domain Eukaryota; kingdom Metazoa; phylum Chordata; class Actinopteri; order Cypriniformes; family Botiidae; genus Chromobotia; species Chromobotia macracanthus. The sequence continues at coordinate 2,679,250 of JAZGTH010000003.1, forward strand.
CTTGTCTTCTATAGCACACACAACACACAGGTGTAGCAATCAGTGAGTTTGTATATATTATGTTCATTACAATAGACAGTGTCTTGTCATGTTCTGACCCGTCATATCGCAGGTAACTCTGAAGGGTTCGAGCGGTCCGCTGCCATCCGGATCGATCCAGTATGTGTCTGAGGTTCGGCCCAAATGTTTGTACTCCTCACAAGACTGCTCGTACACAGCTGAAGAAACACGCAGTGTCAGCAGTAAAACAGCCACTGCAGCATTAAAATCTACAATGCTTTATTAAACCATCAGGTTCAGCAAACCCAGCTAACATTGAACGTTCTCAGAATGTTGTCTAACGTTCTCTAAAAGCGATCTCAGCATTCACTCAGCATTCAAAAACGTTCTTGTTCTTAACATTATACATCATATAAACATTATTCTTTAGCTGTTAGTGGAAAGTTAAAGAAATGATAAAGAAATCTAGAATGTTCTTAGAATATTCAAAACAACATTTTTGTTATTCACTGGAAAAGTTACGGAAACATTCTTACAACCTAGAATTGCTAGCCGGGATGCTCCTGCTCTACAATCCAGCATTGGCAACAGAGCTATGAGTGTTAGAAACACACAGCACAGGAAGGATGAATGTGTTATATGGATGTTAGCTTACAGTTGTGGCAGGTGGCTCCAGAATATCCAGTTCCTTCACAGGTACATTTAAAAGAGTCTCCAGTCTGAGAGCACTTGCCTCCGTGTTCACAATGGTTCGGCTCACACCTGGAGAAACAGATCAGATTCAAACATGATCAGATTTAAACATGATCAGATATAAACATGATCAGATTTAAACATGATCAGATATAAACATGAGGATTACTGGCACTGGTAAATAAAGTGACATTATAACCTGTTTTATTTAATCTCATAAAAACGGTCAAGAATATTTTCAGGATATTCATTAGCCTAAAAATCTAAGTCAAAAAAATCATTAGGACATTTTGTTTCATGTATTAACCTCAATTATCTTTATTGTACAGCATAAGACTAATCTCATTCTCTTTATTGTCATATGAAAATTAATGATGAGGAGCAAACAACAACAAACACAGCAGGCTAGTATTTGTCACAATTTACGCTGACTGAACTAAAAAACTGCTTATAGAATTTGCTTAATTGGGCTGAAAACTAGGACAAAACATTTTAACAGTCCTAAAACAAGTTTCGCTTTTATTTTTTTAAATTATTACTATTCATTTCTACTTTATTTCGGAGTGAAATGACCTAGAAATGTTTCTGTGTGACTCATTCCACAGTGTTACAGATGTAAATCCCACAGATGATAAACCACCAGGAACAAAGAGTTAAAGAGTTATCAGCAGACACTCCAACACTTCCTCCACCGTCCTCCTCCACTGACTCACACGCCTGTTGTGATCATCTCTGAGCTTTGTCATCTCTGAAGCTATGAAGCTTCATTTCCGACACGCTTGTCTGCAGACGTCTGATGAAGTTTCTCTGATCCTGCATGTTAACACAGCCGGTCTGATCAAAGGAAGGCAGGTGTGTGTGACAGAGCTTTGAGGACACCCTGCTGAACCCAGCTAACAAGTTTGTTGTAAGAGCGTTTTCATCCCTAACATTTTCATTTAGTAACAAAAACGTTAAACATTAACGCTTATAAATGTTAACATTGTTTTTGAAGTTCTAGAAATGTTCAAAATGTCTTTTAAATGTCTTTCAATGTTTTTTAGGCATTGTATCAATGTCATTGTTTGGTTAACGCTATATTAAACGTTTCTAATGTTTTAACTAATGTTTTAATGTTTTAAAACGCTCAAGTGCTTTTTGACACCTTTGACAAAACTTTTAGAGAATGTTAGCCAATGTTCAGAGAAAGTTCCCTGTGAGCTAGGAAGTCATATGTAGGTTACATAAGAAGCTTCACAGCTTTTAATTATGCAGTCAGCTCACAGTTCCAGGAACATGTTATCACGGACTTTCTAAGAACGGCACTTCAGAAGAGTTTGAACCCAAAGTGAAAATCAAAACGTAGCTGCTGCCGCTGCTTTTATCTGACAGACTTCTGTTCTTCATTAGTTTGCAGAGTCACCGGGGACGGTTTTGAGGTTCTGCTGTCTGCATGAATTACCTGTCTATAAGAGCACACATGTCCAGGCTGACGTTCTCAAAAGTACCCAGCATGCCTTGCTCCACAGAACGCAGGTCAACCAGCTGGTCATCCACATGTATGAGCTGCATGCAGCCCTGAAATGAACGCTGTGAAGGAGACAGATCCGTCCGTGGAAAATATCCTGCACGTTGTGACAAGAAAATTAAAACACGTCACAAATTATAAACTGCTATAAAGACCAAACTTTTGGCTACCAGTAAAATATTAACATTCAAAGCAAACATTAGCCTTCAACATGATTTAGTTTCATGTTAATTTGAATATAAAATTACTCATTTGTACATTAAATAAATAAATGTACATTTTGCATAGAGAGCAGTTTCAAAATTGCCAATATATTGCTGACAAGCATGTGGCATCTAATAAACGAATTATAAGATGCAGTAAGTTTGGCATACAGGTACATGCTGATTATCGAAATATCACAAAAGTGCATATCGCAATGGTTTGCAATAACACAATGTACAAGTTTAATTTTCTGTAAAGCAGCTTTAAAACAACATGTATTGTGAAAAGCGCAATACAAATAAATGTGAATTGAATAACAGAATTTTATTACATCATTAAAATGTTGTTTACATGTTTACATCATTTTAGATTTTGAAATGCATTTAAATTAATTTTACAAACTGAAAGCATTATCATATTGCATATTGCATTATGTAGCATGTTATCGCTTATTGCATTTTTCTTTAAAATCATGAAGCCCTTCATACAGATTACCAAAAATTACCTCCAAAGAAATAATCTCCACCAGTCCTGATCTGAATGGGGAGGGCAGCTCTCACGGTGGACGTCTCATCACCATTGATGGTCAACATGGCAATGCTCTCCAGTGACAGGAAGTGAACGCTGTGCCACTGGCCGTCATTAAGACCAGATCCTGCAAAGAGAAGCAGATTCTCTACATGCAAGCATTTTTACTGTAGACACAGTCTACTTGCAGGCATATTTGAGTTGTATATTTAATCTGCAACAGAACAGGGGTTTTCAAAATAAATACAGCAGTTGTCAGCTGATGTGACTGCACAATGTCAATGGGTGGTGCTTTATGTAAAGTAAAAAAAGATATTTTCAGGCAACTGATCTCACATGAAAATTTTGACCATGTCTGTTGAAAGTAATTTTTTTTTTTTTTTTAGACAAAACCTGCAATCCATAAATTTTTGGGTTATGTTGACAAAATTCAGTTATTAATCAAGTACATAACAAATCAGGGTTTGTTATCAACACAATCTTCTTTATCTTACCCCGATTCACAGCAGTAAGTTTATAAAAATGTTTCATTATTTGAGCTGTCAAGCCTGATTTCCTGGGAAATGTCAGTTTGACTTCATTTGACTTCAACATACGTTAACGTACAGTATGTGAAGTAACCTGCAATTTCATGTTTTGAACAGACATGGCGGTAGAGAGGCTAAAGTTACGGATTGCAGCTTTAAAGGAGCTCTTAATGAGTGTTTCCAGATCTGATGTTACCTGAGGAAATGTCCACCCGCGTGTTCTTCCCCAGCGTGACGTATATGTGCACGGTGACCTTTCCCTCCACCAGGCTGACCTCCACCCCCCCAGGCATGAGCGGGGTGAAGAGGAGCAGGCCGCTGGGGTTCCACGTGCGGAACAGTAAACGAACCGACACCGTGTCAGCATCAGTCCGACCGGGAAGCTGCAAGAAGCTGGTGGAGTTAAAGAACACCGGGAACGTAGATGACTCTGTGCAGGAGAACGTCAGGTTGTGCTGCAATAAGAAAACGGGACGAGATGATGAAACGTAAGCAGATGTTTAAAGTGAAAAATCACCGTTCAACACGGCACCACAGATGCAGGGAAAAACAAATCTGTTCTGATGCCACCTCACAGTAGAATTTCAAAGGATAGATTGAATTTGGGGATTTTATTCAGGAAAAATTGGTTAGTTCACATCAAGACAGCTTAAGGTGCTGGTTTTTATATACTTTCTAGCTAGTCCATCTGGGTCATTAATGTCCCGTATCTGAATTCATTATAAAGGTCTAGTTGGTTGATCTACTAAACTATCACCCCACTATAACCTGGTTGGGGTTGGTAGAAACAGGTTAACAAAAACTGACTTTGACATTACCACCTTAAGCTGATTAACCTGGTATGACCTTGTCCAACACACAATGTATTGTGGGAAAAGGGGAGGAAATCTCTGCGTATGGCTTAGGTTAGTTATGGGAGAAGAACTTCATATAATCACCCAATATTTAATTTGAAACATAAAAGACGCAAACCTTAGTGAGCTGCGATTACTGTAAATGATACAAGAAATCAAATTAGTACAATAATTGAAAACAAAAGATTTCCACCCTAAACATCTCACTAATAAACCTTTTTTTCTCTGAAAATGCAACACAAACGTTACCCACTGAAGTGGCTAGTGGGAGCATCACACCTGTCTGTGTTCTGCCCACATCTGACTGGTGGGAGGGTGTTAATGTCAAAACCTGGTTGTATTAACACATAATGTGTCTGTTTTATTCTCTGACAATATCTTGCCACAAAGACTTCCATTACAAATGCATAACTGTAAATACATCTTCTTTACAAACTGAAAAATGGGGCAAAAGTATTAACCATAGAACATTTTTTCCATCTTTAAAACATTCATATTTATGCATTTGACAGACACTTTTATCCAAAGCAACTGGCAGTGCATTTAAGCTATATGTTTTAATCAGTATGTGTGTTCCTTGGGAATCAAACCCGCAATCTTTGCACTGGTAACACAATGCTCTGTCAGTTGAGCTACAGGAACACCTGTATTTTTTCAGAGTGTACAATAATTTCAAATATTGCACATCTAATGTTTTATCCTCAAAGACACTAGCGAGCGCAGCAGAATTCATCTAATAAAAATATGTCAATTCAACACTTACAAAGCTGGAAGTGTCCACTTTCCTCCTGCGTGCCAGGTTGGTGATGTTGTCCCCATTGTAATGAATGGCCTCCATGCAGCCAAAGAAGTTTTCTCTCCCGCCTGAGCTGGCCTTGGCAGACACTGGCATACCCCCAAACGTTATCTGAGAAGTGATGGAAACATTCACCAGCTGGAATACAGGCAGCGAAACACTCATCTAATCTCATCCGTGAGTTTACTTGCTACTTCTCACTGTGTTTATTTAAATGCAATAAAATCTGAAAACAAAATCATAAATTCCCAGTAGCACCCCAGCTAACAATATCAGGTTGCAAGAACGTTTCTGTAACATTTCCAACAAGTAACAAAAGCATTAAAAATGTTACTTTGAAAGTTCTAGGAACATTCAAAACATTCATTTTTTTAGACATTTTTTAAGTTTTTTTAAACATTTTAGTTTTTTAAACGTTAATCATTTTATTTTGTAATGTTTGTAATGTTCCACTAACAACTTAAAAATAAAGATTTTGATATATGATATATAACATTCAAAAACATTCTGCTAGAACTTTTTTGAGAGAACTTTGAGAGAACTTTTACCGAATGTTAGCTGAGAATGTTCTGAGAACATTCCCTGTTAGCTGGGACTGACGTAAGATGATTAAACGGGGGAGAGAGAAAAATAAAACATTAAAAGTCAAAAAAATTACTTCATAAATTATCTCCCACCACAGTTACTGTCCTTCCACCCAACTAATGGTGAGTGATCCACTAGCCCTGAGAGTTCACAAAACGTGAGTTTGTTCTAATTCAGTCGTTTACTTCATAGTCAAGGTCCAGGTGGTCAAACTCTCCGTTGGTGCGGAAGCTCTGCGTGTGCTGATCGAGGGTGAAGTTGACGCTCCGTCTGTAGCGCTCAATCCGAACAGAGTGCCATTGATCGTCATCCAGAAGACTTCCGGCAGACGCGGATGTGTGACCCCGAATGGAGCCGTACTGATTACTGCCTGAAATAGACACACGTACCAGAAGCAATTAGAAAAAAGAGGTCAGCGGGGTCAAGCTGCGACCCATCAAGAACATGCCATGAGACAATATTTCAAACTTAATTTGCTTTTTATTCCTAATACAGCACACTGTTTTCAGAATTACACGCAGGTTCGATTCCCAGGGAACACACAAACTGTATACATTGAAACCTTTGCATAAAAGTGTGTAAATATAAATGGAAAATAAATGGTTCTGTGTCAAGACTTTACAAGATTTTACACTGAACACCACCAACGTTTTTTAAGCACAAAAGTAAACCAGATGAGTTCTGATTTGATTCTGATTGATTGTTGAGCAGTGATCTTATTCATGTGCATGCTTCACCTTAGCAAGCACCAAATATCACGTGCTGTAATATCATTTCTGTTCATCTGTTTTCATCACAGTGACTCTTGAGTTTAATACTTCACCCAGGTTGATGTGCAGCTGCAGTTTGGCTCTGCGCAGCTCTAGAGTGATGTAATCACCCTGCTGCCCCTCCCCATGCAGCAGAACTCCGTCTCCTTTAGTGGTCTTAAACTTCAGTGATATCACATCCTTCAAGATCTTCATCTTCTTCTGCCGGAATCGATACGAAATCACTCCCTCCCCATCGAAGCTGATCACATCCGCCCCTGATCGCAGAAATATGGGTCAGTCTCAAACACATATATATTACTTATTTATCCAAACAAACATTATGATGCAATAGTGGTAAACTTCTTATTTGTAAAAATAAATGTTACTTCTTATTTAAAGGGTCATAAATCTGTTCTTTGTACAGCAAATTCTTAACTTTTAGATTCAAAACTCGATCCTGAGTCCAGTAAGACCAAAAGATACACACTAAAGACACTGTTATTAAAGAATAAGGTAACTATGTTAGACTTAAATCAGAAACCTGTATATAACATTCCCTGCTAATAATTTTAGTTTGTAAGAACGATTCCGTAACATTTCCATTATGTTTCAAAAAAGTTAAAAAATGTTATTTTGCAAGTTCTTGGAATGTTCAAAACATCCCTTTTTTGTATGTTGTATTAATGTTATCCCTTTAATATAAGAACGTTGTTAAAACGTTTTAAATTCTCTAACGCTTTTAAAACATTCTACTATCAACTTAACATTTTTGATGTATGATATGTAAAGTAAGAAAATGTTATACTGACATTATTGCAACAACATTTTTCATATATTTGAGAGAACTTTCACATGCAAAAGGAAAGCCAATCATATCAAAGCTGTTTACTGAAAAGTATGTTACAGACCAGACAAAGAAGGGAAGCAGGAAATGGTCATCAAATAAATTCAATTAAACCCTTAAATTAAATTCAACAGACAGACTTGAACTGCACAAGCCCTCTACAGACACTCACAGTAGGAGCAACCGTACAGCTCCACTCTTAGTCCAATCCTGCCTTCCTCACTCCAGTCCAGGGGGAGGAACCTCACGTATCGGGCCACGAAGGGATGCTGAAGTTCATGGCGCATGGATCGCTCGGAGTTCCAGTTCCCTGAAAACGTCTGAGGCAGAGAAAAGGAACAGCACTTCATAAAAGCACTGAAAAGCTCCTGCTGGAGGAGAGACACTCCATTACCGCTCAGCGTGAGCACACAGATCAATACGACAGAGTCTTGGCACATGTTTGCAGGAGAACTGGCTTTGCATATAAATTCAGCCTCATCGTCTCACTGTTTTTCACCTTTTTAGAATAATTATATGAGGAGAGAGAAAGTCTAACACTCCACTGTCATACGGAATCAACATAATCCTGTTAATAATTTTCAAACAAAAATATGCATGTTATCATTTTAAAATGAAGAATACAATCAAAACACAATTTCAAGCTTAAGAGGAGCTTGCAGGAAAGACAATGTAGAAATAGGGCTTCTGTAATCAAGTGATTTTCTTAGACATCAATGATAGCAAATAAAAACTTTTGCTTAAGTCTTCACAGAGATTTCTCCTGAGAAAAAGACCCCATTATTCTCACGTTTCCTATAGTGCAGGGAATCTCAATTGTGCATCCACATTGTCCACAACATTTGAAGACCTCAGACAATTTCATTCAATAAAATATTCTAGAGCTTGGCATAAACTAGAAAATGTATATTTGTTATATTTGTCCCCTTGGAAGTTTGTTGAGACCCCTGTTGGTCTCCGGCCCCCGGTTGAGAAACACTGATCTAGAGCTAAAACTAATGTCATCGTGTATAAGCATATATTAGAAATAAAATAGAAATAAAGGTTTACGGTTTAAAGATTTACTCTCATAGGTATTTTGAGGAAAAAGTTTCACTTCAGGCTAAACTTATGTGCTATGTAGGTCATGTGAGTTCTCCGGGGCACAGCAGTAGCTCTCTTGGACTAAGATTAGATAGCCAAAAACAATATTTATTCCCAGAGCAATGTATCATCCAGCCTTTCATGTAACTCACCCATATGTTGCCATCCTGCTGATAAGGCTTCCAATTACTTCCTGTGTCACTGTAAAGCAATCTGTAATGTTTTGTCCAATCAGAGCTGCTGTATCTGCCTTGTGTTGCTATGGCAGTGATCTGTTTCCTGGCTTTAAGATCCACCTGCAGCCACTTATTCTTGTCAAAGTCTAACGGTGACCAGCCTCCATTGCCTTAAAGATAAAGCACAAATTTTATGTGAGGAAACAGCCAAACTTTAACAATGAGGCTTTTAGCCTAAAGGTTTTTGACACCAACGCTTCAAAAAGGCCTACATTAACACCTTTCCTTAGCAGTAGCCAATATGTGCATTAAAACTCATTATGACCTAAAGAGACGTTTCTGTGTGTGTAAGCACATCCTGATCTGTGTTTTAAACTTTATCTGTCAGTGAAGTACACTACACCTCTTTCTAAATGTCAGCAAAACAGGCCACAGAGCGTGTCATTATGACAGTACAGGTGATGTTCGAAATACTACACTTAATCTTTGTGTAGTATGCAATATGTGTACTATGTGCAGTTTTTTTCTATATGCATAAGATAGCTGAATGACCTATGGCATTTGCTACATCAATATACTACTGAGCCCTCTGCATGGAAGACTGTATCCCACAATGCAATGCACATGGCTATATCTTCCATATTTCCATTGTTTATTAAGTTACAGTTATTGATCAGCTGCATGAGAGATCAGTGTCCAACACGATCTTCTTATCTTACCTCAATTCACAATGGTAAGTTTATAATAATGATTTATAATTTGAGCTGTCAGCTCTGATTTCCTGGGAAATGTCAGTTTGGCTTCACTTGACATATGTAAAGAAACCTGCAATTTTATATTTTAAACAGAGATGGCAGTAGAGAGGTGAAAACTGCATGGATTGCAGCTTTAATCAGATTGCTAAAAGTTCAACCTTTTTTTTACAAACTTGGATAATACTTATTTATTTTCGAGGGACGACAATCGCTGAATTAATAAACCGACCAAGTGAAGTCACGTGACAAGGCAGCATACTTATATTTGAAACATTTATCATTCTATATGTGCACTATGTCATATGTACTGATCTATAAAGTCCATCCTTACCCACTCTCCTGTTGAGTTTGGCATAGCCGGCACCAAAATCGCCTGCCAGCACAGAGGAGCTGGTAAAGGCGCTATAGGGCAGGGGTGAAGCCAACACCTCCTCACACCTCTCTGGAGAAACAAACGAGACAGAAACCAGCTGGTTAACATGGGTCCAACAAGCACATTCACAACCAGAAGAATCAGTGAGACAAAACTGAAGTCTAGATTCTAGAGCTGTGCTTCTCAGCTTTTCTGACTCATTGAACCCCCCACACACAATTTCTACCCAACAAAACATTCGAAAGCTAAGACGTATCAAAACGCTTATTATTTCGCTTATTTTAGTGCTTGTTTTGTCTTATTTTAAATATATTTTAGTTATCTTGAGGCCCCCATCAAGCTAACAGGAATTAATCTCAGGACGTTCTTGCAGTAACGTTAGTGGCGATAGTGGAACATTTTAAAAATGTTTCATAATTAAAACATTTGAATAATGTTCTTATAATAAAGCAACATTAATACAGCATCTAAAAAAATTGACATTTTGATAGTTTCTAGAACTTTCCTAGAAATTTTTGTTACTTTATGGAAACATTACAAAAATGCTCTTACAACCTAAAATTATATATATAATGATATAAAATATAGTGTTCTTTAACCCCCTTGTTGAGCAGTGAATAATGATCTAGAGCAAACATCACATCAACTGACCAAACCTTTAAAATGAGTTATCACTTATATATTGGTGTTTAATGCTTTATTTTCACCACATAATAACAGTCAAAATACATCTACATTAATAATACATACAAATACTAATTAAAATTAGCAATGGATCGCAGACTGCAGTGAAACCTTTCAAATGCAGAACGCTTTCAGAAGTGGAACAGTCTCTGGCTCAAGGTCCCTCATATTTCTGGCTGTTGTGGGTGCGGTCAGTCAGCAGAGTTCAAATAAGCTCCTCATAACCCAATTTATCCCTCCAGAGGAAATGATGCGCAAGACCAGAGCCCGGAAACTTCTCTCGACATTTACACCAACAGGATTTTCTGTTCCATCATGTTCTGGGTCGTGCTGGACCGGGTTCAGGTGCATTTCAGCTCTCTGTGAGAATGAGTTCTCAGTGATGTTCTAAATGCAGAAACATCTGACAGAAGCTGCAGAAACAGTGACTGGGACTCCATGTTATAATGACACAGAACATGGAAGGGAAGAAACATGATTTCTGAGAAACGCTGGTGATATTTGAAAGCAACACTCAAACAAACACGCCCCTTCCTTCATTGCTCCGCCCTCAAAATAATGAACATGCTATGCAACACAGGCAGTGACTAACAGCTGGTGACCCCCTGTTGCTGATTGGCTGTTAGAATTTTATGGCATTATGCTGATTGGTCCAATCCGCGTTGTTTTTCTCTTATTTACACAGCCAGGAATATGTGTAAACACATTTTTCAACACACACACACAGAACAAACATTCAGAAGATTATTTGCTGTGGTGTTGATTTAAATGTTCAGCAGTGTTTCTCAGAAACCACTTACTGCACCTTTAGTGAGAAACTGTGATTTAAATGATTCAAGGGTTTCTGTGCAGGCCTTTGAGCGCACAGGCAAAACAAATAAGCAACTTTAAATCAGTTTATTATGTAAATGAGGAGTGCGATTACACACGAGCGCTGCAGGAATCAGTGCGGGAGATTTTAATGAGTGATCACGCGGCCGATGGGTTTCATATACAGATGGCAGAGATTATTTCCTGCGGTGAGAGGATGTGCTGCCTCTGTTACACAAGTTTCATGACATGCTTTCCGACAGCTCCGTTCTGCAGAGATCAGTGTAAACGTCAGCAAACACACCTTAACTTTTGTGCTGATCTGATGGGGTGGAATGTTTTCTTTTATATAAAGAGTTTCCAACATGCCCCACACCGAAGCCCCAGATAAACAAACCTAAGCATTTATTCTGATCAATGAACATGGCAATACAAAAAAGATCCTTTAATGCCACAAAAACCAAAAGAACTCACAGATATGTAGGAATTTGCTATGGTTTCAGGCTATCAAAAGCAAAGCACTGTTATGTACTGTTCTTTTTGTTATGCTGGTTGAAAGTCTCTTCACATCATAAATAAAGTGGTCTAAATATATATTCATATGCATATATATCTTTTGTGGAAGGCGTAGGACCATAAAATGTTCATCCAACTATTGCATTTAGTCCAAAGGGATCATATGCTGTCAGAGCCAGCTTGCTACTGCTAGCCTCTCCGAAATTACCTACCCTACTTTAATGAATACAGAATGCCAAGCAAATCTGGGCAGTATTATGAGATTTGCTTTATACATATTATCCTTTAGTAAATAAACTGTCCGTACACCCCACAAAACTCTCTTTCTGTCTCTCTCTCTTACTCACTCAGTATGTCTCAATCTGTGCTGTGTGGTGGACTTCTGAAATGAGGAGCCAATGTTCCTGCTTTAGATTTGATAGTTACAGCACTGTTGATATTTCCTGTTCAAGGAGACAAAGATCTCTCTCTGAGATTCCACAGAGAAAACCGCCTGTGGCCTGAATGTTCTAGTGCAGTAACAGCACAACAGGTGAAATCCCCAGAGACCTACGATCAGAGAGAGAGAACGAAAGAGAGAGTCTAATGGGACACATACTGTATAGTGCTCATATATTGATCGTGATCTCCTCTAGGATTAACCTGGAGCAGCTCAAACTCTCTCTCCAGCTGTAGGTGCTGTTTAAATCACTAAGAGTGCCGTAATGAGTATCCTGGACACAGAAAATCTAGTTTCTGCATTATATTATACAACAGTTCAGCATGCTGTACTACAGTTTAAAATGTTGTGTGCTGTTTCACAGGCCTAGTTCTAAGAAACAGAAGGCATTATACATTTCAGCTAACAGGGAATGTTTTTAGAACATTGGGTAACGTTCTCTAAAACGTTATCTTCAAGTTATCATAAAACGTTCTTGTAGTAATGTTAGTGGAACTTTTTTGCCGTTATATATGACATATATATCGATGTATATCAAAAATGCAATTCTGTAGTTGCTAGTGAAATGTTTTAAAAACATTACAGAATAAAAAATAATTGAATAACGTTCTTATAAACAAGCAACACTTCTGTACCCTGGTCTGAGCCTCTTTCAGCCAGACAAAAATCTATAGTGAACACACCTTAGTCAGCAGTCTGTTCCACTGTTCTGAGATCTGTCCTGATTCTACCTCTCACCTCATTACACAGCTTTAAATGAACAGGTTTAAATTGGCTCTGAGTCTGCTGAGTAAAGGTTATATCTAAAATAACCCTTCTGTCCTCTAAAGGGAAGACTGTATTATCAGTCTCCTATTTTGGGCAGTGATACGCCCTCATGTCTGAATGAGCAGTTGTAAGACTCCCACATACTACTAATGTTACTGCAAGAATGTTTCTATGAGAACTTTGAGAGAATGTTCTGAGAACGTTCTCTGTTAGCTTGGGAGGAGTCTGTATTGGGTCTCAGACTCAGGGTCAGGCATTTTAGTTCTTTATCAGTATTTGTATGGATCCCTCACAGCCAGTATAAACAAACCATCCATTCGTCTGCCGGACAAACATATCTCTCACTCAGCTCTGGCTGGCATGCAGAGTCAAAGCTGAAAGAGCTAGTCTCCCAAAGCCAAACTCTGAGCATTGGCACAAAGTCTGGTCCACTTTGCAACTTATTCTAGCCAAGAACCCAAGAGAAATAGACAGGAAAGGGTTCAAAGACTGACATTTAAATGACTTATGCAGTTTGCTTTTTGAAGTGCTCGGGCTATTTAGGTAAGTCTGAAATCGTTGAATCTACAATAATAGCCCACAACAAAAAAGCTGTGCATACACTTTCTGTGACAGAATTTTGTCAGTCTGCAAGAAATAAATGGTGATTATTTCACAAATAATATCAGTGTCAACAGTTTTACCAAAACTTTATATGTATAACTTTATAAGTTATATATATTTTAATATATATAGTTATATAAAAACTTTAAATACCATGTTTTTAAACAACAGGTTTTCCAAGCATTAAAATGCAACAATGCACACACACTTTTAAGTCATCTAGGTGCTGGAAATATGGTTTAGCAACTTAGCAACTTGCTAACAACATAATATTGTCAACAGTAATGCCTTCCTGTTACATGTCTTTATACCTTTAAGAGCACTTCTAGCAAAGTTCTATTAATAATAAGCTAAAGCATTATCTTCCTTATTGTACATACAAATATATTTCCATAGTAATCATGAGAATAGTATCTGATGTAAATATCTTCAGACTCCAGAAATCATTTGAAGATAGCCCACTGTCAATAAGAGATAATATTAAAGAAATAAAGGGCTATATTACTTAATAAATAATAAATAATATATAATATGTAGTATTTGCCCCTAGCCAAGCTGAAATGAAAACAAGTTTGCATTCAGAAAAGATTGCATTCACAATCTGGCACCATAATAAAGGCATTCTAAAATATACATTGAAGACGCAACATGAGAGCTGTTTGTTATTAAGGATATGCAAATGCTCTCGCTACCACATCTTAGTTCTATTATTCACTCCCACAGTTCTGTGCTACAGACTACAGAGATGTAGTGCACTCAAGACAGAATTCCTTAAGGTTTGCATCTCTTGAAGTCCATCTGTACTATGACTCTTGGTTTCTTGCACCCAGTCTTGATTTAGGTTTACATGACCATTTTCCACACTCAGTTTCTGACCTAATTAAAAGAGGTGTTTTTTGGACTTCACCTTTTATGCAAATGTCCTCTGTTGTGTTTGGCTCATGTGAAATGAGTAACGGTTATGTATGGGTTGCATGTTTACTGTCAGTTACAATACAGTACAATGATAATGTGACAGGTTACTTCACTGTGACCCGACGGGTCACGCTGAATAGCCATCACGTGTTCAGAGTTTTGAGATTAGCTGTGTCACATTAAGAGTGATTGTTTTCAACAGTGTTTCTCAGATCAGTTTTGTAAGTTTACTCTCATAAATAAAAAAACATAAGAAATGTCGGTCAATTAAAACTGCACTCGTTTGTTAAATACCTTTGTGTCATCATATACACAGGCACTGTTGCCAACAGTTTTCAATGGAAACTCTAGCTAAGGCCTGTTCGAAAAGCTGTTATGTACGGCTAAATTAGCATATCCTTGACTGTGTGAAGGATGCTTTTGTATTCGATTCAGATTGGGGATCAGGTGCAAGATAACACTGGCCTCCAGGTCATCGATTCTGTTTCCTTACTGACACAGATATATGATTTAGTACACTGCATTCAGTTATATAAGGGTGATGACATCACACCGGTGTCTCCTAAAGGGAAGTGCTTTGAATTAATGGAACCAGTCTCCTCATCTTAAATCACACGATTGCATTTCTGTTTATTATTAATCAATAGGGAATTTCATTGTCTTACTGCCTCGTATAATCCTGGATTGACTGGATTGTTGTGTTTCCAGTCTTTGACTCTAAATGCACAATATGGCTGAAAATACAACAGGTATTAATATTAACAAAAACATTGTAGGTGTTCAAAGAGTTTTTGGAAGGCACTAGGTTTAATGTGTAAAACTGGTAGGTTTTTTTAAACTGTTGTTGGTTATTGTAAGTTAATTTAACTTTAAATGATCTCAAGTAAACCTGCATGGAGATTGCAGCACAACATTTAATTTTATTTACAGGAGAATCTAGCCTAAAAAGCACCAACCCTCTTTACCTAAAACAGGGGTTTTCACATTTGGGTCCCAAGAAGGTTCGAAGGGGTCCCCAGAAATTTTCAAAGAAGAAAGAAATGAAACAATAATAATTTTCAGTAGACTTTGACCATTTTTTTATTGTATGAGTGTTCATATATGTACATATATTACATTTGCATATAGGAAGGGGGTCCCTCACTTAAGGTTCATATTTGGGGGTCCTTGACATCATAAAGTTTGAAAACCCCCGACCTAAAACATTCTTGCCAGTGAAACCTCATATATTGTAAATAACTCAGTTCTGCTCATGTGAGTAAGCAGCTGGTCCGACTCAACACGTTTAATTTTCTCTGTGGTGTAAGCTGTCAATTATGAACCTACAATCAACGGCCTCATCTTGAGGTAATGAGTTGACAGGTCATCGTAAATGGTCTTTGTTTGTCCCCACGTGCTCTCCAGGCCACATCTGTTCACGAGAGATCGCACATAAATTGAGATCTGATTGAAAACATAAGCTCTCAAAGGCTATATAGGGAGGAGGGCATGCTGGAAGGCTTTGTGTCCACCCCGTCTCCCCGGGTGTCAATTGAACTGTGACTCAGAATAATGAGGCAGAGGGTGAATGAAGGCTTTAGTACCTACAGCCATAATAGGAATGAATCTGTTGAAAACACGCCCAGGTCTAATTCACCCCGAAATTAAAAAAAAACAAAGCATAAACATTTTTAGACTGTCATAAACACCTGAAAAGATTTTTATCTTTTGTGATTTTATTTCACCTCCATTAAAGCTGCAATATTAAATCTCTGTTTGAAACATAAACTTGCAGGTTACTTTACATACTTTTCATAACGTATGTTGAAGTCAAACGAAGCTAAACTGACATTACCCACAAAATCAGACCCGACAGCTCAAATTATAAATCATTATTATGAACATTGTGAATCGGGGTAAGGAGACAGTTTTGAATACTGATCTATTATGTTCTTGCTCAATAACTGATTCTGGTCTATTTTTAACCAAATGTAAGTTATGGATTGCAGCTTTAAAACTGTAAGTAGTAGATCTTTTAAAACAAATCCTACTATAATGTGTGGGTGTTTTTTATGATTCAGATTATAAAATATTATTTTATTTTGCATTACAGTATTTTGCCATGGTGACAATGAGAATCGGGGGGGATGCTTAAAATGTCATGCAAAAATTCTTAATGGTTGTAAGAGCTTCTTTGTTTTTCTTTATGCAAAATCTTAATGTCGTTGTATATAATTGGGGTGAAATATGACCCAGAGCATGCTCTTCTCCTGTAGCTTTATCAACATGTTTCTGCTTTTCATTGTGATCTACAGCCCCAAAGAATAACTTTTGCAAACGTTCATCTTCATGAGTTAGATACGTTAGCAAAATAACCACCACCTTTAACTACCACTAACCCTAGAGGCGTTAAGGAGGCGTATGTGATTTCTCCTCGTTGCTAACAGCAGGCAAAGGCTTTTGTTCAGTTGTGTCCATTTCTGGCGGACAAAGGGAGGTGCCTGGAGAATGGGGGAGGGGTGAGATGACGGGGGGCGGCACACGCTTTGACAAATCAAGATGGCAGGTGCCCGAATCGAAATGAGCTTCCTCATTAGCATCACAAAACACAGCAACGCTCATCTAGAAGAGCTGCCACAGCCAATAAGAGAGCTCGATCTGATCTTATTAATATCTGTCTGTATAACAGAGCAGAATTATGCTATGTCATAAATGTTTTACTTTTACAGTCTCTGAGCAGATAGAAAGTTAGAGTTTATAGGCAAACCTGTGTCTTTATAGCAATAATCTGAAGGAAGCTGATAACCGGAGTTCTGTTCAGACTTGCAACATTTTAAACTGCTGTTTTCTGTTGTCAGCCAATGCAAGAACAGCTGAAAACTGTGCATTCATTTACTAAACCAGACAAATGATTCTTTTTAGTGCGTAACCTTTACATGAGTGATAAATTACCCCACTAGTAATCTTTAAACGCTGTTGGCTAAAAATAATTGTTTATTATTCAGGATAAATTCTTTTTATTTAGGAATGCAAAATCAAGATATTTATTTTCACAAATTGACTTCAAACAACTGAGACTAAATGATCTACATTAGAATAATACATGAATTAATGTCTGATTTTGAAACAGTAACAATAGTACAGTAGATACAGTTACAGTACATACAGTTCTACGGTAATGAAATAACTGTATCGCTGATAACTTATTTCAAAAGTTTTACCTTAAAAATAAAAAAAATTGCAGAAAAGGGATTTGCACAGGGTTTCCAAAGAACTTGGGTTCCCCAAGAACCTTTCATTGAGGGTTTCTCTTTTCATAGATTAAAGAACTTTTGTCCAATACAAACAACCTTTTGTGTAATAAAAAGGAAACAATACGCTACTAAAAAGGTTCTTAAAAGGTTTTTCACAGTGATGCCATAGAACAACCATTTTTGGTTCCCCACAGAACAATTCATTTAAAGGTTCTTTTGTGAAACAGAAAGGTTCTATGGATGTTAAAGTTTCTTTATGCCATAGAGCCAAAAATGTTTCTTTTGTGGCATCATGAAGCACCTAATTTAAGTAAAGATGTTACTGGTTCTTCATGGAACCTTCCATCCTGAAGGAGAGCCATTGAAGAACTTATATTTCGAAGAGTGATGTAGAAATTCATGACTGACTTTTGATTTTAGAGACGGATAACAGGAAACTGCCACACCTGGTGCATGTGCTGCTTCACATTCTCTCAGATGATGCAGTTTTAGGTTCTAATGTTCCTTCATCTGTAATCTCCTTCATTCTGTATATTTCTATTGTGTATACTTTAAAAGGGCATCAGCATGCCCTCTTGTAGGTATTATTTATTAATGTGTCACTTCAAGCACAAAGCGAGGATACACGTTGTTGTATTTTTTAGACATCACTGACCTGTATTCTCCATTAGTGATGTGATACGTGTCATTGATTTATACCAGCCAAAGGAAAACGGACTACGACATCAATATTAATACAGTATATGTTGAAACATGACAAGCAAAGAAAGACAGTTCAAGTTAGCACACTTAAAAACTGCTTAATCGTGTCAAAGGAGCATTCAAAAGGTTTTTTAGATGTTGCATTAACGTTATTGATTGTTACAAGAATGTTACTTAAACTTTTATTATTTTGCAATGTTTTTAAAACGTTTCACTAACAACTTAGGAATAACATTTGATATATATCGTTATATATCTCGTTAGAAAAACGTTCTGCTAACGTTACTGCAAGTATGTTTTTGGTAACTTTGAGGGAACTTTTAAGGAACGTTCTCTG
The DNA here is from genome assembly GCA_036877525.1 of Chromobotia macracanthus. Taxonomy (NCBI): domain Eukaryota; kingdom Metazoa; phylum Chordata; class Actinopteri; order Cypriniformes; family Botiidae; genus Chromobotia; species Chromobotia macracanthus. The sequence continues at coordinate 2,697,934 of JAZGTH010000003.1, forward strand.
TTAGCTGGGAAGCCTAAAATGTGTTTTATGCGGTATTCAATCATTGAATCAATAATTCAGTGATCAATAATCAACTTGACTACATAAAGTCTCACCAGGGAAAGTCATTTTAAGGGGCAGCTCTGATAGAAACGCATCTTTAGGGTAACTGCTGCGCATGTTCATTTTTTCCCAGCGCTTATCTATTATTGATTTTTGTCACAAACTTTTTGCAAGTCCACACGGGTAACTCAAACGAGCAAAAGGGACGAATATCTCAGTCGCAGACAAAAGCATATGAAACACGGTGAGATTTCCTACGACGTGCCATGATATTCCCACTCAGCCACCAGAGCACTGGAAGCGTGGGATCTGTGAGATTCCCAGATCTTTTCCATAAGCATTCGCGTGCAATGATCCACTTCACCCCTATTGCATCCATTTATTGCATTTATCATAATGCAATGCAAACATAAGATTGATCATAATGCAATGCAACATAAGATTGATCATAATGCAATGCAACATAAGATTGATCATAATGCAATGCAACATAAGATTGATCATAATGCAATGCAACATAAGGCGCAGAATAAAGTGATCAGTGAGGATGATCAATGGCAGGGAAGAGCCGCACGCTGGCGCATTATAAGACCGCACACTCGGGTACTTACGGGCTGCGGAACCGAGCCTCACATCCACAACACCGCACGTCCACAAGACCGCCAGCACCTCCAGTCCGACAATCCGTCGCATGCTCACTTTTATTCCGATGTAAACAAAGGCAATCTCGGCGTTTCCTTCCTTCGCTCACCCCTCCCTGTGCGGAAGGGACCGAAGCGGATCTCTGCGATATTTATGGGCGACGTGCGTCTTATATTAGCCTGCAACGAACCGGTCCAGAAAACGCTGAAAGTGGCATTGCTTTTCAATGCATTTACCGGGAGAAAATCGTTGCACTGGACGCTCGTACCGTCGCTCGATTCGCATAGTTACACTGAGACAAGAGGAGGGTTTCCGGGACGGTCGCTGTCCAGGTGCTGAAGTGAACGAGGGCTCGGGCACCCCCCGCCGCAGCGTGAGTTGGTACAGCCCAGCAGCAAACTAGGCCACACGGACTGGTCAAACACGCGAAGAAAGGGGTGGCTGGTGATTCTTGGGTTTTTGTTAAAGGCAAGGTTTAGTCAAAATATGAGCATCTGAAGTGAGAAAACGAGGTATTACGATGTGTTGGGACGGAGTTTTTAATATGCAAAGAATACAAGCATACGATTGTGCTTGCATTTGGTAGTATGAGGGTGAGTAAATGATGACTGAATTGATGGGTGAACTGTGCCTCTTAGGTCGCAAAAAGCTACATATTATCGAAACGTAAATACATTTTACAAGCATGCAAACGTATGTTTATATGTACTTAAAAAGGAGTCACATTTAACAAAAAACAGAAATGATATATAGGAAAACAGAAAAATCCACATCACTTCGTTCAGGATGAATTGTACCCTGGAAATTAGTAGAGGATGACATTTATCATAATCAACATTTCAGGCAGCTCATTATCTTCATATGTGACACAAAGTTTCCCAAATGCTTCCCAAATGCTTCCAAAAGAAGCAAATGCTTCCAAATTAGGTCTGAGAAAAAGGACACAGTTCATATGAATATGAATAAAAGACAGTAAAGGCTGAACAACAACAATTAAAACCATGTTAAGTCTTGATTGTACATTGTTCATTTTCTAGCAGGCACCTGGTATCTGACGTTGACTGCCTCTGTTGAGTGTAATTTAAGACTGACCACCAAGGGGCGCCAACACACCATCTTATAATACACAAATCTCATATGTTTATACAATAACCATGTCCATATCAACTACTACAATTGCTTTAATACTTTTCTATGATACAGGCTCAATAGAATACATGATTAAGATAGTGCTTAAGAAATGGCCTGCTATGTATCCTCTTTCTATCAAGCATTAAAGCTTTGTGAAATCGAGCAAAACCTTACATGTTTTCCATACACCACTGTGTAACGTAAGCTGTAAATGCAGAGAAAACATTTCCAGTCCTTTTACAGGAATAATCAGGTTAACCTAATACATTTACAGTAACATACAGTTAATGTATGCACAGTGGAGCTGTTAGACTATATCTGAAATGGAAAGGAAATGAGCAATCGAGGAACCGATGGTCCACATTTTGGCATGTAAGCTGTTTGTGTGATTCTGTGTGTGTGGGACGTCTGAGCTAAAGCTTGCTCTCTAAGCTGTGAATTCTCACTCTCTTCTGCCTGGATAACTCCATTCAACCCTGTGGCGTAGGTCAGCATTCCACATCCACGGTTACAGACATTTACAGGCAGTGTACACACATTCATCCACTCCGGCAGTGACCTCTCTGTGGAAATCATTACAGCTCTGTGATCCCGGCCACACACTGACCCCAGAACTGGTGTTAGAGAGTAAATCAGATGATGTCAAACAATTCATCTGCAAAGGAACAGAGTGCACACTTGTCCAAGAACAATACAAACATTGTTCAACAAAAATGGCTTATTTTGTTCAAATGTGGCCTAACATATGACATTCCTTTCTTTGTGTAATTTACAAATGTGATAAAACATAAAACAGTAGAGCTGTATGCTTTTACCTCTCAATTCTAGCTTCTCGTAGGCTAAGTCTACAAAAGCATACTATACAGTATATATATACTATAGTATACTATGTACTAAATGTATGCATATATATATGTGTGTGTGCATATATATATATATATATATATCTCCCATATGAATCAAATTGCTATATATGCCAAAAGCAGAAGAGCACACTGTGTTGAATATTGCATCCCAGAATGCAATGCAACTGACTTGATCTTCCATTTGATTAATGAAACAAACAAAATTCAGATGTCATGTTTTATCAGACAGCCAACAGTTAATGCTTTGTAAAACAGTTTAACCAAGGTGAATCAAGAGAGCAGAGTCTTTCTGTGCAAATACCCTGGATTTGTAGCCTCGTCTCCACAGTGTTTATAGAGTGTTCAGCATGGTAAGTATTTAACAGTAAAGCATCTGTGTTTGACGTTTTGAAAGCAATCTCAGCTGACACTGACAAGCATTCACTTGTCATGCTAATCAGGGTAAACAGCTAAAAAGTCAGAGAAGACTTTTTGGAACGATTGTGTGTATAACTGCATTTCATGTTTATTTAGTGTGTAAATGTATGTATATGATCATTTTCTGTACAGAATTACAAAAAAATGTAATTACCTTGTTCGGTAAAAAATGTATACTATATTAAATGGTACCAATTGTAGGTTGTAAGAACGTCTCCATTAAGTAATGTTAAAAACTTTATTTATAAAGTTCTAGGAACATTCATTATATATCTCTATCTATCTATCTATCTATCTATCTATCTATCTATCTATCTATCTATCTATCTATCTATCTATCTATCTATATATATATAAATATATATATATATAAATTATAATTTGAAATTTAGTTCCCATCTTATAATTTTTTCAAAAGGTTTTGTCAAATATTCCCACATTGAGTGTAGAATAGAAGCTCTTTCTGTGAGCTGCGCACAAACTCATTAGATGTGTACATGAGCCAAATTTCCCTGGCTGGTGCGAGATTTACACAAAGGGCTAAACACAGCTACCACAAAGCCACACATGCGGCTAGACAGACATGAGCACACAAGGTCTAAATCTGGAAGAAAATGTAAAAACTGAGGCGGACAGAATGGAGTGATTTCTGCTGTTGTAAGTCTCTTTACAATAAACGTACACACACAGGCAAACATAAATCTCTGTCTCCTTTTATAGATTAATCAACCCTGTCTGCAGTCCTGGAAGCTTTCCATCGCCCTTTGGGGTCGCCATAGTGACCTGAACAAAGAAACTTCGGTCTCATTATTCCTCAGTGGTAAATTTGAGGGGAAAGGAAAGTGTGCCAAACTCATAGGCCACTGTAAGACGGTTTTACTGTAACTAACATTCTGCTAAGCTCACTGACAAATTCATGAGTTTAGAGAGATGCCCAGTAACCCAGTTTTCTTTTGTTTCTATTGTTTTGAAAAATGTTGTATCAGTCTGATTGGTCGGTGTGTATCAGTCCTGTTCCATCATCAACATACTAGAACTCAATGTGACTGTTTCTCGTACATTTAACTCATTTTAAAAGAAAAGCTACAGAACAGCAAGACAGCAAAATCTTCCACCTGTCAAATCTGATACAATCTATATGCATAGAAATATGGATTTTAATATCCACATCTGTATGAAATGATATTGCCCCAGATGTTGACCTTACATTTGCTTCCAACATCAAGGGTAACTGGAAAAACTGAACCTGATACCAAAGGGCATGTTTGGTTGAGTATCCATAGAAACAGAGCATGATAATCAGGCTGAAAATCACAGGTCCAGGAGGTGAAACAAAACAGCTTTTCAGCCAAGTATTCGCCTGAGGGTAAGAGCTGTAGGGGCTCATTGAAAATAACAGCATCTGATCTGTAAGTCACTGACTCTCTCTCCCTCTCATCTCTTTCTCGTCAATTTTATACTGCCAGAGCATTGATATAACTGACAGCTAAAAACAGCAGCTAAACAGATAAAAGGAAATCAATTACAAGATTGTTATGCTCAGAGACATATTCATTTTGCTATTATTATTGGTGAGCTATATGGGTGTTATAGTGTACTGTTCTGTTTTGTTCTTCCCGTTTCTCTGTCTCTGCTTTCCAGCTCAATACCTCACAGCCTAAATCAAATGATTACATTACAAATGACACGAACTCTCTTTAACATTATACATCTTTCTATCTTTTAATTCTTATTGTGTTTTTTGTGGCTGCAGGCTAATGGTCCATAGGCCAGTTTGCTCATGAAAGAAAGAAGTTTAGACGTTCTGTCTCTCAAAGAGCATAAACTAAATCCAATCACCAATCCAAACCAGCACAGCTCTGTTAAACCGATGGATGAGCCATGGATGTCCCACTGTGACTTTGTTTGGTCTGGACCTTCAGACAGTCACCATATTGACCTGTCCTATTGCATAATATCAACACACAGAGAGGGAAAAGGTGAATTTGGGGGCATCGCTATTGTAATGGACATGATTACCCAAAATAACCTTTTTAACAATGGTTTCAGAACTGTTGCCCTCGGCATGCCCTCGTAGACATAACGGTGTTAGAAAAGGTTTCTTCACAGCAATGCCATAAAACCTGTAAGTCAAATGTACCTTCTTATAATATGTAATCATTGCTTTTTAAGAAACCTTTATATTTAGGAGTGTACCTTCAAAAAGACTGGAAAGTGTAGTCACTTTCTAAGCATCTGCTCTCATTTCCTCAGTAGGCGGAGAAAAGGCACAATGCTGAAGCTCAACAGGGTCATTTTGGTGTCACTCAAAACCTCCGGTCCCGTTATGTAATTTGCATAAAGGGCAGACTATAAAAGTTTTCCTCCAGACTTAATCCCCACACGCAGACTGAAAACAGTGACAGATCTGAGAAGTTCACCATGTCCACCTCCTCTTACAGAAAGCGTTTTGGAGACATCACCCGCAGCAGCGCCTATTCCAGCCGCCAGTACTCGAACCCGGTGCGCTCGCCCCGGGTGTCTGTCGGTTTATCCTCGACTCCGGTGGTTTACGCGTCGAAAAGCTCCAGGGTCCGCGGCACCGGCACGGCCATGCCTCGGCTGGTCAACCCGGACTTTAGCCTGTCCGACGCGCTGAACGCGGAGGTCAAGGCGCATCGCATCAGCGAGAAGGCGCAGATGCAGTCGCTGAACGACCGCTTCGCCAGCTACATAGAGAAAGTGCGATTCCTGGAGCAACAAAACAAGATCCTGAGCGCGGAGCTGGAGCAGCTGCGGGGCCAGAGATCGTCCCGCATCGCGGATCTGTACGAAGATGAGCTGCGGGACCTGCGGCGACAGGTGGACCAGCTCACGGCGGAGAAAACACGAGTGGAAGTGACCCGAGACAACCTGACCGAGGACGCGGAGAGACTCAGAGAGAAGTATGATTAAAACCTGAAACATTACACACAGCGGCCCCAGAATATATTTAGGCACTCGTTTGTCTTAAAGATGCTGGATCTGAAATAATAAAGCAATAAATGCAGCTGCAATGTGAACGGAGCTACAGTGGCATGGGGACGCTTTACATTTAGGTCTCATTCGTTAGCATTTGTTAATGCAATAACCAAAAGCAAGTTTTTACAGTATTTATTAGTCTTTGTTAATGTGAGTTAATACAACACTGTTGTTCATTCTTGTTAGTTCAACTAATGTTTACAGATACACCCTTTCATTTCAAATATGTATTAAATGTTGAAATTAACTAAGATTGAAGATCTTAGTCAACTACTGAGATCAACTACTGGTGAAGTATTGTTCAGTGTAAGATCATGTTAACTAAGGTAGTTAAGGTAATACTTTATTGTAAATAAACTAATAAAAAAACTAATAAACTAACTAAACTATATTGTAAAATGTTTACATTTCTGCATTTTGCACACGTTCATTTACAATGCATTTAGGGTATATATTTTTCAGTGTTTGTAAAATATGGAGTAATATAAGCAAAGGGTTTCTGCCATTTACAGACTGGAGGATGAAATTCTTCAACGCGAGGAAGCGGAGAACAGCATGAGGAGTTTCAGACAGGTAAACGATTGTAACCAAAATATAACCACTATTAACTCTTCATTATTTCACATGAGTTCAGGGATTGAGCTGAAAGTAATGCTTAAGTATTTCATACTGAGAGACTAGCCAAGAGTTTTAGGTTCTAAAATTCTTGGAATACAAGAACGTATTCCTAACATTTCCATTAAGTAACAAAAACATTAAAAATGTTATTTTAAATGTTCTATGAATGTTTTTTGTTATGTTGTTGCTTGGTCAAAAGGACATTATTCAAACATTTCTTGTAACATTTTAAAAATGTTCCACTAACAACTTAAGAATAATGTTTTTGATATATAATGATACATATAATGGAAATATTCTTCTAACGCTACTGCAAGAACATTTGCAAAAAACATTCAGAGAACCTTGGCCAATGTTCTGAGAACATTTCCTGTTCACTGGAGTGTTATGCATTAATACTCTGTAAGGCATGAGGGCTAAATTATACAGTATGAACTTCTATAACAAAACTGAAACAGTAAACTCTACAGTTTTGCTACTGTGCATAAAAACAGCAAGTATTTGCAAAACAATTCAATAATAAAATGTTTATGTAACAATAAATAAACAAATAATGTTGTATTATCAATTATATGATGCAAAACAGAGATGAAATCGTTACTGCTACTGTTCTTGTCACAACATACTGTAGGCTTCAAAGTTTTCACAATGTAAAAATTTACGCAACGAAGGATGAGTTGATAAAATTCATTGTGTAATTCTGGGCCAGGCACAGACAAGGGAAGTGAATTTGCAGTTAACAACAGTCTCTGGGAAGTTACATACTGTACAGTCGTGAATCAGCTCAGTCTTTTCCGAAAAGCACCAGTGGGGGTGTAATGAACAAACAAATGTACTCGACCTCCAACACTGACGTGGTAAAAACATTAAATTCTGTTAACAGCTCTGTTTATCCTTCATTTAATTACTCTTAAAGCAAAAATGCACCAGATTGCCATATGAGAACCTGTGAAATATGACCCAAACATTTTATATTCAGTTACATGACGTGACGTCATCTTCCAAACCAGCCACAACTTTAGGTTGTAAGAACATTTCCCTAAATGTCATTTTAAATGTTCTAAAATTGTTCAAAGGTGTTGTGTCAATGATTTTGCTTGGTTATAAGAATGCTTTTTAAACATTTTTAACTCTGTAATGTTTCTAAAAATTTCACTAATAACCTAAGAATAACATTTTTGAGATATGAGATATAGCATTGTATTAACGTTTCTAAAAGAATAGTTTTTGATATCTTTGGGAGATCTTTTGGAGAACATTAGCCAACTTTCCGAGAACGTTCACTGTTAGCTGGGCATCACGAGCTGTGTGCTGATTTTCGTCTTTCTCTCTAATGGAAATCTCCACCACTGTAATATCTCTAGAGATAGATCACTAGATTCCTGTGCAGGAATGTCTGTATGTGTGTGTGTGAGGCATTATGACAGTGAGAGTGTTTTGTAAAGTGCTGGTTAGTCATGTTTTTATGCTGGACTTGATAATCCTATCAGCAGACAGCCAAATGGTGCCACACAGACTGCAGGGCATTGTGCCCAGTTTAGATCCTCATTAAAACACAAAGAGCTCTTGACGGTGCGGCTGCTGTTTATCGCAGTACTGCTGTGTCACAGAGTGCTGCTCATGTCGTGTGCAGGACGTGGATAATGCGGCTCTTGCTCGTGTAGATCTGGAGAGGAAGGTGGAGTCACTACAGGAGGAAATCACCTTCCTGAGGAAACTCCATGAAGAGGTGAGAAATTCTGGTGTCTGCTGACCTCACAGATAAACTCTCAGCCCAGAACTTCAACAGACTCACAGCTAGTGATAGAGTCACAATGATTTCCCTGTGGATATTTGACCATTGCTGCCATTTAACAGTGTTGTTTCCCCCTAAACCCACAACACCGTCAATTAATAATGCATAATTTGTTAATTTCCCCCACAAATATGTGCATGTATCCTTTTCTACCTTTAAACTGTGTGTGTGTGTGTGTTTGGGTGTAATAAATCCTCCAGGAATCCTTTCACAGCTACATTCAAATCTCAGGGCTATTGGATACATTTACAAGTCAAAGTATGACCATTCAAATCTATAAAATACAGAAAATGATCCTTCACATACAAATGATAATCTCCTCTAGCAATGTCTATGAATTTATGAACTTGCAAAAATACTATAGGCCGAATCACAGATGTTATTGGTCCGTTCTGACTACTCCTAGGAAAAATATCAGGTACCACATCACAACACATAACTAACCACTGTGTTGTAAGTTTTAAATACATTGCAAAACACACCCTAGAGCAACCATATATCAATGCACTTACAACCACTCAGAACTACTTAGGAACTGCATAGCAACACCCTGGCAACCACCCACATCACCCTTGGATCAAGACAACAGGCAAACAGCACTCACATTTTCTCGGTCTCGGTCTCTCTCTCTCTCTGTAGGAGTTGGCTGAGCTGCAGGCACAGATCCAGGACCAGCAGATGCATGTGGACTTGGATATGGCTAAACCTGACCTGACAGCTGCTCTCAGAGATGTCAGACTTCAGTATGAAAACCTGGCCACCAAAAACATCCAGGAGTCTGAAGACTGGTACAAGTCAAAGGTGCTTTTCACTAATCACTTCATGCACTCTCTGCGGGTGCATCTTCTTTTCATTTTTATTTAACGTCCGTAATTTTATTCCCACAATTCAGCTGTTCTGACTTTTTTATGGCTTCCTCCCTTGTTTAATCTCATCCCCCGTCTCTTTTTTACCTTTCAGTTTTGTTTCAGTTTCTAAAAAACGTGCAGTTTTACATTCACTTACATGCATATCTTTTATGGTCAGTTTGCTGACCTGACTGAGGCAGCCAACCGGAATAACGAGGCTTTGCGATTGGCCAAGCAGGAAGCCAATGAACATCGCCGGCAGGTGCAGGCACTCACCTGTGAGGTGGACTCCCTTAAAGGGGCAGTAAGTATGTTATATTAAACATACTTATATTACACATTTTCTGCCAGCATTTGTAGATCAGAAACATACTTTGTATGTAAGTATGACACAACCAGACACAAACCTAATCTAAAGCAACCTGTGTTGCCAAAGAGACCTGCAGGAACAAATCTAAACTCAAGGGGGCGATGGAGATAAGTTAAACTGTAATTTAATGCTGCAACAAAAACGTCACTACATGCCTTTAAACGCAACAGGCGAACAAAATATAAACATTGAGCTTGTTTAGTGAACTAACATGAGAAGCAGATATAATAAATCGCTTTATTTACCTTGATGAAAACACGGAATGGAGTTTCATTTTTATGGACTCTGAATGAGGCAGGTGGAACGGATTCACAGGAAGTCAAGGCTGCTACTAAAACGCGGAATGGAGTTTAACTTATTAGGGCATTCGTCAACTGGAATGGCCTTATGATGGTTAAAATTAAAAAATAGTTTGTCTGATTATTTAATATATTCAAAACTCAAAAACAACCCAGCTAACAATTTTAGGTTCTAGAAACGTTTCCTTAACATTTCAAAATGTTAAAAATGTAACTTTGAAAGTTCAAAGAAAGTTGTCCAATGTTTTACATGTTGTATTAACGTTATTGTTTGGTTGTGAGAATGAGGCTAACTCATTCATAACTAAAGCATGTTTAATTCTGTAATGAATTCTGCATTCCACTAACAACTTAAAAGTAACGTTTGTGATACGTATGACAAATAATGATACAACAATTCTACTAACCTTACTGCAAGAACATTTAAAGAACGGTCGCCAATGTTCTAAGAATGTTCCCTGTTAGCTGGGAAAGTATTCACAGGTTAGACAATGTATTTATCGTGACTCGATCACAGATCATATTGCAAAGACTGAGTCTAAAGAAGAAGAGAATCATTCCACAGACCCTAAATGTGTCTGTCATGTCAAATTCACCCCTGCAGAACGAATCTTTGGAGCGTCAGATGAGGGAGATGGAGGAGAACTTTGCGATGGAGTCGTCTACTTCACAGGATAACATTGCTCGTCTGGAGGAGGACATACAAAACATGAAGGATGAGATGGCGAGGCACCTTCGTGAATACCAGGAGCTGCTCAACGTCAAGATGGCCCTAGACATTGAGATCGGCACCTACAGGAAACTTCTGGAAGGAGAGGAGAGCAGGTTGAACATTTTTCATAAACACCATCTCTTTTAGTACATCAATATTTCATTTGGTTTATAGAACTGAGAAAGAGTTGTTATATTCTGGATATGGTTTAATTGACCCATATTGGCCTACAATATATTGTTGGTTCCAACTTTTGGATCAATCTGCATATATGTAAGCACGCTGTAGACTAAATGTAGGGGTTTTACACAAGGGAGTGGGGGGTGGGGGTGGCGGGAGGTAACCTTCCAAAAATCAAAACAGGCAATTATTTATTAATGAAAACATATGTTTTACATCCCCCTAACCAAGTCTACACCCTTGGTTGTACAATACTATGTATTATTAAATCATCATGTTATTCTTTTGACTGTAGGATTGCAACACCTCTTCCAAATTTCTTCTCCCTTAATCTGAGAGGTAAGTCACAAATCAATAACACCCACAACACAAATACAGAATAATAAACACTGAAATATTTGTCTAATTCAGTTTGAGATGTTCTTGTGTTTTCACAGAAACTATGATTGAGGCCAAGCCTGTGACAGAAACCGCAACGAGTAAGAAAGTTCTCATCAAGACCATTGAGACCAGAGATGGGCAGGTACATGTTGACCTACAGTATATACAGTACCCGAAATGGACCAAAACTGTGGAATTGTGCTAAACATGCATTTATTAGGTAATTTTAAGGCAATTATTTCACTGTCACTCATGAACGCTTCTATATTTTCTTCCATGCAGGTGATCAATGAATCTTCTCAGAACCACGATGACCTGTGAACAGAAGAATGTTTCACTATTTATCTTCCACCCTTCATCCTCCATCAACTAGCTGCAGCTCTTTTGTGTCTCTTCAACTTGATATAATGTGAAAACTGCTTCCAAGTGCCTTTATCTGCCAAAAAACACCTTCAAAATATGTGACTCAGTAGATAAAGTGATAGCACCCACAAACAGTGTGACCTGTAAAGTACTGTGAATCTTTTACTGTCTGAACTAGAGGTTCTCTTGAGTCCTAAAATCCATACCCGACCCAAATCTACCCGAATCCGTGCATAAATTAATATTTTTTAAAGAAAAACCCAACTCGAGACAGACCTTTTGCATTGTTGTCTATCATATTGGTGCTTAGTGCAAAAAGCTGTTTTATTGGCTGTTTCTTGTAAACAGACACTCTGTTAAAGGGATCGGGTCCATCTGGGAAAAGCACATTTATTTTAAACTACCTGAGACCCGAGGCAACAAATACCGTACCCGTGTCCGAGGCGCTCTCAAAGTTTGGACCCGAACCCGGGTCTCGGTCGGACCTCGGTTTCCGGATCCGTAAAGACCTCTAGTCTGAACCTGCTTTTATTTTCCTTACAACAATTGTGAACCAACAGAATGTCTGATAAACATGCCTAAATAAAAAACAGTCAAAGACAAGCTGCTCTGAATTATTGAAGAATTTTCTAATGAATTTTTAATTATACAATTTAATATAAAGTGCTTTGTATTCTTCTATATTATTCTTCTATATTATTATTATTTGAAATAATAGAAATTTTGTTCATAATTAAATCATATACAAGGATTTGGGATTGAAATATTAGTCATTTGTTTCTGACTGAAGAAAATGTGTTATAGCTGCCATCCGTAACTTTTGCCTCTCTATGGCCATCTCTGTTTGAAACATAAAATTGCAGGATACTTTTGGAGTTATTAACATGGATGACAAGTTGAAATTATAAACAACTGCTGTGAGAACAAGATACAAACTGCACCATCTACAGCACCCACACTGTGATACAGCAGCCGGATCTTCTTCTTTCTGTTTACAGATGGACATTTTCCATGAAGTTGGACTTGACCTCTCAAATTATAAATCATTATTATAACCCTACCATAGTGAATCAGGGTAAGATAAGGAGATTGTGTTGAACAATCATCTGTCCTGTACTTTCTCAATGACAGAATTTTGTTCCTTCTCAACTGAAACAAACAAAAAGTTGCGGATTGCAGCTCAACGTTAGAAGATCAATTTATTTGTTGATTGGGGGCTGTTCAGTATTTAAATAGCATGTAAAACTTCACTTTAACGTCAAGGTGAACATAAAAAACTCTTAAACTGGTTTGTTAAATTGGTGAACCACAGTTTACTAAGTGAATGAATCAGGTCCAGTTTCTCTATACACTGAAGCTGAAGTTACAGAGTGTGTTTTACTGCACTCGTGTGGACAGCAGTGGAAAACAGCGACCACAGACTTACAGAAGTGAAGGCCCTTTTAATTCAGTCTCAAGTTGAGCTTTGAATTCACTCTGTGTTTCTCTCACCGAGGGTTCATGTCCTCTATTAGCAGTTCATATGGGACAGGATGTGTGTTTGTTTCTGTGTATTTGTCCCAGTGATGGAGACCTGTTCTCCCTGGACACGTGTTCAAGTTCCTGTTGGCTTCCATGGAGGCACACAAGAGATGATGTTTGTTATCATTACATAATGTATTTTTCCTTCCAATAGTTCCTCCAAAAAGATTATTATTATTATTATTATTTTTAATTAAAAACCCATATGGCATAACTCATTTAAACAGACTCAATCAGCCTAGTCCAGTAACATGTCCCACTTTGTGGCTGTTAGGCGGATACCAGCCAACAGGAAACATTCTATGAACGTTGACTAACGTTGTCCTAAAGTTCCCTTAAAGTTATCATGTAAATCATGTATCAAAGACTTAATCATATATCCAACAACTTATTCTTAAACTGCTAGTGCAATGTAAAAACACAGAATTAAAAAAGAAGTTTTAATAACCAAGCAATAACTTTAACACAATGTCTGGACGTTCCCAGAACATCTAAATAACACTTTTGACGTTATGGACAGGTTACAGAAACGTTCTTACAACCAATTGGGAAGTTTTCATGCAACATCCAAGTGTAATCCTACATGCATGGGTTGCATTGATGTGATGCACTTGACAGACTAATTGCAGATGCTTGTTTTGCTCGCCGGTGACCCCAGAGGTTCGTGTTTGCCAAACTAACTTTATTCGTGTGACGACTGCGCGCTTCTCTCGAGATTTCCCTTATTTATCCGCATGTGTTACCGCAATGATCTGCACACAGAACCAGCCCACTGATCACAGATCAACACGGTGTCGTGGTTTGACGAGGAAGAGACAGAAATGACCCAGCCCGAACCGAAGTCATGGAGTGTATAACCGGGTTGGCCACACAGACGTGCGTTCATCTGAGCCTGGTTCGGCAGAGATGGGCTCGGTGACCTCCGCTTTCACCAAGTCGCGCAACACGTTGGTTAAAGTGGGCTCGGAGCCGCAGAAAGAACCGGACGGGAAACAGCGGACCGGGATCTCAAAGCGACCCAGCAAGCAGCCGCTGTCCGAGGTGACAAGAAGCACAGCTGCCTCTGGTACAGGTGAGTCTGGACTTTTTGTCATCATTGATGATTTGGGTGAATCTGTCTACAAGGTGCCCAAACAGTGACCCACACTTATCATTTTAATGGACTTTGGTAACTGTTGGCACACACAAGTAATGCAAAAGCTGATTCGGTTTTCCTATTTTGCAAAGTCCATTTGGTGTCCTATGAGAGTAACCACAGGAAAGTTCATTATCACCTACAACTGACAACCATAAAGCGCAAAAACACTTTTTCATTTTCTAAATTGTAATTTCAGCAGTCAATTTATTGTTTTATCAATTGTAATGTAGCAAAGTCATTTTTTTCAGATATCACACTTCGTTTGATATTTTGTTATCTAACACGACAGCAGTCGTACAGTTTTAACTGTAAGGTTCTTTGTCAGGCTGTATGGTTCCATAAAGAACCATTAACATTCACAGAACCGTTCTGCTGCACTTCCTGTTGTGGAATGAGTTTCTTTACATTTATAAACATTATAATAAAGAAATGGTTCTTTGAAGGTTTCTTTTGTTGGATAGGAACCAAAATGGTTCTTCTATGGCATTGCTGCAAAGAGAACCCATTAGCACCCATTGCAAGTGTCCAAACGCTTACTGGGTTGCCTGTATTCATCTGATTGTATCAGGTGATTGTGGAATTTCAGTGCATACCTTCATGAGACGGGTGGGAAACAGGTGTCTGCTCATTTTGGGTCAAAAACGCTGGTGAACGCAGGCGTTTATCTGCACATGACAGAGTTCTGGCACTTCTGCGCAACAGATGAGAGAAGCGCTTCAGAATGTGATGATCAATGATGCATTGATGCGATTCTTTGAAGCATCCGGTCCATGTTTTTATGTCTGAACTCTTTGATGTATAAATAACAGGGTCTCCTGGTGCTTTATATAGCTCATGTGTTCATCACAGAGATTTTAACACCAGCTAAAATGGTCTTAACCACACAAGTATTATTTTGTAGTGACTGGTGTCCTTTTGGATAGGCTGATATTAAATAATAACTGTGCATATGCCAGATATACTAATTGTATTTTTTAGTTGTACAAAAGCAAAAGAAAAATAACAATATATAAAACATACTTTTATATATTTATCTTCTTTGTCCCCTTTTGACATGCCCAGCTAATAGGAAACATTCTCAAAATGTTGGTTAACGTTCTCAAAAAGTTCTCTTAAAGTTATCGAAAAACGTTCTTGCAGTAACATCTAGCAGAATGTTTTTTAACGTTACATATCAAAATGTTGTTCTTAAGTTGTTAGTGAAACGTTTTAAAACCATTACAGAATTAAAAAGTGTTTGATTAATGTTTTAATACCCAAGCAATAACGTTAGTACAACGTCTAAAAAACTGGACGTTTTGAACTTTCCTAGAACTTTTAAAATAACAGTTTTAATGTTTCTGTTTCTTAATGGAAACATTAGGGAACCGTTAGGGAACTTACAACCTAAAATTGTTAGCTGGGTCTGACCATCAAAGGAAGAAGGGGCCCCAAGGGTGACAAAAATATCTCCTGCAACTCAGTGTTTCATGGTTACCGTGAACAGGTGACAGTAAAGTCTCCTGCTGAGCTCCCTGTACGCTCCTCCACCTCCTTCTATGTTGTTTCATCTCCAGAGAGCCACAGGCAGGGAGACACCAACCAACACAGTGACTGAAGATTACAGCCATTAATCTTGCCATTACAAACTAAACTGCCATTACAGTGTCAGTTTAGATCAAAACGCAATCAAGTTAACACTCAGACATCTCAGTGTTAGACTGTGAGAGTTCAGATGAAGTTATGAATGTACAGTCTGGTAAAGTGTTCCTCTGGACGGACTGCTGCATTACGCAGCTTGTTACATGTTTATGTGAAGCAAACTGTGTCGTTCCTGCATGACCGGGTGTCTGAGATGGAGACGGACACCTGCGGTGAATAATTAAGGCTTTGTCATTTAATGAATGAGAAATCTGTGTGAACAGAGGAAGTAGAATTACACAGATTGTGACTGACGCGCAACAAAATTGCAGACAGTTGAGTTTAAACCCAAGCACAGAGCACCCAGCTAACAATTTTAGGTTGCAAAAACGTTTTCCTAATATTTCCAGTAAGTCACAAAAATGTTAGAAATGTTATTTTTGAAAGTTTCTAGGAACGTCCAGTTTTTTCGACGCGTTATCGTTTGTTTATCAGTAACAGACACAGCATTCATTTTAATTATGGGGGGACTCTTGATTATGTAGATTATTGTATAAGATTATTGTTATTATAACACCTCAAATATTTTTTAACCGGGTAAGAAATCAGATTAGTGTGTGAGTTTAAAATCAATGCATGAAACAAGAGTGAAATATATCTGCCGGGGTACATATTGACTATACGGAAAACCATTCGGGCAGCAAAAGTTTCTGACACTTATTGAAGCAAAATGACATTTTGATTTTGCCTCACATGCCACACACACACACACCTGAGGAAGAGAAATAAACACACACATACACACTCACAGACACACACACACTCACCCACACACACACACACATACATACACACACACCTGAGGAAGAGAAATAAACACACACACACACCTGAGGAAGAGAAATAAACACACACACACACATACACACACACACCTGAGGAAGAGAAATAAACACACACACAGACATACACACACACACACACACACACACACAAACACCTGAGGAAGAGAAATAAACACACACATACACACTCACAGACACACACACACACCTGAGGAAGAGAAATAAACACACACACACACACACCTGAGGAAGAGAAATAAACACACACACAGACATACACACACACACACCTGAGGAAGAGAAATAAACACACACACACACACACACACACCTGAGAAGAGAAATAAACACACACACACCTGAGAAAGAAATAAAACACACACAACATAACACACACACACACACACACCTGAGGAAGAGAAATAAACACACACAGACATACACACACACACCTGAAAGAGAAATAAACACACACACACACACACACACACACACACACACACACCTAGAAGAAAATAAACACACACACCTGAAAGAGAAATAAACACACACTGAGAAGAGAAATAAACACACACACACACACACACACACACACACACACACCTAGAAGAGAAATAAACACACACACACACCTGAGGAAGAGAAATAAACACACACACAGACATACACACACACACACCTGAGGAAGAGAAATAAAACACACACACACACACACACACACCTGAGGAAGAGAAATAAACACACACACACCTGAGGAAGAGAAATAAACACACACACCTGAGGAAGAGAAATAAACACACACACACACACACACACACACACACACCTGAGGAAGAGAAATAAACACACACACACCTGAGGAAGAGAAATAAACACACACACACACACACACACCTGAGGAAGAGAAATAAACACACACACCTGAGGAAGAGAAATAAACACACACACACACCTGAGGAAGAGAAATAAACCACACCTGAGAAGAGAAATAAAACACACACACACACACACACACACACACACCTGAGGAAGAGAAATAAACACACACCTGAGGAAGAGAAATAAAACACACACACACCTGAGGAAGAGAAATAAACACACACACCTGAGGAAGAGAAATAAACACACACACACACACACACACACACCTGAGGAAGAGAAATAAACACACACACCTGAGGAAGAGAAATAAACACACACACACACCTGAGGAAGAGAAATAAACACACACACACACCTGAGGAAGAGAAATAAACACACACACAGACATACACACACACACACACACACACACACACACACACACACACACACACACACACACACATCTCTCTCTCTCTCACACACACACACACACACACACACACACACACACACACACACCGCTCTTCCTGTGACGTCACCACCCGCGGAGGGCCCGCGCCGTTCCTCGCACTGGTAGTTTTCTTTCTACCGCAGAAATCTGCGCTTTAACGTGCCCGTATTACGACATTACCGTCAAACTACCGGCGTGTCGAGCAGGAGAAACGAGAGAGGCTTCAACTGCAGACGCCGGGGATGCATTTGCGCCACATTACGGTGGCCTATCGACCCCCTCCGGTCACACAAGGGAACTGCATGTAGGTTCCCGATTACGCGTAACGCTGTGACGTAACAGATCAAAGGTTCCGGTTCCGGTTCCTCAGATCTTTATGAGAAAAGCAGCCCTGCTGAGAAAAGGGTTGTTTGCCAAATCTGTCTTTGAAGAAGCTTGCGTATCGCAAAGTTTCGCTCATTTATTTTCTTGGAAAACGTGTAAATAAGGCCACATAACATACACTGAAGAGGTGAATCAAAACAGGATTAATGGTCATAATCAGTTCTGTATGTCCGTGATGTTTGGCGTTACACTACATTTATGAAATGGATGAGAAGAAAACGTCGCAGCTTATAACCCGAGGATCTGTACAGTGCTGTGGGATAAGCTTTGGCTGGTTGCCTAGTGACCAGCATTCACATTAGAGACATCATATATTGAGCTGACCTTACGAGTGAGCACACAAAAAACTACGAGAAGGTTTTTATAACTCAAAGCTCATTAAACCTCTTGAATAAAGGCCAGTGTAAGATTCGATTGTCAGTCAGTGAATTGCCATATAAATCCTGATTTCCTGTAATAACATTACTGATGTGGGCTAGTAAACAGAAACTATCAGCACACTGACTCAACAATCATGAGAATCTACACAGCATTGTGTGAAAAAGTGGGACTGAATTATTTCTCTCCTGGTTTTTGTGGATCATTTGATTACGTGGTTGAAGCTCAGGGACTGTAACTGGAAGGTTTCTAGTTCCATCTCTTAGAAGTGAGCCATGAGTCTCCACTGTTGTCCCTCGTGCATGGGACACCTCAGGTAGCTCCAGAGGGACTGACCTTGTCATATGTGCCTGGTCTTTACTATGGTAACTACACATAAATACATTTCCATGCACATGGTCACGTGGTGTTAAAGGTTATTTTCGGTTCTGTTTTATTTAGTGGTGGGTACAGTATTTCTGACAAGTGACATGTCAACACAATATGAGGATATATTTTGTCTATTTTTGCTCCACCAATGAAAGTATTCTGTGCTGTTGTGTTTAGTTATGTTCTGTTCTCCATTCCTTTTCATTTCTCTGTTCTGTTCTCATTATTGTGTTTGTGTTTGCAAAGAAGCTGGTGAAGGAGGAAAGCTCCAAATATATACCACACTCTAATCATTGCTCACATGTAGACAGTCACATATTAAACTGTCAGCGAATCTGCAGGGGTTTACGGCCTCCCAGCCCTCTGCGTTTCAATATATGTGGATAGAGACAGAACGATCAAAGCTCCAGAGCCGTAGCTTATTATTTCATCATAATAGCTTCATCTCTGCCTCCATCAGTCTATTCATTCTCTATAGTTTTCCGTTTTTTAAAAATGACAGTCTTTGAAAAGAAATTAATGATTCATGCCTCGAAACAAATATATAAAGCAAATCTCATGGCCTTGGCCCGGACTGACACATTTCTGGGAATGCGTTCAGCAAATCTGCAGTAATTTAGAACAGGTTCGATTCCATTTAGAAGATAAAATCACACACACGCATACACACAGAAGAAAAAAGGAAGCACCTTCAGCATCGCAACAACACCACAGAACATTGAACAGACACAGTGGAGTTGAGAGGGGCAGAGTGTGTTACGTTATACATTAGTACACTCCGGCATTAGTACACTACAGTAAGTGATCTGTTGAGAGGGGACACATTCAGCGGGGAGAAAATAACGAGACGGTGAGAGCGACAGGGGTCGAGAAAGATGGAAAGAGAGAAAATAGTGTCTCCTCTGAGATTAGTGTGAGAAGAGGTCAGGAAAGACAGATCTAATTCCTCTGAGAGACTCGAAACAAAGAACCCAGCGACTGGTGTGCACAACTTCACACACACACTTTGGGATTTTCTCAACAAGACCTTTGAATGTTCCAAATCTGAAGGAGCTCATAAAATACAACACGAAAGCCAGGGGATAAAGAACAAAAATGATGGAAACGGATTCAAGGAAAAAGGGTTTTACAAAAGGAAGAAGTGCCACTTTCAGTATTGATGGATTCAGCTTCACTATTGGTAAGAAACATAAAAACAGTATTAATTATACATTCAAGATTACAACGTTTTTCTTTTTTAAGATGGCTGTTGTATTGTTTGCAAATTTTATTGTGGCTTTAGATAACTGTACTCAGCAATTTATAATAATGTGTTATCTGTAGGAGGGATTGTTCTTGATTTATTTGTTTCAGTTCTATATAAACAGATCTGTTGATTTCAGCATATGCACTGATAGGATTGATGATTTCTGAAAGACCCTTTCACATGAGTCCACAGCGCCATAGCAACAAGAGAAAAATGCACCTGACTATTAATACAGAAACACTCAAACTTTTTATCATTTTAATTTAGAGCTCAGGAGACAAAGAGTTGTATTTTAGTTTAGTTTTAATTATGTTAACATGAATTTCAAAGTCATTAGGAGAAAAAGATGTAAACAATTTTTGACAATTGTTGATATACAGTAAGAACATAGAGCTATAAAATATGGATAGCATATAAATCGATATGGATAAAATTTTTTTTGTCCATTTGGTCCCCTTTCTCATTGTTGCCTAGATATAATTTGTGATTTTGCTTACTAATAAGTACTGTGATCACATACACAAGGAGTTGATTGGATGGAAAAAGTGCGTGCTCTGGAATGCTTGGTTCTGATTGGTCAATCGCTGCATTAAGTGTTTTTGTGTAATGGTCGCTAACTTAGCTGGTTTGATACATAGTATGTTCCACAGTTTCTTTATAAACTTATATATTTGTAATGATGAAGTAATTTCAGATCAAATATTTTTGTCAATAAGCCCATCATTACAAAATAATATCTTCCCAGATATTATTGGCTACCATATGTTGGTTAACATTCTCTGAAAGTTCTCTCAAAGTCATCAAAAACATTCTTACAGTAACATTAGTAGAACTTTTATATCATTATGTATCATATATATCAAAAACATTATTCTTAAGTTGTAAGCAGAATGCTTTAAAAAGTTACATAATTTAAAAAAGAATTGAATAGCGTTCTTATAACCAAGCAATAACGTTCTAAAGTCTGGATGATTTGAGCATTCCTAGAACATTCAAACATTTTTAAAGTTTCTATTATTAATGGAAATGTTAGGGAAACATAAAATTCAGCCTAAAATTGTTAGCTGGGTTCATGTCACTGATCACTCTGAATTTTTCTGCGGTACCGATCAGCAGACTTTACATTATTCCATATTTAGACACACTGTCCTGTTTATCAAATGTGTTTTCTGGGAAGTGCAGCCACGTGGGAGGACATCCGTCAGAAAGGGTCTAACAGGAGAGGTGTTATGATGGAAACATCAGAGGTGTTACAGTTTCTCATGCCTTTAGAAAATGCTATTCAAAGAACAAAAGTACAAAAAAGACCTTTCTTGTTAAAACTTTTTTAGGAGTTAATTTATCTACATGTTGTTAATAAGAAAATAACAGAGTGGGATAAACTCACCAGTGGGTTTTGTTATAAGAAAGCAGCAGGGACCTCATATTCACATTTTATCATAACACCCATGGCATTTTCAAACATCTGCCTGTCGTCATGGTTACATGGCCCAGTGATCAATTGCTCAGTGTGTTTTGAGCTCATTGCGTGTGACGTGTTTTCAGTCAGGTCCAGTGGAGTGTGACAAGAAGCCACGGTTGAATTAATGCTGATTGGCTGGAGCTACATGACCACTTCCTCCTTGTACCCACAAATCACGTTGGAGGCTTTAAATGAGTCTGAGTGTTGTGTGTGTGACTGTCTCCGAGTATTTAGGTGTCAATACAAAATCCTATGACACTTATTAGGAAGGGTATGGCATTGTAGTTTTGTATTTCAAATTATCTTCACATTAAGCATTCACAGTGTAAAAGCTGTTTCTGGGGAACACACTTTCTCTGCTTTTTCTGTACAGTTTGTACAGACTCACAGTACACTAACTACTGTCCTCTAGACCCCTGCTGACCAAGATCCATTTGAAACAGTAATGAGGGAACAGTTGCTGCAGTCATATTACAGCAGTATTCCACACATTCAGTGGATTACTTCATTATTTTTACATCATACATTAAATCATGCATTTCATACTTTGGCGTATCTTTTAAAGGCTTTTTCAGAGACTTGTGTGTTTTTTTAAATGGCCCACACACATGCCACTATATTCATGTGTCTTATAACCCTGGACTCTCTGTCCTTTTTTCTCTCTCGCTCTCTGTGTCTCTGTAGTGGCTAATGAGGATGGTGAAACCAACAACAGACCACTGGCAAGATTTGCACGTAAGTATTTATTTATTTTTTTTGAGAAAGAATCTAGTTCAAACAATTTTGATTGCAAATGGGAACTCTTTGCACTCATTTTGTTTGTGCAAACCCCACATCTTGTTTTCGTATTAATGAGAGATGGCTTTGGATTTTGTGCAGAAGGAATCTGTTTGCATCTTTTCACGTACACAGTTCTTTACTGCAGGACTATGACAAACTGAAGCTGTTTTAACATCTGTACAAAAGTCCTGGCAGGTGGCAAGAGCTATTTTTACAGTCTTAATGCTTTACACGGAGGCTCCACTAGATGGCAGCACCGGCCCTTCGATACAAATATAAAGCACAAATACTCACTTCATAAGTGAAGATGATCATCTACAAAATGGCTTTTTTGGGCATTTTAAATCAGTATACTGTATAAGTATCAATAAAAGTATAGACACATATTATATGAGTTAAATTATACAACAAAAAACGTTTTCATCATTTTCATCCAATGAAAAACATCTCAATCCAAAGTTAATTAAAAAGTCTAATAATTACCGTCTTTGTTTTATTTACAAAGCTTTAATTTTTCTTTGTTTCTTTTTTTTTGATGTTTTTAATGCAAACTGTTTGTGGATGACGTCACGCGCGAATTAGCGTATTTATGACGCCATTCCGTCCTGTTCGCGCTACGTGCAGGATCGATACGAGACAGCGCGCAGGTGGATTATTAATAGTCATTGTAAATCATGTAAATTATGGTAGTTTACAATGGTTAACATCACTCTGTATGTTAAAATCAAATAAACAAACAAGAGAAACAGCGAGAAACTTCGTATCTACAAACACGTACTTCCCAGAGCAGTGACGTCAAAACATCGCGCTGCTCTTAAAGAGACAACGCCCGATTTATTTTAAAAATTAAAACTATTTCTTGTCTTTATTTCACACTTGCTTCAAATATCCAAACCAAAAGAGATGAAGCCGTAAACTGTTGTCGACCTCATTCATTGATTGTTAACAGGGAACCTTTCAGAACGTTGGCTAACGTTCTCTCAACGTTATCAGAACGCATTCTTGCAGTAATGTTAAAATATCTTTTAAACATTATATATCACCCATACCCAAAACGTTACGCTTAAGTAGTTAGTAAAACCTTTAAGAAATGTTATAAAAAAGTAAAGAAATGTTTGAATAACGTTCTTTTAAATAAGCGGTAACGTTAATACAACGTCTGGCGTTTTGAACGTTTCTAGAATGTTTTTGTTACTTAATGGAAAGGTTAGGGAAACCTAAAAACTCTTGCTGGGTGGTTGAGTGAGAGGTTAGGTTTCTAGTACGAAAAGGCCTGTATTATTGATAATGAAAATATTACTTTGATTCAGATGTGTAATCTAATTTCCAGGCTCCAAGTCCCAAAGTGCACTATGGAGCACGCTCACCGCTGGGACAGGAAGAAAGGAAAAGGTCAAAGTTCAGAGGGATATTCCGGATGATCCACGCCGGATAGAAGAGATCCTGGCGGATGAGCTTCCTTTAGATGGTCCAGATACGACCGAAAAAACGGCCGTCAGGTTCATTTCACTTCTTTCATCATGGCTGACTGCTTAACCTCTCTTTGTGATTGACTCCTGTCACTGCCTGGACTGGTCCAGAAACAGCTCTCAAAGCAACGTTTTTTACTTTATGTCTGCTCTCTCACAGAGTTCACTGTTGGCACTGTTGTTGACTCATTTAAATACGAATTGTCTCTCCAATGTTTTACATAAAGTTAAAATAAAAAGAGATCATTACACATGATATACAGTAATTGGCATACGATTTGACATACGGTAAGACTGTAACATTAATGTCGATAGCATAGCTCAGATCATTTGGTTCTGGAGGAATCCGTGAAGGAGAAATTCGTTATTTTAATGCTTTTGGGTTGCAGGTTTTGTTGTCCTGTCAAATCTGAGAGCACAGTGTGAGCCATCGTTGAGATCTGTAGGAGATACATGAGGTTCTAGTATGTTTCTTTTGTGGTTGTTGTTCAAGAGAAAATCTTAGAAGCAGGAGATTCAAGCAGAAGTTTCCATTTACATCACTGCAATCTAGGAGACATAGTTAGGATATTACCAGAATCTCATTTGTGGTTTTTCCTCCCTGCTGGCATAAACGCTGCACCAGGAAAATGGTATGTGACTAGAGCACAGGGTGAAAGCTCTAAACATCTTTATAGACATAATTTACTGCATTGTGTATAAACACTTTCTATAACTCTTCTGCAAAAAATGTTTTTCACAAGGCTTTTTGAAATGAATAAGTGTGTTTTTTTGGTCTATTGATTTTTACGACATAGACAAGATTGAGGTCAAATGGGGTCAAGGCATTGTGCTGTCATATTAACTCGGTGTTCTTCTGTATGCGAATGTTTCATAATGCAGATGATGATTGTGACATCATCATAATTCTGTCAGCAGAGCTTTGTAACATCAGTCATTGGCAACAATTTATTGTCAACGTACAATGAGCGCGTGTATCACAACAGATTCATATTGATTGAGTCACGTAAGTTGAAATTGATTTATTTTGTTTGTTGGGACCTACTGGATGTCATTAACCCAAAAACACTGGTGAACACACCAAATCAGGCTGGAGGCAGAACTACATAGAGTAAGAGTCTACATAATGTTTAGGTCTAGATCTGGTCTAAGCTCAGTTAACATGAATGACTTTTTCCTGTAGCCTTTCTGAAAAACTAGCCTTTCTGAAAAACTACAAACCCTTCCAAGGAGGAAGGGTTTGTAGGTATTTATAAAGGAATAGGTTCAAAATAAACCTTCAGACTGGGGTTCAGACTAAGGTTCAGATCCTTTGATACCAGACTGTTCTGGTTTTGTACCAGAAACATCCATTTTCTGTAAAGTTTGGTATCTGAATTAGGTTCTTAGCATCTTTCAGCCTCATGTTGATAGTTGTTGGTTTGAGAGTGAAGTGTAAGTGTGTGTTTGATATGTTCAGTATCTAAACATGTTATAGATCAGGGGTCTCATGTTCCTGGAGGTCCACAGACGTGCAGTTTAGCTCCAGCCTTCTCAAACATACCTGCATGGATGTTTCTAGATGTTCCCAAAGATCTTGATTAGCTGGTTCATGTGTAATTTATTAGGGTTGGAGCTAAACTCTGCAGGTCTGTGGACTTAATTGGAAACTTCTGCTGTCCATGACGTTCATTTCTCAACCCTTTGAATGCACATGAAGTGTAACCACTTCACGTGACCTTCTCTTGACCCTGTGAAATGAAAGTGTTTACGTGAGTTTACACTGCCGGTTCCACAGATGGAGTTGTACGAGGCCATGCATCTTCTGCATTAGTGTACTTGATTGAAGACACTCTTGAGTGCAGCTGAGCTGATCGAGAGAGCAGCAATCGTTCTTCTGCTCTTCATCAAGCTGTCCTGCTGTTCTGTCGAGCCACTGAACATTAATATGGCCGATATCTAGAATTCTGCTTTGTTTACGGTAACACACTCTAGAGCATCAAAAACCGCAACATGAATCTTCTTGTAAATAAGGTGTGGAATTTGGTTTGTCTGGATTTCAGAATATTTCACAAATGTAAAATGAAAGCAACCCAGCCTGTGTTAGCAGAAATGACATTTGTAGCATTAATTCCACATCTGTTCTGTGCATTTTAAGTTGTAGTATGTTACATTACATTTATGCATTTAGCAGACACTTATCCCAAGCGCCTTACAGCGATTCCAGTTGAATCCTGGAATCCTGCCAGTTGAGAAGCAAGTTCAAAATGGTGTAAACAGCTGTTGCAGGTACTCTAGTTAGTACACACTTTGCTGACCCGAACATGCAGTGATTTAAACAAAAGAAATGTGATGGGTGAGAGATGGGGGATGCAGTTGAACACAGGTGCAGACAGAGTAGCGAACCACATCAACAAGTCTGAACCCATGCAGTGTGTTCCGTCTGCATCAGTATATGACTGCTTCAGTTTGTTCAGCTGCGACAGAGAAATGCAGAGAGCTGCTTTTGTATTCTGTGTACAGAGTGAAAAACCCATCTTTCTTTCCTCCTGCAGTCAGAGACGGCTAATTGAAATTTTTGGTTAGAGGAGGGATCAGTGAGGAGTGTGACTCTTAGAAGAACGTTCTCTGCCTTTCAAAAGCAAAGAAAACCCAGTTAACAGGGAACGTTCTCAGAATGTTGGCTAATGTTCTTTGAAAGTTCTCTCAAAGTTATCAAAAATGTTCTTGCAGTAATGTTAGTATCAGGTTTTTCTGAAAATGTTGTTGGAACATTTTAAAAATGTTACAGATTTAAAGCATTTGAATAACTTTCTTACAACCAAGCAAAAATGTTAATACAACGTCTAAAAAGGTGGATGTTTTGAATGTTCTTGGAAAATTCTATATAACATTGTTCCTAATGGAAATGTTAGGGAAATATAGGGGAATATTAGGGAAATGTTAGCTGGGATGTTATGGGATGGCAAAAAAGAGGTCAGTCTGCTTGATACTTAAACTTTTAAATTGTATTCTTGGCTTTTGCTTCAAATATAAGGGAGATTATTAGGGAAAAATTGAGTAATTGAGAAATTGTATGAGATGTTGCAGGATGGATTTGAACCTCCATCATCCACATGAGCACCATGATTTAAAGGGCCATTGCACTAACACAAGCTCTAACTCTAGGTTGCTCTCTGTTATACCTTTGCCTAGCTGAACAGGTTTCTCCTTGTTTGTTTTTTACATTATTTATTTGTTGAGAGAGGCCTTTAAATAGTTTGTAACTTTCCAGTGGAGAAAAAGTTTGATTTTTGAGACACAATTTCACAAGTTGTCCTTGATATTTTGAGTGCAGTTGTGCTCTGTAGATGAGTGGGTGTATTGAAGGGATGTGTGTGTGGTAAATAAGTAACAATGTCAAGGGCAAGAAACAAATTGTGAGGAAAAATAAGTTGTGATCTCAATATATGCCCTTATTTATATTGAACGTTTCCCTAATGTTGTAGGAACATTCAACAGTCTAGTTTTTTAGACATTGCATTAACATTACTGCTTGGTTATAAGAATGTTATTCAAACTTTAGTTCTGTAATGCTTTTAAAACGTTCCACTAACCTTTTAAGAATAACGTATAGAATGTATAATAATGTATAGAATGTTAAAAAAGGTTCTACCAGCATTACTGCAAGAACATTTTCTGATAACCTGGAGAAAATGTTTGTAATGTTAACTGTTAGCTGGGTAGTCACTGAAGGAGAATATTTAATGCTTTTTTTCAATTATATAAATGAATATATATCATTTATCTGACCTGACAGAAATCTATTGACCCTGACCCTGAGACCCTGACCCTTCATGACATCATCAAACCTGTTCTCACTCTTAAAGCTGTGCGTGTGTGTTTACTTAATTTGTCCCCAATATATTATTTGTAGCCAAAAGTCAGCAAAATCTGACAAATCTGACCAAAACCTACTTTTGTGTGGTTAGGTTATAATGTTATATTAACCGTGTATAAAAACAATAGAAGTCTATGGAGTGTAGGTGTGTGTGTGTGTGTGTGTGTGGGGAGAGTGGGGTAACTGTTTATTGATTGAACAGATGGATAAACTCATTATTGTGATCAATAACACAACTCCACATTGACTGTAATTATCATTTATCTTCTGACACAGTGCTTGACCTTGCGTACTGTATTTAAAGCTTGAACTGGGCAAATCAGAATTCAAAAATCAGTATTTCAGATTGTGATTGTGATACAAACACCCCGCACGGCATTTGACACTCATCAGTCTGTTTTAACAGCAGGGCTTTGCAGACCGATTACTCTGACACGAGCAATTTACAACATTTACAGACACGATGTTCATAATATACTTGCTGATAAAAAGCTTTGCATCACACGGGCTTTTCTTAATAGCAGTTAGCAAAGCTGTGCGGTGACGTTACATCCTCATTAAAGCAGCTTGTTTGAATTGCATCAGAAGATTGAAAAAGTAATTGCGCACCATTTTTCAGTTAGACAGATAAACACTTTAAATCAAGTCCAGAACAACCAGTCAGCTCACCTAAATGACTCATTCATCTGTGTGTGTGTGTGTGTGTGTGTGTGTGTGCTCGCTGAAGGAAAAATGATCACAAACTATTGGAAAAATGTCAGAAACTTCTCAACATTTACTGGATCTCAGTACTCATCGGAGACTCCTCTGTTATTATCCATAACAGTGCCTCCAACAAAATCAGTCCAAAGGGAACATAAGTGCTCATGCGCTCTCTCTCTCCTCCCCTTCTATCCCCCTCTCTCTCTCTCTCTCTCTCTCTCTCCTTCCCTCTCTCTCCCTCCTCTCTTTCTCCATCTCTCTCTCTCTCTCTCTCTCTCTCTCTCTCTCCCTCTCTCTCTCTCTCTCCTTCTCTCTCTCTCTCTCTCTCTCTCTCTCTCTCTCTCCTCTCCCTCCTTCTCTCTTTCTCCATCCCTCTCTCTCTCTCTCCCTCTCTCTCTCTCATCTCTCTCTCTCTTCTTCCCTCTCTCTCCCTCCTCTCTTTCTCCACTCTCTCTCTCTCTCTCTCTCTCTCTCTCTTCTCTCCTCTCTCTCTCTTCCCTCTTCTCTCTCTCTCTCCCTCTCCCTCCTCTCTTTTCTCCATCCCTCTCTCTCTCCCTCTCTCTCTCTCTCTCTCTCTCTCCCTCTCTCTCTCTCTCTCTCTCTCTCTCTCCCTCTCTCTTTCTCAATCCCTCTCTCTCTCTCTCGTTTCCCAGAAAGAATGTGAAACGTACGTTAGATATATAATTTCTTTGCTGTAGTATCTGAACATATTTTTTATTGCATTATTTAAATTGATCTTGTGTGTGTGTTATTATATATATATATATATATATATATATATATATATATATATATATATATATATATATATATGGTATGTATATATGTATGGTATGTATATATGTATGGTATGTATATATGGTATGTATATGTATATATATATGTGTGTGTGTATGGTGACATTCACAGTTAGAAAATATTTAAATTCTGCAATGTAAACGTCATGTTAATCTGCAGAACAACACATGTAGAACCACATGCATGTATTGTATTTAAATGAAGCTTTGGTAAATCCAGCTACTTTTACTCAAGTGTAGCAGCCTGAGAACTTGTAAACACGACTTTGTTACCCAGCGGACTGTAAAACCACTAGTGTGCCCTCAGCCAATCAGATTGTTAAGAAAGCTCTTGGTATTTCTGTGCATCAGACTGTCTGTGAACTGAAGCTGGGACCGTATCTCCCTCAGCTGGGTGTTTTCAAATTTGTGTGAGTTTAGCATCTGAGACACAAACATTTGAATGTCCTCCTGTGAGACCTTTCCTGTGTCAACAGGGCTGCTGCGAATGACCTGTGACATTTGAGAGGCGTTTACCTTTGTAGGCTGTGATGTCTGCTGGATTCTCTTTACCTCTAAAGAGAGTTTCAAAGCTGTTTAAAGGGGTTATGAACTGAGAATTTAAGTTTTCCTTGATCTTTTGACACTTAAGAGGTCATTATGCTATAAAAATAACCTGTAATTTTCAGAACCAAAAACGTCCTTGTTATTCCAAAAACGGCTTTTATTGAGACCAGGGTCAGAAAGTGAGTTGATCTGAAAAGTGTGTGATTATGACATCATAGTAATGCGAAAGAAGCCTTTGCAGAAGAAGCTCAATTCCTACTTCTACATCATCGTGTCTTTGGCACCGCCCACTTACATTGTATTACTTTCAAAACATTTTTACACGTAACACATTTAACACTTTTCGTCTGATACAGTAAGTCAATTACTGTGTACTAGCCTACTGAAGTTTTTGTTTTGTCAGGGTAACGCTAGATCACACTTTTATGTATGTGTAATGCGACTGCACACTCGCACCATATTGG
Source organism: Chromobotia macracanthus (assembly GCA_036877525.1). Lineage (NCBI taxonomy): Eukaryota > Metazoa > Chordata > Actinopteri > Cypriniformes > Botiidae > Chromobotia > Chromobotia macracanthus. The sequence continues at coordinate 2,728,493 of JAZGTH010000003.1, forward strand.
CTAAGCATACATTTGGGTATTTGTGTGCTCGTGTAAAACATTTGGTGTTTGTGTCCTGCAGTTAAAACGGCTAACTCACACTCCCCAAGAAACTTTATCAAGAGAAACGATCAGAAATCCAAGACAAGCAAAAAATGGGATAACTATAAATGCTTATTCAAACCTTATCAAGCATAAGCGTTTTTCTCATTTGAGGGTAATTTGCCGTAAAATTGCATTGTTGGCAGCGAGCTCAGCTTTCTCATTGGAGCTTCAGTTTAGTCTTCTGGATATTAATTGTGTGATTTACATATGATTTTTGTTTTTCGTATACAGAAAGAAAGTTAGTAGCAGAAAGGTTAGACTGATATTTCCACACGCCTTTTAAATTTTGCAGATTGTCTTGGCCTTTTAATATGCATATGTTGATGCATATATGATCTAGTACAGAAACTGACGTGCATTTGGAAGTGATTTTATAATTTCTGGGAAGCATCACTTACTGGTTTATTAATTCAGTGTAGTGTCACTAAACTCCTCCATCTTGCAGGGCGTTGTGGGTAATTAGCCATTTAAGTGTGCATGAATCTGTACTTGGAATTTTCACCAGAAATAGTAGACCATACGTTTACTTTAGGGATACTTATTTCATGATACTACAATGTGGGACGTATTCTAATTTAAAAAAAAATATTCTGGGTGAATAATGTGAGATTGTATTTTTGTGTGTCTTGTGATGATGTCAGTGACCTCATACTTCTAACGTCCGTCACATTAGAAGTTCAGTCTTCTGGATGAGCATGTGATATAAACCTCACAAGACAACAGTAGAAACGGCAGAAAGAACATCAGACGAGACCTTTGGAGAGCTCAGAGAGGGCGAGGAGAAGCCATCACACATACAGAGCATCTCTATAGATGAAAGCAGGACTGGAGTGACGTGTCTTTGAAACTGTGGCCTGTCATCATCTCCAGCGTCCTGCATCAGGTAATTGAAGGGCCTCTGGATGTAAGTTATCACGGTAAGTGAACAACAGGGGAGGAGAGACGGCTGGAGGTGATGAACTGGAGGCAGATGATGTCGAGAAGAGAGATAAACAGGCATTAGGTTTGTTCAGATAGGAATTGTTTAACTGTGGGGACGCAAGGTAATTTCATTAGTGACAGATTTTACTGCCGACTTGATGTCAGCGTTTTTCTTTCTCACCCAGAAGAGGAATTTTTTGTGCTTAAATTCTGTTTTGACAAACATGAGGGTTGTGTGATGTAATTTCCACCCAAATCAACATCTCGGAATGGTATACAAATTTACAACCTTTACTATTGTCTACATAGCATTGCATTTAGAAGCAGCCATAAAATCAAATATAGTGCTATTCAAAGTGTTTTACTGCTGAGGTTTCTATAAGGTTTCTATAAAAATGAGAAGCAAGCAGCAGAATGTTTTAATCCGCACAGACCTGCTGCTGTGTCCTCTGGTGAAAGCAGCTGCCTCTAAACATCTCCGTGGAGAATAACATCTCCAGAGTGAGAAATTAGATCTGTGCTTTAGATGCAGGCTGGACAACACAGCTCTCAGCCTTATTGGATTTTTAGGGTCGTTCAGGAAACTTCCTGTTCCATTATATAATGACCCCATTGTGTGGCGCAGATGGAAAACTACAACAGGAGCAGCAACAAAAAAAGGACAAACTAAATCAAATCTTGCCTGTGTGTTGTCTTTCTTCTCTAGAAAATAAAGAGAGAGCAGATTAAGGTGACAGAGGAACCACACTGAGGTATTTTCTCACCGGTGGGATTTCAGTGAAATTTTATTCTGCACAATTCTGTAATTACAGTACAACAGAATTATCTAGAGAATTAAGTTGTTTTAGATAATTATGTTTCATAGCTCGTGTTGTGCAGAAATAAAGCCTAAGGAAATTTCAGAGTTCTCAGTTGTTTTTAAAAATCAATTCTGTCTCGGATGTTCTCCTGAAATGCTTCAAGAGAAATAAAAATGTTCGACACACAGAAAGAATAATTTCATGACAAATGTTGTTTCAAGGCTTTGCAGAAAATAAGGTCTTAAGTCCCCGGTGAGCAAGTTGAAGGCAGCTGTGGCAGGAAAGTGACTTCATTAGATTACAGGTAATGGAGGAAAAGACGTTGCGAGGTTTGGGGAAGCCCATTCATCTCTGGCAATGAATGTACTGTACATACTGTATGACAGATATCATCCAGATCAGGGCTTGGCAACTCTGGTTCTCGTGATCCACTGGGTTATTCTGCAATGCGTGTTGCTAACTCTTTTTAATGGAAACCCAGCTACCAAATTTAGGTTAACCGCAACATTCAAAATGTTACTTTGAATGTTCAAGAAGCGTTCCAAATCTCCAGTTTTTGCAGTGTTTTTAACCATATTTACATAATTATTTACAAAAACAATCACTGAGAGAAAGTTAGAAGTGACTTTTTTTATCCGCTCAGCGCATCCATCTGGATAAAAATGATGTACATTACCATCTACTGGAGTAAGCTGAGGTTTGTCACTGGTTGCTTTCTTGCAAGACACAAAGAGGTCTGAAAAGGTGCTTAATGTAGCGACAAACTCACTAAGTTGGCAACACTGGCTCCAGCTGTAAGCAGACACATCTGAACAAGCTAACCAAGGCAGGATTACTATAAATCTAGAGGCAGCTGAGTTTGATTTAAGGTTAGAGCTGGATCACTCGGGCAAGAGTTTCATAGCCCGGATCTAGGGCTCATTGAAAAAATGTAATGTAAGGATAGGGGTTAGTTAGTTGGAAGCTGGGACGCAGGCATTGGTCAATGAAGTGCTCTCCGCTGACTGGCTGGAAGAGGCTGAGGTTGGCATTCGTTTGTTAATTTATAGACATTTTTAGGCTGTCCTGACTGGTATGATCAGGCAGTGGTCAGTGGAGTGGCTCTCTCTCTGTCTGGCTGCTGTAAACTGTCTTTGGCAGTTGTCACTCAGTATTGCAGGTGTAAGAAGGATTTTTCTCCACTTCTGCAGCTTATGAAGAACTTGGTTTCTTGCCACACTTGTCTTGGGCTTGTTTGCTGGCTGTAAAGCTGTATATTTGAAGTCATAACGTTGTTACTTAATAAGGATCTTGTGGAATTAAGACACTAGTACTGTAATATTTTCTGTAAAGCTGCGTTAGAACGGTGTGCATTGTGTAAATGGGGGGCAGTTGTGGCCTACTGGTAATCAGGTTTCTGGTTCGATTCCAGCACTGGCAGGTAGCAACTGAAGTGCCCTTGAGCAAGGCACCTAACCCCTAATTGTTCCCCGGGCGCAGTAGTGTGCTTCCCACTGCCCCGGTCGTGTGTGTTCACAACTTGCATGTGTGTGTGTGTGTTCACGAATCACCAGTGATGGTTAAATGCAGAGGTCACATTTCGGGTATGGGTTACCATATCTGACAAATGTCACTTTCACTTAAAATAAACTGAGTTGACTTTATTTGACTGAAGCTGAGGGTAATACAGGTTCTGAGGGGAAAAATCCATTTCTGCATCCAATCACAAAGCATCACTATAACAACATTGACTGGATGTCTGTAGTGATAAACTGTCCTCTCTTAATAACATTGCACAATCATATTCTAATGTTATGTTCCAGAAACTTCTTGTGATTTTGATCTGCAGCTGTTTAGGCAGCAGTTTGAAGATGCTCTTAAGACAGTATGTGTGTTAATCTTTCAGACAGTTGCTTAAAAGAATGCGTCATTACACTAGACAAATCAAGTGCCTGCAAGATGTTATTGAATAAAAAAAACATTAATGCCATTTCATAGTTTAAAAATATCACATCTGTGTGAGATTTGAGTCATTAAAACTATAAACGTACTAAGTCAGACTTTTGAGGATTGACATACAGTCTGATCCACGTATTTTAGCTTATTCTGGCCGAGATCAGCCCACTTACAGGAAGAGACCGTCTGACCGACATGTAAGCAACCAACAGTAGTTTGTTTCTAAATAATGTTTAAGGGTGGGTTATTCAAACGGATTAGATAAAAAGAATAGACCACCGTGGGAGGAGATGGTAAAACTGATTTACAGGTTAAGTAACAGGATAGTGCTGACAAAAAGGTTGCATGTGTATGTGTGAGAGAGAGAGACAGAGAGAGATAGAGTTGGTTATATACATCATTATGTGTATTATATACAGTCATTATGAATGGTACAAATAATAAAGTCATAGTCTTAATTAGTGTCTGAACAACCACTGGCTAAGATTAACAAAAACGTTTATGTGAAATTAATTGTATTCTCAATTTATGTGTGACCACAGTAACAAGTGCAGATAATTTTACAGACATAACTTACAGTATGTAATGTACAGTCAGACAATTGCACTCCCTCAGACAAAGGGAGTGTGGGTGGTCTGTGGGTGTGTCCTCTGAGGCTGCAACTCCACCCACCCCCAGATAAACTCCGCCTACACAAACCAACTCATCCTGGAAGTCCAGGGGGAAGAGAGTCACCAGTTTAATGATTGACAGCTCACACTTGTTTATCATCTGTGAATACTGACAAGGAAGATTGAACAATTAATGGGGCATTTTGTAAACAATGGAATAAGAAAATAGAGAGCTACAGTTCTGAATGAATGTGTGTGTGTGTTAGTGGGATGGCAGTTTCATCTAATAGGCATAAAATCTTAATTCTGTAAAAGATGAACCACTTTCATGCCTCTTCGCTCTTCAACTCCAAACTGATTCATGCTCATGCTCTCTCTCTTTCTCTCTGTCTTGCTCTCTCTGTTTCTCTCGCTCGTTCTGTCTCTCTCTTTCTGTCTCTTTCTCCCTCTTCGTTTCTCTCACTCTCTGTCTGTCAGTCTCTTTCTCTCTCTTGCTCTCTTTCTCTCATTCTCTCTGTCCTCTTCACCTCCTCTTTCATTCTATTTTCTCTCTCTCCTACATAGCAGAGCGACCCAGAGGGTGAAATGTTTCACACTTGTTTCGATTATTTGGTTTGAACCTGAGTTGGTTTCCACCGCTCCTCCTCTGCCCCCACTGGTCTGTTTATACGTTGAACTGTGGTGCACTTGTGTTACCAGTGTGAGTCCAAGTTTGGAAAAACTGATTTCACACCAACCAAACAAACTACATATTTCCATTAAGCAGATGTACAGAGTTCACACCAATATATCTGGATGGGAAGCATAAGGTTCAGCTCATATTTTTCTCCCAGATGTCCTTAGGGATGTCCAGTATGAAAGCAGAGCTCCTCACATTGTTGTTTATCTCTGATAATGTAATTGCAGGCAAAGTTTGCACCGTTTGAGACGTCAGGGTCTCTAGAGGAGAATACAGGGGTCTTTCATTTGCTCTTCATTTAATCTCACTGATATCTAGGAAAAACAATTGCGATATTAAAGAGATGCCATGGCTGATTTTTCTTTCCTGTGGGAGCGAAAAACAGCATGTTGTTATTGATCAGACTGCATGCCTGGACCTTCAACGCTGGAGGCTTCATCTCGCCTGCTCCACCCCCCCATCACTCATGAAATCACGAGTCTGGGTTAATCTGGGCTGCACTGTTTCTGAACCAGAGAGAGAGAGAGAGAGAGAGAAAGAGAGGTGTAGCATACAACACTGCAGTGCTATCACACACACTCTCACACTCTCCTGTGCTCATATCCGAAGCGGAGCGCGGCGGAAACACGGGCATGACATCTGCAGTGTCCTGAACACAGCTGCTCTGAAGAGGGACTTTCTCTCTCCTCTCGTCTGTCTTTGGGATTAAGTTTTTCCCTGCCTCAGCATCATGGAGTCTCCGACCAGAGAGATCGAGGAGTTTGAAAGCACATCGCTCAAGTACTTACAGCCCGAACAGATCGAGAAAATCTGGCTTCGTTTGCGAGGACTGTAAGTACTTCAACAGGTTTTTTATGTGTTGTGTTGTTGTGTTTTGGTGTTTGTGTGTGTTTGTGCTCATTTAGGTTGTAAGGTTAAAACCAACAGTGTGAATTTCATGAAAACGTGTACAGGGCACTTTTCACCACAAAAATCAAAAACAGAAAAAGTCATATTTTGCAGAGGAAAAAAATCATCACCAGTTTGGCATTTTGATAAAATATAGTTTTGCTACTGTAGTTTAATGAAAATGGAGCATATTGTAACTTCATGTTTAGCATTTAATCTCAACAGCGATTTTTATTACTTTAATACAGTTATTTTATGTAAGCGCTGTCATTTAATGCATTTTTGTAAAATGATTACAAGAATGGGCATGAATTTTTTTATATTATGGTAATGAGAATAGGACGTGTGCTTCATTTTCACAGAATACACGTCACAATGGAAATCTATAAATTATGAGGTGAAACAGTATCTGAAATGAGCAGCTGTTAAAAATGTATAATTTTTTAAATGACAGTAAAAGGGCTGTAGAGTGCTTTTGTACCGTGATGTATTCACACTTCAGTGGGTGTTTTACAGACACAGAATTTAGAACTGGTCACTTATTATTTAATGTTTCAATATATATGAAAGAATTTCTTCCTCTGTAGACAAACTCAATTCTTTGATGTCAGTCAGTGTTTTTTCTTTCGCTGTTATTGGGCACTGGAGACTCTTCAAAAGTATCTTATTGCTTCAAGACTTGGTGAATGAAATGCAATTTCCTCCCCGTGTGTGAAGATGAAAAGGGAACAGAGGAGAGAAAGTTAGACAGAATGAAAGGGTTTCTCTCCTCTCCTTAAATACACTTGTCTCCTCTCTGCTAGTAGGATGCATTAGTTTAACTTTCTTCTGTTAATGTTGTCATGTTTGAGATTTTGAGAACATGATATTTTGTGTGTATTAGAGAAGTTTTTGTCAACATTTTTTTTTTTGGCTAAAGTCATTTTTTGTGATTTTTATTGTTTTCTACATACAATCACAAAAAAAGTCATCCTACATGATGTCCAGAACATTCTATAAACTATAACCTTCATATGTTTAATATTGTGTTCCTGTGACTCAACTGGTCACACACACATATATACATATATCTCAAACAGTTTTGAATGTTTTCTCATCGGGCAAAGCAATTTTATGGTTTCTAAAGACTTGGAAGAGGGCCTGTTTGATCACAGTTATTATAGCTCTGATGATTTGATTTGATATGATTCTAACCCATATGATGATATGATTTCACTTTATGAAAGAGCAGCTTTGCAACGTGTACTTTTGAACTTTTAAAATATACCAAATACTTTCTTTCTTTTGTGTTCCTCTGAGATAAGAAAATCAAACAGGTTTGGGATAGCTTAAGGGTGCATAAATGACATCATTTTCATGATGTTTCTAATGAAACCACATTTCTTTCAGCTGTAAGTGCATCACTTCCTTTGCTCATTTTGGGCTGCTGCTGGTGCACAGGATGTTAAACTCTTGTGGGCATGAAGATGAAGCTATAGGGTTAGATGTGGATGTTAAAGTTACTGCAGCAAGTAAATCTATCTGAATCAGCATTAATCTCTCAGAAAGCTGCAGACGTGCACAGCTGTTGCGTTTGCGTCCGCGCACGTACGTGAACCTGCTTTTGCACGTGCCCTTGTGAGTACACAAGAGCTTAATGGTGTGAGGGAGTAATCAGGGCCAAGTCTGCTGACTTAAGAGAGAAGATAGAAAAAGAGCGAGAGGGAGTTTCCTATTCGTACAGAGCAATTTCAGGCACCAGTGATGTAGCAGCTCACAGCAGAGATGAGTAATGAATGGGCAGCTACCCAGCTATCTTGGGTTGTAAGAACGTTTATCAAATGTTTCCATTAAGTTACAAATATTCTGAATGTTATTTGAACATTTTAAGAACATTTAAAACGTCCAGATTTTAGACTTTGTATTAATGTTATTGCTTGGTTGTGAGATCATTATAGAAACATTTCTAAATTCTGTAACATTTTCAAAACAACTTAAAAATAACGTTTTTGCTATGATGTAGGACTATAAAAACTGTTTTACTAATGTTAGTGCAAGAACATGTTTTGATAAGCTCTTACAGAACGTTACGCAACGTTCTGAGAACAGTCCTTGTTTGCTGGGTAGCCTCATCCTGTGTGTTGACTAACGGCTTCACTGTTCTTATGTTGTCCCTGGCCTTTAGAAAAAAGCATGTATAGGCTGTTGACAAGCCATTGTAAACATACTGAAAACGGCCATTCTTAAAATATTCCACGCTAGATGGTCTTAGTCAAGTATTCAATCATTTTATTTTTATGAAAGTGAAAATGCTGCTCAATCAGAACTGAGTATTCCAGAGAGCTGTGTGGTGTTGTTAGTTCTTATTGTAAAATGAATCACATCTGATGCGATTTCATGTTTCTTTTATATTACAGGAGGAAATACAAGAAGACTTCTCAGAGGTAAGACACAGTGAAGATCAGCAGCGTTCTGAAGGTCATCTAGAAGACATTGAAGGACATCTAGAGCGCTTTAAACACAATAAATCAATATTTCTCTTAAAGTTTAATAGTTGCTGTTCATTTAAACATCGTATAAGTGATGTGTTTCATAATGGTTTATGATCTTTCGCTCAGCGAGGTCCCCAATGACTGGTAAACCAGCCTGGACCAGCCTTCATGTTTCAAACTCCAAAATCCTAATTAAAAATCCGTGTTTGTTACCCATTTCACTCTTGTAAACGCTCATATTTTCCAAGTGTGCACCAGGAATATGTATATATGTGTAAAAAGTTTTGATTTCATGTTGACATAAGATTGGTTTTAGTTGGATTTTCCAGCATAGCTGGAATGTGATTCTGGATTTCAGGTGTTATGAGTGTTAAAACCTGGGATATGTACAGTACAAAGCTTTTCTCTCATTTGCACAGAGATTAAACCCTGTGTATTTATCAGAATTACATTGCCACACAAACTGCAGAGAATAAGCGGCAGCGTCACAGCATCACAGAAACATCTGTTGAAACAAATGTGTTTGGGCCTGCACTGAGCGCTCTGCAATTATGAATGACAAGAGGTGGAAAGACGGATAATAGTGAATCAAAGATGTCAGGAAAACCAGCACTGAGAGATTCCGTAAACCAGAGAGAGCGAGATGGTTAATCCTGGTCTAATATTAGAGTAGTGTGGGTTTAATTGAGGAGGGGGCTCAGTGGAGACTTTCCTTTGCTAACGGAGGGAGGGGGACTTCCTGCGCAGCTCCTCTCTGATTGACAGCTCAATGGGAGTCCGGGTAATTATGGCAGGCTAATTGGCTGCAAAGGATTCTGGGACTGTGTCATTACAGACGCAACAGGACGGTTACAAACACGTGTGTAGAATGTACACGCGTGTGCATGAGCACAAACACACGCACACACAAGAAGAAGAAACGAATTCGCAATAAGGATAATAAAAAGTGATTCATTTAAAATGTTAAATTCAGATGATCTTTAAAGTCAAAATTACTATGTTTATTATGGAATATTACAGTGTTTAGTATATATGATGTATCCGTGCACATCATTTGTTTCATAAATTTATGTGCCCTTCGTAATCTTTAATCAAAATCTGGAAGGAATGGTGACTTCTCTGAGGAGGTCAGTCTGATGGCTTGGGTGGATTCAGAGCTGTTAACCACTCCCCTCCAACAGTAGTCTGCTGTGAGCTTTGAAATGCCTACTTTTCTAGAACCAATCAAATCCCAGTGAATAAAACAAGCCACACCCTCCATTTTTCCATTTCTCTTTGAATTACATTAAAATGTTTGCAGCTTTGGGTTGACATGGACTTTAAAGGAGAAAACGATATTTTCCAGTTATCTGCTGTGCTCCTATAAAGTATGTATCTCATATAGGTGATATTTTAAACTTGATGAGAATTAAATTCTACCACCAAAAGTTACAGGATTTTTGTATGTCCTGAAAATAGACATGATAATTTCAGGGATTTTAAACATTGCGATTTTCTTGACGTAAATGATTAAATAGACTTGATCCTGCTCGTTGTGAGTGGTTGTATAGAGAGTAAGTTCTTTTAAGTAAGTTTAATTAGGTTACTGCAAGAACTCTCAGCATCTGTCAGTGGTTCCTCTAGTAACCCCATCATAAAGTTCCTTAAAAACTTGAGGACATCTGAGACTCTTTATAGGCTGCCAGGAGGTTCTTCAGAGGGTTCTGCCACTGTGGCATCTGAGGAACCTTAAATAGATGTGTGTTGAAAAGCTATTCATGTTTACAGTTAATGGTAATGGTGTGGACTTTGTCACAACACCTGCAACTGGAGATCACTGCTTTGAGTAAACACAGGCTTTAAAAACAGAATGATTATAAATGCAAAAATAATTAGTGCAGAAGTGGTGTTGAAGTGCTGGCTGCAAACAGTCAGAAAAGGTAAAGAGAGCAACACCTGCATGTAAATGACACCAGACATCAGACTGCACACAAGCTCTGAGGAGACACTCCACTTTTACGTTGATGGTGAGAGAGATGTGTGTGTGTGTGTGTGTGTGTGTAAGAAAACAGGCAGTTTTCTCTCTAAATGTAGTCACGATGCTCAGACAAACCGAGCAGTGCTTTCAAAGCCCCACAGAGTCACATTGTGTTTACACTTTTCAGGGAAAATCGACCTACAAGTGGCTTACTTATACTGTAGTTGTCTCTGCTTATTAAACTCAGGTTAGAGAAAGTGTGTTAACAGAAGAATTACATGATGAGTCAGGAAAGAGATGGTGATTAAAATGTGAGGACACTGCTTATCCCACCACTTTTCTAGAACCAGAAGGTCAAGTGGTGTGCATTGCATTGTGGGATGTGATATTCAGCACCTGATAATTGCAGAAGATATTATCCAGGACCATGCTAATTACATTCCTCAGTTTTTTGAAGCCCCTCCCACTTGTCCCTCTCTCCGCCCCTTTTGTCATATTTCTCTACATTTCTACACTGTTCTTGTCTTTTCCTCTCAATCTCTGTGGCCTGTCAGGTGCTCTTAATTAGCAACATTTGTATGTGTGAGGTCAGCTCTGTAATTGTGGTGATCACACCGAGTTGCTTTGTGCAGGAGCAGGTGTGAGACCACCCCCTCGTAATGCACTTCCTCAGCCCAGCACTCTGCTGTAGTGCCCCCTACTGGCACAAGCATAGGTATGATTTACTGCACGCAGTTCTAACTCGAATCTCTCATTGGGAAGATTTGTGTTGAACAAGTACATTAGATATAAACTTAATAATGTGGCAATGTACTATAAAAATAAAGTACATGATCTGCACAAAATATCTGATATTCTTTGTTCTAAAGTCAGAGATCTCTGTGCCCTTCTGACATTTGTACTCCAATTATCTGATAATTAATGTGTGTCTGTGAATTACTGGTAATAATGTAAATATTTATTAAACAGTTCATTTGAACAAAAATCCTTTTAAGATGATTGCTTCCAGTTTTGGATGTATGTAGATATTTGGGGTTAATCATTTTGTTTTACCCCTGATATCCAATAATAATGTTACATAAGAATTAATGCACCAACACAATCACAGCAAAGTTGTATGTGGTATTTGTAGTATGTGTATATCTGTACAATCACTATGGCAACTGCATAGCAACACCTTAGTGACCACCCACAAGATTTGCATGGGTACTGTAAGATTTTTTACTCACAAAAATCTGGTTTCTTTACTCTTTTTGGACTGGGGTGAAAGTTTGGGTGCTTTTTGTAGAACATCAGACTCTTTCATTTCCAAAGAACAAGAAAATGATGTTGTTTCATGATAAAGTTTAAAGTACTGACTTCATAGGTATTGTGTGTTGCTGTTTGTTGGTGGAATTTTCCTCAAGGAGAAAACAGAGCAGACTTTTCTTTTTGTTTTTTAGCGGTAATTTCAGGGCTTCATAGATCAGTGGCACCATTGATCAAACACCAAACTCAGTGTGATTCAGTGCAGCAGAATTCATATACTGTCAACAGGCAGATTTACACAGCTGATGGCTGTATTTACCACTGGGCAACACTCCTGAGCTTAATGAACAAGAGATGGACGATCATGCTACTTTATTACCTCTCTGCCCTCCTGTTACGTGCTGCCAGGCATTACTAATCTATCATACTGTTCATCAGCAGTGCTGATGCAACTGGCCCGGTCTGACAGAGCGGGCTGACAGACGTCTCGGCTAACAGGAAATGTTCTTTGAATATTGGCCAACATGTTCTCAAAGTTCTTTCAAAGTCATCAAATAACACTTGCAGTAATGTTAGTAGAACCTTTTTAAGGTTATATATCACATATCAAGAACTTTATTCTTAAGTAGTTTGTGGAACGTTTTAAAAAACGTTAGATAATTAAAAAATGTTTGAATAACGATAATTAAAAAATGCATTCTTATAACAAAGCAATAAGATTAATATGATGTTTAATAAAAATGTACGTTTTGAACACGTTTTACAACTTTCAAAAGAACATTTTCATGTTTTTGTTACCTGATGGAAACGTTAGGGGAGTGTTTATACAACCTAAAATTGTTAGCTGGGCAGAAGGGGCTGTAAATTATTTACTGGGGCTGACGTGTCTTTGGATATGTGTGTGTATTAGTGGAAAACTTTTAAGATGTAAATTCTCGCCCTCCTGCGGAACACAAAAAAGGTTTTTTTGCAGGTTGTTCAGCTCTGTGATTTTCTAATACATTAATACATAAATTTATACTGCCAAGCTTCAAAAATGCTCTCAAATCTCATTCTTGGTGTCGCATATTTAAGTAAGACAGCAATGATATCCAACTTGTTATCCCACTGTTGTTTTGAAAGGGATAGTACATCCAAAAATGAATTTACTTTTTTTAATTTAACTTTTTTTTAATCTTGTAGGACTCTATTCCTCTGTGGAACACAGATATTTAGATAAATGTTATTTAGACAAAGTCAATAGGTGTCACTATTGTTTGGTTGCCAACAATTTCAAAAATATTATGTTTCTCAGAAGCAAAAAAGTCATATAGGTTTGGAATGACATGAGAGTGAGTAAATGTGAAAGAATTTTCATTTTTTAGGTGAGCTACACCTTAAAGCTGCAATCCGTAACTGTTGCCTCCACCGCCATTGTTACTTGTGGAGACATTTTCTCAACGTGGATGACAAGATCAAATTAAACAGCTGCTGAAAGAACAAAAAAACCCCAAGAAAGTTACAGATTGCAGCTTTAAAAAACAACTTTAATGACAGGTGTGCAAAAATGAAAAATGTCTGATGAAATGTTTTCAAGCTCGTATGACGATTACATTTAAAGGTCCACATTTTATAATTACTGCTGGACTTGTGCATTAGTGCAGCTCTGCTGTTCTTTACTTCATTAAGTTTAATTGAACTGTTAATGGAATATTAATCAAAGGTGGACAGACTGTGTTGTGCAGTGAAACCAATCTTTAAACGTTACGAACAGCCTTTAATTAGTCTTGGTTTGGAGTGAATGTTAAAATAGGTAATCTAGTCAGTGTTTCACACATGTCAGAGTCTGATCAAAGCGCAGTGCTGCTTTTAGGTAAATCCCAGTACATTGAAAGTACAACAGGCAATTTTTTATCTTGCAGAGTACAGAGTAGAGCAAAAGCAAATATTAAAAGAGAGTTTGAGAAAAAGCGAATTCTTTTGATCTGCTGTACCTTCCTGTCCACGGTCTCAACATGGTTTGCTTTCTCGCTCTGGTCTGTTCAGACTTGTGTTATGAATATTTTATGCTATAATAAAGTGTGACTGTTCTCTTGAGGAAAAATAAGCAGTGGTCTGTAATACATTTAAACATTTTGTTTGCTGTTTGCTCTTTAACAACAGGTATTAAGGGATGTTTGCTAAGGGCAGACGTTACTAACCTTAAGGACAGACACACTGTCCTTAAGGTTAGTGATTTAAATGACTTAATCTTAAATAACTTTAGCATGTTCTCTTGTCCTGTACCATTTGTGCTACGGATATGAATGGTGCCTTTAAACATGTAGCCGAGTTATATCTTTGGAACCAAAGCAATAAGCAACTGCCTAGCAACGACTGTAGCTACTGCTTAGCAACAGCCTGAACACCTTAGCAACTGCTTAGCAACAGCCTGAACACCTTAGCAACTGCTTGGAAACAGCCTGAACACCTTAGCAACTGCTTAGCCACTGTATAGCAACACCCTGAACACCCATAGCAACTGTATAGCAACACTTTAGCAATTCCTTTTAAAATAGTTAATGGTATTGATAATCTAAGATTGATGTAAACTGCAATGAGAACAATGCAGACAGCATATATTGATGTCTACCTAGTGCTCTCACACACGCACACACCTGTCAGCTGTGTTCATTGTCTTCGTTGAGTGATTTGTGCCGTGCACAAAGGTCAACACAGAAACTCCATTAAGAATGAGTCACGCAGGCCGCAGGTCCGTTCTGCTTCCCTCGACGGTTTCTTTGTGGCTGTCACGCGTTTGCAACAGATTCGATCAGTGTAACAGCGGCATGTGGTTGACTGCTAAAATGACAAGGAGGATCTCTGTGGAGTTTAAGCAATACAAATGCGATTTATTGAGACCAGATTCTGCTGTGAATACATGACTCAATTAAAAACGTCTCATTTGACCCTATACAACAAATTGGATTTCATGAGCACATCTGGAAGATTAAGTGGTTCCTGTAGCTCAACCAGAAGAGCACTGTGTTAGCAGCGCAAAGTTCATGGGTTCGATTCCCAGGGAACATGCACACTGATTTAAAAAAAATGTAAGGAACGAGAATGCTTTGGATAAAACTGTCTGCAAAGTGTGTAAATGTTACTGTCTGTTTTTACTTTTTGTAATGATTTTCTAAGCAGGTATGGCCTCACTTGCCCCATTGGAGAAAAGCCCCTGGTGTGACATCACTGAATGACACTTGCTCCGCTGACAAATATGTTTCTAAGAAATCTACAGCTTTTCATTTCTAACCGTCTTTCAGTAATGTGTATGTGTGCGAGTCAGGGCGAGTGTTTGGAACAGGTTCATGGGAAATTTCACCTGCTTTGTTCTAAAATCTAGAGAGCCACTTGTTATCTACTGCCAACATATGTTGCGTTCAGAGACAGGATGTGATCTTGTGTTTATCTGCTCTGTGTTTTCATTGTTTTTTGGGCTAGTGTAAACATGCAGTGGATAGCCATATGAGATGGCATATTGCAAAGCCAACAACATGATGATAAATTTAATCAGCATACGAAAAAACACAAATATTTGGTTGTTTTTTTAATGATACTGAACTTTTAAGATACTTTAAGTATTGAATTAGTTAAGTTTATATGAAACATTTATCTTACTTCCTCCGACGTGTGGATTCTTTCATGAGCTTGGTGCAGTGCATTATGGGATTGCCTTTTTATCAAAGAAAACAAGCATATCTGCTACCTACCTTTGGGCCTGAAATGCTGTCTATGCAGTCAGCTCAGTAAGATTAGAAAGAGTGCCACTTTGTCTTTAAACACTAGAGAATGACTGTGGGCAATGTGTGTTTGTGTGTGTACCCAACTAACATGGAACGTTATCAGAACGTTGGCTAACATTCTCAAAAAGTTCGCTCAAAGTTATCAAAAAGGTCTTGCAGTAATGTTAGTAGACAATTTCATATATCAACAAAAATCATATATCAACAATGTCGTTCTTAAGTAGTTAGTAGAACATTTAAAAAATGTTTGAATAACATTCCTATAACCAAGCAATGTCTTAAAAAGCTGGACATTCTGAATGTTCCTGTAACTTCACCTTTAACATTTTTAGTTAATTGATGGAAACGTTTTTACAACATAAAATTGTTAGCTGGGTTGCAGGTCAGTCTGCCAAGAAACTTGATGTTTTCATCTCGTGGAGTAATACTGTATGTAGATTTAGTGACCTTTCAGAAATTGGATTGATTTTATTGGATTACAGCAGGCGACAGTGTGACTAACCGACCTTTTGCTTCGAAAATAAGGACAGAATATTTTACACCCCGAGTGCCAGTCTGTATCTCTCTGCAGGCTACACGGCTCTCTAAAATTAATTTAGTCACAGTGTAGTTGAATTATCATGGATTTACACAAATCCTCAAGCATATGTTATAACCTCAAATTCTATAGACTGAAGATCTGGCTAGTTTCTTCAATGTATCTTCGTTTTGTACTTTAGAGCAGAACATAAGACATTTGTGATTCATGTATTGTTTTAAATAGACTAGAATGATATATTATTACATAAATAATTAAGCTCATTTGTTTCCTTTTTTACTCAATAATTGGCAGTAGGCCTAAATCCATAATAAATGTGCGCTGTAGCTTTAATTATGGTATTTGTATGCACTGTGGAAGAATCATATTCTTCAATCACAGACATTCCAGTCCAGATTCCAGACAAATTTAGCCGCCTCCTCAGGGAAAACTAGTCTTAGAATCAGGCTGAAGATATTTTCAAGTTACACTCAAGTGTCGTCTACTGTAATTTCTCCTCTGACATCTCCAGTGTGCCATCTGCGTCCCTTCGTATCTGCTGCTGTCCCTTTAATCCAGATTTGTCCCCTGTTTCTCTTTAACAGACACATGTCAACACAACTCATCATTGCCTGCTGATTTCCTGTTGTACAGTGAGTGTGTGTGGCTGTGTTTATTAATATACGATATATTACGATATATTGGGGACAAATTTGTACCCAAAAGTCAGCACAACCTGACAAATGTGAGCAAAACATCTGTCTGGGGACGTCCCAATTTGTAAAAGCACTTTAAAAATATAGGGTTAGGTCATATTGTTTATAACTGGCTGTGTATAAAACAATTAAAGTCTATGGAGTGTCCCCATTTATATAAGTAAACGTGTGTGTGTTTGTGTTTTAGCTGTTTCAGCTACATTATGGGAACAAAAAAGTCCTGACACTTGCAACTTTTGTGAGGACACCCTCACTGTCCCGGCAGCTGTCACAAGCAGACATGCTAAACAATATCAAAATGAAAATGGAAAAAGGTTTTTGTGAGATTTAGGGGCGGGATTACGGGATGGAAAATATCATTCTGTATCATTAATATAAAAACAATAAAATGCAAAGTTCAAATCATGTCATTATATGTGTGATGTGGTTTGAGGGTGATCTGGGTGTTTGCCAAGGTGTTGCTAGGGTGTTGCTTACTAGCCCAAGTCAAAGGAGCCCATCTTTAAATCTCTATGATAATCGTGTCTCTAGTTAGAGCAGTGATCCTACATAAAAGTATCATGACTTAAAAAACATTATCACGGTCTGTCCTCCACAAGCAGTATGTTCTAAAGGATCATTTATGTCCGAGTGATGTCATTTACATCCAATGACATGCATGCATTTTTATCAACACTTTTGAAATATGTTCTATAAGTTTCCATTCTTTACTTTCTGCTGAAGTAAAACGTATCAAATGAGTCCCAGTTTTTTAGACGTTGTCTTAATGTTATTATCTGGTTGTAGGATCATTATTCAAACTGTTTTTTAAACTGTGTAATGTTTTAAGTGTGTAATGTTGTAATGTTAAAAGCGTTCTGCTAACGTTCCTGCAAGAATGTTTTGATGACTTTGAGAGATCTTTTAGAGAATGTTAGGAGAACGTTCTCTGTTAGTGGGGGTGACTTCACAGCAGCAGTGTTTGTCCTGTGAAAACAACAGTCATTGCCGTCATGCGATGTCAGTCAGTCTGACCTCATTCCTCAGTGTTTTTCTGTGGAGGGAGCACGAACATGTTGTTCATTAAGACTCTCATTAACTGACTAATTACACACTGAAACAATGGTGTGACATTTCTGTGGGCCTCAGCAGCACTGTGTTCCATCATTATTTCAAATCGTTCGTCATTAATTGATTTCCTGCCCGGTCTGACCGTTAGCGCACTGATTGGCTACCACTGAGAGAGAGAGAGAGAGAGAGAGAGAGAGAGAGTTACTGTGCTGTTGTAACATTAATTCATTAATGTGCCCGTAAACTCTGCTAGTGTCACTCGTAAACCGTTGTGTTGTAAAAACCCAGCTATCAATTTTAGAATGTAGGAACGTTTCCATAACATTTCCATTAAGTAACAAAAACGTGAAAAGGTTATTTTGAAAGTTAATTATTAAAAGTTATTATTAAAGTTACTGCTTGGTTATAAGAACGTTATTCAAAATTTTTTGACTTGAAAACTGAAAACTTTAAAACATTACACTAACTACTAGAATGACCTTTGTGATATATTATGTTAACATTAAAATTTCTGATTCTTCGGTAAAGAAATGTTCTACTAACATTGCTGCAAGAACTTTTAGAGAACTTTAGCTAACGTTCTGAGAACGCTCCCTGTTAGCTGGGAAGTCATCAAAAATCATAATCACAGTATTTACATTCCTGGTATTATTATGAGCAACTTGTCTGTGCACAATATCATAATAAATTGTATAATGCATTTTTTGTCATTGTAAACTTAAATCAAAATTTACTCTTGACTTTCCACTTAAACAAATAACTATTTAGACATCAGCAAACTCACAGCATTTAAATCAGACTATATAGACTGTAGTTAGAGCAGAGCTGTATGTAATTTATGGTGGGATTGTGATTGTTTAAATTAAATAAAGTTTGATTAGCTCAGTTGTAAGCATTGTGTTAGCAGCGCAAAGGTTGTGGTTTCGATTCCCAGGCATGACATTATAAAATATTTAGCTTAAATGCTCTCTAAATCACTTTGGATAAAAAAGTCTATAAAGTCACAGCCAAACACACACACATGCACATGCAGCTGCTAAAACGACATACAAATGAGCATTTTGTTTAAGCAGTACAACGCCTCTGCCCAGGCTGCGACTGCGGTGCTTTTCATGTCTGTGTGGGGACTGTGTCTCTGCCCTCTGTTGCCCTGATCAGAGATCTGGGACGTTCTAATAAGCTGTTGGATTTTTTGACCATCACATTTGTCCCTGGATTTCCAGCTGCTTCCAGGAAAAAAATAATGGGCTGTTAGGATTAAAAAAAACCTTTAAACTGAAATCAAACCAAGATGTCAGTTTATCTGTTGGCTGTGCACTTGTTTACTGGTTTTTGCTAAGGCAGGTGTTACCGTTTCTTGCATTTGGTTTGCTGGTCTCATCTGGTTTTCATGTCTGGACAGTCTGGTCTGGGTTTCTGGGCACTTGGAGACCAGCTAGACCAAGTTATTAAAAAAAAGCATGATTTTACATGCACATGCAAAATATCATAAAAATGAAGACAGCTAAAAACCAGCTAAGATTTCTTCAGAAACTCCTGGACAATTCTTCATAGCTGCAGCATCTTTTAGTTTCTCCTGGATTGAAATTCAGCTGGAGTTTCATTAGGCAGAAATCATTGGCTGCCTCAGAAAAGCACTTAAGCGCTCCTGCATGAATATCTTATGAGCGTCAATGTGAATGTGGCTTTGCATTGAGAGACTGAATCGATGGCCTGTTGTACTTTGCATGTATATGATGGAAGCTGCATTATAAGTTTCTTCTCTCTCTCTCTCTCTTTGTTTTTCCTAAACACTACCCCAGCTTACAAACTTAGGTTGTAAGACTGTTTCCCTAACATTTCCAATAAGTTACAAAAATGATAATGTTATTGGATAATGTTAATTGGAATTATTTAGATGTTGTATTAACGTTATTGCTTGGTTAAAAGAATGTTTTTTTAAGATGTTTCACTAGCAACTTAAGAATACTGTTTTTGATTTATACAATATATATATAGTGTTAAAATCATTCTACGTTAAACGTTACTGCAAGAACGTTTTTTAATAACTTTGAGAGAACATTAGCCTGCATTCTGAGAACATTCCCTGTTATTTGGGCCAGTACACCCGTTCACACAAGACCGCTGCATCTTTAATAAAAGGTAACAAAGACGAATATTGGTTTGCTCTGGAATAACGAGCACTGACAAATCATCAAAAGGAATGTAAGATCAGGAACGTTTTTACAAAGGTGCAGTTAGCTGTTGTTCTATGGCAAAAATGAACCTGCGGAAGTTTTTCCGGGAAAGATTTTACTTCAGTGAATTTGATTGACAGCCTCTGACATGGGTGGTTGTGTTCTTCCAGTCAGACATAATTTCCACCCACATTTCCTGAGACATCTGTCATTCCCAACTGAAACAAGGCTTTGTGTGTGGAAAACTATGAAGCGCTATTGTTGCTGTACTTCTGATGGACAGCATTATCTCCCAGCATCTCACAATCACGCCTGTAATGAGATTTAAAGCCAACATTGTTTTACCGTTTTGTTTTATAACAGTTTTTACTCCATCAGCAATGCACGTGAACGGCACAGCCTCATTTTAGACACATGTAGGAAATAAAACTGAGATCTTAATATGTTAGTTGTAAGATGTTACATCACATCTGTGGTTGTAGAAAAGATCTCAACAGTGTCACAAATAGCGTTTACAATTCAGACCAAACTATTGGAGTGAAGCTGCGTTATGAGTCTGATCTGAGATCAGGTGTTGGGACAAACAGGGCTGTTAGTTTGGCTTTTTCTCTTATCTGGGGCAGCTGTCAAAACATGGAGTGGCCAGTGTTAACCTTTCCCTGTGATTGCATTGACCTCAAAGCATCAATGACTGTGTGATCGTCATGGTGACAGCCACCCATCCGTTTCAGTGTATGAAATCGGTTATCGTGGTAGAATACACTACCTGTTCTGATGGACACAGGTGGGACGCAGCTGGAGTTTGTGCTAATGTGATGCTCACTGGTTTCACATTAACAGTACAAATGTAACATATGAGTATCAGATATATATGCACATAAGCAATACGATTATGAAACTTAACGTTGTGAATCAGGATAAGGAGATTGTGTTGAATACTGATCTGTTTTGTACTTGCTTCGTAACTGATCTTTGTTCATTTTAAACCAAAAAAGGTTACTGATCAGCTTTAAGAGGGGTTTTAAAAGCTCTCATCACCCATGGTAAATTCACTTTAACACGTAGCCTCTCATGGCTCACTGTTTTATTAAAAGACAATAATAAAAGCACAATGTCTTATACGATATAAGCATGTATAGAAAACCTTGTCTGTGTGATCAATGTATAGTAGGTTGCTTTGCATGAAAGCATCTGCTAAATAACTAACAAATAAGCCGGAAATCTGTTACCAGTGAATTGATCAAATCTGCGACCTTTCACAAGCCATTAGTAAGCTGTGTTGCGCATATCCGAAATGTTCAATAATCAGATCTGTCATAATCTGATCCACATGAGGTTATTAAATAGGCTGAGACTGATATTTACCCAAAGCTCTGTTTCTGCCTCTCTGGGTTCCACCCTGTTAAGACAGTCTGGTTGTTTTAACAGACGCATTAAACGGCGGAGAGGCTCTGAGTGGTCTCCATCTGAAAGTGCTTTCTGGAGGAAGATTACTCAAGATGAATGTGATGATAAGACCAAAAGACTTCACCTAATCAATTGGCCTTTTAAGATCAATTAAATAAGCACAATCAGAAAACAAGCCTCTGTTACCATGACAACACATCTGAGCATCTTCATCCATTAGTGATTTAATGCAGTATATTTACAATCTTTTGGGTTTGTTGGTTTCTTCAGTATGTAAAGATATAGATCACAAACTGTGTGCTTTCTTAATGATTAATTTGTGTTATGATGTTCCAGTAATCCAGTGGATCTCACACTTTTTGAATTCGAGGCCCCCATTCTCCTCCAAAATATTTAAAGCCCCCCACTCACAATTTCTACCCAATAAAATATTATTAAATTGTTATTATAATAACTACAAAGATGTCCAAAAACAACAAACATTTTGCCTATTTTAATTATATTTTGTTGTGTTTTCAATATACAATAGAATCCATAATAAGATGTAATGTATGTGTTTTGTAAATGTCCTGTTTTCAGTCATGTCCTTTTCTCATATGTCTGCACTCTTATGGTGTTTGTAATGTAACAGTATGTTAGTGAATGATTATGAGTTCTTCAAAGGATTCTATGGTTTTTATGTAGATGTAAGGAGATGTAAGGAAGATGTAATATTGATATTTTATTGGCAGAATCAAATTATCAACATTGTGTTGCCGATATTAGCATGGACTGTTTTTGGTACAAAACAAACAGTCAGTCAGTGTTGAGTTAATGGAGGAATATATGATGTTTGTTTTCCAGATTACGATGTTTGGTGAAACAGCTGGAGAGGGGAGAGGTGTCTCTTGTAGACCTGAAGAAAAACCTGGAATACGCTGCTTCTGTTCTGGAATCAGTCTATATTGAAGAAACAAGGTAAAACATAATTTGTTCATGTTATTTCGTACACTGGTATGTGCTTGTCTGATCAGTTTGAGTGTTAGTAGTGAGTGTTTGGAAGGTACAGTGCATTGTGGGATACAGCATAGTGATCTGGTTATGTACTGAACATTTAGGCAAGTGTAGTAGACAGAAAATTCATATTCTGTGCATACTGCATACTGCCTGACTACATCTGTTCTTTTTAAATTTTTGAACCCACTTGCATTACTCAGGAAATTCTGACGGTGGATTATCCAATCTTTCCATGTCAGATGCTCATCCAGCTTTTCCACAAAATCCCCAGCTGAAATCATTATAAAGGAAAATTTTAACACTAGAAGAAGATCAGTCTAGTGGAACCTGAAGCAGTTCACGTCTGCTAACAGAGATCAATTCAATTAAGAGTTAAAGATCTCGGTGCTGAGATTGTAAGATTAAGTGGCTGTTTGAAGGGTACTAGAGGTCACCTCTGCGTTCCTCAGCAAGACCTTCAGAGATGACCTTACCAAAACATGTGCTATGACCATGTTTTTAGTAAGGTGTGAATGTTTTGCATTAAGACATTTGGTCGTAGTTCAGTTTGATCATGAATCAAGTTTCTTTTTTAACTGTATTTCTCTGATTGCTGTTAGTTAATTTTGTAGGGATAATAAAATAAACAATAAAATTTGACTTATAATTTCTTATTTTCTGTCTGCCTTGAAACAGTCTGTGTTGTATAAAGGTTGATTTTGGGCTGAAATGTCACCCCTGAGGATCGTTTTGTGCTGATGTGTGATGTGGGGACATGCGAATAGCTGTGATGAGAATGTATCAGTGAACACCTGCAGTATGAAATGAGCCTCCATCCCTATCAGTGCCATTTCATTCCCGCTCAATGATGGTGTTTATTGTCTCTGCGGGGAGATGCCGCGTCCCGCCACGCCTCTGAAGTGCCTCTGGTATCTTTTCATTCTGATGAGCAGACTGAAGCATCACATCTGTGAACATCTAGTTGCCAAAAAAGATCTGATAAAAGCTTACGGAATTATGTAAGCGGAATGTCATCCCGGCCTGGGATTATAACAAACCACAGAGACCACCATTCCCGATCCGATCGGATTCACATTCTCAATGTGATTTAGAACTCTTGTGCAGTAAATCCATCACAGGGGCTTATGTCTGGATTCACAGATGTTTTTTTGAAACAGTCTTACCTCGTAACTGCAGAGATATTTTTGGTGGTATAAATCAGACACACTGGAAATGCCATCAAACATTCCATTTTCTCTCATTCCAAGACATTGAAGCCAGACATGTTGTTCTGCCACACTAAAGAGGAACATACTGTGGTTTTATTATAATAATGCAGATGAGTGATGGATTAGTCTCAAACTGTTGCCTCTCACAGTACCTTGGACTTTTCAATAGTGGTTTAGATTCATTTTAAGTTTGTAAAGTCGTTTGTCCTGCTGATATGCACAATGATTATCATACATAATGTATTTTTTTCTCTCTTTTATCTAATCAAGGCGATTGGTTGATACTGAGGATGAGCTCAGTGATATCCAGTCAGATTCTGTGCCGTCTGAGGTCCGTGATTGGCTGGCCTCCACCTTCACGCGGCAGATGGGGCTGATGCTCAGAAGAACGGAGGAGAAACCTCGATTCCGCAGCATCGTTCATGCAGTGCAGGCTGGGATATTTGTGGAGAGGTGAGGTCGTGAACTTTATAAAGCATTACTCTGTTGCTGATGTCATGAGAGAATAGTTGTCATTTTGAAGTGTCACACAAAAGTCACAGTGAAAGCCATGAGGGCCATCACATTAATTCTTTAGTGATTTTATTTTTTTCCCAATGTTTACCCCTATATAAGCTACTTTGAGCTTACTCATGAAACTTGAGTGTTATTGTTTTTCTATCATAATTTTGTATCATATATTCCTAATTTGCTTTGTGGTTCATTATTAGATTATGGCACCAAATGAATGAACTAATGTTAACAAATTAACCTTAACTGTATAGAAATCGTTCCTTAACATTAGTAAATGCATTAGCTAACAATGAGCAACATTTTACCAGCAATTACTAGTCTTTGTTAATGTTAGTTAAAGCAAATACAATTGTTTATTGTTTGTTCAAGCTAGTTCATTTTGCATGAACTAATGTTAACAAATACAACGTTTGATTTTAACACATATAAATATTTAAAATGACCATTAACCTAAATGTAGTTCATCTGAATTAACTAAGATTAACAAATGCTGCAGGTGCATTGTTCATTGTTAGTTAACTAATGTAGTTAACTAGTCTTAACAAATGGAAACTTATTGTAAAGTTTAACTGAAATAATAATTCCTCCATGAGAACACCAAAAGTGAGTGTTGTTGTGTAAGCACGTGCTTCCTCTGTTAATGTTTTCATGCTTCAGACTCTTTTATTTCAAAAATCAAAGTCTTTTATATCAAAAGCCCAAAGAACTGAAATCATGTGTAGCTGCAGTGTTTCGCTTTTAAAGGCATACTGAATTAAACAGCAGCAGAAACCTTCCAGCGCTCATGAATCAATGAATCAGTCGGCATTCTCTCGCTCATTGTTTTCTCCCGGCAGAATGGAAGTCTGTGGAATGATTATAAATCTATGGATTGAGCCAGACCTGCGCATATGCCACATACATCACGCGTCTGACAAACCACAGCCACTGTGCCAAAGTTTCCGTTAGCATCATTCATTAAACACTAATGTATTTCAGGCAGCACTATACAAATAAATTTTGTGCTTTGACAAAGCATTTACTGTAAGTGCAGATTGTCCTCTGTGTTTGATGCTTTGTTGTTTGAAGGTGAATATTAAGGCATTGTGTTCAAAACACCTTTGCTCTGCGCTGCCACGTTCACTTTGTTGTATCTCATTTCTGACAGAATGTACCGGAGAACCTCAAACATGGTGGGACTGAGTTACCCTCCCCCTGTTATAGCAGTGCTTAAGGTAAAAAACACTTTTTTTTCTTAGAAAGCATTTTGTACCATAAACAATTTTAATAAAACATTTTTTGATGTTGTTGTTCCAAACCTGTTTGACCTTATCCTTTGTGGAAAAAGATTAAATTTGGTTTATTTTCTGTAGCGCTTTTTACGATGTGTGCTTTCCAGCTAACAATTTAAGATGGTGAGAACATTTCCGTAATGCTTCTATTAGGAGAACTTTGGCAAACGTTCTCTAAAAGTTACCAAAAATGTTCTTGCAGCAATGTTAGTAGAACTTTTTTAAGGTTATATGTAATATAGTGGACTGTTTTAAAATGTTACTGAATTAAAAAATGCTTAAATAACGTTCTTATAACCAAGCAATATTGTTAATACAACTGGACATTTTTAACAGTCCTAAAACTTTCATAATAACATTTTTAACAGTTTTGTTACTAAATGGAAGTCTTAGAGAAATGTTCTTTCAACATTAAACTGTTAGCTGGTTGACAGTGTGTGTGTATCTAAGATGTTTTACTCCGGTTTTCCTTGCAGCACGTGGATAAGTGGTCGTTTGATGTGTTTGCTCTGAATGAGGCAAGTGGTGACCACTCACTCAAATTCATCTTCTATGAGCTCCTCACCAGATACGATCTCATCAGCCGCTTTAAGGTAAAGAAAAGTCTTGATAATTGAAAGTTTAGGTCTCAGTTATGGTCCGTTTTAAAGTTTTTATTGCTGTGTCTGTGGCAGATTCCCGTCTCAGCGCTGGTCTCGTTTGTCGAGGCTTTGGAAGTTGGTTACAGCAAACATAAAAACCCGTATCACAACCTGATACATGCAGCCGATGTTACACAGACTGTACATTACCTGCTCCTCAAGACCGGGATGGTGGTAAGCTGAAACACACTTAGACACACACACATACACACTTGTTTACTTAACTATATAAATAGCAATATACCAGCCCAAGCTGGTTTACTGGTCTTATCTGGTTTCCAAATCTGATTTTAAAGGGGTTTTAGGACATTTTCAGCTTTTTAGGCTAGGAGACCAGCTTAGACAAGAAAACAACATAACTGGTCTAAACATTATTTTTTCACTGTTGCTGTAATAAATTAGGTCATGAGGTCAAAAGAACAGGTCAGTGTTGACAGAAGACATATCCTAATATCCTTGTGAGCTGCCTGCCTACCAGGGAAACAGGGAATGTTCTCAGAACATTGGCTAACGTTTTCTTACTTATCAAAGTTATTAAAAACATTCTTGCAGTAGCGTTCGTAAAACTGTTTTAACGCTATTTATCATATATCAAAATGTGTTAGTACAATGTTTTCACAAGTTACAGAGTTAAAAATGTTTGAATAATGTTCTTATATCCAAGTAATAATGTTAGTACAATGTCTAAAAAATGTCTAAAATTTTTTTAACTTTTTTGACTTAATGGGAAACATTAGGGAGACATTCTTAGAACCTAAAATTGTTGTCAAGTCCTGTTCATATCACACAGTCTAAACTCACTATTAAAATAGTGAATCCCGATTATTTAAGACAGTCACAGAAAATAACTGTGTGAGCAGATATTTGAACAGGACTGGCAGCCACATTCTGCTGCTGTGTGAACATATCCTGACTCTTTTCTTACATTTGTTTATAGTAGCTGATTTGTCTATTCAGGGTGTCTGAATCTCTTGTATTCTACACTTGAGGTCTCCAACAAGTTCCACAGACGTGCCGAGTTTAGCTCCAACCCTAATGAATCTCACCCGAAGCAGCTCATCAAGATCTTCAGGACTGCTAGAAACATCTAGGCAGGTGTGTCGGAGCTAAACTCTGCAGGCCTGTGGACCTCCAGGAACATGGATTGGAGACCCCTGATTTACAACAAGCAGCCTAACCTGGCAGGACAAGATTGCTAGAACACTAAATTGCTCACTTCATAATCAGCATTGTGTGCCGTGTAGATTGCGTCATTGATTATAATGATGTAGTGATCTAGTTTTGTCCTGTTGCTCTGCACGTTCTCAGCGTCGACACAACGTTAATCATCCTGATATTGTTACCATGACGACATGTAGAAACATTTGGGCAGGAACTCAGAGTTACTGCGACAGAATCATTCATTGTAATGATACATTTGTGCTTGCAAGCAAACAGGCAATGCACACATGCATCAATATTATATTAATAAACAATCAACAGGTCATTCTCGAAGCAGAAATCCCAGAGGAGATTTTGAAACAGATTTCTCTGTTTAGAGAGAGATTTCTCAAATGGTTTATTGATGTGGGTCTTAACCAAATCTCTCTGCCTTTCACCTGACTAATCACTACAACACAATGAATGCTCACACACACGTCTCATAAGAAGGCAGGGCATCTCTCCTCTGGTTCTGCACGCACGACTCATGACAAATGTGGAGAGACTTTTACAGAACCAAATTGCCATGAACTGACTCGCGCAGTCTCTTTATTACATGATTAAATATTAAGATGAAAGGCCTGCAGGAATACAGAGTGACTGAATGAAGCAGCTAGAAGCTCACACACAAAAATAAAGATAAACAGGGCCCTTTGCAACCATTTTTGGTTCTCCAAAGAACCTTTCAGTCGAGCTCTTAAAAGAACCAATTCTTATTGGTGGAATCTTCTTCCACTACAAAGAACCTTTAGTGTTGTTATAAAGTTTCTTTAGTGATGTTATAAAGTTTCTTTATGGAACCATACAGCCAACAAAGGAACCTTTTAGGAACCTTTATTTTTAAGACTGTAAGGAACTGGGCAAGATATATCTGTGTGTCAAAAATCACATCCTTTGTTCTGTTGTTAGTTGTTAGATATAAACCACAGAATTATTTTCTCGTCTTGCCTCTTGTCTTCTGTTCTCCTCCCCTTTCATTTTCTCCTCGTCTCCTCTTATCATGTCTCATCTCATCTAGTCTGTTCTCATCCCCTCAACTTTTATTTTTGTCTCATCTAATTTTTCCATTGCTGAGAGAAATGACTTATGAACTTAAAGAACTTATGAATTACCCAGCTAACAGGGAACGTTTTCAGAACGTTGGCTAACGTTCCTAACAAAATGTTCTTGTAGTAACCTTAGTAGAGCTTTTTTAACATTATATATCATATATATCGTTATTCTTTAGTAGTCAGTAAATCATTTTAAAAATGTTACAGAATTAAAACATGTTCCTATAGTGTTCTTATAACCAAGCAACAATGTTAATACAATGTCTAAAAACAGGATGTTTTGAATGTTCCTAGAATGTTCAAAGTAACGTTTAATGTTTTTGCTACTAATAAAAACGTTACAGAAACGTTCTTACAACCCAGAATGAGTAGCTGGTTATTAGTGTCTCAGACTTATGAACTTCCATGTTTTGATTTATTCAGGTATTAACTTCATATGTGTTGCTCCTAAAATTCTGATCATACTTTGTGACATTGTTGTAAAATCTAGATGAGACACGTAAAATGATTGTGGTGTTTTATTTCTCAGAAGAAAAGTAGATAAGCAGGAAACCTCAACAGAATCTCCCTTAAGTCTCGCTGCTGTCTCAGAGAAACATTTGAGATGTTAATATGAACTCATCAGTGGCTTATTTCCTCCAGCACTGGCTGACAGAGTTGGAGATTTTTGCGATGCTTTTCGCTGCTGCCGTTCATGACTATGAGCACACCGGGACTACGAACAACTTCCACATTCAGACCAGGTAACAGTGTGTGAGTGCTGCCGGCCGCCGGGCAGGTCATTCATCAGACACCTACACACATAAACACCCTACAGCCCAAAGCACAGAACCTCAGCAGGGGCAGTTAAATGAAGCTAGCAGGAAAGAGAGAGAAAGATGTCTGTCTGTAACCAAAACCTGACCGGAGACGAGACAGAGGAACAGACAAACAGACAGTTTTGTGTCAAATCACATTTATTTGGCAAAAAAGTTTTTTGTTTAGAAACAATGTATTGTGTTGCTGTAGCTCAACTGGTAGAGCATTCTGTTAGCAGCACAATGGTTGTGGGTTTGATTCCCAGGGAGCACACATACTGATAAAAAAGTATATAACTCGAATGTGAAATGCATCAATCTATGTATAATGTATTGTGGGCGACTGGGTAGCAGATACATATTTGTGTTTAAGAGAAGGTTAATACTTGTGTTTGCTCGCTGTTTATAACCAAATAGTCACACGTTAGCTCACTTCAGTTGTCCTGCTTTGTTACAAACGAATTACTGCAAACAATCCATATATTGCAAATGAAACTTTAGATTAGGTGAAGTTCAGTTAGATCAGGAGTAATAAGAAAGTGACATAAGTGAGGTGAGATGGCATTTATTCCGGCAGGTCGGATTCAGCCATCCTGTACAACGACCGTTCTGTGCTGGAGAGTCACCATGTCAGTGCGGCGTATCGACTCCTGCAGGACGACGATGAGATGAACATTCTGTGCAACCTCTCCAAAGACGACTGGAGGTAGAGCGGCTCCTCACACCTGCGTTCTGACAGGATAAATGTTCTTAACCCAAAACTGAAACAGTTTTCATCATTTACTCACCCTCACGTCATTCCACGCCTGTATGACTTTTTTCTTCTGTGGAACACAAAAGAAGATGTTTTGAGAAATTTCTCAGTGGTTTTGTGCCTATACAATGGGAGTCAATGGGTGCCACTGTTGTTTGATTACCAGCGTACTTTAAAATATCTTCTTTTGTGTTTCTCAGAAGCAAAACAGTCATACAGGTTTGGAATGACGTGTTGTTAGTTGGCAAATGAACTATTGAGAATGTGTGTTTGGGAATGTCTTTTCTTAAGTCTGCAGTGCCAAAAATGGACATTTTTGAAGAAACGGACGATCTTAAAGTGGTTAAAAGATGTTAGTGACTGTTCACGCTGTGCTGTGCTCAACTGAACAGCGAACAAAGAAAGTCTTCAGCAAAGTTTTTACAGCACGAGTGAAATGAAAACGATTTTTTCTCTTTCAATGAGAAAACTATTATCCTCACACTTTGAAGTGGAACATGGTGGGGAGAATGACTGCAATGTGTGTCTGTGTGTGTGTTTTCTTGTTCTTCTATCATTGTGGGGACCAAATGTCCCCACAGGGATGGTAAAAGTCACACACCTACATTGTGAAGATCAGCCAGTGGTCCCCACGAGGGAAATCGATTATTAAACATACTAAATTATTCTTTATTGAAAATGTAAACCGTGAAGGTTAGGTTTGGGTATAGGATTTACTGTTTTATACTGTACAGTTTGTACAGTATAAAAGTCATTATGTCATTATGTATAGTCCCCATAAGGCATAGAACCCTAACATGTGTGTGTGTGTTCAGGGAGCTCAGGGCGCTGGTGGTGGAGATGGTTCTGGCTACAGACATGTCCTGCCACTTTCAACAAGTCAAAGCCATGAAGAATTTCCTTCAACAGCCTGAGGGGTGAGAAAGTCCATATAAACACCAAACACGCGTCACTGTCACCGTTCCTGAGTTTCCACCAGAGGAACATCACCAGCTCCTTCTTAGATGTTTCTTTTTCTTAGATGTCTTTAGGAAATAAAACAGAGTGCGAGTGTAGCAATGACCAATGTGGACAATATAACTCAGTGATATGTAGCTGAGATCTTTTGAAACTGCAGGGAAGACACATGTAAATATACAGCAGAAGCATCAGGAGACTTCTGTAAGTCTGCAAGTGTGTATTTGTTTTCCATTTCATCCCATTACTCACTAGAAGAAACGGCTGCAATATTAAAGACTTCTCATTTGTTGTTCTTCTCATTTGTGATTTTTTTTCATGTATCTCCTCTCAGTTTAAATGAAAAAACAAAACATTAGCAGACATGAAAACAAACTGTTTACATTGAATTGTTTCATTTAATAAACATAATTCTTGTTTGTTGAAAACAAAAATCGTGACTCATTTTACTCCAGTAAGCAATGTTCTCAAAACAGACAAAGATGTATATCTGTTCAGCCCTCATATTTACACTCGGGTTGTGTGTGTGTGTGTTTCTCAAGCAGAATTGACAAACCCAAGGCTCTCTCTCTGCTGTTACACACAGCAGACATCAGCCATCCAGCCAAAAACTGGGATCTTCATCATCGCTGGACCACGTCGCTGCTGGAGGAGTTTTTCAGACAGGTTTGTTCCGACAAGAGCTTGTTTTTCAGGCGGATTTGGCAAGTGTTTGTATGTATGTCCCCAGCTAACAGTGAACGTTCTCCAAAAGTTATCAAAAAAGTTCTTGCAGTAACATTAGTAGAACGTTTGTTTAACATTACATAGCATATATCAGAAGGGTTATTCTTAAGTTGTTAGTGGAACGTTTCAGAAATGTTACAGAATTTAAAATGTTTGAATAACGTTCTTATAGCCAAGCAGTAACATTAATACAACATCTCAAATGGACGTTTTGAACATTCTGAGAACTTTCAAAATATTATTTTTAATGGTTTGGGTGCTCAAAAATTGGGGAATTGTTCTTAGAATGTTTTTGATAACTTTGAGAGAACCTTTAGAGAACGTTAGTTAACACTGATTGTTAGCTGGCCATACATGTGCTTTGATGGACAAATTTAGAGAATGGGAAGATTTGTGTTGTGTGTGTGTGTGTGTATTCTAGCAGCTGTACACTCCAGGAGGCAGATCAATGCTGACAGCTGAAGAAGTCAAAACAAGAAGAGCTTGACAGTTTATGTTAGCCAGCCTACATGAAATGTTTACGAATACTTATAAAAAAATCTTTCTGAACAACAGCTAGTGACGCAACTGCCCATCAGCAGCGTCTGAATTTGTCTGACTACCGTCTATTCTTATAAATGACAGTCCAGAACTTTTTGGACGTCAGTCAGAGAATGTGCTCATGGCAGCAGATCGCGCTGATGCGGCAGTTTCACTCCGGCTCAGCTCACTTGGAATCACGCTAATCCAAATTTGCTGCAACATTAAATTCTTGCTTTAAGATGTTCGGCATACAGCTGTAGTGCTTTGTGTTTCATAGCTGTGCTGTTAAGCTTATGCTAATATTAATTGTATTTGAAAATGCCATACATTTTCCCCTGATACAACAGCATGTGAGGCATTATTAAAAAGTTTATGTCGGTGTTTCCAGGGCGATAAGGAGGCAGAACTTGGACTTCCTTTCTCACCTCTGTGCGACCGCAAGTCCACAATGGTGGCTCAGTCTCAGATCGGTGAGCGACGCACAAACACGCACTTTACATAAATATTGAACCTAAAAGATTCTTTATGAAGATCCAGCATACGGGGGCCATTTATTCCAACAATTGTTTTTAAAATCGAGTTCAGTGCATACAAATGGATCATGATGATGTCATTTCCTGTAGGGTTCATCGACTTCATTGTCATTCCCACATTTACGGTTCTAACGGACATGACAGAGAAGATTGTCACTCCGCTCATCGATGAGGCGTCAAATTCAGGCCTCGCTGGATTTCGCAGGTCAGGATGCAAAAGTTTTCCCTGTTTCATTACCCTTGAGTCCGACATTATTCACACACTGACAGGCAAAGATCCCAGCTAACAATTTTAGGTTGTAAGAATGTTTCCCTAATGTTTACATTAAGTAACAAAAATGTGAATGTTATTTTGAATGTCCCAGAAATCCAAAACATAATGTAGTAACATTATTGCTTGGCTATACAACCCTTATTCAAACTTGTATAATTCTGTTAAAACATTCCCCTAACAACTTCAGAATAATGTTTTTGATATATATGATATATAACATTAAAATGTTCAAATAACATTACAGCAAGAATATTTTTTGATAACTGTAAAAGAACTTTTGGAGAATGTTCCCTGTTAGCTGGGATTATGTCAGTCTGCCCTTATTAAACAGCTTATTGTTGTTATTGCTTTGATGAATGGAAAATGAGACGCATCTATCCGCAGAACAGATCAATTCACATTCTTCCCTCAATGCTCAGGATCCCACTGCTAACTCAATTACAATGCCTGTGGCAAAGCATGCGTTTTCATCAAAACCCAATTTACTGATGCTGTTGTGCTACCGCAGGGAAACCAATTCAAATACAATTCCTGCTAAGGTCTATGAGGCTTTTCATTTAGACCAGAGAGAGAAAGATAGAGAGACTCCAGATTTATTGCTCTGTTTTTGTGACCTGTGTAATTCCGAAGAAAGTGAACCAGCAGTGCACACAGCAGCTGGAGTGAATCCACTTTCATAAACTGGTCCGATTTGCTAGTTGCTCTTTGAAATACATAAATAGGAATATAATTCTATGATACTGACATAGATAGAACATAGAAACTCTTCTTCAAATGAACCATAATAATGTTGGTTCCTCTAGAATATACTGTCAGTTTAACAGACTCGGGTCTTAGAAACGTAACAAAATAAAAAGCGGGGTAAAACCAGAACAATGGTTCATAAAAAGAACTTAGAGAAGCAGCAGTGAGCAGCGGCCAGCTGTAGAGTAACAGAACTGGGAAAAACTGTTGGCAAATTTAGAGGCAAATTTAATGCAGTATCCATAGAGGAAAAGTGAAACCTGGAAACAGAGCAAACCAGAGACTCCAGATTCCATGAGGCAGATGAACGGAAAATAGACAGAATAGTGAACATTTTCTGAAGAACATTGAAAGTATTTTGCATAGCGGGAGAAATATTTGCCCCTGTTCTCACTCTGAACAGTTTTACTGTAGAAGATGTGAAGTGGATTAACATTTGTCCTGTTCTCACTCTGAACATTTTAACTGTAGGAGATGTGAAGTGGATTAACATTTGTCCTGTTCTCACTCTGAACATTTTAACTTGAGTTTTGGATTAACATTTGTTTCTCTTAACTTTTAACTGTAGGAGATGTGAAGTGGATTAACATTTGTCCTGTTCTCACTCTGAACATTTTAACTGTAGGAGATGTGAAGTGGATTAACATTTGTCCTGTTCTCACTCTGAACAGTTTTACTGCAGGAGATGTGAAGTGGATTAACATTTGTCCTGTTCTCACTCTGAACAGCAGTACTGCAGGAGATGTGAAGCGGACAAGTGTGAACAGCTCTGGTTCTGATGGTAGCACATCTCATAACTGCTCTCTGCTTACTGTGGACCTAAACAACTTTAAAGCCATCTGGAATGAGGAGGTTTCTCAGAACAGAGAGAGGTGGAAGACAAAAGCAGATAAAGGTGAGAGATACTTAACCAGGGTTTAGTCGTTTTAGAGGGGTTATGGGCACCTGTTAGTTGGTCAGGCTGGAAGACCAGCCAGTTAAATAAGCTAAAACAGGATGATTATGAATTTTAAAACTTATATGCACATATTTACTCTGGTAAAACTCCAGAAAAACAAATCAAAGTTTTGGACACACTTGAACAAATTTATAAACCCAGCTAACAGGGAACATTCTCAGAATGTTGGCTAATAAAGAAAATTCTAAAGCTTTTTGTAGATGGATGGATTGTGTCTGTGAGTAAACAGTGAATAATGCATCTCCTGCTGTGTGTGTGATGTCAGAGACTGAAGAAAAGGCCAAACGAGAGACAGAGGAGCAGCAGGGCGCAACGGCAGAAAATCACGAGCAAAAGAAAGACCCAGACCCCCCAGGACCAAAGCAGGACAGGGTGTCAGAGGACCACCCAGAGCCAGGGGGAGAGAGCGGACCTCCAGAAAAAAGCCCCCAAACTGACCAATCAGAAAAACATGCGGGAAAACAAAAATTACATAATGGTACGTGAATCCTGTTACGAAGACTAACAGCGTCCTGAGATGATGTTATATTAAAATGCATGGGTTTTTTATTGCCCCCTCTGATTGCCCTGTCAATTATCAATTACTGCCCCCTGGTGGCTAATCATAGGATTGCACATCTGGGCTGGGTAATTAGAGAAAAACAACATCATATATGTTCACCACCAACTGAATACATGCAGCATTAATTGCCTGCTAATTTTATTAGTGTGAGACAACAAGCAACAATCTGCATTACAAACATTACGCTTTGTTATAACAGCACATTTGGGCAAATGTAGCATGTCACCCAGACACTACATCTTTGTAGTATGCAAAGCGTACATGCTGTATACTAAAAAAGGGAAGAAGTAGTATGCTATTATAAACCTAGCTCATGGGTCACTGCATCACTGCATACTGCGTCCTGTGCAAGATAGTTTTTAAAGGGATATGAAGCAGTATGTAATGTTAAGACCTCATTACATTTCATGACCTTATTACATTGCATGTTTAATTAAGCAAATGCCGTTCATTCACCATGTGTGAAATTAAGGTACTTTTAATCTCATTTTGTCTAAAACTTGTCTTAACATTTGGCAGCCACATTAAATGAATCAAACCATGTTTAAAATCATGTTCATATTACTTCTGATTCATCACACTTTAATTGGAGTGCATTGCATTGTGGGATACAGTGTTTCATGCAGTGTATTGCACAGTATAATGCACATAATGCAGTTGTTGCCATTTCAGACATAGACAGTGTGTGTTCCACGCCTCTGTGGTGTCCATGTAATAATTCGATTTTTCTGCCTGTTTCATCTGTACGTGTAACAGGAGAAGTGTCTCAAGAAACAAAATTACCAGCATACGAAGATAAGAGAACACTCAAAGGTAAGCGTTCTTTAAACTGCTAAATCTGATGCAGTGCTTGTTGTGATTATCTCGTAATAAACTTCCTCCTATTCTGCTTTTCCAGAAACTGCCTAGTGTGATTTGCAGAGTAGTTTGCCAGTCAGATGTCGGACACAGAGCTGTGATCCTGTCCACTCTGCAATCTAAAAGACAACAATCAATTTGGAAGGTACATGTTGCCCTCTAGTGGACGTAGCTAATGTGCACCACTACCCCCTCTAAAGACTTTGCTGTGGTATCTCCTGACGTGAAGAAGATTCATGTACTAGATGATGAAGGTTGCAACTGAGTGCTGCAACAAGCAACATTACTGTACAGTCTGTTTGATTTAAAGGAGCAGTTCATCCAAATATGAAAATGATTCTATAATTTACTTGCCTTCAAGCCATTCTAAGTGTGTATCAATTTCTTCTTTCAGCTGAACAGAATTTGAGTTCTGTTAAATAATGTCCCGGCTCTCCCCAGCTTTAAAATGGCAGTGAATGCTGCTCAGGATTTTAAAGCTCCTAAAAGAGCATCCATCCATCATAAAAGTAATCCTCACAACTTCAGTGTGTGTCTTTGGAAGCAAAACAATACAAGGTGATAAAAGGTGATTCATATTTTGAGAGTATTTAGCAATTGTTCCTTTAGAAAGTACACATGGCTGCACTTTTTGAAGATTCAAAATCTCGGGCACTATTCACTGCCATTATAAAGCTTGGAAGAGCTGGGATATTATATAATATGATTGTGTTCAGCTGAAAGAAGAAAGTCATATGAGCCTTGTTGGGGGGGAAGGGGTTTAGTAATATATGGGCTAATTTTCATGTTGAATTAATCCTTTAAAAACTCAAGCCACATTTCCTTAACAAACCTTTAGAGGGCAGCAAAAACATTTATTTTACAAGAGCTGGCTAAAGGGAAAGCATGAAACAGTTGGTAAAATGTTAGAGTTCCAATCTTAGAGTTCTTTATAAAAAATTAATTATACAGACAAATGCTTTTCTGTCTTTTAAACTTGTACTCAAATCTCTCAGCATGTGTATGAAGCTCACGTGTGGTCCATACCTAAATATTAGGGCCTGTGTTAAATTGTAAATATCGTATCTCAGCAGCTACACCAGTAATCAATATTCGTCCAAATCTGCTTCCTGGCCTGATAATATAGTGATGTTTCGTTCAGCTCAGTACTGC
The DNA here is from genome assembly GCA_036877525.1 of Chromobotia macracanthus. Classification (NCBI taxonomy): domain Eukaryota; kingdom Metazoa; phylum Chordata; class Actinopteri; order Cypriniformes; family Botiidae; genus Chromobotia; species Chromobotia macracanthus. Next base: position 2,765,433 of record JAZGTH010000003.1, read on the forward strand.
TGCATCTCAGCAAACATCGTTGTTTGCGACGCCTCGTTTGCTAATAGAGGTCACGTATGAAACCCGAATGTGTATTTGTATCATTATTGTAAATTAACATTAGTGTTTAGATCCGAGCTTTTATACTTGAGGAAAGCCGTATGAAGTGGCAGTATTTCTAATCCAGCACGTTTGCGTTCCGCTGACTTGACCTGAGATGCTTCTGCGCTTACCTACGAATGCCTTTCTGAAATCAACTAAATCAGCTTCGACAAAACAATACTCTAGCAGTCAGTCATCTAGACACCATAACGCTATGACACAACACAGCAGTGTGTAGATCAGTCACATGTCACTGCTCTGCCTGCAATACCACACCAATACATCTTTTTCTGAACTTCTGGTTTTATCTCATTAGCCTGAAATACCTCTTACTTCATCATATTCCAGTCTAGTTCACCGATCTTGTCTATTACATTTACCAAAATTTCCTATATCTTTTGAGTGAATATACAGATTCATGACAAAATGTACATTAATACGTCTGTTAGAACCTGGTCTGTTCATTAAAACATCAGCAAGTTCTGTCTATATTATTTTTCATGTGTTGTGTTGTAAATACAGTTTCACTGATCTGAGGACAGGATGTTACAGGATTAAAAAAGCGACAGACTTTTGAAGTAATTGTTGTGTCTCAGCCTGCTCCCGACAGATGTATTCATGTTCTGAGAACGTAAAGTAAAAATGTTTCACTTCTGTATTATTATTATTATTATTTTTACTACAAATCCCGTAACATTGGTTCTGCATAATCTCATGGCTTTTGGTTTGTAAATTATGTTTGCTATATTATTTAGCATTTGTTCTCTATTTTTAACCAACAAAATGAACAATGTTGTTTTTGCCCTGATAAAACAAGAGCAGAAGATGGATACTGGATGAAATTAAGCGAACTGTTACTTTATTACATGGGTCACTTGATTTTGTTTATTTACCATTTTGCGGTTTGCTGTAAATCTACTTCCTGTGCATTCAGACTGAACACTGGGGCTGGTTTCTGTTCAGAGAGCGAGTGGCAGTGACAGCACAAGCTGAAAGAGCATTACTGTGTGTGTGTGTGTGTGTGTGTGAGAGAGAGTGAGTGTGTATGGGGGGACGGTTTATGAGGACACGTGTATAATGATCTGTATAACAACCTAAACATGGTTAAGGGACACTTTCTGTGTCCTTGTAAACTAAATTGCTTAAACAAAAATATACTAAATGGTGATTGTTGATTTTCTATAACCTGGATGTCTGTCCATCCAGCCCGTAATAAGATCCATTATGAATCAATTATGAGTTATGGGATAGAATATACAGTTTGTACATTATAAAAATGTATTTCTATGGAGAGTCCTCATAAACCGTGTGTGTGTGTGTGTGTTTGTGTGCGAGCCGATCTTGTTCAGTCTGTATAAGCTGACACTGTGATCTTAATGTGTGTATGTCTCCATGATTTCTGTTTTGAAGCAGACAGAGAGAGACACCAATAAACATGAACTTAAAGGGCTCAGAACAAGCCTGCTGTTGTTTTTGGGACTGCAGCGTGTGTGTGATTCAGAAATAAATGCATGCATTTCCTGCGTTATTACTGCACGCACCATGTGTATAGCATGAAAGAAAATTGTAACTTTTTGCTTGGTATCTGTCCAGGGATTATAGGATTATAAGACAAATAAAAAATAACACTGTTATTTGACAGCGTGCCAAAATAACGGAGTTCAGAAATTCCTGGAATTTTGTGCTTCGAAACAACATCTGCCACAAGATGTCACTGTGATAGTGAGAACAGATCTGCTGTGAGGAAGACTGTCTGTCTGTCTGTCTGTCTGTGTGTGCGGGTTTTGCCAAATGTCCCCACCAGGATATTAAAACCTCAAATCAGCTGCATTGTGGGGAACAGCCAACAGTTCTCCTGAGGAAAACCGCTTAATAAACATGCTAAATAATGTCTTAATAAAGAACTAAGCATGCAGAAAGCGTTGTGTGATGGTTCTGCTTAAAGGACAGAAAACATTATAATCTCAGTATAAATACAAAAGAATCCTCACAATCATAAAAAAACAACGTGTTTGTGTAGACAGACAGTAGTTTGCATCTTTCTGTTTCCCCTATTAAAGTCAAATCTTTTCTATCTTAAATATATTTGCAAGAATTAAAGGAACTCATTTTCTGCCTTTTTCTTGAAACCTTTGTTTGAAATATGCTGAAATCTAAGAAAGTACTGAAATGAGAGAAGAAACCTCTCTACAGTCATAAAAATAAAGCTTCTTAAAAGGTTCTACACAGCCATGCCATAAAATAAAGTTTTTGTTCTCCAAAGAACCATTTAGTCAAAGGATGACCTTGAACCTTTAGTCAAAGGTTCTTAAGAGAACCATTTCTTACCTTTTTATGGTCTGTAGAACTTTTCTACTACAAAGAACCTTTTGTGAAACAGAAAGATTCTACGGAGGTTCTGTATGGAACTATTTGCAAAAATGGTTCTTCTACGGTATTGTGAAGCACCTTTTTTTAAGAGTGCATGTGTGAGCTGCCATCTGCTCTTACTGCGCAGATTTTAATTTAAAATTACGCCCGTTTCATGCATAAAAACAGAACAAACAGAAACTCTGGAGATGGAAACATAACACCTCAGTTACACCATTTTCAATTTTCACACAGCAAACATGTGGAAGCAAAAATAATCATATGGGCATCAAAGCGTGTGTGTGTGTGTGTTAACCAAATCTGAGCAAAATCTTTTGGGGGCATCCTCATTTGCAAAAACACTACAAAAATGTAGTAAATTAATTTGTGTTTTTTAATTGTAACAATGCAGAAAATGTAGGGTTAGGTTATAGTGTTTAAGGCTATGGAACGTCCCCATTTAGATAATTGTGTGTGTGTGTGTCTGTTTTCAAGAATCCTAATCCATCTTTACATGTGTTATGTAGGAAATGATGTCACAAACACAGTGTCATTCAGTGTAAGTCGTGGGTTCTCATATTTATTTCAATCTTGAGTGCGTTCATAAACACACGCAGTAACACAAATACTCTCTTAATTAAGAATTAACAGCTTTTGGTAGCATATTGTAGCTGGAATGTGAGAAGCCAGTTTAGACCTTCACTGTTTCACAGTCGCTTCTGTTTTGCACTGAAGGTCAGCGTATTGAAACTGAAGTTTTGAACAGAAATATTGTAATTAAGAGCGAGTCGCTGTAGCAACAGGCCATATGCTGTTATTTGAAGAATACTGCAGAAACAAAGGTGTCAAATTAAGTGTTGCCCGATGTGATGTTTTTTTTTACTCACATTAAATCACATTTTTAATGAAACGAGTAATTAAAACAAAGAACGCATTGTTTTATTGAAAACATACAGTTTAGTCATTTACTGTATTTATTTAAATTGATTTGAATAAATGATTGATAAATTAAATCATTGCAGTACTCAAAAGACACAGATTTTGAGTTATTTAAATTTAGTCGTGAATTTAGCCAAATTAGTTGTTCAATCTATTTTTCATAACGTTACACATTTTATGTAATTTAACATTAATGTATAAAAATTCAGCTTGATGATGTCATGCTGATATTTGCATACTGAATGTTGATTGGTGTTCTTGCTTAAATTGATATGCATACTAAATGCAGTGCAATGGCAGGGTTAAAAGTTAAAAGATCAATAATTTTTTAATGTTAATGTACTAAAACTGTCGAGTCAGACCTGCCGTGAGCTCAGCGCTTCAGTGATGAGACAGTACCTGCTTCTGCAGATGCCATAAATCTTGTGATTGTGACTTCATTTAAAAAAATATGTGTTTAGCAGCCAAATTCTCAGTAAAGAACTACACTGCCTATAATTCTGAAAACAGTTCAGCCAATCAAAGATTGTTGCTGTTACCATGGAAATAAATATTGTGGGGAAACAAAAATAGCCGCATTGGACCATTCCCATGAAACTGTGACAGTCGAATCAGTATCCCAGCATTCTTACAATACTCATGTATTTGTTTATAAATGTGAATCTTTTGAAATAGCATTTGTTTCTCACACGTAAATGTAATGATTTTTTAGTTTAAGATGTGATTCATTTACACACAGAATGCTTACAACCTACTTCAGTTACTTTAATTAATTTGTTAAGCATTTGTTATATTAACAATTTCTACAGTAATAAAATTTCTTCACACAGACAGGTGTGAATATACAAACACAAAGAGCTATATTCACTCACATGTCTGTCAAATGAGCCGCAGCCCCAAGAGATCCATCCACAGCGAGACTTCAGCGAGAATTCAGCAAACAAACCACAGAGCCAATTATATCCCAGCTGATGATTCAGGTTGTAAGAACATTTCTCTAACATTTCTATTAAGTAACAAAGATGTTAAAAACCCGATTTAAAAAGTGCGAGGAATGTTCAAAACGTCCATTTTTGGATGTTGTATTAACATTATTGCTTGGTTATAAGAAAGGTATTAAAATTTCTGTTATTCAATTCTGTAATGCTTAAACATTCGACTAACAACTTAATGAAGTTTTTGGTACATGATATATAATGTTAAAAACATTCTACTAGCGTTACTGCAAGAATGTTTTTTGTTAACTTTAAGAGAACTTTTAGAGAACGCTAAACAACAGTATAAGAACATTCCCTGTTAGCTGGGATGACTGACATCTGATGTCAAGGTTTGGACGGAGCCCAACCAGTGATGTAACAGCGTTTCCTGATCCAAACTAGCACTGGAGCTACAATACAGACACGCGCTCGAGAATTTACTGGCATTGAGTCAGGAGAGGGGCTGAGAGGCAGAGTCTGCCAAAAAAGACAACCTGAGAAGAAGGGTTCAGAAGATACTGGTTCAGAAGATCTGGTGAAAACAAAAAGAGCAGCCCAGACAGCAACTTTTAACCTCGAAAAACATTACACAGCCATCACTGCTGTCACATCTTATATGTATGACAGCAATTTCATTATACAAAGTGTAAAAAAGAATGAAATGGGGGAGACTGAGGCAAGATGTTACGCAAACATGTTATGTTTGTTGAGGCAAACATAAATGCCAGTATTATCATATTTGTGTAATAGCTATAAACAAGTGAACACAATAAAACAAGGACAGAGTCAGCCACACGATGAAGTTAAATAACCAAAGGTTGAACCTCTCCTGCCAAGAATATTTGGGCACAGTTGCCATGTTGATATGCAATGATTTAATATTTTGTGTGATGCCTCCATTTTTACTGCATCATGTTGGTCATTAACTAACTATACATATTGAATGTATATTGATTACTTTGTGAACGAAATCTGATTCCCCTTGACATTTCCACTCTGTTTCTCTACTATTTTATGGTTGAGATTAGGATTAGATGTGGGATTTACTGATTGAGGAGGTTACCTGGTTGGACCCTATGTATGAACACTGTATGATCAGAAGCAGGAGAGCTAAACTACAGTACAACACCTATATTTTACAGAGACGTAGAAACGAGCCAGGTGTCACACAAGAGTTTAAGATCAAGCTGCCATCTTACCTGGAGCTTCTCTCATCATGTACAGTAAGATGCTACAGCATTAATGCAGATTTGACAGAGGAACTGTAACACCTTACAACCTCATATTGTTAACTGGTATCTCCATCTGTGTTTGTAGGTCCGCTGAATATATTTTTATACAATTTGTGAACGTGAGATCTGCCTGCTCACATCGTGCTGGGATTTAATTGAATTAAAAACACACATAAGACGAAGCTTTCTATATTTAGTGATTTGTTTGTATGTTCCAGGAAATAAGACACTTGCACATGTGTATGTGTAGGAGCTGTTTGTGTGTGACCATCACCATGTGCACTCGCACCTTCTCCTCCATCTGAGGTTCCACCTGGGCGGTGCAGGCTGCTGGCATATGGGCCATGTAATTGCTAGAAACAGCACAGCTGTAGATGGTGGTTCTGAGACCCAAAGTCCTCTAATCACTTCAGAATAACAGTCGACGGCCCAGCCACCCTGCACATCTCTCTGACCCAATCAACAATTTTAGGCTGTAAGAACGTTTCCATAATGTTTTCATTAAGTAAAAAAACCTTTAAAAAGTTATTTTGAAAGCTCCATCAAGAAACATCCATTTTAGATGTTTTATTAACATTGCTTGGTTGTAAGAATGTTATTCAAACTTTTAATTCTGTAACATTTTAAAATGTTTTACTAACAACTTAAGAATAATGTATTGGATATATAAGGTTAAAAATGTTGTATTAATGTTACTGCAAGAGCTTTTGTGACAACTTTTAGAGAACATTAGAAAACATTCTGAAAACGTTTCCTGTTAGCTGGGGAGCGAGACTGCCCTGTGCAGCCAACAGACTATCAGTATTATCATCTCAGTACATCACTTTTATTAACGCATGTTTCCTGAAGTTCCACAGACCTACGCTGGTGGGCAAGAGTTTCAATTAAAGGTAATGTCATTTTAAGTTAAAATGCTTTAAACCAGCTTAGAAACAATAACAAATAACTAACCAGTAAGCCATTTGAAAGCTGATAACCCCTCTAGAAGTTTAACACTGCACCGTTTCTGTTTGTGCATCTCTGGCTATCAATTTTAGGTAGAACATTTCCCTAATATTTCCTCTAAATAACAAAAATGTTAAAAATGTTACTTTGAAAGATCTAGGAATGTTTTTTTAGCCATTTTTATATACTGTATTAACATTATTGCTTGGTTTTGATTCTGTATTGTTTAATTTAGCCTATATTCTAGGAATGTTCCCTGTTAGCTGGGTCTCGACCAGTGGTTGCTGTTTGAAAATGGCCCTTATTTTTGCACTTTTATTTTGTGATGTTAGTGACATAAAAATAATATACTTCATGTTTAAATTTTGGTTGTCTGGCACTAACCATTCAAATGGCTTCGAATAATTTGCAATGTATAGTGTAAGAGTATTTTTATATGTGGGCTCTATCTGTACTTTAATTCATATCTTCTTTGTGTGTCACAGTAAAAACAATATCACGCAGGTTTCAGCCCACAATGAAGGTGAGTAAATCACGGCAGATTTTTGAAGTTGATGCTTCTCTCATGTGAAGATCACATCATTCCAGGGAACAGCTGTCGATTTCCAAACATCAGCCTGCACAGCTTGTTTGATATTACGGCCACGTAGCTGATAAATCTGAAGGAAAGCACACGACAGGTTACATTTATGCATTTGGCAGACACTTTAATCCAGCGTGACTTACAGTGCATTCAAGCTATACATTTGATTAGTATGTGTCGAACCCACAACCTTGTGCGATGCTAACACAATGCCCTGCCATCTGAGCTACAGGAACACCTTAACACAGGTTCCACCGTAAAACAGGAAACCTGACATTTAGCAGATGTACAATTTCCTTATTTTCTATGATGGTTGTGGTGGAAATCATGTTGATTTTTGCATTTTGCAGTACGGCGAAGGTGTGATTATGAAATGCGAGGTGAGGGTGCGTCTCACAACACTACCTGTAAAGTGTAGGTGTTAGTTGATGCCACAACCAGAAACATCTGTGGATAAAAGTTTCACAAAGCTTGTTTTAAAGAGATTTACTCAAGATAAGACTTCTTTTTCTAACACATACTCTTCTTCTGTGTTTGTAAGAGTCTCTGTGTCACCAGCAGCTTCGAGTAAGACGACCAGAGTGTCACCTGTGATTCTGGCAGGAGCCTCTCTCTCTCTGTCTGTCTCTCTCACTCGCTCTTACTCTCTCTCTCTCACTCTCTCTCTCTCTCTCTCTCTCTCTATATATATATATATCTCACTCTCTCTCTCTATCTCACTCTCTCTCTCTATCTCTCCGTCTCTCTCTCTCTCTGTCTCTCTCTCTATCTCACTCTCTCTCTCTATCTCACTCTCTCTCTCTATCTCACTCTCTCTCTCTATCTCTCCGTCTCTCTCTCTCTCTCTCTCTCTCTCTCTCTCTCTCTATCTCTCTGTCTCTCGCTCTCTCTCACTCTCACACACTCTCTCTCATTGTGAGAGTTCCAGCACGTTCATTAGCAACTCGGCTTGTCACACTGCCTTTAAACGCTGATAATGTGATAATTAAAACAGCTGACGAGGACGAGCTGTCATCGCTGTTGCAACAAAAAGCCTCATTTACAGGTGAAGAAATAGCAAACCTTCGTTCAGGTTTACCATCTGACTCACTGAAAACAACAGTACAACTTCAACTCTTACAAAAAAAAACTAACAGTATCTGGTATCAGACTGTTATGATTACAAAAGATGCATTTAAATACAAGTCATGGGTTCCTGTAGCTCAGCTGGAAGAGCATTGTGTTAGCAGCACAAAGGTTGTGGGTTCGATTCCCAGGTAGCTTGAATGTTCTGTAAGTCGCTTTGGATAAAAGCATCTGCCAAATGCGTGAATGTGAATGTCAGGTTGGAATTTGCACAAACTTTGATGTTATAGCTGGTCTGAGATTTGTGGATGTCTATAAGTCCACTTGTATTTACTTTAAGAGTATTGGGAAGCAGATAAATACATATCGGTTTCCTCACCCTCTCTTTCATTCAACTGCACAATGATTTATTACCTGAAAAGACCAGAGAACTAATTAGTGAAGTAATTAATTAATTTAAATTTGCATATTTGCATTTGCAATTAGTGCAGTCAACTGATTAGTCTGAAATGGGGAGTTTCACTCATCAGATGCTGGTGGTAACTGGACCAGAACACAAAGAATGCCAGCTGAGGCGTTTTGGTGTGTGCGTGCGTGTCCAAATGTTGCTGTTTTGGGGACTGTCCTCCACTGAAATATGTACTAAAAGTGGTAGTTTGTCTAGAATATTATTTAGGAGCAGTGAAGAGTAAACTAAACACAGATGCATGTCTGAAGGACTTCTTGAAAAACGCCTCCACGGCACCTCAAGGCAAAGACGCAACGTTATAATAAAGCTGCACAGAAAATAAACCTCATCTCTGCATCAGGCTAGTACCACTGGATCTAATAAGAAACTGTTTCCTCCTCAGCTGGTGCTGAAAACGACTTTTGTTTGGGTAGCTTGATGTCCGGCATGTTTACAGTCATAATGTTTTTACACTGTATGTTTACCTAAGGGGCTGTTTGGTAAAGTCTTTCCTTTTAATGCATATATTCTGTATCCACATGTTAAATATGAGCTCAGCCACACTTACAGAAACTGCAGAGCTACCTGCTGCCCACCAGAAGACTTCAGCTCTGGTGTGAAGATCTCCACCGCAGGCCCATCCGACGTCCTACAGCCTGATCAAATACATGCCTCGGTTTACCATCCAGACCATTTAACAGTCACTACACAGGTATTGCCGCAGCAGTGCTGGCATTAATCTTTTTTTTACGCGGAGTTTTTTGACGGTAAATGAGAGCCTCCCGGTGCCCATTACCGTGAGCGCCAGATGATGAGAGCCGAGCGCAAGTCCCCGGAGACTGCACCACGTGACCAACAAAACGTCAGTGGCAGATGGCATGGGTACCAGCGCTGCCGCCTGGCATGGGTGTCATTTCTCAGAGAGAGAGAGAGAGAGAGAGAGAGAGAGAGAGAGAGAGAAAGATAGATAGAGAGAGAGAGAGACAGAGATAGAGAGAGACAGAGAGAAAGATAGAGAGAGAGAAACAGAGAGAGAGAGTGAAAGATAGAGAGAGAGAGACAGAAACAGAGATAGAGAGAGAGAGAGAAACAGAGAGAGATAGATAGAGAGAGAGAGAGAGAGAGAGAAAGACAGAGAGAGAGAGACAGAAACAGAGATAGAGAGAGAGACAGAAACAGAGAGAGAGAGAGAGACAGAGAAACAGAGAGAGAGAGAGAGAGAGAGAGAGAGATTAAAGGAATTCTTAGAGCTCCACATCAAGCACATGGGAGGCAGTTCTGCATGTCGTGAATCTGAACATGCAGTCTAAACACTGAGAGAAACAGGTGAGCTCTTATAATGCCCGTCTTTATCCTGCTGTTAAGAAACGAGTGATGGTCGTGAGGAATTTCAGTAAGTGAACTGAGCACTGCAATAAAGAGCAAATATCAAACATTGGTCTGTTTTCACCTGTGTATTATCAGTGCCGGTAAGCATTTTTTTATTGCAACTATTGCATTCTCTGTTTCAATCATCTCTCTCTTTTTCTACCTTATGCGTGTTGTTGCATTGTGACATTGTGTTTAGGTTATTGGGGGCCGTGTATCTGCCTGCTTTTATGTGTTTTCTATTCATCTAAATGTTCAGAGTCTGCGTACAAATGCATAAGACTGACTGTCTTTGGCCTGTTTCTGTTTTTTATTTCTTTTCTTTTCATTTACAGTGTCTGTGTCGTCAGTGTTGAGGTTTTACTTGGCGTGTAAGATGGTCCCTCAAACTACAATTTCATTTACTGCATTAAAGGGCATTCACATTTCTAATCATTTCTTAAAGGCCCGCCGGTAAATCTGCTGTTTTGTGGCTAAATGTGGCTGCTCGTTTTGTTGTCACACAGGGAGGATGTTGACCGTGTCGTTTGAAGATCCAGACATGATGCGCGAATCTCAGTTTGCTTCCAGATTCCCCCGTCAAGAAGAAGTCCAGAGCCACCACGCATCCAACACGGAGCTGAAGGAGGCCGAGGAGGACACCACGGACCGAGAAGAGGAAGAACGAGAGGATGACCGTGACGAAAACGGTTTGTCTAAGAAGAAAGGCCCGCGTAAAAAGAAATCCTCCGACGGGCACACCGATCGCGTAAAAATGCGTCGCCAAGAAGCGAACGCGCGGGAGCGCAGCCGCATGCACGGACTGAACGACGCGCTGGAGAGCCTGCGCAAGGTCGTGCCCTGCTACTCCAAGACCCAGAAGCTCTCCAAGATCGAGACGCTGAGGCTGGCCAAAAACTACATCTGGGCTCTGTCTGAGACTCTGAGTGCGGGCAAGAAACCCGACCTGCTCGCCTTCGTGCAGACCTTGTGCAAGGGATTATCCCAGCCCACCACCAACTTGGTGGCGGGTTGCCTGCAGCTGAACGCCAGAAATTTCCTCACCGACCACAATGGAGAAGTGTCGTTCTCTGGCAGGCCTCCATATGATGCTCTGTATCCGTATCCGAACGCTGAGATGGGCACGCCCCCCGGCCTCAGCTCTGGGACCCGGGACAGCGCCAAGCCGTTCCGGCCCTACAACTATTACGCATCCTACGAGTCCTATTACGACAGCGCCTCTCCGGAGGGCAATAGTCCCCATTTTGACGGCCAAATGAGTCCCCCAATCAATTATAACGGGATTTTCTCGCTTAAAAAGCATGAGGACCAAGCTGAGTACAGTAAGAACTGCCATTACGGAATGAGATACTGTAACGTAGCCGGTCGAGGCTCCATGTATCGCGTTTCCCCAGAAAACCATTTCCCTTATGACTTTCATCACCGCAACCAATCATTCCAGAACCAGGACGAATTAAATACGGGTTTCCATAATTAAAAGCAAGCGCAGGGGTTGGATGCCAGTTACACTAATCTGTCAATTAATTAGGGCTTGTTGCAAGAAGTGGGGGTCTTTTTACGCATTTTAATGTTTGGGCAAGCTTCACTTCAACCCATGATGTGCGCAAATGCTGTAAAATGGGTTCTTTTGATTTATTTGAGATTGCATAGGTTGTGTTGATGTATGGGGTTTATTGGCGCAGGCTGTGGTAGGCCTGAAGCTCTTACAGTCAATTGATCGATTAGGGGTCAGAAATGAAATTGAAAGATTGAAAGAAGGCCTCTTAAAACACACGTTTCTTATTGGGAAGGCTACTGTATTACATGCGCTATTCAAAAAAAGTGCAGTTCACGAAAGCAATAATGGATCTATGCAACAGTGTGACAACCCTGTATTTACAAAAGACATTTTGCAGATATGTAAATAGATTTATTGTGTGATTTTTTTTTACATGGTTATAGGCATTTGTGTCTTTGAAGTACAGAAACTCTCCAGGCCGTCACCAAATCCTGTATTGTGATTTTGCTGTGAAAATGCTTGTTGTTGTTGTTGTTGTTGTTCGTGTATCTCACTGCAGATCATCGGGTCTTGTGAAGGTGCGAATGTTCTTCTCTCTTCGTTTGTATTTCGAAATAAACCTTGATTGTGATCAGACATCACTTGGGTATCCTGGTGTTTTTTAAAGTCGGTCATTTTTTTTCCAAAAGAAATATATTTTTAATAGATTGCAGATATTAATACTGATAGTCGTGGAGGTTAGGCTGATTTGTTACAGTGATTTCTTATTGTCAGTGATGTTATGGCATTGATGAGGAAAAAATGAAGACGCTTTAGTTTTACACGCGTAATTGCGTGTCTGAACATACGACTAAAATAAATACAGAAAGAATAAAAGTTAGTTAGTAATCTTAGATCTCGTTTAAATCACTTTATATACTCGTTTATATATATTATTATAAATACTCGTTTAAATAAATTCAACTTTATCTGGTCTTTAGTCCAGATAAAATAAAGTGAGACTTTAAGTTGAAGTTATTTGAGCTCGCACGTTTTGTAATACAAATACAAACACTAGTACACATCCTAAATTCTCTGAAATGATATCTTTTGTAATGTACTTATTTTTAACTTTAATATGAACTTGAATATTTGTATGGTGATGCTTTAATCGATGTGATGCGATTAAATAAATCTTGCACAGAAAGATGCTGTTTTCTGAGGAACAGGTATGACCCTGCCGTGAACTTCAACAGAGGCCATTGAAAAACACCTGAACTAATACATATTCATCTGGCAATTATTTGGATTTGACTTGATGTTTATTCATATTTGGTTATGAACGCCCCACTGGGGTTTCAGCGCAAACGTGTTGAATTCATTATGACCTTTTACAAATTTCTTAATAATAATAATAACAATAATAATAATAATAATGTTAGTCCTGTAACGTGCTTTAAATTTCTATTATTATTAATAATAATAATAATAATAATAATAAGAAGAAGAAGAAGAAGAATGAAAGCATTTACAGAATTGTTTTTTCTTCACGAAATAAATAAATGTATTAGTATGAAAATGGACGACGTTGGCTACTTTTGAGAAGTCGCATAATGGTCGCTTTTAAAAGGGCTTTTCATTTCAGAGTTAGACATTAAAGGTTTTCTAAATACTACTAATCTAAAGTTTATTTTAAAGCTTAAAACTTTGCCCCGCAGTTAATGTGAACTGAAAAGAAGAAATTATTTAGAGCAGGTTATTTATATTTATGAACAGTTAATTCATGATTCATTCTGCGATGTTACCTATATTATTGCTGTACCTGTTGTAATTCATTATTATTGTTATATAAACAATGCGATTTATTTTACTTTTGTGGATTAAACGAATATAAATTCATGGCCTCGGAAAGCTCATGGACTGCGGCCAGAGATCCGACAGACTGTCAGCTGCCGCACTGTCTAAAACACCTTCCTAATAGTGCAGAAATAAACAGTTTTCACCGAAAAAAGTCAATATTCAAGACGAAAAAATATGCCCAACATGCGATAATATGTCCTAATTTGATATATTCATGATTTAATATTTATATTGTGCTCAAACTCTGGAGAGGCCGATGTATCCATATGTGAAGTTTTGCTCTTATCTAGTTGTTTAGAAATAAATATTAGTATTAAAATTTCTAACGTTATACTTAAGTTAATATTAATCTATTTAGAAGGAAGATTAATATGAATCTAGTTATAGATTAATATGAATCTAGTTATAGATTAATATAATCTTTTTATCTATTTAAAAAAATAACCTTTGAAAACTACTCTAAAGAATACATGACATGAATACATGTAAAAACCGCATACATTCTGCTGTTTGTTTGGCTGATGGGTGTAAAACACAACAGAATATCAATAATTCATAACTCTGACATAAATTCACATTTACACTCTTGCTTTCAGGACAAAACCGCTTTGAAGGCGAATTGAGTGTGTACGGCGGTGCGCTGTGACGTCACCGCCCTGCGTGGGGTGTGAAAATGGCCCTCTGGTTGCTCCCACAGTTTGACGTGTGAACCTCTAGAGTTGGAAACCTGCAGGCCGATGATGATGCCATCCTTCCTCTCAGACTGATCCTGTGCTTCAGTCAGCCTGTGACAGCTGCTCTCTGACAGGAGTGTGTGTGTGTGTATGAGAGAGCTCTGAAGACAAACAGTCTCAGGGGTGAAGGTCTGAATGGTTGGCATGCATTTCCTCTCCGTTGACTGAGAGGTTAACCATAAATTTGCCCCCCCAACCCCACCCCACCTCCATCCTAGTCTGTAGAGGTGAAGTGTACTGCAGCATATGGTGTATTCTGTGTGGGTGGCAGAGAGACGGGTGGGCGGGGGTCTTTCACATACATATCTGTTGTCTGAGGATACATGCAGCCTATATTAAAATGCTGTTCATAATGTATGCTGTGCATGCATATATGCATGTACATAAATGCACACAATCAACGTACTCTAAGCGAATCAATTAACGGGTAGCTTATAATTGCACCCCATGGCACAATTGTCAGTATGTCAGGAGTAAGTAAATATGAATATAATTTACAATAAATTACACTGTTTGCTGACAGTATACAGAATACACCGCAAAGAGTGAGGTGCAAATTCAGGTAGAAGCTAATATATAAAATATGAATTAAAACAGACATTATATATGTGTATATATATATATATATATATATATATATATATATATATATATATATATATATATATAGCGAGAGAGAGAGAGACATAGATAGACAAATGATTTTTTTTGTAAAAACTGGATTTTCTATTTTTCTATTCTTAAATGTTTTATTATTTATCAGTGAATGAATGTTTATTGACCAGCATTTGATTATCAATCAAAATTCAACAAAACTGTAGAAACTCTCCATGCATTTCTGAATTTAATAGATAAACTGTATTGATTTAACTAATTGCCTAAATTACTGAATCTAATGAAATGAACAGATATTGGAGTCCTGGCCAGATAAATAGCAGCTATTTAACTGGACAGTGTCGTGAAGGCAGGACACATTCCTCTGAGTCTGGCATGGCTTTAAATAAATAGCTTGTTAGAAATAATCTGGGTGATTAAAAGTGAAAAATGTTCCTCACCCACAATGGTGATTTACCACCTTAAACTTTGGCTGCGAAAGTGAATAATAATTCTCCAAGATCAGAGAGAGGGAGAGAGAGAGAGAGAGAGAGAACGAGAGAACGAGTACAGATCTAGTCACATAAAGTCAACCCTCCCCAAATTTTCAGCCTTCCCCGGGACACAGATGGCCTGGGACACAAAACTCTCCCTATTAAATTCCTAATAATCATTTCTCTTGTGGAATGGTGTGAGAGGCTGTGGGGTGGGGGGTGAGGCTGAGGGATCTGCTGTTTAATTAGATGCTTTAAGGAGCGGAGGCAGTGTGGGAAGCAGTGCATTGTGGGAGTGATGGGTACGAGACTGCCATAAAATGACACCACAGCAGAAGCCAGGAGCTCATTTGCATGTCAGATTGGCATCGGATTGGCACCAGATCTGGGCAAAGGGAAACACTTCTGAACTCAGCAGTCAGAGGTCTGGAGTGAGGAGACAGACTGCAATTATCTTCCTGGAGGTGTGACTGTTTTAGGAGAAAAAGAGCCAGAATTACATAATATCAATGCATGGCAGCAATTATTACATTAAAATAAAACTCAAGCTATGACATTTATTTTAAAAAACATCCATTTAAACACTTTTTCTTTTCAGATCACGTCTCACAATAAAACCCTCTTGGGCGCATTACAAACAGGTCCGATCCAATTTGTCAGTCAAATTGCTTGCCCGGCGCGCACATGACGTCAGCGCGTCGAACGCGTCGAACCCACAATCCACCGCGACCGCGTAGAAATGAATAAAACGCACGCAAGACGCGTCAGCTGGAAAAAAAGTTTCCTTTTCATTCATAAGTGAGTCTTATGATATATTATATTATTAAATATGATTGTATGTTGATATATGATTATATATTAAATAAACTGTGTTGTTTTGTAAAGTACGCATTTATTTAATATAACGGTGTTAGTTTGCATATTGTATGTTACTGTAAAAGGTTTGTTAAGCCCTAAACTACATTATGAATGTGTATGAATATAGATATATATATATCTATATATTATATGAATATATATATATGAATATAGAATATAATTTTACACTAAGGATGAAGAGTGTTTTTAGGAAAAATATATTTGTTTCTATTAATGTAAGAACAGGACAAGCTGTAATGGGTTTTTAAATGTTTTAATATTAAAATTCAAGGTCATCTTCTTTCTTATCCATATCTTAATTACAGCTTTCACGTTGCATACAGGGCCAGCATGACAGAACTTTATTCATGTGATGTTTCAGTTTTTTGGGGATGAACATGATGTAGCCATTGATTAAACATGCATGAGTTCCCGTCATTTGTATAAATCATAAGTTTATCGGAGCCCCAGAAAGACTAATCAGAGACATATTTAACTTCCATTAGTAAAAAGTGATGACGGATCATTTATAATAGCTGTGTGTGTGGGCTGAGAGGCTCCAAGTTATTAAAGGTCCCCAAGAACTTTGTTCATGTCATATTTTTCCACAGTCACGTTTTACACACAGGAGGATGTAGAGCAGTGAGCCCCGTCTCTGTAGAGTTATTTGTTTTACTTCTTTGTAGACTTGCCAATGAACCTGATTTTTAATTAGTGATACAAACTGGACTTCCTCTATGTCTGATTTTTATGTCTTTCTGTATTGTTTGTCTTCTCTAAGACACAATGCAACTGCCGTTCCACAGAAACACACCTGCTGTGTTTACGACTGATGACAAAATCTGAAATAAATCAGGCTGTGAAGTTTATTGGAAAACAAACGTTAAGCTGTTAGTGTGTGAAGCTTTTATCAGGGTCAGCCGCATTCACTTAAAAATGTTCGTATTTAATTTAAAACTACAAATTATGTATCACATTCTCTCATTAACTGTGTTCCAAAACCTAGTGAGCTGCCTACCTAGACTTCATTTTAAGGCATTATAGCAAGTGCTCCCAATCCGAAAGACTGTTCCATAATTCTTTGACCAGATACTAAAGAAACGTCCTGTATTCTTTGTGGATAAGATGATTTAAGATTCAAACAAGCTCAGTGAGAAAATTCATTCAAAATGGTGGATCTGTTTTAGTTATGTTGCCTTAAAAGGTAGCCATCTAAGTAGGCAGCGCAGGGTGTTGTTGTACCATGCACAGTTTTGTAAAACATATTACATGATGCAGCTAAAAACCTTGAAACCTGCCCGTGCATTTATTGCGTGGCCTCTTAATAAACACAACATTGTCAGGGTCTTCTGAATCGTTGAAGACTGGAGTATTTGCCCTGAGGTCTGTAAGTTGTCATCCAGGTGGAGGTACTTGACCCAGGACTACCATAGCTTCAACGGCAGATGTGTGATTGTGTGTTTGTGCTGCCAGTTGCTGAGCTGTAAACTGTTGAAGCAGCTCCGTCAATTGCATTACAATACGGCCGAAGCATCTTAAAATGTTAGTCACACATGTCAGTATCTTCAAATCTCATTGGTGACTGCGGTCACTAAACATGCAAGAACCAATGAAAATCTTGAGATGTAGCCTGAAACATTTACATGACATTTATGCTTTTGGCAGACACTTTTGTCCAATGCAATATACAGTGCATTCAAAATCATACAGTATATACATTTGATACTTGATTTGATACATTTGATATTTGATACATGATCTCTAGGTGTCAAATCCATAATCTTGGCATTGTTAGTGGCATTCAAAATCATATTCACGCTCGTGTTCATTTTAAAACACTCTATTGTGTTGCTTTCTGATTGTTCACGAGGCATGCCGTGTCATTCACACACAGCTACAATGAAAGTTGTGAGCAATCTTCAAATGATTGTTTGTTTATCATAGAATGGAAATGGATTCGGGATGAGAATGAGAATTTTTTACAATTTTGTTTAACTTTTTTTTTAAACGTGATGGCAAAATCACTGTAGATGTGTACCCTTACAGAAAGTATCATGATGTGTTGTGACAGTCATGTTTTACTCTCTGTTTTGCTGTCCTACAGCACACATCTCCACTGTTCCACCTGTCCACTGGGACAGCTTTGCTCACCAGGGCCCCGCCCCCTTCTCTTTCTGTCCTGCGATTGGTTGGAAGTGAGCTGTCTGACTGCAGAGGGGGAAAAACTTGGTTCTCATCCAACAAAGTGTCATTGGGGACACGCATGGCCTGCTGGAGGCAGGGACTCGGGCGCTAATGGGGCCCGCAGCAGCACCTGGGGATTTTGGAAAGAGGGTTGGAGGAGGAATGCAGAATGCCTCGGTAACCAGAAGGACTGTTTTCTTCCTTCTTTCTTTTACCTTACTTTTGAAATGGCAAGGTGTGGTGGTCGACAATCTGTCATGTTTGTTTGTCATTAGTTGCTGGTTGACAGGTTGGTAGAAAAGATAGACAGGCGGATAGACAGACAGACAGACAGACAGACAGACAGACAGATAGATAGATAGATCAGTTTACAATATAAACAGAGTTATCAGATGTAATAATGTACACCCTGATCATACAGTAATGGTTTAGATCTGTTTTATGCAGATGGCTTAATGGACCTGAACTCAATAATCTCTCCAGTTTACTATTTCAGTGTTCCTCTCTGTGCAACTTCTGAAAACTTGTGAAACAGATCTTATATGAAACACATATGCTCAACTAAACAGGATAAGACTATATTTACTGGAGCAAAGAGAAACATTTATTATTTCATTAAAAGCTTGTTTGAAAAAAATCTGGATGAGAGAGAGAACGAAAGAGAGGGAGTGAGAGAGAAGTGGTAAACAGGCAGGGCAGGTGTTGACGATGCTAATGAAACGGATGACAGATGGCGAGTTTCTCCGTCGCTCACTGTGCGGATAATGGATGAAGGTAATCAAATTCCTCTGTGGCTCTGTGACTTTCCTCGCAACTTTGCCATCAATAGTGCCATCAAACGCAGCGGCTGTCACACAGCCTATAGCTGAAAACTCAACACAAAGGCTAGACTTTTAAGCAAAGACCCTTTCAATAAGCAAAACCAGTTCACATGCGTTTTGAATTCATGTGTTTTCACCAGCGCGCATCCGGATCTTTACGCGCATCCGGATCTTTACGCGCATCGCAGTATAAGTCCTCGCGTTGCATTAAAACAGTTCAACTTTAAAGACTAGATTATTGAGACTATTATTCGCTATTGTAGGTCAGTGAATGTTTGGGCAGGTTGGTGTGATCTCAAAAACCCTGTGGGGATACAGTTTCTAGTAGATTTAGGAGCTTTGGGGACGTCAATTGCAATTTCATCACAATTTTTGCAAGACGTGTCCCATCGATGCATCGTAATGTGCACACTCATACCGAAAGTCTATACTTTGACATGCAGTACATGACTAAATTAAATGATTAAAACTATAATCATAATTATTTCACTCTTTATCTTTATTCTAATTAAAGAGAAAACAACATATGAACACATACATGACAAAGAAATGGGAGTGAAACATTTTCACAGGTCTTACATACGAAACAGATTTTCTGTTGTCAGTCTTGCTTAGAGTAACAAGGTGCTAATTACAGCAGATACATATCCAGGGCGCTGAAACATATTGGATCTAAAAAGTGTAATTCCTTGTGTGGGAGGGGATGGTGTCAAATTGTGCCTTTGTTTAATTTATTTTTATTTATTCATGCCTTTCTTATCCCCATTTCTTGGCTTATGGCGAGACAGGCCTGCTTCTTTGTGGATGAATCAATCAAATCTTTGGGTTTCTCCAAAGAAACAAAAAGAGTCTGGCACTCTGGGCCCCAGGAGAACATGCAAACGTAATTATTAGTGCTGCTTTCTACAGAAACATCCTGTAGTGTTTAGCATGACCTAACTCTTCTAGTGTTTGTGCTACAAACATGAATGATAGGGTAAACTGTGTGGATGGTTAAGGAGATGTGTGCTACTTTTCTGTGTTTAGACGGAAGACATTTTGCCTGGCGGATGATCAAACAGGAACAAAATTCCCAAAGGCTTTCTGTGAAGGAGGAGTTTGATCCTGATCTTGGGATCCGGGAGGGTGGGCCAGTAAGCAAGCAACCACCTAGCAACCATTCAGAACACCCTTGGCAACGGCATAGCAACACCCTGGCAACCACCATCAACAGCCTTAAGTCTGTTTTCTAGGAAAATGTCTCAGTATGTGCTGTGCAAGAAGAAGCAAAGAGCAAATTTCGTGCGCGTTGTAATGATCCCTTTACGCTTTGCAAACAAACTTGCATGAGGCCTGATGGAAACGCATTGCATGGCAGTGCCCATCCACACTCGCATTTTAATAACGGTGTAGATATTTGGACGATTACGACCGCGCATCACGACTCACGGAGCTTTGATATCCTCGGGCACTGCTGCCAAGCTGCCAGTCGGTATCGTCACACCTTACTGCCTTTAAAGATTGCCCTGCAGGGACATGAGGGAGCGCTGAACAGCCGGGCCGCTCTGGAGAGTTACGAGGTGGGAGCCGTGCCAAGACGTGCCCAACAGAGGGAGGGGGTGAGAGCTGTTCATCCACAGCTATCATGAAGGACAGAGAGTTGGGACTGCGACAGACCCGACACGGATCTCACATGTACCTGCGCAGCCAATCAATCGTCGGAGTTTTTGCGACGGCGCAGCGTGAGATGTATGCGCAGACATGCGCGTCTGCGCCGCCGTAATCTGCAGACATGCCCATAGAAACAGAATGTAAATGAGGCCGTTATTACGCAGTTGCGTTCATCAAACCGAGCTGGAGAGACTTCAATGGCCCTGATGAATATGCATGCAAATTTGTTAATTAAGTTAATTATTCTGCTGAAAATTCATTTGTCTTCCCAAGGACATTTCCGCAATGATTTTAACATGTTTCTACCATTAGTCATGCACAGTGCAGTTTAAAATCACTTTGTCCACCCGATTTATTTATTTATTTTTCTAAAAGTTGCGCTCCCAGTGGGGGGGAGGCGGTGTGCGAAACCTCGGAAACAGTCGTGCAACAGTCGTGCAACAGTCGTGCAAATGTGTGCGTGTGTCTAAGAGGAGCAGGCTGGGCATGTGAGAGGTCACCGTGTGGCCAAGTGCCAGAACAGAGAGAGATACAAACTTCAACTTGATTCTGTTCTGTATTGTCCTGTAGACAATCTCAAAATGCACAATACATGTGAACAGACAGAACAGTGGAGAAACTAAATATATTATTTAACTGTATTTTTGGAAAAAATGTTGAGTGCATCTTTCCCATATAGACAGGCACGGCGGACAGGCGAAATAGTGGGACAGAGTAACAGGGGGCTTTGTTGGATGGATAGAGGGGGACCCTCACCCCAACTAGTCACGGGGGCCTAGAAACACTAGTGGCACCCCTGTGTACAAATGCCACTATGATGATTCTAAGCTGTTGCTATAAGGTTGCTATGGTATTCTGAGTGTTTTACTTTATTTCTTGTGTGTAGATTTATGTTTTAGCTTATTTCTGTGTGGTTGCTATGGTATTCTGAGTGTTTTAGTTTATTTTTTTTGTTTGGTTGCTATCATTTGTTTTTCTTTATTTCTGTGTGGTTGCTATGGTATTCTGAGTGTTTTAGCTTATTTCTGTGTGGTTGCTATGGTATTCTGAGTGTTTTAGTTTATTTCTGTGTGGTTGCTATGGTATTCTGAGTGTTTTAGTTTATTTCTGTGTGGTTGCTATGGTATTCTGAGTGTTTTAGTTTATTTCTGTGTGGTTGCTATGGTATTCTGAGTGTTTTAGTTTATTTCTGTGTGGTTGCTATGTATTCTGATGTTTTATTTTTTCTGTGTGGTTGCTATGGTATTCTGAGTGTTTTAGTTTGTTTCTGTGTGTTTATGGTATTCTGAATGTTTTAGTTTGTTTCTGTGTGGTTGCTATGG
Source organism: Chromobotia macracanthus (assembly GCA_036877525.1). NCBI lineage: Eukaryota > Metazoa > Chordata > Actinopteri > Cypriniformes > Botiidae > Chromobotia > Chromobotia macracanthus. Next base: position 2,787,414 of record JAZGTH010000003.1, read on the forward strand.
TATTCTGAGTGTTTTAGCTTGTTCTGTGGTTGCTATGGTATTGAGTGTTTTAGTTGATTTCTGTGGGTTGCTATGGTATTCTGAGTGTTTTAGTTTATTTCTGTGTGGTTGCTATGGTATTCTGAGTGTTTTAGTTTATTTCTGTGTGGTTGCTATGGTATTCTGAGTGTTTTAGCTTATTTCTGTGTGGTTGCTATGGTATTCTGAGTGTTTTAGCTTATTTCTGTGTGGTTGCTATGGTATTCTGAGTGTTTTATTTTTGTTCTATGGTATTCTGAGTGTTTTAGTTTATTTCTGTGTTGGTATTTTTTTTTCTGAGTGTTTTAGTTTATTTCTTGTGGTTGCTATGGTATTCTGAGTGTTTTAGTTTATTTCTGTGTGGTTGCTATGGTATTCTGAGTGTTTTAGTTTATTTCTGTGTGGTTGCTATGGTATTCTGAGTGTTTTAGTTTATTTCTGTGTGGTTGCTATGGTATTCTGAGTGTTTTAGCTTATTTCTGTGTGGTTGCTATGGTATTCTGAGTGTTTTAGTTTATTTCTGTGTGGTTGCTATGGTATTCTGAGTGTTTTAGTTTTTCTTTGGTTGCTATGGCATTCTGAGTGTTTTAGTTTTTTTTGTTCTATGGTATTCTGATGTTTTTTTTTTGTCTTTTAGTTGTTTCTGTGTGGTTGCTATGGTATTCTGAGTGTTTTAGTTTATTTCTGTGTGGTTGCTATGGTATTCTGAGTGTTTTAGTTTATTTCTGTGTGGTTGCTATGGTATTCTGAGTGTTTTAGTTTATTTCTGTGTGGTTGCTATGGTATTCTGAGTGTTTTAGTTTTTTGAGTGTTTTACTTTATTTCTGTGTGGTTGCTATGGTATTCTGAGTGTTTTAGCTTATTTCTGTGTGGTTGCTATGGTATTCTGAGTGTTTTAGTTTATTTCTGTGTGGTTGCTATGGTATTCTGAGTGTTTTAGTTTATTTCTTTTGGTTGCTATGGTATTCTGAGTGTTTTAGCTTTTGTTTCTGTGGTTGCTATGGTATTCTGAGTGTTTTAGTTTATTTCTGTGTGGTTGCTATGGTATTCTGAGTGTTTTAGCTTATTTCTGTGTGTTGCTATGTATTCTATGTTTTAGTTTGTTTCTGTGTGGTTGCTATGGTATTCTGAGTGTTTTATTTTTTTGTGTGTTGTTGGTTTTAGTGTTTTAGTTTTTTCTGTGTGGTTCTATGTATTCTGAGTGTTTTATTTTTTTTGGTTCTATGTATTTATTTTTGTGGTTTATGGTATTCTGAGTGTTTTATTTATTTCTTGTGGTTGCTATGGTATTCTGAGTGTTTTATTTTTTTCTTTTTTTTGGTATTCTGAGTGTTTTAGCTTATTTCTGTGTGGTTGCTATGGTATTCTGAGTGTTTTAGCTTATTTCTGTGTGGTTGCTATGGTATTCTGAGTGTTTTAGCGTGTTTTTTTGCTGTTGCTGGGGTGTTCTGGATAGTTACTAAGAAGTTGCTTATTGGCCGAAGTCAAAAGAGCTCACCCTTGTATCTATGATATTCTGGTCCCTAGTCTTGCCTGGGTTTATACTTTAGTGTATGTCTATGGGATTTTTTCACTTGCCATGCAAGAGTCGGTCACCTAGAAAAGTATTAGCATTTGATTAGCATCATTCATATCTATAGATCACAAAATGGTGCAGGACAAGTTTGTTTAAATCCCTAACCTTACGTATGCCTTAGCAAGCGCTGCTAATAAAGTAGATGCTTCAGGTTATAATGAGGAGGAGATTAGGATCAGAATCTTTTAGAGAACAGATGTCTATCGGCTTCAATCAACGCCACACCTGGTTATTAAAATGCATCATTTCATACAGCAAGACATTTGAGTGAGCGGAGAATAATTCCTTTGATATTTAGAAGAGAGGAATTTTGTTGTAGTAAGATGAGACTCTTAATTCTCTATTCAGACAGTTAGATTAAATTCATGTAAATGAAAAGTCGTTGCTATTGTGTAGAACATCTCGCTCGTAAAATCCGTACAGCTTGACAAGAATGAATAAACAGGCCTGTGAAAACATGAGCATAGTTCGCGACCAGTGAAACTTTGAGATGCAAAGTGCGGTGCGAAATCTGATTCATCTTTTTGGTTTAATCAAGGTTGATTTGAACGTTGTATTTCACCCCAGTCTGCTCTCCATTAACCCTGAAGTCCAGAGAGATTTGCTGGAGGCAAATGCACCACCTTGTTCTTTATATACGCCCTTAAATATCCCCTATAATCACATTGTAGCTGTAAATAACTTGTAGTAATTTACCTATGTTATGTTTGTGTATAATAATTGATCATACTGATTAGCTGGTTAATTTACAGAATAGGAAAATGATAATCAGTAAATATATAATCAGTAAACAACTACAACACATAAAACAATCCCCGGTCTCACCTACATATATTCAGAGAGATGGATACAAGTCAAAGAGAACAAGCATTTGGTTTTTACTCAGAAAACAAGGACAGCAAAGATAGCAGAAGAGAAAAAATAACATGTTAAGTTAAATAAAGACGGGAGGAGAACGGGTAAAAACAGGAAGATCTAATGAGACGCTATTGAGCAGAAAACAACATCTGTTTGGCTTCTGGCTATAATCTGAGCACACGTTTGCCAGAGTGGTACAGTATGGTGAAGGACCATTTCTTTCAAGAAACTTGTAAACAGATGCAATGAACAGGTTTGTGTGATCACAACTTTTATAACAATAAAATTTGTTACCATTCAAAGCTGAGCGGCTTTCAAAGGTCTTTCAAAGGAAATCTTTCATACACTGGATTTAAGGCATAAACTAGCAGTTCTACAAGTAACACAAAACAAATAGTAACTTTCATGTTTCTGCTTTTTGACTCAAAGGATCTCTTTAGATATGTTGTCCACCTTCATGTTTAATTTGAGCAGGATCAGGGATGTTGTAGGTTTGTGAGTTCTTTAAACACTGCTGAAATGTCAAAGCAGATATGCATGTTGTGATGTTAGTGCTGGTTGTTTTAATATGACTATGAAAGACATGCACAGATGGTTGACCCCAGCTAACAATTTTAGGTTGTAAGAATGTTTCCCTAACGTTTCCATTAAGGAACAAAAATGTTAATGTCATTTTGAAAGTTATAGGAACGTTCAAAATGTTCAGTTTTTAGCTTTTTATTAATGTTACTGCTTGGTTATTAGAACACTATTCAATTCCTTTTTTTAATTCTGTATATACAGAACGTTCCTATAACTTTACTGCAATAATGTTTTTGATAACTTTTAAATACTCAATAAGTATTTTACGGGAACACTAGCCAATGTTCTGAGAACGTTCCCTGTCAGCTGGAATGTTAGAGTACAGAGAATTGCTTTTTATTTACTGTTACTATAATTTTTTTTCATGCAAGTAAAATTATAATTCTAAAATACAAATTATATTATGGATGTTCTAATATGTTTCTAATATGTTTCTATTAGATCAGGTTTAATTTTTTTTATTATTAACTTGTGTTAAATTCTGTAGATGACAGGTTATGGTCTTGGTAGTCAAGTAAACCATTTGGATTATCTTACTATCTTTACTACCTTTACTGTCTTACTAACAGAAAATTGAGGAAGAGATGAGATGCCAGAAAAAAGAAGTCTGGACAGTGAAGTAAACAGCTGTTCACGTACTCTTGTGTTTGATTGACAGGATAAAATGAACAAGCTCCTCCTGAATCTTCGTTCAAGAGCTCCATTTTGTGTCACAGCAGAGCCGAGCTAAGACTGAGGAGTGCGTTTGCCTGCTGTCTGCCGAGGAGATGTGGTTCAGGACTTTTGTGAAACTGGAGGAGTGTGACTCCGTGTTCCACAAAACAAGAATGTTTTTTAACACAGATATCTTTAGTTTTACATGACACATTTCATAGTGTATTTTTCTTATAGTCTGAGATCAATCCAACCATACAGAGGATAAAATGGGTCAGCAATATTGAGAACAGAACAGAACAGAGATATATTCAGGTGAAATAATCCATTGACCATATTGTAAAACTGTATTGTAATACTGTACTTATACTGTACAAACAGTTTGTGAAGCCAGGATTAGTGCTCAGTGAAATCATTCAGTTAACTTCAGCAATATATACAGCCCACACAAAAAATAAATATTGTGTAGTTGTAAGCAGTGAGGTACACATTAGCCTCAGAGAGCCTTTATAAATGCTTTAATTAAATACAGTTTATTTAAAAATTGTACAGCAATCATATGAAATCAAAGTTTGTAATGAAACGTAATGACTTTGGCTTAATATTACAAAAATAAATTATTCTAAATTATCCATATAGTCTCTCAACCAAGTGGTTTTGGTATTAAATTATAATAATAATAATTATAGAATTGAAAAATAAATTAAAAAACACAATGAAATTGGAAGTATCAAAGTGCATATATATTTTTACTGCCTGGTCACCACTGCCATCTGCTGGACGGCAGCTGTATGGAAACTTGCTTTAGCAACGCTTAGATTTTCTTAACATATTTATTTTTATAGGCATCTATTGCAGACTGGAAACTTGTATTGCTCAACATTTGGTTATAGGTTTCCCATCTGCTTTTTTGTCTTTGTTCTTCTTTTAAGAGTGCCACATTACGGCAACTTATTACACAAATACTTCTCCAAATTCAACAAACAGTCCCTTTTAACAACACAGACATACGCATAAAAATAACATATAATACATAACGTTAATGACAAGACACTCAGATAAAAAAGACAAATGACAATACACCTGTTTTATAATTTTTTTATGATTTTCTTAAAGCTCTGATCTGTAACTTTTGCATCTATGTTGCCATCTCTGTTTGTAATAATAAATATTAACCCATACTCAGAATTTGTCCCCAGCATTTAGCCCCTCCAAGTTAATGCACACACATTAGAAGCAGTAAGTAGCAAACACACATACTGCAAGCCGTGAACGCACAGCAGCAGGCAACCATTGTTCAAGGGCACCTTATTTGTTTCCTGCCAGCATCGAGAAGAAAACCTGCAACCTTGGGGTTACAAGTCTGACTTTCTGACCATAAGTTCACCAAAATCTTTGTTCTCCTCTATTCTCTGTTTATTCTTTCTTCAGCAGGTCAGAGGAATGTTTGCCCTGAGAAGCTGCTCTGGTTGCTGGAAATATGACTTCTGTACCCCTGTGAGGACCTAGTAAATCCACTGAAGCATGAGAGGTATCTCCTGAACTTCCTGCCTCCAAAGATGTGGATGAGGGGGTTCAGACAACAGTGGCTGTACGCTAGAACATGAAAGACAGAGTATATGATCTCCCAGGTTTCTTCTCCTGCTAACTCCTCCAATGCAGGGACACCTGAAGTCTTCAAGACATAGAGTAAGAGGAAGATGTTATACGGTGCCAAGCAGATGAAGAAGCCCACGGCAATGCTGAAAATAATACACACTGTGTTATGTCGGTTTCTTCTTGTAATGTTGCTCGTATAGATGGTAAACCCCATGCGTGCATAACAGAACGAAATAACCAGAAAGGGTACCATGAAAAAGAGAATGATCTGAGTGAAATATCCAAACATCTCTATCAACTTTGAGTTATACATGGGAACACATAACACACCCTTAGGACCTTCTACAGTTCCAGAGAAGAATGCTTCAGGCACACTGAAGCCTACAGAGATCAGCCACCCCACAGTCGAGGAGATGTGGGTGTACAGTCTGAAACGATTCCCCAGAGATGTAGCAAATACTGGATACACAATCACCATGTAACGATGGACCGTCATGATTGTGAGGAACATCATGTAGCTATACAGGCCCAGGAAGATGCCCCAGTTGAAGAGCCTGCAGGCCAGCTCACCAAAGATCCATCCACAGATCTGGTCGATGGTCCAGGGAACCAATGTGAAGGTGAAGATGAAGTCAGACACGGTCAGATGGAGAAGCAACCAGTCAGGAGAGCTCCTCAAACCTTCATACTTCAGAAGAACCCAAAGCAAGAAGCTGTTTCCTGGTAGACTGATGCAGATGATGATACTGTAGCATACACTGATCACAGGGGCAGGTGACAAATGTTCCTCTAGTGTAATGAGGTGATCGTCCTCATAAGTATAGTTGATGTCATAATCATGGCTGAAGTTCTCATGCGACATGAAGGTTTCCTGATGCATCATGCTGTCTGAGCAGTGACAGCAACGCAGAGTCAATCAGGGTAAATAATGAACTCAACAAAATTTTTTGATCCACTTTTAAAGTTATAGTTCACCCAAGAATCATTTACTCACCCTCATGTCATTTCCAAATCTGTATGACTTGCTTTCTTTTGACGAGCACAAAAGAAGATCTTTTAAAGTACGTTGGTAACCAAGCAATAGTTGCACCTATTAACTTTCATTGTATGGACAAAAAAACACTGAGACATTTCTCAAAATATCTTTAAGGTCATTTAGGTTTGGAATGACAGGAGGTGAGTCAATGAGGAATTTTCTGAGGAACACAAAATGAGAAATGATATTATGGTCTTTTATTGCTTCTTGTTTTTTCATATAACTTGATTACCATGTTTACTATGAACTGTAGAAAACAGCAGTGAGGATGCCGAAGTGTTCATAAGTTCTCTTTTTGTGTTCCACAGAAAAAACAATAAATGCTTTCAGCAATAAGGTTGTAAAAGGACCTCAAGAAAATAATGGTAGAACTGTTTTTAAAGGCACCGAAAATAAAGAAATATTAGTTACGAAAGAAAGAAAGAAAAAAGAAAGAAAGAGTTTATACCTTGGTTCTGGTGGTTTCCAGAGTGTTGATATAGAGTGTTGTTCTGCATCTGTCACTCTGCCACATGAATGTCCTGCCCATTCCACTCCACTTCATCAGATCTCAGTTATAAATCTCATCAACTAACAGCGTCTTCAAAATAAACTCTTATCTTGAGTCTATTTTTGTGGTGCACAATGTCTGTTTGACACTTTGACTAAATGCATAAAATTCAGCTGATGTGTTCTACAGCTGAAGAACTGTATCTTCTAGAATGTGATGAGATTACATATAGAGCAAACCAAAACTGTTGCTTCCGCAAATCTCTTATTTATCTCTTATTTATTTTTACATATTTTACATTTATACATACAGACAGGCAGAAATACAGTATATATATTTTGGGAAGACTCTCATTAGAAAGACCTCAGTAATATCATATTTCTGCTCTTTCATAAATATTTAAATGCCTGTAAGTCTTCAATCAAAAGACAGAGAGTTCAGTACAAAAATCCAAAAGAATGTCTTATAATTCATCCAAGACCAAATTAGCTGAACTGTGCTGTGCACATTAATTTTATAGATGTACTGTTTATTCTGTCAAAAATAAAAATGTCCTGAGCAATGATAAAGCATCCTCATACCTCTGGAAATCAGTAAGTTTATTAAGTTTAAATCAAAGATATTTTATGAATCTATTTTTCCAGGGAGTTGAGTTCATTGTTCTCAGGAGCTTCCTCATTTGTGTACGCATGAATCCGGAAGTCGCTTGGTTCCGTTGGTCCTCTGGTCTGCCCGAACTGTCTGAGTTCAGGAGAGCAAAACAAAAAGCTGGACACAAGGGTTCTGAACTTCCCTCTGAGAAAATACAACACTGGGTTCATGCAGCAGTGAGAAAATGCCAGAATTCTGCAGATGACGAATGCAAGATGCAGTCCCTTATATATACAGGCATCATATAAGGACATCAGCACGATGAGTATATGATACGGCCCCCAGCATAGAAAGAATGCTATAACGATACACAGCACCAGAATCACAGTCCTGTATTTCTGTCTGGTGGACGTTGACATGAGCGTCAGCAGAATTTTGGTGTAACAGAAAATGATGAATATAAATGGTATGAGGAAGAGCAGAATAAGTTGTAAGTAATAGCCAACGTTCTCATCATCTGTGTGGGTGCTTTTACAAGCGTATGTGTCAATTTCTTTCTGTGCTTTTGAGGCCAGCGAATCCCTCAGTGAAGCCATCAAACTGATGATCCAGGTACCAGCACAAGCGATTCTGGAACACTGAAGCCTTCGACTTCCTGTTAGCCAATCACATCTTAACACCACAACGACAAAACGGTCAAATGTCATGGCCGTCAGAAGAATGAGGCTTCCATAGATGCCCACAAAAAAGGCCCCGGTCATGATCTTACAGGCAGCATCACCAAAGATCCAATGATGGAGAAACTCCACACACCAAAACGGCAACGTAAGGGTGAAGAGTAGATCAAAAAGTGTTAAACAAAATATAAAGAGGTTGGTGGCCCTCTTCAGATCTTCATAGCAGGTGAGAGCATACAGGAGGAAACCATTGCTGAGGAGGCTGAGACAGAAGATGATGGCGTAGCACACAGCTGTGACTTTTTTATAGTCATAAATCTCACACAGTGGAATTAACTCCTCATAATCATAAAGTGAGGAATTGTAATCATAACTGTCGTTGAGTAATTCCATCTCCCGTTTTGAGTTTCTAGAGAGTAAGAACATGGAGAGCACAGATGAGCCAGCAGTTTACTTCTATAGCTCTAAAGTTCCACTAAAAAGTTCTACAATTTGACATTCAATATTATTATGTTGCAAAAGCAGTTGATTATTATATTAAAGAGTTACACAGTGGTTTATTTTAACTATGGTATTTTAATATGATAGGACAATGAAATTCAAGCGTACCTCAGTGTCTGGACCGTCTGTGTATTTGTTTAGAGACACTTTGGTTGATGTAGTCATTTCCCCTGCTAATGCTGGCAGTTTCACAATGAATAAACCAAGGCTGTTGCCTGCCAGTACAGTTTGTGTCATTTCTGGGAAGCTCAAAATCTTTGATGCTCAAAAATGTTGATGCCAGAGACCTAGTCTAGAACATATGACCCACCTAACAATTTTAGGTTGTCAGAATGTTTCCCTAACGTTTCCATTAAGTAACAAACATTCAAAATGTTATTTTGAAATTTCTAGGAATGTTCAAAACGTCCTGTTTTTTAGACATTGTATTAATGATGTTGTTTGGTTATAAGAATATTCAAACATTTTGTAATTTTTTATTTATTTTTAAAATGTTGCACAAACTGCTTAAAAGTAACAGTTTTAAAAATATGATACTAACATTACTACAAGAACATTTTTGATAACTTTGAAAGAACTTTGAGAGAATGTTAGCCAATGTTCTACTTTATATCCTTTACAAACAGGAACAGTTTTTATGTGGATGAATAACTTATCTTCAGCTTTTATTAAAGTTACACAGTATTGAGCGTTTATTGTTTGTAGGTTGCTCTTTTAAAGCACTGCAGACTTAAAGGAGATTCTCAATTAGGATTAATTCAAGTGTCAACACAACAGAAACAAATGCTGCATAAATATCTACACATTAGACAGCACATTTTCCCTGTGCCGGTCGGGCTTTTGACCACAACTTTTTGATGAACTGATACACACTGTGTCAGCTAACCACACAAAATAGCTGAGGAAACATATGGCAATATGTTCTGATAACATAAACCACCTGCAGTGATATAGTCTGGTCAAAATTATGTTTATTGTATATGACTGATCAATGACATGACTTTACATATAATACAAACATTTTTTTTTTATCACAAGTTCACAAGTGTACCAAAAAAATGAAAAAGACAAAACAAAGCTGGCGACACATTTTTCCCTCATTAGAAAATAGAAATAGTACTTTTAAAAAACTTATTACATAAAATAACAATTTTTTGCCAATTTTTGTTTTTGCCAGCTAACAAAAAAAACATGAAATGTTGGATTCCGCCATGCGCCACCAGAAAAAGCCACCATGCGCGAGACGTACATCACATGTCTGTGGTGATGCTGATGTGACACTTTTTGAATACAATTTCTTTATTTTTGCAAGCACACTTATTGGTCGCTTCTCATTAAATAAATGACTAATGGCTGACTGTAATCCGCACACTTCTACAACTGAGTCATAATTGAAAAGTTTTGTTTTTGCATGGTGTTACATTCACTCTCAATATGAGCCCAAGACCATGGTCATATGGACTAGCACAACAGAAAGGACACTTTAAATGAGTGACTGTATATAATCAAGCAAAACTGAAACATCTCATTGTTTAATAAAACAGTAACTGTATATAACAAAGCAGAAGTAAAACAAAAACATGATGTTTTAACCATTTATCAACGTGTAGAGCTTTTTACAGGCCTTATTTACATGCTGTTTTTAAAATAATCATTTGGAGCATTTTTAACATTTGTTCAATCACAGACATTTTACATTTAATTTTCTTGAAGAAAAGTGGTTTTACATCCACTACTGAAGCACGTTGTTTCAGAGAGCCAATTGTGTTTTAAATCTGTGCCTAATACATGGATATTTCTTCGCCGTTTGAATAAATCAACCTGCTGTTTCGATTCTGAGGCTCTGTGTCTTTCTTACAGACAGCATATAACATTTTCTTCAGGTGGTTTCTGAATTTGACGCCTACAAAGACGTAAAACAATGGATTCAGGCAGCAGTGAGAGAAAGCCACCATGCGTGAGACATATATCACATAGTCTATGGTGATGCTGATGTGACACTCATTGAAAGGAGAGATTCCCCATGAAATCAGAGAGTCCAGAAATATGGCCACATTGTACGGGCCCCAACCCAGAAAGAAAAACACCACTATACAGAAGATCAACCATACTGTCTTGACACGAGTGTGGGAGGTTGGGCGGAACAGCCGCCCCAGGATCTCAGCATAACAAAAACTGATCACCACAAATGCAATGATGAAAAAGAAATTTTGTAAGTATATACCAGTAATCTTCCAGTTAATCTCACCAACAAAATCGCAGAGCAGAAAGTTAGTAGCCCTGGGGTCTATGATAAACGCTTCTCCATTGGAAATAACCGCATTGAATATGGCATGGGGTACAGCAGCGCAAAGACTGATACACCAGATAACAGCAGACGTTACGTAGCAGTGAATGCTTGTCCTCGATAGCACCACTGACATGGGGTGAACCACGGCCATGTAACGATGGATGGTTAGAACGGTCAAGAAGATCAGGCTGCTGTAATACCCCGTGTAGAACACAAATTTAACTGCCTTGCATGCCAGATCCCCAAAAGTCCATCCGTGCATGTAATAGTGGGCCCAAAAGGGCAGGCCAAATGTGAAAATCAGATCAGAGAGTGCCAAATTTAACAGGAAGGTGTTAGTGAGGGACTTCAGATTTTCAAATTTCACGAGGACCCACAAGACCAGTGTGTTCCCCACACAGCTAAACATCACCACTATGATGAAAACAATAGGAGTGACAGTCACTCCAAATTGGTCCACGTTCACCTTGAGACATACTTCAGCATCATCTGAATCATTATAATAATCATAGTCACTTTCATTCATCATGATGATAAAATGTATACAAGGTCAGATATGTAAATGAGGAGATGATTTCCTTTGTGAAGCCTGCACCTGAGGAGCAAGGAAATGTTATTTTCGTTATTTGTATATTATTGAAATCTGTGTGTATAGTTTGCCACAAATGTGCTCTTGTAGCTCAACTGGTAGAACATTGTGGTAGCAGCACAAAGGTTGTAGGTTTGAATCTTAAGGGAACACACACACACACACACACACACTGGTAAAAATGTATAACTTGAATGTACTGTAAATCTCTTTGGATAAAAGCATCTGCCAAATGCATAATGTATAATATAAAATGGGTCATACATAGTATAAATGATGTTAGTTATTTAAAAACCAATTCATGAAATAGCGAATTATGCAGTTAATGATTTCAGATCATTACTATTCTCTAACATGTACTTCAGAAGTAAAACGAGAGAGCATGTTAATAACGCATATACAGAATTCCTTAATGATATTATAAAAATAATAATCACACACTATCTGTTACCTTATAGTGGGTTTCCTAAAGTTCTCCAGAGAAAACAGTAATGATGAAACCTTGAAACCTACAAACTACTGAAACCTTCATCATGTGTTTGTTCCTAATAAAGTTGCACGAACACACCCAATAAATGATGCTCAGATCTGCTATCCTCAAACAGAAATCCCACTGCAGGCCCATTCACTATTCTCTGTTCCTTTATAACATATTCCTGTGAAAGGCCAGAAAAGCACCTTAATCAAGAAAAATATACAGTCGTGTACAATGAAGCCAACGGTCCACTAAAATGTGTGGACACATTTTGCGTGGCAAATGATGTTTGCAAAACATTATTTAATTATTTTGATATTTTGACATATATTATTTTTATGGAGTATTACACACCAAACTTTGTGTGGCCTTTGGGCTACAGTGCAGGACTTGTTTCAAATGTTTTAACAGGGTTTCTTATAGCGCAGATAGTATTTACTCAAAAACCATTCATTTAAAATGACAAACAAACCTTTATACAACTAAATATAAAAATATAAATAATTTCAAAGACATCCACCATCTGGAACCAGATCAGATTAATAGGTTAGATATTAATAGGTTAATACAACATCTAAACACTATCCATTTGTGGATAGTTTTTAGATCCTTCCTAGAACATTCAAAGTAACATGTTTACCGTGTTACTTAATGAAAACGTTAGGAAAACGTTCTCACAACCTTAAATTGTTAGCTGGGGATTTAGTCATTCTGTCTGGTGACGTATGACGCGCTCTTATCACGGGATACTACCGCGCAACCAAACTAGTTTCCCAGAGCCAATCAGACAAGCTGCTCAGACTCGTCGGTTTATGATTGGACAAGAGTGCTGCCAGTCAATCGTGGCGTCCAACCCCGAAACGCTGCAGGGTTTGTATCGACTGTAAATAATCGATGAAGAAATCAAGTTTCCTTATGAAGTATGTCTTTATTTACATATTTTTATGTTCCTTGACATCTATTTATATTTTATAGATTCATTTATCTTGTTGATATATATGTTTTCGGGGTGAATTATGGCGCCGTAAATGCAGTCGTTCGCTGTGGTAAAGTTTGAAGTCCAGCAGGTGCGGTTGTTCGCTTGACTCTGTAGCTCATATATTAAATGAGGTTTTAATTGTAGTCGTTTCTGGATCAGTTATTATCATTTATTCCTATTTTGCTCCTAAATGTTTCTGTTCTGAGATCTGCCTCGTTTAAAAGCAAAAGTACCGCTGACTGTCCTCATGCACCTGCAGTCAGTCACATGATCGCCCAACTTTACGGACGCGTTTGTGTTCGTCTCTTTCTGGTTCATGATCCGGTTCATGATCCGGTTCAACATTAAATCCCAGCTTTAAAAACATGTCGTCTGCATCATGTCACAAACAAGTTGCAGGTTTCTTTAAAATGATTGTTTGCTTTTCGTTTTACAGGCGCGATGATGATGTGATGAAGCACTAACACGTTCAGTCCACCATGAGTACAGTCGGTGAAAATCAGCTGCAGAGAATAATCAGAGATCTGCACGGTACACACAACTTTATTTCTGTTTCATGAGGACCTTTAAAGTGTATTTGGCCCAGAACCTTTACAAGAGATACAGCTGGATGTCTCCATTTAACAATTTCTTATGAACCTTTATTGGAAGACATGAGCCTGTATCATATAAGAAACTCATACCAGCACTCATGCATAGTGGTGTCATGGTTTAGGCCATGCCACTTCCTTTAATTCATGGTTTTGTAGCTTTTTGTGTACGTTTACATTGCATGTGCATTTGGCAGACGCTTTTATCCAAAGCAACTTACAGTGCATTTAAGGTATATCTTTTTGTCAGTGTTTGTGTGGTGTGTGTGTTCCCTGGGAATCGAACCCACAACCTTTGCGCTGCCAACGCAGTGCTCTTCCACTTGAACTACAGGAGGAACCTTTTGCTGTATTTACACAGGACTGTATACAATGTGAAGCTACAACAGGCTTGCTTTACTCTGTATTGTACTCCACCAAGTGCAAGTTAAATGTTTTTCTCAGACTCAAATCCAGCTGTTGTCTTGTGCAGACGCAGTTTCAGAGTTGAGCAAAGAACACAGTGAGACAGGAGAACCCATTACAGATGACAGCCCAAACCTTCACAAGTTCTGCTACAAACTGGAGTATCTGCTGCAGGTGCGACATGGTCTTTCAGCTCAATTCACCGTCAGCACTGAAGCTGTCATGACTTACAGAAAGCTCCACACTCATTCTCTTCATGTTCATGTATAAAACATTTTGGCTAATTTGCATGATCAGATTGGTATCAATGATTATCAAAATGGTATCGTGTCAATGATATGATGCTAATTTTGATTTTTTTTTTAAGTTAAAAATAAAAAAAACGAAAAAAATTAAAATGAATTTCATACATGCTGTTACATTTGAATTTAGTTTATTCGCTATTTGTACATGCACAGGAAGTACGAGTACACAGGAATTCTTAATAGCAGAACTCTTATATAATAATCTTATATAATAACAATCTTATATAATAACAAGCAAGATAAGAACAAAATAGATAGAAGTAAATCTATTTTTGACTTTAAGAAAACACAATGCGATACAGATTGTAAACACTGAACATTACATGATCTGTTCTATGAAGGACATGTTTAATTTAGGTAAAGTCAAGTTATTTTAATACTTACAATAGAAATGCCATGGCAGTGTAAGTCCTCTGAGCTTGTAATAAAGAAAAACTCTCATTAAAGGGCAGAAATTCTTAAAATAGTTTTGGTTCACCTAACCAGTGTTGTATAACCAACATGCAGGAAGCTTATTTTAGTCAGTCATGTGACAAGACATACTGAAAAAGTTTAAGAAAAATATGTTGTTACTTTTTTTTACTTGTGTCAGGTTAAACCCAATTTGTGGTGTCCCCATTTTAGACCCAATTTTGAGTGTAAACTTAAAGTTGCTGTGTTTATCCAGAGTTTGCTGTGCTGTGAGCTTTAACCAGTGCCTGTTTTGTGCAGTTTGACCAGAAGGAGAAAAGAACATTTCTGGGAAGCAGGAAAGACTACTGGGATTATTTCTGTGACTGCTTGGCCAAGATTAAAGGAGCCAATGACGGCATTCGCTTCGTCAAATCAATCCCTGAGGTAAATCCACAGCTGCTGGACACCGCACATCCTCAGCCACTGCGCGTTTGGCTCCGCTCTACATTCTCGTTTCTTCTTCACTGTTTCATTTCACTTGTTTTCTGACATTTTGACGTCCGTTTTTCTCTGCTCCTCTCCTGAGGGTTAGAGGCAGGAAATCACAGGGGTGCTCTGTTTCAGGTTGGTCACATGCTGTAGTTGTTAGACCATATATATACATATACACACACAGTGTATATACATACTACATATACAGTATATACAGCGTACATATACATCCTATATGTAAATTCATATATGAATACATAGGATATGAATTCTATGTATATATATGTGTGTGTGTGTGTGTGTTTAGTGCCCCACATTGTTTGTTTAGACATACCTCATATTTATGGTACTTGTTTCCTATAGACTTTAATTGGTGCTGAACTCGATCCATATCTAGCAGTATAATACGCTATACATTTGGGTGGGACTACAGAAATAAACTTGAATGATAGAATTTATAAATCAAAAATTATAACATCTTTTTATCTCCATATCACTGGTAGTGAAAGCATCAGTAGATTTACTAATGTCAGGTAATGTCAGGCTAGTGAGTTTGATTGACAGGAAACTGATATTATATTTATATCTTAAAGGCACTGCAAGTTTTTTGTGGTTAAGTTTATGCCCAGTGCATCGATATAAATGCCGATGATGTGAAACTTTTAATGTAAATTCTTTGTGGCATTTCCTCATTTGCAGAAGTTCATAAGTTCCTTATTCACAGAAATGCCCAGTTTTCATTTGAGTTTTGAATCTCAAATCCAGCATTAACTGTAGTCGGATGTTTCCATCTGCTGTCCTTATGTTCTTTGGTCACCCACTGTAATCCTCCATCTGCTCTCCTGACAGCAGTTTCACAGGGACACGTCACATGTGTTTGGAATAGCATAGTACTTCTGCTGTCTTTTGAGTATGCAGTTTGTTTATTCTGTACGGTGTGCCAGTTTTCTGTGTGCATGAAATACTTGAGTGCCCTGCAACTGTACCAGATTTGACAAAATGTGCAGTTAACATCCACAGCACACTGCACAGAATACTGTATCCCACAGTTCAATGCGCTGATCTATTTCCATTGTTACAAACAATTTCCAGTGATTTCCAGCGTCGTTTTCTTGGAAAGACAGGACTAAATTTAATTGAAAGATTGGACTAAAAATACAAAATTAAATAA
This sequence comes from Chromobotia macracanthus, assembly GCA_036877525.1. Classification (NCBI taxonomy): domain Eukaryota; kingdom Metazoa; phylum Chordata; class Actinopteri; order Cypriniformes; family Botiidae; genus Chromobotia; species Chromobotia macracanthus. The sequence goes on from JAZGTH010000003.1 coordinate 2,803,685, forward strand.
AAAAATGTTTAAATTTTGCTACATATCACATACTGTTTCACATACTTCATTTATAAAGTAGTATGCAGTGTATTCTGAATGTAGCCAGTGTGTGAGTGACAGCTAATCTACTTACTTTAGACATTTAATGTAATATCATTTCCAGTATCGCTGAGTTGTTTTCTTAGATGTGTTGTTTAGCGTCTTACTATATTATCATCGGATACTATATAGGATCGGATGTTTTTTGTTTTCAAATGGGATCGACAAAATGCGAAGCTGTTATGTTATGTTTTGCATATGTAAAGTTGACGTTGACGTAACATTCTCAGGTCTTGTTGATCGTGACTCGTGAATGTTTTATTTAATGCGAGAACTCTGTGTGTTTAATTTATGTGATGTAGCTGAAGACGTCTTTAGGAAAAGGCAGATCTTTCATACGCTACAGCCTGGTGCACCAGAGACTGGCTGATACTCTCCAGCAGTGTGTTATGAACTACAAAGTCACATGGTAATGTACTCACATGAATTACGACCATCTTTATCCACTAAATCCAAAATATTTTAGTTTTATACAATTTCAAAGCAGGCATGGCCATTCGTCAATTTACTGTGTCTGGCCTCTGATGTCATACACTTTGAATTATTTTTAGCTGTACAAAACATCTTGTCATTCTGGTTGCTGTTGCGAACTGGTTTTTCTTACCGTATTATTTTAATTTACTATTGTAATTATAAATGCACTGTTTACAGTATTTTGTTGTTGTTCTAGTTATTCACCTGTAGTGGATAATGAATCAGAAATGTCGTACATTCACCGAAAATTGTTTACCTACAATAAGTTGGACAGTAACTTTTTTTAACCCATGTAGAATGTAATTTGACACATTCATCAAAAAAGTAAGAAGAAAAGAAGTAGAAGAAAATGAAGAACAGAAATTAGAACAGAGTTTAGCCGACTGATTTCAGTACCGCATATGCCACTACTTTGCAATCAAACTTGTAAACAGCCAGTTCTGTGGAAACTGTGACTGCAACAAAGAATAAAAAGTGAAGTTCTCTCCACTAGCCAAATTTTAAAAGTTTAGACTTGAGGAAACTAGTTTGCAATAAAACACACATACATGGATTTTATGCATGCATATTAATATATTCATGCATATATTAATGCATTCGTGCATAGATTCGTGGTTGTCACTTAAACCACTTTTGTTTTTCTACTGTGTCTGTCTGCATCACAGACTAAGTGTTGTTTCAGAGCACACATCCACACTTGAATTTCTCTTCCATAGCTTGATTTCACTTCTCTTAAAAAAAGAAACTTCTTTACTTCCTCTGAAAGCATGCAGGCATGTAATGTCAGCGATTTTATTGTAGTACTAGCAACACAGCTGTTGTGAGTGCCATTGTTTTAAAACCATGACATTTATTGAAATGCACAGTATGTCATTAGAGCTGTTTATGTTTTCATTATCTGTAGTGACTGGTATTACGAACGCAGTCCTTTCTTAAAGTCCCATCTGAACACTGACATCATCAACCATCTGTATGAACTCAATGAGGTCCAGTTTGATGTAGCTTCCAGAGGTCACGATCTTGACACCGATTGGCCCACCTTTGCTAGGTAATTTGTCATGACTTACCTGTGGTACAGTTAAATCACCAAAGTACAGCAATATCCCAGTTTCAGCACGTTTAAACTTTCATACATTTATTGTACATTTACATTTATGCATTTGGCGGACACTTTTATCCAACACGACTTTACAGTATGTTAAAGTTATACATTCAAGTATGTTTCCTTATTGTAACATAGACAATTTTTCTGTGCATTTTATAAGCAATTTTAGTAGTTTTTGCTAGAATCATTGTAATATATTGTGTCTTCTGTAAGTATTGGGACAGTAAAGACTCTCTGCTCTGTTTGCTGTGAAATCAAGAAACCTGTACATATGATTAAAAAATTAATATGAGTCAAATGTACAACATGTCACATGTTGTACATTTGACATGTAACAAGTAACGAACAGAACTGATACTACACAAATAATGCAGCAGGACACAGTTGATCATTTAGAAACACAATTGTGAGCCAGTTGTCCTGACAGTTTAACTCACATTAGATAGAGGGATGAAACTCTGCTGTTCTTCTAAACTGGTACAACATTTATGTGTTGAACCAGCCAAATAACAAAATCTGACATTCTGTACTTTTGCTTCATATTCATCTTTTAATCATAAAAAGATTTCCTGACTCCGGAGCAGTTTTTTCTGTACTGTCCCAATTCTTATGAAGGGCACTGTACTTATTCACTTAATAACAGTGAATACCCTTTTTGTAGTATTTCCTTATAAATTATGTGACAACAAAGGGTCTTATGTGAACAGGAGTTGGCTAAAATGATGTTACATGTCTCTTACAGCAGTGCCAGCAACCTGTGTAATTCAAAACCTGATAATATTAATGTAACAAAGCAGCAAACTTGACACGTTTGTTGTGTATTTAACCCATACAGGAAGACTGTGGGTTCAGCACTCTCATCAGCCCATGTGTGGAAACCACCCAGTCGCTGCTCTAGTGTTAACAGTTTGGCCAGCAGTTACTCACAGGTTTAGTAGCACATTAGACACTGTTAAAACTTCTGATTCTCTGCGTATTCTTTCAGTTTTGTGCTTCATATGTAAAATACATAAACGCGAGATAGCAGATGTCTCGATTCATTTATTCATTTTCCGTGTTAGGAAGTGTTACTTATTACAAGGAATGTGTTGGCTTACGTTCTTTCTAAAAAGCATTGCAATTACTAGTTTGCAGGTGTTTGTGAAACAGACAACAGGCGACTGTCACCAAGACATGCAATGACTCTTCTGACTGTTTGTATGCAGTGACTGTTTAAAAAAGTCTCTGAGTGCCTCTGTGATGACGTTATAGGGAAGAGAGAGATTTTCATAATTGTTGTATTTTTCAGTAAATTAAAGGTAGGGCAAATGCTTGCATATACTTGCATATACATAGGACATGCTATCATTGGACAAACAGAAGATATTTATCTGTAATCATATTTAGATCACTTTACTTGGTGATTGCTATCAGGATGTGATGAGATTTTCAAACAGCATAACAACAAATGTTTCTGGAAAACAAAATCTTCTACCCTACCTTTAATAAAAGAAAGCTTGTTACATATTTGAAGTAGTAACTGGTTTTATGATATGAGCACATAACTGTACTCTTTTTAATGCATAATCTGTACATTATGCATATTGCTTATAATGGGTCATCCATCAGGCTTATTTTAAAAAATCCTTTATTTGCATCATTAATTTGATTTTGTATTTGATCCAAAAGTATTTCCATTTGATTCTAAGTATCAAAAATAGTCCAGTGTGAGAGAATGCATTTTGATTTGCTTATATTGGGTTGCTTGGTACTTGACCTCCTACAGTGAAGTCACATGGTCACTGTATGTGACTTTAGTAAACTTAAATCTGTCACTTTTCCCTCCAGCAGCAACCTCAGGAGTTCATTTCAGGCCAGGATTTCAGTTCCAGTCTTCTAGGTGATCTGGGGGAGCTCTCCTGTAGTGTTTCTGAGGACCTGCGCTTGGAGCTTGACCAATCAGAGTTGAAGCAACAGAAGCTCCTGGAGAAGGTCCGGCTGCTCACCAACGAAGCTGCTGATCTGAGGGGTGTGGTCAAAGATCTGCAGGAACAGCTGTTGGCTGCTAAAAGCCCAAATCAGGAAAAAGGAGGAGTGCAGTCCACAGGTTCAGCTGGGGCTGAGCAGGAGGTGTTGAAGGCTGTCCGACAGTGCACCAGTCGTCTCCAGACCACCACGCAGGAACTGGAGGCCCTACGAGTTCCGGGGGCATCAGAACGCAGCCTTGAAACCAAGCTGAATATCGCAGAGAACAGGAATATGGAGCTACTGGCAAAGCTTGATGGAGCTTTAAGCGAAAAAGAACAGCAGGCAGCAAGCTACTGCGACTCAGCCTGGAAGATCCAAGAGCTCCTGACCAAACTGAAGGAGGTGGAGCAAGAGAGGATGGAGTTTAAACAAGAGATAGAAGACCGCTCCAGTCTGGCTGAGCGACTTACACAGGAGTTGAAGCAACAGGAGCTGAAACTAAAGGAGGTGGAAGGCGAATTGGATGCATTTAAAGCAACTGCCAACAAAGAACGAGTTGCTGCAAAGCAACAGGCCGATGAGCTGCAGATGACCGTAAACCGCCTCCAGGGGGCGCTCTCTCTGAAGGAGCGGGAGACAGGGAACCTCCGCACACAATTACAGGACCTGCAGAGCGCACTGGAGGCGCAGGAGTCTCAGCTGGAGGAACAGAAGAGAAGAATCCAAGAGGAGTTTCAACAGAGAAGTTCGCTTGAGCAGCAACTCAAGGCAAAGGAGACAGAGCTGTCTGTCAGTGCTCAGAAAATCTGGAAGCTGGAAAATCAGAACCAGCGATTGACCGTGGACAGTCAGAGCTTGCAAACGCAAGCCAAGAAGCTGGAGGAGTATAAGAACCAGTGCACGAGTTTAATGGAGATCAACGCCAAGCTGATCCAGACTGTTAAGAGAAATGAAGAAAGCAGCAAGGAGCTGGTACAAACAAAGACTGCTCTAGAAAGAGAACTGATTAGTGTACAGGCATCAGAGGCACAGCTGAGAACCAGACTGGAGTCCGCTGGATTGACAGTGGAGAACCAGCACCTTAAGGAATGTGTACCCAACGGCCAGGTGAAAAATGAGAAAACAGAGGTGGCTTTGAAGTTGGAAACTGAGAATGAAGAAGTAGCTGGAAAAGAGAAGAGTATAGCTGAGGAGCTAAATGAGGATGTTGCCGTCTCCCAAGAGAACAAAAGACAGCGCTGTAGCGACCTTCAGGAGGCCAATGCATCCTCAAGGTCTGAAAATGGAGAGTCTACTTCAAGGTTGGCTCTGGCTGAGGCCCAGCTTGAGCTCAACATGAAGGAGGTTTGCAGACTTCAGGAGGAGGTTTTGGAGCTCCGGGCGCAGCTGTTGGTGAGCTCAGAGGAGAGGGTGAAGATTCAAGCTCTGCAAGAAGTAACGGAAGCCTCTAGAGAAGACCTTCAGGCTCAGACAGAGCAACTAAAGAGCCAGGTGGAACAACTAAACCGTAGACATGTAGAGGAACTGCTGCATTGCAGAGAAAGAGAAGAGGCCCTGGTAAAGGAGAGGGATAAGGTGGCCAAAGCCCGAGCAGGACTCCAAAAGGAGGTGAATACCATGAGAGAAGAACTGTGTGTGGTAAAGAAACACAACGACACTCTAGTGCTGGAGAACGGAGAGGCTCGTGAGGCCTTACACAGGGCCAACACGGAAACGGCAGAGCTTGGAGTCCACGTTTGCATGCTGACAGGGCAGAATGAAGAAGCTCAGCTGCGATGGGAGGAGCTCTCTTCCAAACTGCAGGAGGTACAGATGAAGGCACAAGAGGAGGCTAAAGCGTTGAATGAGTCAGTCGAAACCATAAGTAAAGATAAAGCAAGACTCCAAGAGCAGCTACAGCAGAATGAGGGACTTCCAAATGCCATGCAGGAGTTGCAGGGACGTCTTGAAAAGGCTGAAGAAGAAGCCAGGAGCCTTCATGAAATCCGACAGAGGGAGGTGGACACTCTGAGATCCCAGCTGAGTGATGAGGTTGCACACCACCAAAACCAAGTGCAGGTAACACTATTCACATTGAAAGTGCAACTTGTTTGTGGTCACTTTATTGCAGTGTAGATGCACTCTGGTTTTACTGGAGTATGTGTGAAATATAACCCATGATGATGCACATAGATAATGAAAACGCTACTACATAAGCTCTTCATAAGGAGATCGTAATATGAGAAGTGCTAGAAGTTTAATAAGCTGTGATTGTTAAAGGCTCTAACTGAAGAACTGGATGGACTGAGGAAGAAGCTGGAGATCGAACTTAAGAAAGTGTCAAGTCTTGAGTCCAAAGTCTCAGAGCTGGAGGTATAATGATCATCATATCCTGATACTGTACATAGATGTTAAAGATTTTACATTAAGCCAGGTGCACACTGTATGATTTTTACTGCACTTTATGGTTGTTGCTTGTCAGGCTGTACAATATAATAGCTGTGGCTTAGGTAAAATCCATGGATATCCATCCGTTTGTAGGAGCAGTCACAAAGTTTTGATCAAAATTTTATATATTATGGCATATTGCCTTTATTTTAAAATATAAAATAACAAGCAAAAACTTGAATTGATGGCTCTCCTTGTTGATGCTAAATTGAATTGTGAGATGCTTGAAGATTTCCACGTCATTGTTTGGATCAGAAGTCTTTGTTTCACATGTGGGAAATTTGAACGTTTATACTCTGATGTCTTTTGTGTTTATAAGACTGTCAACAGTGAAATCAGTCAGATGATTGAAAAGAAAGCTGCCCTGATTGGTCATTCTGAAACCGTTATTGAACAGAAAGATGAAGAGATAAAAACCCTCATAGTGAACTTAAGCAGGTAAGAGATTTCTGGAATCTGAAAAAAAATACAAATAACAATAACAGGATTCTGCTGCTGGTAGTGAAAGTTTTCCGGCTGTTCTCTGTGTTTCTGTCAGAGCTGAGGAGCAGCTGGCTCTCTCTCAGCAGGCCTGTCATGAGCTGGGTGTAAACTTAAGCAGAAATGCGATGGAGAAGCAAGCTGTTGAGCTGAGGATGTCAGCTGAGATAGATGACCTTATCAGAACCAAGAGGAACCTGGAGGAGCGCCTTGTTGAGCTCATAAGGTGCCTGAAATTCTGTCATTAGTTTGACCTGGATATTTTTAAGACCAACAATTTATGGCTGTAAGAACTTTTCCTAACGTTTCCATTAAGTTACAAAAATGTTAGATGTTATTTTGAACTTCTAGGAACGTTCCAAAACTGGAAGGTGGTTCCAGTTTTTTAGATATTGGTTTAATATTATTGTTTGGTTATAAGAACGTTATTCAAAAACAAGTTTTTGTTTTTTTGTAAAGCTTTTAAAATGTCCCACTAACTACTTCAGAGTGATGTTTTTATTATATACGACACGTTAAAAAACATTCTACTAATGTTACTGCAAGAATGTTTTGGTAACTTTGAGATAACGTTTAGAAACACATTAGCCAACATTCTGAGAACATTACACGTTAGCTGGGGTGTTTCTCAACCAGAGGGCTAGGGCCCACCAAAGTGCCTCAACAAACTTCCAAGGGGATCTCAAGATGACTTCAAATGACTTAAATAGTAAAACAAGTATTGAAAAAGAATTGAAAACAACTAAAAATGAAGATATTTCTTATGTTTGGTAATTATTAAAGTATACATGTTTCTAGTTTTGCAAAGGTGTAGAATATTTTATTGGTTAGAAATTGGAAGTGGGAGGTTTCACATGTGGGGGGCTTAAAGTGAAAAAGGTTGAACCACTGTGCTGAAGTGTTTCAAGCTGTTCTTCATAGAACTTTGGGGCCCCCTGTAGGGAGAAAGATGCACTGTGGCAGAAGTCAGACGCACTAGAATTTGAGCAGAAGTTGAGGGCTGAAGAACAGACAGACCGAGACGTCACAAAATGTCTGAGCTGCCACAACAACTTCAGCTGGATACTGCGCAAATACAACTGCAGGTAAGAGAGGAAACTGTGAGGGGAAAATGGGATTTTGTTAGGCACTCATTTGCTATGAAGTTTAACGAAAGTTATAACAAAAATGTAAAAAACAGTTTTAACTCGACACGTCTTAAAAACCTCAACACTTATGGTTCGAGATATTGAAAAATCACCTAAAAACATCCATTTAACACGTAGTATAGACTAATATTTAAATAATTATCATGATTACAGCACACTACTGTACATAAAAGAGACCGCACAGAATGTTCTCTTATGATCCATTTGTGCTATTTTCTTATAATCGCATGTAATCACACAGCATACCAAGGTTTCTCATTGGTCAACACTTTCTCCTGTATCTTGGTTTTGTTATATTCAGTTCAATTTTATTTATATAGCGCTTTTTACAACTTTACGTTGCATCAAAGCAGCTTTACATATAATAAAAAAGAATTATAATAATCAAACACAGAACAAAAGTCAGACTTGTTCAACAGAGAATACATGGTATTATTGCAAATAATATGTATGACGTATAATAATAAGACTAGTAAGGCATACTAGGTTTAGAGTAGGTTTATTAAAGAAGGGTTAACTGAACCGATAAAACTACAAAATCATTAATTAATTACACGAAAATGGCATATATAAAGAGCTAACATCTTATGGGACAGGTGTATAAGGGATTTGCAGGTATAATAATAACAATAACAATGGTGGCATTATTGTTGACATGCACAAGATTCAGTTTTCATATTGTGTGATAGGTTATGTGGCCGTCCCTTCTGTTACTACTGCTGCACCTACGCTGTGAGCGTCCAGCAGGGCGGCACTAAAGAGCGGTGCTGCAAGGACTGCTTCACTCAGCACAGCCACCCACAGGCAGATCCGGGAAGTCCTTTACGCCCATCCTACAGAGCAGTATCAAGTCCCACCAGGACCAGCACGCCTGCTGTCAAAGGTGAGAGGGCACATAGCTAAACCTTCTAGGGGTATTTAAATGATTGAATGCTGACTGTTGATTGAATGCTAATAGCCTTGCGTCAAATGTTAGCTGAATGTAATGCTAGCATTAAATATCACAAGCATTTAACCTTCAGGGTCTTTTTAACATTTTAAAACTGTCTGTCTAGAGAGCATTTATAGCCTGTATTTTTAGACGGTAGGCTGCAAAACTGGGCCGTTTTGACGGGTTGTTTGGTGTATGTAAGTGAACCCTTTCATAGCTGCTGCCTATTTAAAGGAATACTAAGGAATATTAAAATTAGCTGATAAATTACCCTCAGGTGTATATAACTCTCATCTTTCAACTGAACAGAATCTGAGTTCTATTGAATAATATCCCGGCTCTTCCCAGCTTTATAATGGCAGTGAATGGTGGCCGAGATTCTGAAGCCCCCAAAAGTGCATCCATCCATCATAAAAGTAATGCATACGACTCCAGGAGGTTAATAAACGCCTTCAGAAGCAAAACAATACATTTGTGAAAGAAAACAATTAATATTTTGGGCATGTGGATGCGCTTTTTGGAGCCTATAATATACTGCAGTTCTTTGTGTAATGAGACTGTTGTTCATACAGGAGAGCCGAGGTCCCCACGGCCAGATGATACAGTGTTTGACATCATCTCAGAAGATGAGGTTAACTGTCTCCATGACGATTCACTGTACACCACTGCAGAGACAGGACTGCTGTGAGACACACACACACACTGTCCATTGATTTAATGGTTTTTGTACTGAGCCAATGATATTTTGTATCCCTACACTTACCCCTAACCTTTTACATTTTTACATTTATTAGATTCTCAGGGCACACATACTTAACCAATGTATAGCTTGAATGCACTGCTAGTCTCTGGATTAAAGCGTCTGCCAAATGCGTATTGTAAATGTATTAAGCCCTTTGAACTATAAGAACAGCTAGAGTATCTTCACTGTATAGTGAATGTCTAATTTCCTAGATTGTGAGTCCATTTTTGTCCCCAAAATGTAGGTCAAACAGCACACACACACACACACACACACACACTTCTGCCTTGTTAGCAGAGGTACCCTGCTCTAGGTTGAATGTAAACACAACTTACTGGATTTACATTATTGGATTTAATTTCATATCAGCGTAAACTTGATGTGACCCCATGCTAATATGCATGCTAATGTGTCCCAATAGTTTAACTACATCAAACATTTATCTTTTTCTGTAATTAGAATGATGATCTGGTATGACGACTTTTATAATGTTTTTATATCTTGCTTTTTGCCTGCAGTTTGTCACACACTATATGTGCTTTTTTTGGTGCTTGAATTAAGCAGTTAAATCGGTGTACAATAAGTGTGTGTATGTTTGTGTTTCATTCTGATGTCAGTAACAGCAACATCACGACCTCAGAAGACTCAGACGAGCTGACTGGGCCTCTTCAGGATGCAGAGATCTACCTGCTCAAATCTGGAGAGATGACGTAAGACACAAAGCCTTAATTCTGATGAGCTTATACAGCTCAGACAATCTCGTCAAATGTGGGACTGTCCCTAATGACACCCTCAGCCCCATGGGCTGCTGGGTAATACCCAACTAACAATTTTAGGTTGTAAGAACGTTTCCATTAACGTTTTTGACGTTTTAATTTTGCAAGTTCTACGAATGTTAAAAACATCCAGATTTTAGATGTTGTATTTCAGTCCCACTGTTGAAGCTTTATAATTTTGTAACATTTTTAAACAACTTAGGAATAATGGTTTTGATATGATATATATAGCTAACGTAATATTACTGCAAGAACATTTTTGATAACTTTGAGAGAACTTTAGCCAATATTCTGAGAACGTTTCCTGTTGGCTGGGTCGTCCACTGATGAACTAAGAAATTAGAGCGTGGGGACACAAAAAGGGGTGCACCTTTTCTGAAACCTCAAATTACAAAGAAATTACAAAAATTACAAACGCTTATATGAATTGTGTGAACGTGAGGGGTCTCTGATTAGTTGTTGATTGGGCGTTTGGAATGATGTCACTCATCTTCTATTTCTCAGGTTGTCTGAATCGTACAGCATGGAGGACGTGGTTCAGTTCGGTGATAGGTCCAGAGAACTTTTCATCAGGTCTAGCTGTTACAGTGTCATTCTCATAACTGCTGCTCATCCTGGTCGCACCATCAGCTGGATCTTCTCCTCTGAACCCAAGAGCATCTCCTTCAGTGTGGTGTACAGAGAGAACACAGACACGCCTCTGGAACGGGCTAAGGTTGTTAGCACAGTTCTTTTTCACGTACAGCCTCTGTTTTGTGTCATTAACTAATTTAAAGTCCTTCTGAAGGAAATTTCTTCTGCTTCAGATCAGACATCGTACAGTATTTACTGATGCTTTAAGTAATCTTAAGAAATCTCAGTTTTGAATAGATTAATAGATCTCCAAACCTGATTATTCTCATTCAGGTTCTGATCCCTCTGACGAGATGCAACTCTCACAAGGAAGCAATTCGGGGTCAGCTGAAGGTCAGGAACCCTGGAGAATTCACCCTCATCTTTGACAACTCCTTCTCCAGGTGTGTGCTGAGATGCATCCATACCTCCACCACATCTCCTGTCATCCACCCTTAGCATTTTGATTCATTTTTTTCTGTTTGCAGGTTTGTTTCGAAGAAAGTCCACTACAAACTGACCGTAGAGATACCAAAGGTCTGCAATGGAAGCGATTCTCCTTAAACAGGAAAACATCTCACACACACATCAGTCTGTGCCGGGTCACGGGACTACATGTTTACGGATCTGGTGATTTTTAAAACCAAATTTATGATGCTGCTTTAAAAGATTTGGGTGAAATCTCATGAAACTTTTCAAGAACATCCCCTGGTCATATTTAACCCAAAACCAAATAACTTCAGTTTTACTTAAACAGAAATGAAGCCTATTGTAGGACCATGAAGATTTGTTGCATTGTGATGTTATTTCATGACAATATACTTACATATATAGCGTTACTGAAAAAAATATTTTTAAAAACATTATTTGTTAAGGATTTTTTTATATCATGGCATTATTTGTACTGCTTTTACTGATCAACATGGGAAAAACTTACATTAAAATTATTACTATTATAGTATTCGGAATGTAATTACAGTCATTTAAAATAAGAATTTAAAGTAATGCCTGGGTGAATTTCAGTAATGACAATTTTAGAGGAAAATGCACTTGTGTCATGAAAATAATGTCACAGTTCTACAAATCATTTTTACAAATATTCTTAAAATATAACCCAAACACGTTTTTGTGAGAGTCACCTATGAAGTAAAAGCCAAATTCCTCTTATGAACGATTCTGATGAACTGTCACTTTATTAATCACATGTAGAATAAGAAATAATGCTGCAGAAGAGACGGACTTTACCGGATTTATTTATTACACTTAACAACATTACATAGACCATCTTAACACTGAAACCTGAGGGAATAGGAAAATGTCGGGGAAGCCCATAAGCTGTGGAGAGCTGTGTGGGGACAGTGATGAAGGATCTGATTGTTGATTATGCACTACAGAAAAGCTTTATTCATTTAAATGAAGTGTGTTGAGTGACATGTAGTTACAGGAAATGATGTCACACACATACAGGGACGTCAGTCTGTTACTTTAACATTATTTTATTCCATCTGTCTGATATCTTACGCAAATGCACAAAATGCATCGGGATAGTTATTGGTGCGAAATGTTTGTAGTCTTTCTTGCTAATGAATTTGGTAACGTAAAAAAAGGCCAAATATTTGCTTAAATGTACTATTTAAAAAAACAAATCTACTTTTCTTATGAGATAACAGGTACTCGTCTAGGTGAAACTTCACAATAAGGTTTCTTTTGTCAACATTAGTGAACTAATTTAGTTAACATTAACAATGGACAATACTTGTACAGCATTTATTCATCTTAATACTAAACGTAACATTTACTAGGACAGATTTAAAATCAAAAGTTGTATTTTTTTTTAAGTGATGTAATGAACAGTGAACTAACATGAACAGACAACTGTTTTTGTATTAATTAACAATAACAAATATTAATAAAAGCTGTAAAAATATTGTTGTTCATTGTTAGTTTGTTTTCTAATGCACTGATGTTAACGAATGGAACCTTATTATAAAGTGTTAAAGTGATTTTCTGTTTTAACAAATATGACTTCTATGCAGACATATCTATATTCAGAAGTTGCTATAATAATTAGACCCTTTATAATTACTTTTATTTATTTTCATTAAGATGATGCCAGGCAGACATTTATGAGCAATAATTCAGCTGCTGTGTGTTTCTGAATAAGAGTTTTAGTGGTGATAACACAGCTACATGCTGAAAATGGCACTTTGACTTTTGTAGTTACATTTTAATAATAAGCGTTTTTTCACTGTTGCACTTTCTGTGTTCTGCAGGCTGACATGGTAGTAATCTGTAAACATCAGACGTCATTGTTATGTGTACTGATGTTATATTACATCTGGTTTGAATTGAGGCTGTTGAATTAAAACTTACTAGTATTATGAGTTTTTTGAGTTTTTATTTCACGCTGTAAATGTACTTTGTTCTCGTCATGTCCTGTAATAACCAGCTATTTAAAAACATCTGTTGTAATATTCCCACTTGATGATGTTGTTAAATACAACAATGTTAAATGTAATTGCAGTACATTTACCTGTAAACGTCGCCGTGTGAGTTTTGTATTAATAACAGGGTAGGTGATTTTTTTTTCCAAAAACATTTTTTGTTATGCCGTTTGAAAGTCTCTTCATATCCTGATAGCAATCACTAAGTAAAGTGGCCTAAATATTTATATAAATAAATAAATAGATATCTTTTTGGAAGGTGCAGGACCAAAAAGTCCATTCGGACCGAATACAATGATTGGTTGTTCTACTTGCGTGTTCATGTGTTTGAGGAGGCGTGGCTTTTTGGAAAGCGCTTTAAAGACAGGGCGGGATCTTATGCTTTCAAAGCTAGCTTGCTATTGCTAGCCAATCTGAAGTTGCCTACCCTAATTTGATTGTACAAAGTAACCATAGTCAGTCTACACTGCTAGGTGAATAATTATATTTTTGGCTTTTTTTTTTTAATAATATGCAGTTGGATGCCCTGGGTTACAGTGACTTTACCAATGTCTAAAATGCTGTATGCCTGACAACACGCCTTTAAAACTCCTGCAGCATGCCGTCTCTTATGGATTGCTGCTTTCTGTGCTCTTCAGCCTGCCATCTGCTCCAAAAATATTCTGATGTTCTCCACAGTGATTCGCTCTCAGTCTCTGTGCATGTATTCACTCAGGATATTGATTATTCCCAGGCATGGTTTTATCCAATCAGGGCCATGTCGCTGTTGCCCATGGTTACAGCATCCGGCTCTGCAGAGAGCCAGTGGTGTTGAGCTCATAGTGAAGTGTGTATAAACGCAGCGTGTTTGTGGTGCAGTCCAGACCGTTTCCCAAGGTTAATGAAACTATTATAAATCAGATCACATCCTGTGACCGGCCTGCAATGATCAGAGATTTACACACATACAGTGTGAGGGAGAGCTGGGGGAGGGTTGAAAGACGTGAGTTGAATGACTATATCTTCAGACAGCCAGTCGCACACATTCACACCAAGGTTGCAATCGTTTTGAGTATGAAGAGGTCAAATGTAACGCCTGGAAGACCTCATATTGTTCAACAAGTCTGATTCAGTGTCTATGGTTACAGCTCGGTTACAGCATCTTCTGCTTGTGTCCTAACAACAAGCAGAGAGTAAATGAAGCATATTTGTTGACCAGGCCGCGTGTTTCCTGTCGTATTTTATATTTATAACACAATCCAAAATGTGCAGTATACAATTACGCTTTGCATTATGGGATGCCATATTTTACTGCCCTTGTAATCGCATAATGCAATGCACTTGACTTAATCTTGATTAATGAACCGGAATCACAGTAATACAAACCACAAATCTGAACATCTTGACTCATTATTTAGTTGGAGAGGTTTAATTCTGTTTGACTATGTCGTGTGCTCAGCACTAGGGGGCAGTGTTACCCATAACAACCCTCACTGCTGCTCTGCATCTATCACAAATGACACCCATTAATGCATCCGATTGTATTATATTTCTGATTCATGAAAGTGTGTTCTTGAAACTACAAACATTATTTCAAAATAAATGGTACATTTCTTATGACAGCTGACTGAAACAGACCCAAACATTATGAAAGGTCATTGATAATTCCTTTAAAATACTTTATAATCTGGTCAGATTCAAGACAAGTGAATTGAATTTGAAATTATTTTATCATCTGTATAAATTATTCAGATGTCTAATATCCTGCTTATGTTGTAAGGAATGAATGCTGTTATAAACATAATGGACACTTTAGGAACCACGTGTAGTTTATCATCACTGAGTATAGACAGATTCACTAATGTTTTACAAACACTACATCTGTTGTGTTATTTATTATTTCAAACCCAACACTTTTTTTGTTAAATGCTTACCTTATAAAGTGTGTATGCGCTCTTGTTTTACACAAGTGCCACGTCGTATAATATATAATTGCTATTTAATGCAATGACTTTTTACAAGTCATGCAATGACGATGTTTCTGAATCATTTATGGGGTCTGCTGTATTTGTAATATTTTAATCATGAGTTCATGAGTTTTTGCATGAAGCACTGGAAACAATATTGTAATGCAGAAGATTTCATATAACCTCAGGAGAACAGTTACAGGTGATGCCAGTAAGCATTATTCATATTATGTAAATAAGATCTATGTGACACGTGGCCTCTGAAATCTGTTTATGATCCATTGTGTGAATTTTATTACCATAATAAATAACAGAGCATCACACCTTGCTTTATCCTGGCCACTGTGTGAAGACATTTTAACAGATTTATTAACATTCTAGGTCTCTTCTGCTAGTGTGTGTGTGTGGGGGGGTTGGGGGGCTTGGGATCCATTTCTTCTTGTGTTTGCTTGTGTCAAACACAGTTTCGTCCACAGGGGCTGTTCATCACAAACTTCCACCCCAGCAGACAACAACCGAGACCTCCCTGCTCATTTCAGCTCTCTGCGTCTCATCTGATTTCTTTTTGTTCCTTGTACTTCTTTTTCCTCACTGTATTTCTGTTTTCCTCTTCTGGCTTTACCAGTCGTCTTTGCATATTAGATGCACACCTAAACTTCCCCTTTTTATCTGCAAAAAATGTAAGCAGTTCTTTCCCTTGCAAAACTCATTACCATGGTGGTTGCTAGGGTGTTGCTATGGAGTGGCTAAGCTTTACTATATGATTTTAGTGCATTGCTATGTGGTTACTAGGTAGTTCTGGATTGGTTGCCAGGACATTACTATGGGGTTGCAGATTTGCAATGATGTTCTGGTTGGTTGCTAGTCGTTATTATATGGTTGCTATGGCAATCTGGTTGCCGTGGTGATCTGGATGCTATGGTTGTGGCTATGGGGGAAGGTGTCAGCTGCATTCTGCACCCTGAAGTTTAGTGGTGTTAGAATTAGTTCAGTAGTATTTTAGATCTGTTTGTAAACACCATCCCATTCCTGTGATCAATCATGTTTGCTCCTGAGACATCATGCCATGTTTTTGCTCTAAACAAGACACAGATCTCATAATGAGAAACATTTTCGCTTTAACTGTGAGAAACCTACTAGTGTCTTAAATCTTTTGTACGTATCCGGAATTACCTGGATTACAAATCTTATTCAATGAAGTTGGAATGCTGGATGATTTTCTCCTAAACATGTTAGAAAACAATAGTTCATTCATTGATTTGTTTATTCATTCATATTTTTTCCTCCTCTCTCCTTTTCCTTTTTTAAAACTCCCATCTCAGCTTTCCAATTGATAGCCTTTTTAATCTGTTGTTTCTATGGCAACATGCAGTCGCTCAAAACCTCTCAATAAAATGTCCAAATATGAGCTGTGTTTGAGAGCTGGTCGTTTCAGTCCACTTGTTTTGCCAGTAGAGATTTTCCAGATCAACTCTGATTTATTAATATTAATATAAAGAATGGCTGATTAGTACATTTAAATCAGTTATTAGAAATGTAGAAATTCAGTAGAAATAGAAATATACAGAAATCCAGTGATAAATAGAGACCTTTACAACTGAAGATGTGTCTTAAAGACTAAAGAAGCAGCGATAAATGAGATTTGCTCACACACAGAGGTTGTGGCCTTCTGCATGTCTCTGTCATGTTGCAGCTTATTCCGACATGTGCATGACACAACACATGATATCATGTGTCACTTCAGAGACGAGATGTTCTCGCAGGCCAGAAGGACTTGATTTAGTCTGAATTTTAATCAGGTCATGCGTAGGCTGGCACACTTGCATGTGGATCCTTCAGACGGCCGTGATTATGGCCATCACCGAGTCTTTTTTTTCTTCAAGCACAGAATAAATGGCTCTGTAATTACAATATATCGCTGCAGGCATTGGAACAGATACGCAGGTTTCCATGGATACCCCGTCTGTTCTGGAACCTTTCTAATGCGAGTCATTGACTTCCATTAGACGGGCAGAGAGAGCTGCAGCACGGATCGTACCTGTCAGATACTCGTTGGTTTGAATTCCTGAGGCTGATTAGCAGAACATCTCAAAACTCATTTCTACATATGTTTACATTTGCATTTATGCATTTGACAGATGGTTTGTTAAAAAATTGTTGCCTGGAAATCGAACCTACAACCTTTGCGCTGATAACACAATGCTCTACCAGCTGAGCTACAGAAACATCATATATTATGATTTAGAGTTAGTTAATATATTATAAAACCAATCTTTGTTAAACTCTGTCTTGCCACCTTTCTTTTGATGTAAAGTTTTCTGTAGTGTGTGTTTTGTTTGGCTGTGTTTGGAATGGCATACTTCCATACTTGTACTGTTTCTATATCTGTCTCTTATGCACATTTTCTTTATACGTAGAATGCCTGGATGGCCTCCTACCTTCTAAACTGATCTTAGACGATCTTAGATGAAATATTGTACAATTCTAAGTTTAAAATGTGTGCATCTTCTGTTTAAATTTCCAATTGAGCACCACACGCAAATCGCTGAATTCAGCATGCAGTGTATTGAGGCATGTTAGTGTAATGTTAACTAATGTTTTGCGTTGCATGCTTGCATACTATTTTACATACTGTTCTTTTAAAATAGTTGGCAGTATGCTAGCACTTGACTAGTGTTCCATTTTGAACATTTTAATGGAGTAACTTTGGCGTCTCACCTCTCCAACATTCAATTAGCGGAACAGGTGCTCTCAGCTCTCCACCTGCTCTCAATAGAGTAAAAATATCTAATTGAAAAATTACAGCACACATTAACCCTGCTAATTACTGCGATTTAAACCTTACAGATGCGGCCCACATATAATCATTTCATTTGTCAGACATATCGACTTTAAAGGAAAGCCTTTTAATTGATCTGAAAACTGTCCCTAGTTTCAGAAAGATTTCATCTGTCCCCTGAGGAATAATTTAGGGATCATTTTAATGTTGTGGGGTTATTAGGAGATGTTGAGTTCTCAGTTCCTTTGCTTCATTTACAGTACGCGTAACTTAGATGTTTTTATTAAAATAAAACGGGTATAAATGAGAATTGTTTAGATACAGTAAGAATTAATGTTGGTTTTTGAGAATTTGATGCAATATATTTGAGTTTGTATTGAAGTGTCTGAATGCTTGATTATCGACTTTAGTAAGGTACGGAGATCGTGTTGAACACTGATCTGTCGTACTTTAAAAAAAAGTAATTTTTGTTCATTTTTAACCAAAAAAGTTACAGATTGCCTGAATGTGTGTAAATATGGCCGCCAACAGGGAAAATTTTCCTTAAAGAAGTCAGAAATAGGTCTACTAGAAAACTGTGTGAGATTTTTAAAACAATATAGAGAGAAATCTAAAGGATTATGACATTTCCATTTCGGGTTAATTAAGTCTCTAATTGGTTTTGCCATTACAGAAATCTGATACTTGACTTAATTGACTTAAAAGTCATTGTAGTTTTTAATGCTGGGGTAAATGTGTGGTGCTAAGACTTCGCACAATGCTCAGGTGTGTTGTGGTTGCTTTAGGGGTGTTTTGGGTGTATGTATGTCACTTTTTTTCCTTGTGCTTCATGGCACTGGATGTAGGGATGAAGTTTTACAACATAGTTTAGCACTCAGGTTTAGTCTTCGGCTGGTAATCAAACAGGAAAGAATAGTTGTTCTCACACAGAGAACAGGGTGTTTGAATCTCTTCACACTTTACGGTTTTGAAGAGTCCTTACACAGATCTCAGCCTCACTGCAGGATAATGCTGCTCTCCGTCAGTTCTCATTGTGTCTGGATCTCACTGTCATGCAGTCATGAGCACAGAAGTGTTTATATAGGGTTTCAGAAGAACACTCAGCAGGTAGTCAGTTTTTGTGTATTTGATATGTCACTCACACCCTGTATTGTAAGAGTTTAGAAAAATTAGTTCATGGTTTATAAGAAACATTATAGCAGACCCTAATATGTCTTTTTATTTGTGTTTCAGCAGCTCAAGACTTTTTGTGTTTATGCTTGTAAACTGATATGAAAAAATTCTAATGTACAGTATGTAGATAATTAGAATTAATGATTAAATACATATTTAACGCTGCAATCTATAACTTCTATGGGCTAAAAATGAACAAAAATCAGTTAGTGAGGAAGTACTTGACAGATCAGTGTTCACAACGCTCCTCTTACTTTATAATAATGATTTATAATTTGAGCTGTCGGTTTCGATTTCCCAAGAAATGTCGCCTTTATTTGACTTCAACATACATAAAGAAAAGTATGTAAAGTAACCTGCAATTTTATGTTTAAACAGATGGCGATAGAGAGGCAAAAGTTACGGATCACAGCTTTATATTAAAAGTTGACATCTTATATAGTCATGTTTTGTATACAGATAGTTCTGAACTACATGATAAACTGGTAAAGTACATGATATACTGCAGTACAATCTGCAATGTGAAACATGTTTGTTAAGTTGCTGTGTGCACCGCTGCAGAGCCTTCGTTTTGTAAAAGCTTTTAATACAAAATATAAAATAAGACACTCAAGACTGCGCTAAACTGTGATGGAATGACGGATGAAAACTTTTCAGGTACAGGATACTGCTAATAATTCCCTTTAAACATTATATACATTTTATAACTCTGTGAATGACTTTACAGAGAAATTATTACTCATATATTGTGATCTCACAAATTCTTCTTTTATGGAGCTGAATGTATTGAACAACATTACACTGAATGAAACTAACATGTGAATGAGTTTCTCTTATAATAATTTCTCCATAATGAACCCATGATCTGTGTGTACCTGTAGCCTCTTGTCATCTCTGATCTGCATGAAGCTCTTTGGGGTGTCTGATAGATGACCTGCTCATACAGTAGTTACCATGGAAATTGTATCTATGAGACATTTGTGATTTGTTGCTGGGACACAGGGAGCAGGTAAATGATGCCCAGAGATGAAGGCAGTAAGTTGTTGACAGCTGGCAGTGAAGGACCACATGAACGTAATTTCTCTGTAATACTTAAAACAGATGTTTTCTCGGAAATGACAAATATCCGCGTCTGATGACGCTATTGGCTGAGGAATGAGGCGGCAACGTGTGCTTGTAATTACTTCGATGTTGCTTGCAACAAAACCCACAACGAGAGCTGAATGCTGGAGGATCTTGCAGCTACAGAACAGTTCAGCGTTGTTTAGCAGAAGACCTTTACAGTAAGATACAGTAAGACCTGTAAAATGTCTTACTGTATCTTACTGTATGTAATGTTGAGAATTCAATGAGATATATTTGAGCTCATATTAAAAAGTCTAAAGATTTGATTTTGGATTTTTGGCAACTCTAAGCACAGTTTAAGACGCTGAGATTTCAACAGTAGGTTGACAGTAAAAGAGTGGCGACAAATTCATTTATATTCACGTTGTTATTAGTTTTATATTGCTTTTACAGGCAATATAAACGTAGGGGAAAACTACACTATTTGTGAGTGCCTTGTGCTTGTGTAGCATGTTGTACAAAGGTGACCATGCGTTTAATAACAGTTTTAAAGCAGAATTTCAGCAGACAGAAATGTCGCCTTCCTGTCGCCCCACTGAGATGTGATTAGGCTGATTCGAGTCACCGTGCCCCTACAGCTGAAATGAATAAGACTGATTTGAATTAGGAAGAATTGGGGTTACAGTCACTGCCTGACAGCCTCTGTTTTCTGTCCTGTTACAGTACTAAAACACTGTACACTCATCTGAGAAGACAGTCTGTGCACGGGGACATGCATTTTACTGCGGTAACAAGCAGACAATCGCTTATCTGTGACTGTAAATAATCAGGGTGGCAGTTTACACAAAACTACTTAGACTCTACACCAAATGCTTTCTGATTGCATTGTGCATGTACAGTATTAACCAATTCCTTCAGAACAGTTTCCTTTCCATCGCCACCCTCTCTCTCTCTCATGCTCAGCATCATCAGGAAATAATAAGATCCATGCAGAACGCCCACTTGACTCCGAGGTCTTCCCAGCAACAGGAGGATTTTGGAAGCTGTTTGTGAGCTCTTTGGGTGTATATCTGCGGATTGTGTATTTCTTACACTCAAAACCATCAAACAGAAATGTGTTGGGCTTGTCATGTGACTTATGCGTCTGAGTGCAGTGTTACCATGACAACCGCAAGACATGCCGCATGCTTCACTGAGGGGTGTTATAAATTCACATACCAGCTTTTAAAGAGCCATACATACATGAAATCCATGAGCTATCACTTTAAATACTGATCACAATGATGTCATCGCTGTTAAAATGTATTGTGCATTTATTGTTTGGCCTAAAACTCTGTAAATGAATCAAAATTGCTATGTAGGACAACAGCGTTGATTTTTTAACAGTGTTTATTAATTATGAACTGTTTATGTTTGCTAAGCAACAATATGGGCTATATTATAATGGGTTTGAATTTGACTAATTCATTCAGAATTAGTCGCTGTCTGTTCTATATTATTTGGTAGCTGGATTATTGGAGGTTTCTTTGAAGTTTCGACTAATGTTTTTAATGATTTTAATGATTATGATTTTAATGAAATATAATTAGAATTGAATGCAAAAGAATTAGCAAATGTACTTTTTATTAGCAAATCAGCATTTACTGATACATGTTTAAAATCAGAAGTTGTATCTGTAGAGTAGTTAGTGCACAATGAACATAATCAACATAAACAATCAATGAACAATTGTTAGTTGTTATGGAACTTTATTGTAACGTGTTTCCCATTTTAAAAAGGCAACAAACCCAT
Source organism: Chromobotia macracanthus (assembly GCA_036877525.1). Classification (NCBI taxonomy): domain Eukaryota; kingdom Metazoa; phylum Chordata; class Actinopteri; order Cypriniformes; family Botiidae; genus Chromobotia; species Chromobotia macracanthus. The sequence continues at coordinate 2,825,606 of JAZGTH010000003.1, forward strand.
GTACTGCTGTTTGTTTTTGAGACGTCTTCATACCAGCTTGTTTAATAGCACAAGAAATCATTGTCACGTGCACATTTGTCTTATGCAATGAACCAGTGTTACAAAAGAGGATGTGGTGAAATGAAAGTCTGTTTGAAATCAGAAACAGCAGATGTTATTATTAACAGATCATAGCTGTGAAAATCATTCCGTCACCATGAAATCAAAATATACTCTTCTTTATTTTTCACAAAGTATTGCAGTGTTTATTAGAAATTATTTGTGCATGTCATTATCATCATTGTGCTCTCTTAATCTTTAATCAAAATCTTAAAATGTACTTTTTTGGATGATGTCACCTAGGCCGTAGTCACTCCTTCCTCTTGTTAGATGATCATTATTACTATTTCAACATTGTAACTAATATTTAAATTAAATTAACAATGGTAATTAGGAAAATTAAGGAAGCAAATAAGATTGCCGAAACAGAATACATTACAGGATTTATTTTCAAAACTCATGTATATAAGAGCAACTGCAATATACTTAGATCAGATCCATCCCGACGTTCTGGTTTTGAAGCCTTCTGTACACAGGCTGTGTATACCCTGAGCTAAAAGGAACATTAATAAAAGATGATTTATTCTGCTGGCAATAACTATTTACTCAGCTCTTTATGTATTTATTTATCCATTTTACATATGTTTAATATATGTGAGTGTGTGTTTGTATGTGGATGTATAGTGTTGTTTTGTACTTGTTGGCCAGCGTTGAAAATAAATTTCCACCGGTTTGAACGGATAATAAAAATAAGATAAAAGTAATAATAAAATATAATACAAGTAAATGCAAATAAAATCAAACATTTACCTTAGAAGTTGCACTGTGTATTTGGTAATTGAATTGATCTTTCTTAATTTATTGTTTGGATGAACATCACACATGCATGTTGTCACGTCACACACTGTAAACACAACATTCTCTGTTAACGTTTCATCGGCTTTTAACCTCCTCTGTTGAAATCCTCCAAGAAAAATAATGTGGAATGTGTTTATTGTGAGAACTTCACTGACGGACTCAATCACTGCAGTATGTTCAGAGAAGCATGAACCCTCAACCACATGAATCCAGACATGGAGGTGCTTATTTGGAGATCTGAACTCGATTAGCCTCACAAAGACTTTTCTGAGGAACACTGCCAGACCGCACTGTCATGGGACATCACCCCCAGCTGCTTTAGTTTGGGGTTAAAGGTCAGTGGTTTGTTTTATGTTCACATGAGAACAACCATTTACTCGAGTGGTATTTTCAGAGGTACAGTATTGTCTAGAGACCACCGGCTTTTTGACATGTCATTCCAGAAATGTTATTATATGTCAACTTATCAGGCTAATAAAAGCCTAATATATAAATTACATTTTTAGTCATTAGAAGCTCTCAAATGTGTCTCAAAAATCTGATCTGGGGTGTCACAATATACCAGTACGGACAGTAACTGTGATATTAATAACCATTATTATAGATATCATGTAAATACTACACATTTGATAATTTTCTAAATAATTAAGCGTCAGTATCTAGTTGACACTCCAACACAGTAGGTGGCGCTGTTGCACCCGTTTAACATTTTGTCTTAAAAACCACAATAGTTACAAGCTCTCTGTTTGCCTCCTTACACTTGTATTGAGTGTGATTCATTTGGCCGAAAAAGAAAACACTAAATAAATAAAATTAAAGATGAACTGGTAGCATTTTTCACTGTCGTGAAAATCTGATACCGTGACAGCTCTAGTCTCAGCTAGACAGCATTGAAATGTTCTTCCCACACAAAATATCCGATTTTTTCAGCATTGTCATGTATTGGAGAAACTGGCATGCACATGCATACAATATTCTACATTACTGTAACAGTAAACATGAACTCCAATAGCAAAGATCACAAATTAGGATACCTTTATTAATCTATATAATATAACAATAGGTCATATGTAATATAATATAACAATAGGTCATTTAAGGTCATATAACAATGACCTTAAATGGAGAGCACATAAACTTTTAAAACGCCAATATTTAATATCTATTATAAGCATCATGTTATATGAGGGTTATACAGTCAATAATGTGAAACCATATGTTTATACGATTCATATGTTGATGAGAAACTTCAGTGTTTTCTCACACGTGGGTATGTAGTAGTATGAACTTTATGATGCTTGTATACTCTTATTGTCTCTTTTGGAACTTGACAGCACCCGTCCACTTTCACTGTGTGGGGAAAAAAGCTGCAAAACTTCTCCTTCTACATTCCACAGAAGAAGAACAGCCGTACAGTTTTGAAAAGTCATGACGGTGAGTAAATCATGACAGAACTGTCGTTTTGTTCCTTTAAACCACTTCAGCTTTTAGTCTGTAAAGCTTTCGGTCTCTTTCAGTTTCTCGCACACACAAAATATATGTGCAAACATGCGCATGCGCTTACACCCAACCTTCTGACACTATTGTGATGTGAAATGATTTATTCTTCATAAGCATACAGAGAGAGGGAAAGCACCACGGCATGTGCCAGTCATGTCAGGAAGTCTGTAATTACACAAGAACAGCTTTTCATGAAGTCATTCTTTCACCTGCCAGGCGACTCGCGCTGCTCGACGCCTCTGGAACGGCCCTGTCAAAGACTAATGGTGCGAATTGAAACAGACAAATTGCTGTGAGCTAAACGATTAGCTTTGTTCAAAACCTCGGTGAGCTTCCTCTTTGTCTGCTGTCTACACAGACTGGGGTACTGTTTAGGGTACTGTCTACCTCAACAAAAACAGAACATCCATAAGTGGCTGCATTAAAAATCTCTTTATAGGCAGCAAGTCTGTAAATAGGGACAAGATCTCCCAAATACAAACTATGTGAGTCTTAACAGCATGCTGGGTAGGCGATCCATAAACATTTTTTGTTATGCTGGCAATCACTAACTGGTCTAAATCTACTATATATATATATATATATGCTTATATATATCTTCTGTGGAAGGTGCAGGACCATAAAATGTTTGTCCAATTTTTGCATTCGGTCCAAATACAATGACAGGATGTGCCCTAATATTTTAATAATTCATAAAATCTATTCACTGTCTGGCCATTTGGGATTTCTGTATGGAGATAAAGGTTAGATCGTGATTTTTTCAGTAGTTTTACAGCACACTGTGAGTGTATATTATTGTAAGTTTGTTGTTTGCTTATGGCATCTGATAGATTTCCTGTGGCTCAGTTGGTAGAGCATTGTGTCCATTGCCTTGGAGCAGACATACTAATAAAAATGTAAAGCTTAAAAGCATTGTAAGTAGCTTTGGATAAAAGCATCTACCAAATGCATAAATGTAAGCTTGTGAGCTTTTGGATTCGGAAGCGGTGGTGCCAGTGCCGTTGACCACTCCCCTCCAACGGAAGTCTGCTGAAAGCTTTGAAACGGCTAGTTTTCCAGAACCAAACTATTCTCAGTGGAAAAAACAAGCCATGCCTTTTCCGTTTCACTTTGAATTACATCAGAACACTGAAGTGGGTTGCAGCTTCCGGTTCACACAGATGTGTCTGCAGGCCACTAATAGCCGGTGAACTTTTCTGCTGTTGGCATCATCTCACATATGAGAGTCAGTGCCTGCACTTAATGAATATGGGGGTTGATGGCTGTTATCGAGTCCTTCCGCTTGGCTCTTCACAGGGGGCCGCAGGAGTTCAGCGCTCAACTCCTCAAGTAACCACCCGCCCGCCCGCATCACTGCCAAATCACCATGGCGATAACTCGCACGCTAGCCCTGAATGAGCCGTCAGATCCGCTTGAGGCGTCTGCGACTCACGGAGGCCGCGGAACAATACAAGCAAATTAGAGACCATAAAAACACTTCAATTTACAATTCAGATTCATTGTTTTAAATAATGTGGCTGCTCATTTGATGCTAATGAACGCAGGCTTTGAAAACGGTTTAGTGCTCTGATGTTGGAGAACATGAGAACGTGAGAGCTTCAGTAAAGAAAGGTCTCTCAGGTTGTTAACATACAGAAAGGCTGGGAAGAGAATATTTTCCCCTGCTTTTTGCCATGGTAACACTTCATCAGTTATTGATTTTGATATGTTTTCCTCAGATGTTGAGCGCATTGTGATACAAAAATAGCTTTTAGGTCTGTTTACTGACATGGAAGAAAATTCTCTAACCTCAAATTTATGAACATAATTGTTTGGGTGTTCATTTTCATTTTTAACAGCGTTTCTCAGAAATCTCTCACTGCACCTATAACATGTTTTCACATTTGAATTAGACCCTGTTTGTGCTCTGTTTATGTAGAGCTCTGGAAATATCCCTGACATGCTGTTTTCAGTCAGAAAGGCAACACTTTTGTATATCAGTGTCTGTCCTCTGTGCTGCAGTGTGCATATGTTCACCTTTAGATGCTGTGCAGATATTCTTGGCTTTTGGCGAGTTACAGTCTCATTACAGAGAGTATAAATGATGAAGAACAGATCCCAGCAGGACGCAGGGTTGGGGGTGCATGTTCCTGCGGTGAGCTCCAAATGCACTGTCACCTCCAGCATTGTGTATTATTGCACAGGTCATGTGACTCGAGTGAGAATATTAGACTTATGTAACAGACAGCACAAGCTAAACTTATAATGTATTTGTTCTTTTCATTTTGATGTTACAAAAGATAAACATGAAGCGGCTGGTTTGAATGAGCACAGAGAGAAGCTACAGGAGACACTTTAAAGATTTTAATCTGCAAAACCCCAACAGTAAATTCAGTTAACTAACACTGAGCAGGCAGACGTTCCCGGAGGAAACTTTTAGTGCTCACAGGTTGCTCTTTAATAGCTCAGGAGATGTAACTGATCTCTCAGTTATAGGTTTAACTGAAGTAACTTTATTTCAGGGGTTTCCGAAGTTTGTGAAGAAGGAATAAAAATAAACAGATGGAGTACAAACTACAGAACACCAATGTGAATGTGGATAGCATAGCTCATGTTATTTGGTCTCGGAAGAATTTAATGAGAAATGTTTGATTTCATATTAAATTCCCTGAATTTGATTTCAGACTTAGGAACCTTCTGGCAAATATAAGCATAATTTGAGACACAAAAAAAACTGTTAATCTATGGTGAACTGGTAATTTATGAAGCAAAGTAAAGGAAATATAAAGGAAATATTTGTTAAATTAGCAGTGCTGGACTAATTAACCAGCTCAATTAAACTCATTGACGTTTTATTCCACTGGGTGAACTACAAGAATGGGAATTTGTTAATCATCAGCAGTGATGGTGAATGATCAATCAGTGATAGTGATGGTGAGTTATGATCCAGTGATGGAGAGAGATGATTCAAGATGATTACTGACCATTTGGTGATGGTGATGGTTTAGTGCTAGAGAGTGACGGTTCAGTGACTGCTTAGTTATGGTAAGAGATGATTTAGTGATAGTGAAGGATGGTGAGTGATGATTCAGTGGTAGTGATGGTTAGTTTGCTTGGAAACAATGTTGTGTTATGATGTGTTGTGTTAAGATTTCAAGTTTATGCAATGAGTGATTTAAAGGTTAATATAATTATGGTGACAAGAACTTACTTTGGTGACAGATTCATGAAAGTTTAGTAGCATAGATTAGTAGTGTATCTTTCTTAATTGTCTTAATCTTTTAAAGTTTAAGAGCTTTGATTAATGTGCTTACTATCAAGAAATAGGTAACCAAGCAGAATTGTACATTCCACTTTATTTTCTGAGTGAAATCTGTGAAAGAATGAGTGCCCAGCTAACAGGGAACGTTCTCAGAACGCTGGCGTTCTCTAAAATGTTCTCTCAAAGTTATCAAAAAGTTCTTCTAGTATCATTAGTAGAACGTAGATAGATAGATAGAGATATATACGTTGTTAGTATATACTTACGTTGTTAGTGGAACATTGTAAAAATGTTACAGAATAAAACGTTTGAATAAAGTTCTTATAATCAAGCAATGATGTTAATACAACATCTAAAAACATTTTGAACAATCCTAGAACTTTCAAAATAACCTTTTAAATTTTTTATGTTATGGAAACGTTTGGGTTCTTACAACCTAAAATTATTTGTTGGGCATTTGCTTTTTCTGCATGCACACTGTTATTGGATTGTGTTTCATATCAGTCTGCAGTGCATGACTGTCCTCCGCAGATTTCACTGCTCCTCTGAAGATCTCACTGCTCCTCTGAAGATCTCACTGCTCCTCTGTCCTCTGCAGATTTCACTGCTCCTCTGCAGATCTCACTTCTCCTCCGAAGATCTCACTGCTCCTCTGAAGATCTCACTGCTCCTCTGTCCTCTGAAGATCTTACTTCTCCTCTGAAGATCTCACTGCTCCTCTGTCCTCCGCAGATCTCACCGCTCCTCTGAAGATCTCACTGCTCCTCTGAAGATCTCACTGCTCCTCTGAAGATCTCACTGCTCCTCTGTCCTTTGCAGATCTCACTTCTCCTTTGAAGATCTCACTGCTGCTCTGTCCTCCGCAGATCTCACTTCTCCTTTGAAGATCTCACTGCTCGTTTGAAGATCTCACTGCTCCTCTGTCCTCCGCAGATCTCATTTCTCCTCTGAAGATCTCACTGCTCCTCTGTCCTCCGAAGATCTCACTTCTCCTCTGAAGATCTCACTGCTCCTCTGTCCTCCGAAGATCTCACTTCTCCTCTGAAGATCTCACTGCTCCTCTGTCCTCCGAAGATCTCACTGCTCCTCTGAAGATCTCACTGCTCCTCCGCAGATCTCACTGCTCCTCTGAAGATCTCACTGCTCCTCTGTCCTCCGAAGATCTCACTGCTCCTCTGAAGATCTCACTGCTCCTCTGTCCTCCGAAGATCTCACTTCTCCTCTGAAGATCTCACTGCTCCTCTGTCGATCTCACTGCTCCTCTGTCCTCCGCAGATCTCACTGCTCCTCTGAAGATCTCACTGCTCCTCTGTCCTCCGCAGATCTCACTTCTCCTCCGCAGATCTCACTGCTCCTCTGAAGATCTCACTGCTCCTCTGAAGATCTCACTGCTCCTCTGAAGATCTCACTGCTCCTCTGTCCTCCGCAGATCTCATTTCTCCTCTGAAGATCTCACTGCTCCTCTGTCCTCCGCAGATCTCACTGCTCCTCCGCAGATCTCACTTTCTCCTCCGCAGATCTCACTGCTCCTCTGAAGATCTCACTGCTCCTCTGAAGATCTCACTTCTCCTCCGCAGATCTCACTGCTCCTCTGAAGATCTCACTGCTCCTCTGAAGATCTCACTGCTCCTCTGTCCTCCGCAGATCTCACTGCTCCTCTGAAGATCTCACTGCTCCTCCGCAGATCTCACTGCTCCTCTGTCCTCCGCAGATCTCACTTCTTCTCTGCAGATCTCACTTCTCCTCCGCAGATTTCACTGCTCCTCTGAAGATCTCACTGCTCCTCCGCAGATCTCACTGCTCCTCTCAAGATCTCACTGCTCCTCTGAAGATCTCACTGCTCCTCTGTCCTCCGCAGATCTCTCCGCTCCTCCGGCTGGTGAAGTTGAAATCGCAGGTGCGTGAAGCGCATCTTGCATTGGCGGACATCAGCGGGATCACATCCGGCTCTGTGATGGTGAGTTACGGTTCCGTCACATTTCTCCGTTCACGGCTCGATCTGTAACAGCACGGCGGTGCTTTGAACGTGGGCGACCCCCGTTCACAACAATGCAAACGGGATTTCAACAATGCGCTTCTCAGACGTGTTTTCTGGATCGGTTCGTGAACAGGAGCATTCAGACACCGCAGACATTATATTTGTAATATGCTTTTTCTTCATTGGCATGTGCATGTGTAACGTAAAGATGATTTATGGCTTATAAAGGACTTAAAATGATGCGTTTTATCCTGAACGCGTTTGTCGCAAATCATTCCGGATTGTTTCCTCTTTCCTTTGGGAAACAAACTACAAAGGAGGAGATCTAACGGTGCATGGGAATAAAATGCCGGTGTCACCTTTAAATAATATGAAATGATATCTGCATAAAGCAAATATAGGGCGTGAATGATTATTTCAGATTATTTAAATGTTGGCATACCGTGGTGCCTTTTTATTTATGCAGATGTAAACAACAACAGTAATAATAGCCTTATAATAAATTGCAATACTAACTTGGTACGGACGAAATGAATGCATTGCTCTGTAACAAAGAATATAATAAAAGTCATCCCTGAGAATAATGTAGTATTATTAAATGAAACATCTGGACACATTATAATAATGAGAACTCAGGGGAGTTGTGTTTAATGTCACACGAATTGTGTCATGATGCAAAAATATAATGGATCTACAAACAGGCTTCGTTTGTGTCATTTAAAACATAACCAGATATACTAAATAGAAATTAATTATATTTATTCAGGCTTGTTGGGGGCTGAAACACGACCTAGATGATTTCAGTGAGACACATCCAGGCTGCATGAATGTCTCCGTGCATGTTACAGTATAGCACCTGTGTAAACCAATATTCAGTCAATTGTAATGATTTTCTCCCACATTCGATCTGTTGTCTCTTTCTAATGCTCCACACCAGCAGCAGTAAATCAAGATTGTGCAGCGGCTTTGAAAGCATGCAGTGAGTCACGGCTCAGATTCATTTCACTCTCACATGGATGCAAATAAATTTCATCTGCGCCTCTTGCGTTTCAAACGTGTTTTTTCCTTCGTTTCTTAAGTCTAACATGTTAATTCTGCCCTGTAAAATGACCTGCATTGTATTAGGAAGACTTACACACTGTTGACCTTGCAAAGCTTTGACATCATGTGCAACATTAGGGTGTTAAATTGTATTAGATACACAATGTTCCGGGCATTAAGAGAAAATACTTTTGGTCAGTGATGAAAATCTGTGTTTCTCTCCACTTGTATTAGTGAGTGTGTCTCTGTTTGCATGCTGGACACAGTAAAAAACAGTCGATGACTGTAACATTGAACGTCATAACCGTATAAAAAAGCACATGATGTTCAGGGTTATTATTGGCAGATGTTGTTTTGTCTTGGTTGTAAGAGCACAGACCCCGTGCAGAAGCAGAGCTGTGTTCAGAATCTCTGTGCCTCTCATTATGATGGTTATCAGAGCCCAGAGTGTGTTATGCATGCATTTAAAAACCCGTTCTTTGATTGACAGTGAACTGTGTGTTTCTCCCTCAACTGCTGCTTTTTATTGTTACAATAATAAATTGTTTACAAAATCTGTATAAATCTACATCTCATATAATAATAGTCTGCCTCCTTTTACCTAGATCGCTGTTGTCATGCATTTCCATCTTGTTTTTATGATGAAGCATTAAAGTATAAAGTCAGTGTTAGTAAGATGTGTATGGATTGTGAACTGACAGTACAACTGTATACTGTGTCTGTTGTGTGTGAACTGTCTGCAGTCTGTGTACTGTGTCTGTACCCAGTTAAGAGGGAACATTCACAGAACGTTCTCAGTTGTGTGTAAACTGGCTGTAGTCTGTGTCTGTACTAGTCAGTAAACTGTGTCTGTAGTCTGTAAACATTGTCATCTTTTTATTTCCCTTTTATGTCGGAAACTAATAAAGATGAGTAAGACAGTGAGGGGCTTGAGGTGGAGATCTCGTCTTAAAAGACTGTGAGGAGATTTTATTCCCCCTTAGATTCTCTCTGGATCAGTAAATCTGTCTGACACACATTTCCCATAAACCCCTGCTCACTCTGCCCCTCCCTCGACACCAGCCTTGTGTACTTCAGTGATCAAACATGATTATTTTAGATGGGAAAGTATGTAATAAAGAATATAGGCAGTGATTCAGTGTGATGGTCTGGGTTTGTTGTTGATTGTCCAGACAGAACAATGGCTACTTTGGTGCATTATTTCATATTGCTCGATACATACTGCAGCTGAACGACACAGCCCTGTGTTTTAAAGCAATGTACCGTCTCTTTTAAGGCTTTATAAGACTGCGTGTGAGGTCTCTGGAATCAACAGTGAGCAAGATGCATAGACACACAGCGAGGGAGGCCTTGCTCCTACTCTTCCTCCTCATCAGCCTGGTAAGAGCATCTTTTAGCCTGTTTTCTAATGGTGGATGATACTGTATGTGTGATCTCATGAGGAGATGCTCTTACACAGCAGATGCTGTTCAACTGCAGTGATTCTGTTTTTTCTGTCACTTCCTGTTTCAAAGCGTATGATTTGTTAACATATAGAAAATTGTTTGTGTTTTGTGAGGTCTTGGTAATTTCCCATGCTCCCAGCTAACAGAGAACATTCGCAGAACGTTGGCTACTGTCCTCTTATGATTTCTGTTGTCTGTATGTCATCCCCCTCTCTCTCTGTTTGCTGTAGTTAATATTCTTGTTTTTTTGTTGGCGTAAAGATTGCCATAGCCATGTTATATTATAGCTCCGCATAACAACAAATAACAGACTAATGAAATCTTGCCTTGTCATCTTAAAAATATAGTCAAAAATCTGTCCTTAATGTTCCTATTTATATTCTGCAATTTCCTTATGAGAAATAAGTATAGATATAAATGAGGAAGTTGTTGACATGTCTTGGGATCATGAGCTCTAAAGCTCAGACAATTTGATTTTGGGAAAACTGGATGAGGATATTAGTTATATGAGTTAAATTAGTATTAAGACTTTGATCTCCTCTAAATCTCCAGAGAATTACAATTACAGGCTATGAGGAGAAAGAGCTGAGAAGCAGGAGAAAATCTCAGTTTGTGCTCCATTTAATCTCATTGCTGTAGGAGAAACAATTGAGAACTCTGAGTATTGTTTCCTATGGAACATACAGTGTGTCTGACAATATGTTTTTGTGTGTCTGGAGAGTGGGTCATTTTCTAATTTCCAATCAATAGTTTACAAGCAAACCTTTATTTACTGATGTGCACAATAGACACATAGACACACACGTTTCCTGATAAACACACACTCTCAGCTTCAGTCTCACGCCAGCTTTGTCTGTCCTTGATGTAATTCACTTTCTTGGAATACCGTTTGGAAAAGGCAGCTGAAAATATTTATCTAATGACAAATGCCTCATGTAAAAAATTAACATCTGTAGCCAAAATCTATAAATAAATGCCCAGGCTCCAAATTACTCCATGTGGTCAGTAGTAATGATCCGTCAAATTATTTGTGATTTTTTGGAGATTTTCTCTGGAATTTGGCTTGTCTCTTCATAGACTGCAGACAGACCAGATCTAAAGCCTGTAGACTGGAGTAAAGACTTCTAGAGGGGCTTTTAAACCTCTCTAAATTAAGTCAAAATGAAACATGAACTAAATGCATTCACTTTAAAAGCCACCTATACTATACGATTAGGGGAAAAAGGCAATTTACACTAATAACTTGGGTTATTTCTAGGCATGGTTAAAAATCCGGCTACTATATCTCATGTCCGGCTACTGTAGATGGTGCAGCGTTTGTAGCTTTCTCTTACAGCAGCTGTTTAAGTTTAAACTTGTCATCCATGAAAAAGCTGCAATTTATAACTGTTGCCTCTCTACCGCCATCTCTGTCTGAAACATTAAATTAAAGCTCCCTTTACCCACATTTTTGTTTCAGTATGTTGAATTGAAATGAAGCCAAACTGACATTTCCTGGGAAATTGGACCCGACAGCTAAAATTAAATCAATATTATAAACTTACCATTGTGAATCGGGGTAAGGAGACTGTTTTGAACACTGATCTGTTATGTTCTTGCTCAATAACTGATTTATGGATTAACTAGTGTGGACGAGTTAATGATAATAAATGACCAGCTTGGACCAGTTAAAAACTGTGTTAAACTGGCCATGAGAAGCTGGTTTTAGCTGGATTCTCCAGCAGGGGTGAAACAGAGAGGGTAATCAATTCAAACAGATGCAGATGGAAGAGGCACAAAGAACAACTTAAATCTCCATGAAGGCCAATAAAAGACTCTATAACATTCCCAGAGGGGTAAATAGATAGAATCACGAAACACTACATTTCAACTTTGTTTGTGTTGGCACATTTGTAGTGGATATTTTTTCTGGGTTATAGTGCTACTTCTGCTGCTGTTTGTTGTTATTGCTGGTGCGTAGTTCTGGTTTATTTTTTTGTTTATGTGTTTTGTTCCTCCAGATGTGGCCCATACATTCAGAGATCTCGAACTGCGTCATCAAACGCGAGGAGGAGAGATGCATGGAGCGCATTGCGCTGCACGACCCCGGAGACGACGCAGCATTCGGTGAGACAGTGACGAGAATTTAAACGCATTTCTATGGACAATGCTCAGAATTACAAACTACCTACAGAGTCAAATGTGAAGTTTAACAGATAGACCTGATTCTAGATTCTGATCAGTTCTAAATTGTGACTCAACATGAGATAAAAAAATGCACATTGTGTTTATTCCTGAGAATTTAAGTCAATGATTGAACAGTGCCACTGTTTAAAACATTTGTGTATTCTATAAATAAATACTTTATACACTTTACAGTGTGCCCTTAGCAGTATACAAGCTTTTCATTACAAATATAGCAACACTTTCTTGTCTTTTTTAGTTTTAAAAAGTACCAACCTGTTTTCCAAATTGACCAGTCACGACCCTCCATCTCAGCCTCCCAGAGTCTCTTGTTTTTGTTGGGTTTATTTTGCTCATCCTTTATGAATGTGTCATATGTTACCCTGTAGAGGCATTCATGTGCCATGATAAACCAGAAGACGGGAAGTGACATCTGTCAACAATTACAGAGGAGAGCAGTTATTTCTGAGAATACTGGAAGACTCATACAGCAAGATGTCGATAAATGAAGAGAGAGAATCACTTTGAGTGTGACTCATATGTTTGGAGCCTCAAGGATGCTCTGGATAGTTATGACTGTTTGGAGTAGAAAATAACCGATTATAAGGGGTAAAACAGCTTGAGATGCTATAAAGTCACTTGATTTCCTGCCCGTTACTCAGTGTATGTGGCTTTGTCTCATACAAAGTTTGTATGCTGTCCACCAAAAATAGTACATGATATTAAGTACATTTCAGATTAGAGTATGTTGATAATAGTATACCACAGGCACCCGGATGTTGTTATGTTTATGGGGATGTTCTAAGAACGTTGGCTAACGTTCTTCAAAAGTTCTCTCAAAGTAATCAGAAAACATTCTTGCAGTAACATTAGTAGACCTTTTTAATGTGGTATATCATATATATCAAAAACTTTATTCTTAATTAGTTATTGGAATATTTTAAAAAGGTTAGAATAACGTTCTTATAACAAAGCAATAATGTTAATACTACATCAAAAGCTGGATGTTTTGAACGTTCCTTAACTAACAGAAACGTTAGGGTGATATACTTACAAACTAAAACTGTAAGCTGGGTCGCTGTATGCTTTTGGGGCTCATATTACTCACAATCCCTTGCTATGGGTGTGATTTTTTCCACTTCTTCAGTTCTAGAAATGCAGTGAAAAACGTGAGATTCTGAGTTCGATGTAAAGAGGTAAAATGTCTGACTGTGTGTTTAGGAGCATCTTATGAGTGTTCGCCTTGTTAAGTCTGACTTCAGAGGCATTAAACTTTTAGCTGTCCAATCAGCAACCTCAGGGGACAGTTTAGGTAATGAGACAACAACAGAACCATTGACTGCAACGAAGAGAAACATTTTTACCAGCAGAGAATTAAGCATCAGCTTCAACTTCACTGAAAAGCATTAATAACCGCAGTCACTGAAGAGCTCGTACCGTAATTAAATTGAAAGCTCTTATTGGCTGAGAATGATCTTGTAGCTGTAAAACAGTCATGATCATTTTTCATTGACTGAAGTCTGAATCTACACTGTCTGGATGTACTGTGAAATGTGTTCATGTGGAATTTACACCTTTAAACAAACTAGATTAACTGCATTAATATAGTAATATCTTGAAATAATATTATTATTGAATAATTTTGAAAGTTTATTGTTGTAAATACACCGTTTAAAAAGCTAAAGGTTTTAACATTTCTACAACTTCAAAATAACATTTTTGTTACTTACTGGAAATATTCTTACAATATACTGGCTTAAAATATCCTGAAGATGCTGTAAATGACCAAAATGTTTTGCATAGAAACATGAAAAAAATGATTTGGCTCTCAGAGTGGCTTTAAATGTCACACCTCTCATTTTTGAATTGGTTGAGAGTATTTTGGAGCAATGACCTCTGTTTGCAGGCTGTTTACATCTGCTTCATTGATCCCCGTCCTTTCCTGTTCCTTAAAGCACGGCAGACTCATCACTGCGCAGACAGAAAATCATTCAGCCGGAAATAAAACAGCCACGTCTGCAGGAGGGGGGAGAGAGAGATTGACACATGCAGACAGATAGAGTGAGTGAGAGAGAGAGAGAGAGAGCATGAGATTGAGGGAGAACAAAAAAGAGGGTGAGCAAGAGAGATACATCAGCCCCATCTACATATCTGTGCCATTGCACACAATGTGCTGTTATTTCAGTTAAAAATAGTCAGATATGGCAGGTCTTACACTTCAGACGTATGGGAACCCAGCCAACAGGAAACGTTCACAGAACGTCTCAGAGTTCTCTCAATGTTATCGAAAACGTTCTTGCAGTAACGATAGCAGAACGTTTTTAGTATTATATATTATATCAAAAATGTTATTCTTAAGTTGTTAGTAGAACGTTTTAAAAACATTACAGAATTTAAAAAATATAATGTTTGAATAATATAACAAAGCAATAATGTTATAACAATGTTTAAAAAACTGGACGTTTTGAACATTCATAAGCTTTCAAAAAACATTTTTGATGTTTTTGTTACTGGGATGGAAACATTAGGGAAACGTTCTAACAACCTTAAATTGTTGTTCAGAAAGATGTGAAGAAATCTTTTACAATTAAACGTAAAGTGATTTCACTGCATTTCTTTCTAGTAAAAGCTATCAAGTGTGATTTTGCCAGGAAGCCCATTGAAACAAAGAACAAAGCCCTCTAATATGTGACATCTCAACGTCCTGCTTTAACAGGAAGCTCATGACTTACCAGTGACTTCATACTTTGATGGTCTTGGAGTCTAATAACCCAAATCCCACTAATAAATGTAATCACAATGTAGTATTGGCCTCTCATAGCAGTGAGTCAGTCTCAGTGAAGCAGATGTCTTGACCTAAACAGTGTAGATGGTCTCGGTCGGATTCAAGAGAAATGATTCAGATTCTATATCAGTATGAACGCGTTTATCTGTGTGTGTCTGGTTAGTTCCTTATATCTCTGTCGCCTTCACATCTGTTCTGCTGGTTTAGAGCTCTTGTTGGGCTTTATCAGTAATTGGCTTTGTGTCCAGAGTGATCTGAGATCAGTCAGAATGAATATGTGCCATCAGACAGACAAAATCAATCTATTGCTCTCTGCCTTTACAAATTCACTCACACCTTGAAAAACAACATGTGACAGAGAGAGCGATGCTGGCTACAGAAATGCCAAACATTAAAACGTAGACCTAAACACGTAAATAAAAAGCTGAAGGCATGTTTTTCTGTGGTTTAGCATCTGAAAAGATTTAAGAATCTTTGCTCCAGACATTCTGACTGCTTAATTCAACTACATTTACAATGTTTTTAATCTGGCACTTGGCCAGAGAAACTGTTTTCATTTCTTCCGGTGATTCATTCCTCATGCAAATGAGCCAAAACTTTGAAAGACCAACATGTTCCTGAATCATGTTGCTAATTATGTCGGATAAAACATGCCATCTGCAGCCTTAAAAATATATTTTTCCATAGAAATTGTGTCCTTGCAAAACACGCTACAACAGTAATGGGGTGTTGGTCAGGATGTTTATGCAGTTGCTAAGGGGTTCTGAGTGTTTGTTGGTGCATCTCTATGGGGTTGCTGTTTTGTTCTGGGTGGTTCAACTCTACATTTTGATATTCTGGTACTTAGACATGGATCCTTCAGTGTAAGTATTAAGGATGCAACAGTCAAAGAACCACAGAGGTGAAGTCTTTAGGTCCATCTTGTGCAGGTTTTGATCATATACAGCCCAGGTGCTAACCCAACTAACAGGGAATATATTCAGAACACTGGCTAATGTTCTCTCAAACTTATCAGAAACGTTTTTGCAGTAATGTTAGTAAAACTTTTTTAACATTACATATCATAAATCAAAAACATTAAACTTTTTCAACAAAATATATAAATATATATATATATATATATATATATATATATATATATATATATATATATATATATATATATATATATATATATATATATATATAAATGTTACTCTTGTTGTTAGTGAAATGTTTTAAAAATGTTTAAATAACATTCTTAAAAGCAAGAAATAACATTAATACAATGTCTAAAAACCTGGACATTTTAAATCGTCCCAATAAATGTTAAACAACATTTATATGTTTTTGTTACTTAATGGAAATGTTCCGCAACGTTCTTACAACCTAAAATTGTTGCTGGGAATCATTTAGCAACATCATCCACTGACAACACTGTAACCTAAATCTGACCACAACATTTCATTTCTAAAGACAACATCAATGGCTTCACGGTCTTAATAAATCTTTTGCATCTGTTCATGGCCACCAGGCTGAGTGAGAGAGATTTGTGTAATTCATTTTCTAAAATACTTTCTGTACTGAACTGAAGGAAACGGAAGAAGTCAAATTTAATGCTGAACTGGATTCTTACACCCATCACTTATTTGTCGTGTTCGCTGGGTGGCCCTGAGTCAGAGGAATCAGTCCTGCGTCCCCTGCTGGTCACATTCATGTTCTGCAGTGATTCATGTTCTCCTTGGCTTCCCCTCAAGGGCTAATCTTACAAATTCTGCGCTATAATTGGGAATTAATCGGAGACATCCGTTATTGTGTCAGGAGCCCTGATGTAATTTGGCTTTGGTTTTTGAGAGGATTTTTATTTCATGCCAAAATAGGCTGTTTTCAGTGCAGTTCTTTAAAAAAAATATGATAAAAAAGATGATAATACCATAGTACATGTTCATACCGTGGTACCGATTAATATATTAATTTACCTTGATGTTTACATGGTAATCTAAGGTACTTTATGTGGAAAACAACATTGTATTGCCATGTCCCAAAAATCATGGTGCTGTATTACCATAGTGCTTTTGTAAGAGGTTTCTGCAGGCTGAGTTTTATTGTTGTCTGTTAATGTCTGAAAGCACTCAGATATCTGTAGTAAAAGTAGTGACAGCTTGTCAGTCATAATGCTCTTTATTTGTTCTTCAGGTTGTCCGTGGGAATGGGATAATCTGACCTGCTGGCATGCGGCCAGTGTCGGTGATGTGATAGAGGTTAACTGTCCCGAACTCTTTGAGTTCATGAGCCCAGACGAGGGTACGAGAGATTTTACACCCTCATATGAGCAGATGCCATTTTTACATATTGTGTTTGTATATCTGCATATGTGACTGTTGGATTCTTATGTTTAATATGACTTAAATAAAATAGCATGCTTAATAGAAAAACAAACTAGCAAACATGATTCTGTGACAGTACCGTTGTACAGTGATTAATTGCATCACACGGTAATACTATGGTGCTTCAATATTTACCATAGTAATGAATGATTACTCTTGGATTACTCTTTTGATTGATTCCTTTATTGTATCTATTTTTAAAATTTAAAAAATATTATCAGTAATGAATGCAAGTAATGAATGCAAAGTAATTGGAAATACTGGAATTATTAAGAGACAAAGTATGTTGAAAAGGGTCTTTTCAGCTTCTTAAAAGTAGCCAACCTTTGCCTAAATGACTGTTCATGTTCAATCATCATGAGATGCTTTAAATGCACTGTTAAAGATCTACTGCCCCTGTACTGTTTGCTGGACACAAATTCAAATGCTAGTTTTGTAAAGTATCTGTGTTTAGACAAAGTTGAGACACTAATAAAGATAGTAGTTACACAATTTATACAGGTACACTGTGTAATTAAATTTTACACAAGCAAGCTTTTTAACATCTTTAACACAGCTTTTCAGGATCATGAGAAACACAAATCATCTCCAGTGTGTCCAAACCTTTGACTGACAGCGTGATTCTAAAAACATGATCTTGGTACAAAAACATAGTAGTTCCATGATGCTTTTTTAACTTTAAGTTTAAGCGTATGACTAGGTCAGTATAAATGTACATGCTAATATTGTGGCTCAGAAGTTTTGGTTATGTGCTGATGGCAGCAAATAGCCGCAGTTACTTTCAGTATGTTTAATGTAAGAAGTATGTTTGATCTACTGCTGCTTTCCAGGTCTCGGCAAGATCAGCAGAAATTGTACGGAGTTTGGCTGGTCTGAACCGTATCCTCACTATGTTGATGCTTGTATGATCGGTGACAACACAACCAAACCCGTGAGTGTGTGTTTACACCTATAACAAACTCCTAGTAATACAAAACCCCCGGAGACGAGATGAATAGATAAAATGGAAGTTTACTTTTGAATGTAATTTCTGAAATATGGAACTAGTGTGGCCAATTACAACATCACAAACATCTCTATATCATTATGCTCTTCAATACAGCGCTGAGACTTAGATGGGTTGTAAGTGACAGAATGTTTGTTCTGTGGTCTGATTACAGGACATGTACTATGCGTCAGTGAAGGCTCTCTATACGGTCGGCTACAGCACGTCTCTGGTGTCTCTGACCACAGCTATGGTCATTCTGTGCAGGTTCAGGTCAGTTTTAAATGGTGTCATCACATGTCATTCATTTCTTCCCAGGGTTTGTGGTCCAGTTATTAAATAATATTGCATACAGAGATTTACTCCATTGTTACAGAGAATACTCCATTGTTTCACTTCACACGAATGTTATTTTGTTTCCTGGCCCCTTGAAGTAGAAGCTGAGAATTGTTCAACCCTCTTGCAAAGTGCCTCTCACCCTGAGTGTCTGAGAATCTGCAGGTCATATTTCACCCTAGAACAAATCCTATTTTTAACACCATTATGGTTTTATTCATGACAATTTAGCACATTTAAGCACCCCAGCAGTCTACTTTAATGTGATAATATAATATAATATAATATAATATAATATAATATAATATAATATAATATAATATAATATAATATAATATAATATAATATAATATAATATAATATACAGTAATGTGTTGAGGGCAGTGTGAAAATGTTGCATGAAAATGTCACAACACAACACAAAAAAATAATTTAGTAGATAAATAGAGAAACAGGCTTCCTTTTCTTTGTGTAGGAACTCTTTCATTTGATTTCAGAGTGAGAATTTTCTCATAAGATTCACCCCTTTAAAAACAGTACAAGGCTTCAATTAGACTGAAAATGTTTTTTAAACCTGGTGCCATAAGAAAGCATTTTCATTCTCTGGTTGTTTAGTATTGGTGGTTTAAAGAACCTAGAAAGCAAGAAGCTGATCTGAATGTACCACTATGATGGGATGTTACAGTAAGAAGATGGTTCTTTGCTAAACCTTTAAAGAACCATCAAGGAACACTCACTTATATGAGTGTTTACAAAGTCAATGACATAAAAGCTCAGCCATCCAATGAAACCTGTTTTGATGATCTCCTAACAGAATTCCTCCTTTAAACATGTGTCTGACAGGAAGCTTCACTGCACCAGGAATTTTATCCACATGAATCTGTTTGTGTCCTTCATCCTGAGAGCGATTTCTGTCTTCATTAAAGACGGGGTTCTGTACGCAGAGGAGGACAGTGACCACTGCTTCGTTCATACCGTGAGTTCTGCTCCTTCTCAACAACACAACCAACAGAAAAATACTGAGATTCAATGAAGAGCAATTAACACTTTCAGCTTACTGGAAGTGTCCTGCGTCTCCGATGTTTCTCTGAGAAAAAGACCCCAGTAATCTCACAAATCTCTACAATGTCCCAGACTGAGTTCTGATGTGCCAAGTTAACAAGTTTTCCCACTGACAGTCCTCGATTTTATAAGATCTCAAAGATTTGTCATCACATTCCTCTCAAGTGATCCGAGCATTGCTCTCCACACTTATTTTAGTAGCTCTATACTTTGTCAACATTTGTGTCATTTATTTTTTTCTGAGGACTTCTGCAGTAGGGAATGGCTGGGAAGGCAGCTGTTGTTTCACCATATATTAAAGGTGCACAAAAGTTATTAAAAGTTTTAAATCTAAAGAAATGAGTTATAATTTTGACAGACATGTTTCACAGGAGCATGTCTGTTAACGGAAACCTTCAGTTAATAAATAAATAATCATTGGTGAGTTTAACAGCTGTGCATAGAAAATGTCTTTAATGTCTTCTTATATTGAGACGTTACTTAGTTTCTTATCTTTTATTTTTTATGGTGTCATCAGCAGATGTTTGTGTCAGTAAATATGGATATTTTTATAGATGTGTTTGTTTCTCTAAAAGACTACAGTTGTTTGTTTCATAGTTTTTGTCATAATTTCAGAGTTCTCCAATCAAAGCCTGTGCCATATGGAACTGAGTTAGAACCGTGAGTTAGAACCGTGAGTTAGAACCGTGAGCTAGAACCGTGAGCTAGAACCGTGAGCTAGAACCGTGAGTTAGAACCGTGAGTTAGAACCATGAGTTAGAACCGTGAGTGCAGACAGAATTCGGTCTGGTGTTCATTTGCATCATAATAACTCAATTTGTTTTGGTTCAGGCCTCACATTTAGTACCTGCACATTCAGCTTTCCCTGTCTGCCTGACAAACAGCTGTAATTAGCACGAGTTCAGCGCGCTCTGGAAATATGCCATTATTTCTGAATCAGCACATGAATAGCTTATAAAACCTGCACACTCTTATTACACACCTGAATGAGGTCTTTCCCCCAGCCAATCAGAGGCCACCGTAATGACATCATTTGAATCTAATTGGATCGGAGGGTGATTGATTAACATGGATAAAGACCTCAGGGTGTTCTGACACACAGCAGGCTGGAAATTATGAATGGAAATGAATGAAAGTTTTTACTCTGACAAATGAGAGAAAGATTTACTCATTGTTTTGCTGATGAAAACACATGAATAATTAACATACTAACAACCAAACGTAATGTAATTCATTATTTTAGGAATGTTGAATGGAAAAACAGAAGAGCTATATAAACATTTTTGTGTTGGTGGGTAACTAACTGGCTAACTGAGTAATGAGGACCTACCTGAGCTGATTAGATAAGTTAGAGTTGATAAATCAGCTAGTGCAAGTGGTTGAATGATTTGTTTTTACTAGCTGATGCTGACGGTTACCTGAAGTGAAAGCCGATGGCAGATGTATTAGCAGTGTATTAAAAATATCAGATTTAAAGATTGGAAATTGTAGTAATGAAATGAAAACTAATTTTACACAATATTTTCTCAAAATTAACTAAAAACAGAAAATCTTGATGTTAAAATGTTTGTTTTCCATTACAAGACTGTAGCCAATGCCAGTAATATAAAAACACACAAATAAAAGCATATTTATCAGCTACTGTGTTTTAAAAACAGGCAAAACCATCTTTAAGCTGGTATGATCTGTTTATGTTAATAGCTGAGGACTGAGAAACTTCTACACATTATTAAAAAGTTCACCTTCGGTTCAAGTGTTTTAGGTTAAACCATTAGGTCTCCATTAAACATGAAAACTCAACGTGTGTGTGTGTTTAGGTGGGCTGTAAGGCAGTGATGGTCTTCTTTCATTACTGCGTCATGTCAAACTACTTCTGGCTCTTTATTGAGGGTCTTTATCTCTTCACACTGTTGGTGGAAACCTTCTTTCCTGAGAGACGTTACTTCTACTGGTACACCATCATTGGCTGGGGTAGGTCACAAGCTGACAGAGGCAGAGATGATTGACCGCAGTGTCTGTTTAGCATATTATATTGGCTGTTTATGATTTGATGATGTGAATTGTTATTCTGCCATCTTTAATAGCTTTTATAGTTAACAACAGCTTTGATATCTGACATATTCCATCTTCCTGTCCTTCTCAGGAACACCCACTATTTGTGTGACCATATGGGCAGTTCTGCGCCTTCATTTTGATGATTCTGGGTATGTTTGATGCCTTATAAACAAAAGAGATGTTTCAGATTCAACCTTTCTGATTTTTATTAAAAAATGAAAAATTTAACTTAAAATCAATAGACACTAAAACTAAACATGAAAATAATTTGTATTTGCACAGCTGCTGGGACATGAATGATAATACTGCCCTCTGGTGGGTGATCAAGGGACCTGTGGTGGCATCCATCATGGTAAACCTACAAAAGAACATGCAAAAAAAAACACTGTAACACTTTATGACAATTTCTGCACCTGTGTGTGTTTAAAACATGGATAAAACACACACATGAATATATGAATGTATCTGAATGGAGTTATTTCATAACACATATTCTGTTCCCTCTCTTATCCAGATTAATTTTGTTCTCTTCATTGGAATAATCATAATCCTGGTGCAGAAGCTGCAGTCTCCGGACATCGGCGGAAATGAGTCCAGCATTTACCTGTGAGTGTGTTTGTCTTAATCACCATGGAAACAGCATACCATGAGCAGAGAGTGATGCATCTCATTGACCGATATGTGTGTATTCTAATAGAAAGGGCCATGTTGGGATGTTTGCGTATTTATTGTTGTGTGAGCAATAACCAAAAAAAAGAATTTAACTGGTTAAAATGGAGCATTTACTTCATTTATTACTAGTGTGACTTTATGGATCCTTTGGATCCTTAGCAAAAAATGACATACAAATATAAACAGAATTTCTGTTGGACTTAATATCAAAATCTGACATCCTGTACATATTTCTTTAGGATGTTTGTCACTACCCAGCTAACAATTTTAGGTTGTACTTAATGTTTCCATTAAGTAACAAAATAATTATTATGTTATTTTGTTATGTAAGTCTAACGTTACTACATCCAGTTTTGTAGATGTTGTATTTACATTATGGCTTGGTTATAAAAATGTTACTTAAACATTTTTTAATTCTGTAACATTTTTGAAACACTCCACCAACTACTTAAGAATAAAATTTTCAATATATATGATTTATAACATTAAAAAATTGTTCCGCTAACATTACTGCAAAAACATTTTTTTCTTCTTTGAGAGAACGTTAGTCCACGTTCAGATGTGAAATGTTCGTTGTTAGCTGGGCTGGGATCTGATTTGGAAGTGTGGGATGAATATATCAGCTTGTGGTCTTCATAAAAGCTTTTATTGTGATTGTGTTGTGTGATGTATTGGTACAGCGTGTGCAGTGTGTATTCTGTGAAACTGACATCAAAGAGTGACTTCAGTTTTGTGCTGATCAGTACTGTGAGTTTTGCATTCAGCTGCAGTAGCCATGACGACCATAATATCTTGTGTTTTTGGATGAATCTGTTGAGTGTGAACGCTCACGTCTAATCTCTCATGTGCTGTTGATTTTGACCTTTCTTGATGTGAGGGGTCCCAGAGACCCCAAAGTGGAATGTGTAAAAATAATAATAGTGATTTTTATCTTATTATAATATTTTCCCACATAGTTTTTTTTAACCTAATCCAACCTTTTAAACTGTATTGTGTGCATGTCTTTTTTTAGGATGATGATTATTATGGATTAATTTGACAGTAGTAAAAACACATTGTAGAAAAATACAACAAATCGAAACAACATCAGCACAATCTACAGTGTGAACACCACAGTGAAATTAATAATATGAAATTAATAAATATGAAATGAAAAATAATAAGGTCTCAGAGACCACAAACATAAATAATGTAACATTTATAATGCAGGACAATTGAGGAATGTTAGAAATATTGTTTAATATTAAGATTAGAAAAACATCACACTGAGTATTGATAGATCAACAGAATATATAATAATGAAAAATGGAAGTTAAATAGAAAGGATAATACACAGACCCACACACGTTTACTTGTCCACATTTAGATCGATATTACATTACTACTGTTTTTATACACAGCTCTCATAAACAATTTAACTCTAACAGAAAACTTTCAGCATTTTTACAGTTAAAAACAAATTATTGACCAAATTTTGTATACAGTTTTCATGAATGAGGATGTACCCAAAATGAGCTTTTGCCCAGATTTGTCAGGTTTTGCTGACTTTTGGGTACAACGCTGGTAATGTATAGTATGGTTAAGTAAACACACACACACACATTCTTCAGTATTAGCCTGATTTCTGAAGCTTTTAAATTTCCTGATTTCCGAGATGTATCTTATACTCTCAGTATCAGAATATGTTGTTGTGTGTGAACAGCTTTGTGTGCTGGTCTGCGTGTTTGTGTGTGATGTACGTGTGTGTTCTGTCCTAAAGAGTGTTTGTTGTCTTTGTCGTGTTTAGCAGCTGTGCACAGAAATGCTTCAGTGAGCCAATGCAGGCTGCCCAGCATTCGTGTAGGATGTCAGAACTTTCTACCATCACACTGTAAGTGTGTGTGTGTGTGTGAGAATGTGCATTTGTGGGCTTTGGTCAGCAAATGTGCGATTCCCTAAATGTCCGTTGAGAAACAGGCTGTGAATGTTTCCTGCTGACAGTTCCGTCATCTCCTGTGTGTTGTGTTTGATTTCTGCTGAAAAATCCAGATCAAACCAGTTCAAGGTGACTCTGCTGACTCCAGCCAGTCCAAGCTGCTTTAAATGGTTTATGTGGTTGATTAGGTGGGCATCTGGCTGAGCTGGTAGACCATCTGGTCAAGGGCTCTGCTGGAGAAACCAGGTCATATCAGCTCATGTTGTTTTTTTTTTGGAACATGGTGGAGAGTTTTTTCTGGTCCAGGAAGGTCTACAAGCTCAGTTAGGTCGTCACCTGCTGGTAGTCCAGTCTTTTCTTCGTGTTAAAGGACTCTGATCTCAGGTGTATGTTACAGTAGCTGTGTTGATGTTGTGAGAGTTGCAATCAGCTGTTTCGTGTTTACAGTTTTTACTGTGTTTACTGTGTTTATTGTGTGTTGACAGACGTCTGGCGCGCTCCACCCTGCTTCTCATCCCTCTGTTTGGAATCCACTACACTGTGTTTGCGTTCTCTCCTGAGGACTTCAGCAAGCGAGAGCGGCTGGTCTTTGAGCTGGGCCTGGGCTCCTTTCAGGTAGTCGGCATCAGTTTGGCTCCTTGTTTTAAAAACATCTTAATGGAGACCATGGCTCTGTTCCAAATCCTGGTGAGCTGCCTGCTGTATTCTGTAATGGCATATTGGATACTCAATTTTTTGGGCCAAATTCAAGAAAATTACAACTGAGATTTCAGTACATTTGTGCTGTCTTAGAAAGTATCTGCCTGTGTAAACAATATGCCGTATGCAGTATGGAGTATGCAGTATACAGTGTGCAGTATACAGTATGCAGTATACAGTATTCAGTGTGCAGTATACAGTATGCAGTATTTAGTATGCAGTATACAGTGTGCAGTATTCAGTATGCAGTATTCAGTGTGCAGTATACAGTATTCAGTATACAGTGTGCAGTGTGCAGTATGCAGTATTCAGTATGCAGTATGCAGTATGCAGTATTCAGTATGCAGTATGCAGTATGCAGTATACAGTGTGCAGTATTCAGTATGCAGTATGCAGTATACAGTGTGCAGTATTCAGTATGCAGTATGCAGTATACAGTATTCAGTGTGCAGTATACAGTATGCAGTATTTAGTATGCAGTATACAGTGTGCAGTATTCAGTATGCAGTATTCAGTGTGCAGTATACAGTATTCAGTATACAGTGTGCAGTATGCAGTATTCAGTATGCAATATGCAGTATTCAGTATGCAGTATGCAGTATGCAGTATGCAGTATGCAGTATACAGTGTGCAGTATTCAGTATGCAGTATGCAGTATACAGTATTCAGTGTGCAGTATTCAGTATGCAGTATTCAGTATACAGTATTCAGTGTGCAGTATACAGTGTGCAGTATTCAGTGTGTGCAGTATACAGTGTGCAGTATACAGTGTGCAGTATTCAGTAGTGCAGTATACAGTGTGCAGTATTCAGTATTCAGTATTCAGTATGCAGTATTCAGTATTCAGTATGCAGTATGCAGTATACAGTATGCAGTATACAGTATACAGTATACAGTATGCAGTATACAGTATACAGTGTGCAGTATTCAGTGTGTGCAGTATACAGTATGCAATATACAGTGTGCAGTATACAGTGTGCAGTATTCAGTGTGTGCAGTATACAGTGTGCAGTATTCAGTGTGCAGTATACAGTATACAGTATGCAGTATACAGTATGCAGTATACAGTATTCAGTATGCAGTATTCAGTATGCAGTATGCAGTATACAGTATACAGTATGCAGTATGCAGTATGCAGTATACAGTGTGCAGTATACAGTATACAGTATGCAGTATGCAGTATACAGTATGCAGTATACAGTATGCAGTATACAGTATGCAGTATACAGATTGCTTGCCAGGGTTTGACACAGCTTTAGAAGTGACAGACACTGATCAATAGAAGAAGGTCTACATTCATTTCTGCCGTTGATATTAATCATGTATCACTTTAATTTCACGCAGGGGTTTGTGGTGGCAGTGCTGTACTGTTTTCTGAATGGAGAGGTAGGAGCTTTTGACATTGTGTGTGTGTGTGTGTGTGTATATATTTATATATATATTTATATATATAATAATGTGGGTTTAGTTACTCCAGTTTCAAACACATATTTGTAGTCATTATTAAAAGACTTTAATACCATGTTCCAACCAGGTGTGATGTGTTTCACGTTAATCTTACAGTTTTTGTCCGAATCAGCAGTGACTGCATTAAACAACGCATTACTTTTGTTGCCTAGACGACATTATGATAATTAACAATCATACACGTCAAAATACAAAAAAATCTAAACTCCTTGCATTTAAGCATTTCTTCATTTAGTATTTCTTATGTAATGTTTACTATATAGTTTAATTTATTAATCTGGTGAAGCATCACTTATTTGGTTTATTAATTCAGTGAAGTGTCACTCACAATGCATTGTGGGTAATATTAGCTGTTTTAGAGTGTTCGTAGAGTCTGAACGCTACAAATTTCTTTTAAATAGTAAATTCGGGTACTTCAAGTATACTCATTTCAACAAACTACGATTTGGGACATACTAATTGTAATTTTGAATGCTATTTAGGATGGAAAATATGTGAATTTGGGT
This sequence comes from Chromobotia macracanthus, assembly GCA_036877525.1. NCBI lineage: Eukaryota > Metazoa > Chordata > Actinopteri > Cypriniformes > Botiidae > Chromobotia > Chromobotia macracanthus. The sequence continues at coordinate 2,852,719 of JAZGTH010000003.1, forward strand.
GAATTTTGGGGAACCGGTTTGATTCGCATCACCCCTGGTTTCGAGACAGACAGATTCTAGACTGCGCGTGCAACCCTGACAGCTGAGTACATTAAAAAATGACCTTTTTAAGTTTCTCCCTGAAGGTGCAGTCGGAGATAAAGAGGAAGTGGAGAAGCTGGACGGTGAACAGATACTTTGCTGTGGATCTGAAGCAGCAGCGTCACCCTTCACTAGCGAGCAGTGGGGTGAACGGGGGGACGCAGCTGTCCATCCTGAGCAAGAGCAGCTCGCAGATACGCATGTCCAGCCCGCTGGCGGAGACCGTCAACCTCAACCTGCCCACCTGAGTGTCTGATTGGCCCATTCCTCTGCCCATCCGTCCTTAAAGCTCCGCCTTTTCACCCGCAGTAGGTCCGACCAATCACAATTATAGAAAAAGTAAATTATTAATAAGACCTTAACTACCCATATCATTGAAGGGAAGAGATTGGAAGTGTAACCCATCATACAGGGACATTTTTAATAGTGCCAAAACTATTTTAAGCTCATGTGAGGAAAACGTAACATTTGGAAATCTGTAGGACGCTTTTTCGACCGCTAAGTACCGTTTTGAAGGCTTTCTAATTAATCTTTTCAGAAAACAACTAAGCTTAAAAGAATGTTAGTTTTTCCCCTCTTTGTGAAAACGGTTAAATGTTCGTTCTTTATCTAATCGACAACAATGCAGAACAGAGGCCCTGTGTCTCGCCGCGGCCGTAAAGCGCAAACATGAGGTCGCAGCAGAAATCGAAGTGAATTCATTTTGAGCCATAGCTAATGTGAACTGTTGTGATTTAGAATGTAGTGATGTCACACATCCCATTATTAAATCCGTTTATGTCTGTCAGCTGATAGCACGTCGCTTTAGATTGTTTAGAGAATAGTAAATGTAAAGGTATAAAACCGTCAGACAGGTTCCATTTCAGTGTTATGAAAACATAGTAACATTAAGTGCCAAAACATGTTTATTTAAATAGTTTTATCTGCAAGCTACTGTGTTTATCAAACGTACATTATATAAGGAAATGTACAGATTTAGTGTTACTCGTACAGATGTATTTGATTAAATGTTCGCTACAGAGAGGTTGTAAAACATTATTTTTTTATGACCAGCCGCAAGTACAGAGTATGTCAACATTACGAAGAATTACTCACAAATTTAGATTGTGTAAAGTTGTGAATTTTGCTCCAGTTTAGCTTTTCTGCTTGATTAGCAGGCCCGTGTAATGTACTTCTCTTGTCATGCCAATGGTACAGTATGTGGCAATACTGTGCCAGTGTAAACAAAACAGAAGAATTGTCAGTGTTCGCGATCAGCTAGCTGAACATGACGTAGCTGAACAAGATTAAAAAATTGTGTTCGTTATACAGGGGATCTTGCTTTACTCGCGCAAAAAAGCTATCCCAAAATTCTCTCTGATTTATTCTAAAGTGCCTGTTGGTCACAAAAAATAGCTTTGATGGATCTGTTTTAAACATCCGGTGCCATACAGTATTATTAGTAATTATTAGTAATTTAATCTTTTACATGCAGTGTTTCAGGTAGCTTTTACTTTCGATCTACCAATAAATACAATCTATAATTTAATTTATCTAAATGAAGAGTCTATTATTTAATTTAAACAGTAACTCTTAGAGGGTTTATTGACACATTTCTGGCACTTTGAGATGCACAAATAAATGCCATGACTTTATTATTATCAGGTACATTATAAAAACATTTTAGGGCTGATATGTTTAACTGTGAGAGAAGAGATGCTTTAGAGTCAAATGACAATATGTTGAAGGAATGGTTCACCCAGAAATAATAATTCTGTCATCGTTCAGTAACAGACATTTTATTCCAAACCGTATGACTCTTTGTTTCTTTCCGGTGAACACTGTCTGTCTCTCAGACAATGAACGCAGAAGTTATCAGTGTCTTTTATGCTCCAAAAACCACCATTAACGTAAAAAACATCTTTTGTGCCACACAGATGTTAGTCATTTTGGTTAAAATGAATTTTTATTTCTGAGTGAACTTTAATGCTAAGAGAGGCACAGTTAACTCGACCCTTTACTCGTACAGTTTTTGATGTCAATCTGTTAATCCAACCAAATTAACCGCCTCACCACCGACTGACAATCATGATTAGTTGTTACATCGCTCCATGCTTTCACATTTACTCGTTCGATCACGAGAACAATGTGCATCAATGTACAAAGTGAACTTACATGGCAGCAAAACTACAGTAATTAATCTGTGGCGTGATGTTGTAGCGTGTAATTTCTATGTGCCACTAACTGATGGATGTACCAGCATTCTCTCTCTTTACATCAGCACTTTGAGTCAACAGGAAGTCCCGGTCTCTAATGTCAATCTTTAGCACTCGTCGTTCTGTTGATATGAAGTTGCCAAACTTGAAATGCAATATGTATATGCTTCTGTTGCGGTTCATTGGTGCAGAAAGGAAAATACATATTGAAATACAAAAGTGATGTCTCTGTAATATACGCAGGTGATGCGATTTGTAATGTCTGTTTTATGTGGAAGATGTTGGTTTTCTGATTCAAAAGGTGTGGTAATTTCAGAGGCACCAGCACCGCAAAACACACTTGTGAAAAGACAGACCTGCCTCAAACTCACGCCTTTGTGGAGCCAGTGTTGTTGTATGTGGACACTTAAACAAACTGATGAGATTGTTTGGTGTGACTGTAAATATTTTCTAATATCCCAGCTTAACCTTGCAATCCGTAACTAGGTTAAAATGAACAAACCTCAGTTATTAAGCAAGTACATGACAGATCAGTGTTCAACACGATCTCCTTACCTTACCCCGATTCACAACAATAAGTTTAGAATAATGATTCATAATTTGAGCTGCCAGGTCAAATTTCCTGGGCAGTGTCAGTTTGGATTCATTTGACTTTAGCATAAATAATTCAAAGTACGTAAAGTAACCTGTATTTTATGTCCCAAACAGAGATGACGACAGAGAGGCAAAAGTTACGGATTGAAGTTTTAATGTTCAGATATTTAGGACACCTTTCCCCCAAAATCAGCAAACAAACACTGTGATCTCACGGCGCTATCAGAACATTAAGCAGCTCTGTTTGTTTGTGCAACACTGTCTGCGCATCTTATGGCTGACGGGGGCCGGTTTTGTAGTTTAAAAACAATAGGTTAATTATTTTTGCATTTACATTTGGTGACGATAATGGCACAGAAACGACCCACTTTGTTTTGAAATACGCCATGAGTGCTCGTGGACCATTTCAGAACCTCTTATCTTTATTATTTGTTTGATCTTTCTCATGAATTTATTTTATTAAAATGATGACCATTACTATTTATTGTAAATATTGATATTATATAAGCTTTCAGTGATAGTGAAGTTGTCCGTAACAGTGTGTAACAGCATTAACAGTGTCAAATGTTGCTTGGATCACGTGACTTTGAAAGACAAAGCACTTAATGTTTGGATATTGTGACAAGAGGGCTCACCCCCCTCCTATCCGGCTCTTTCTAGATATATTTGCATGGAAAAAAGACAAAAAAGACAAATATATTTGCTGCTTTCTATGTTCTTGACACCAGCTGTCATTCTGAGCATGAGCGCTCAGGAGGTAACGACCATGTCTCAAAGCTGTTACAACCCTGTTCTATCAAGCTGTGGAAATGTGCTTGTAATACACCCTCGTGTTCGTTTGACTGTACATCTATATATAAGCGCTGTATTTGAAGGGAACAGATTTGATCTGTCTGTCGTGTTTAAAGTTGTGCAGATCTGAAATGTTTAATTGTGGAATAACTCATTGAAATTTGAATGTAACACCAGGCCAACAGCTCTAATGTACATTCAGCATCGCTGCTCTGTAAATCTGTCTGCTGTACTTTCTGCCTAGATGTGGAGATGATGTCTTTGACCTGTGAACTTTTTTGTATATGTTGGAATTTCATTCTTGAAAAACAACTCTTGAATTTCTGGAATTTGTGCACTGTTTTTGTTTTATTTGTGTGTTTTGGAGTGAATGTTCTGCCTCTCTCTCATAAAGTGTATGAGAGAGAGAGATGTATACGCTAATAGTTTTGCTAGGAGTGTGGTGAAAGTTATTATTTTGGGGTATTTTGTGTGCAAGAAAAATCCCAAATTTAATTTCACACGTAAAACACATAAATGCACCTAAGGCTGTATCATAGAAACTGGTTTCATAGCATTTGACAAGCTGAAATCACCATGGTTACCATACAGATGAGAGAAGTTTCTAGATGATGTTTTCATGATGCTCTTGATGAAATAGAAAAGAGACTGTGAACGTTATTTATTTACATGTTTACAAAACAAAACCAGCACAGCAGTTCCCTCTGTAATGCATTTCGGACCATTTGATTTGTAAATACTAGACAACTGAAATATTTGAAGTATTTCTGCAGTGAGATGCCAAGAGAACTGGATTTAAGGGCTCCAGGTCCAATGATCACCAGTGAAACAGTTTTTTTAAAGACCAATAAATCTAATCGTCTAAATTGTAGCCTGTAACACTTTTGCCCAGCCAGCCAAATTTAAGCAGCTAGCTTGGAGTTCTGACACATAATGAAAACCATCAGCAGGAACGATTATTAAACATGTCAAAAAATGAAATGCAAAACAGACTTTCAACACTTCAAGTTCAACACTTGACGGAACTCAACTCAACACATCCAGCCTGGACTGATGGACTGAAGTTTTTTACAACCCATGTTTTACATCACTCTTATTCAGTCACTCTTATGTTTAAGTACCACATGAATCCTGTTGTATTTATAATGCATACCATGTTGTCAACAACAATCAAACATTATGAAAATAATAGGATTTGTGAGACACTTTTCAGCATCATTATCTATACGGCACAAAATGCTGTGCATTTAAATTAAAATGAGCAAATGTGGAAACATTAGGCTTTCTTTACCACCCACAGGCGGAAGATATGTACTGTGTGTCTGGTCACATATGTGCTGGTCCTCAATCAAACCCTACAGTCCCTCAGTCTACACCTGCAGGCTGTTACAGTCTGCAGTACGGCACTAACATCTGTTGGTAGAACCCTGAAGACATCTTCCACCGATCTCAACTGGGAGGTATTTGTGTCTCTTCCTCTGTTTCGACAGTCTTTCACTCTCCAGGGTCAGGCGTAAAGCTCTTATAGTCCTCAGGGCAACACGTCGTTCTACCTGCAACACAGGTGGGTTATACAGATGTGATGTTGCCATTGCAGGTGTGAGCCCGGGGCCCGCCAACCTCATGCATCGAGATCTGAGTAACAGTCACCCGACGCTTTTTACTGGGACTCAGATGAGTCTGCGTCTGCCATTTCACGAGAATCCGCTTCAACTCTGCCTGTACCTGAAAGGGTGGGGGGGAGGGTTAATTGTGTTGATGAAGATGTTTGCACAGGCAAGAACCATATTTAAATATTTACTTACAGGGACAGTAAATGATTTCTGATAAATGCTGCTATCCAAACTAACAGGCCCTCACTTTATAGCTTCACCCTCAAAATGAAAACGCTATGCAACGCAGGTAACAACTAACAGCTGCCGGATCCCCCCATTGCTGTGGTGATTGGCTGTGAGATTATTATGGTGTTGTGGTAATTGGTCCGATCTTCTTTATTAATCTCCTATTTACACAGCCTGGACTATGTGCAAACACATTTTTTTATTCAACACAGAGACAGAACAATCATGTAGAAAATATTCACAAAATTGATTGTTTGGGTGCTGATTTTGATTTTCAACGGCATTTCACAGAAATCACTTAATGCACCTTTAACGTGTAAAATCGTTGTACAACTGTTGTAATTGTAGAACGTTACCAGTACCTCTCCATTCAGAAAACAGTAAAGTAACGCCACCACAAAGCCCTGGAAAAACAACAACTTTCAGGAACAAAATCAGACATTACCAGACATCATATCTTACTACGTGTTGGTGCGCACCTGAAATGAGCCGAGGCCAAGCTCGATGCAGAAACGCACTGTTTCCCCAGTGTTCTCCGGCAGAAAGGCAAACAGAGTGTAGTGCATCCCAAACAGAGGAACCAGAAAGAGGGTGGACTTGGCCAGACGCCTGGACAAGTATCAAAGAGATGCGGCTCTCATTAAAACCAGCAATCAATATGGATGATGCCTCCACATAAACAATTCAGAGCACAGCAGACAGACTCATAGTGTTTATCACCTCTTTACCTTATTTAACGTTCAGAACAAAAGAGGAATCTATTTAAAGCTGCAATCTGCAATTTTTGCCTCTCTCCTGCCATCCCTGTTTGAAATGTAGAACTGCATGGTACTTGTGGAGTTGTTTTCTTATTCTAAATTTTAGAATTTTAGTTTGTTCCAACAGCTGCTGTAGGAACAAACTAATGCCACAGTACAGCGACACACTCTTAAAAAAGGTTCTTAAAAGGTCGTCACAGCGATGCCAACGAAGAACCATTTTTGGTTCCCCAAAGAACCATTTAGTTAAAGGTTCTTAAAAGAACAATTTCTTTTTTAACATTTTACAGTCTGAAGAACCCTTTTACACTACAAAGAACTTTGTGGAACCATACAGACAAAAATGGTTCTTCTATGGCATTTTCGGCTGTATGGTTACCTTTTGACATTGCGTTGACATTTTATATCACGCAAACATTGCATTATGCAGAACTTTCACCGTTAATCACCGTTTTTTGGTGAGTTGAATGTCAAGTCCAGTGTCAATGGAAGGTTAAACAGCAAACAAAATCAAATTTGCAAAACAGATCTTTACAGCTCCTGCCTGTAATGTGTGCTTTCAGAAACTAGCAAGCCTCTGGATAATGGGCTGAATGTAATTTCTCTTCGTCTATAGACACACACAGCATTTTCAGCAGTTAAATATATGAAGCCATAAGATAATGGATGCTTAAAATAGAGACTCACCCTTGCGGGAACCGTCAGGCCTGTCAATGGTGAGCTTATTATAATAGTATTCATGCATTAAAGATGAAGCTGGCAGCTGGAAGAGTAACATTTACATCCTAACTGAGCAGAGAACTGAAGATCTCCTCTACAGTTTCTGCTTTTACCCAGCTAACAATTTTGAGTTCTAAGAACGTTTCCCTAGTATTTCCATATTAATATTTCCTAATATTTCCATATTTTATTTCTAAGTAATAAAATGTTAAAAACATTATTTTGAAAGTTATAGTTAATTTTATTGCTTGGTTATAAGAAAGTTTTTCAAACATTTTTAGTTCTGTAACATTTTTAAAACATTTCACTAACTAGTAAGAATACCTTTTTTGATAAAATATAATGCTAAAAACAATTCTACTAATGTTACTGCAATAATGGTTTTGATAATGTTGAGAGAACTTTTAGAGAATGTTAGCTGGGTACATTGTTCTCGATTGTAGTTTACAGCATATAGTACATTTGTCAAACTGCAGTGATTTCAGGGTTCTAAATGAACTCGTGTTAAGAACCAGTGAAAACTGGCTTTGGCGAGCAAATATCATGGGGTAAGTGACAGTGAGTTTTGCAAGGGCATGCACATCCGATATTTTCTTGAGAAAATATAGAAATATAGTTTTCTTTAATTCTTTCATTTGCTACAACTAGGACATTGTGTAGTGATACATTCCTAACAATGAGCCAATAAAATATATGAAACAAAATTAGGACACGTCTCAATGTTCTGGCGAGAGATGCTGTTTCTCAGAGACTGTCTGGTTTTTGGTGACGCAGTGTTCTGCACTGTGTAAAGTGAATAATTCATTGAAAATATTTTTTTTTTCAAAAAGCTGAGGAAGCACATCTTTTTTTTTAACAAAAAGAATGTAAAGTACAATGTCCTGGCTGGTAGGAAATGTAAATGTATCTTGTGCCATTAACAGACCTGTCAACAGTAAATGTGTTTTCCCATTGACTCACATGAAGTGACCCGTGTCACAGCCTCCAACTCCAGGACTCTTCAGCTTCTCCACCAAAATCCGGATCACGTTTATAAAGATGATGATATTGGCCTGTTAGAGATTAAACAGACGACTAACTTTCTTAATGTTCACATCTCTAGTGCCATCTCTGTATGAAACATAAAATTGCAGGTTACTTTACACGCTTTTCATTTTGTATGTTGAAGTCAAATGAAGCCAACCTGACATTTTCTGGGAACTCAGACCCGACAGCTCAAATGAAAAATAATTTTTATAAACTTACTGTTGTGAATCATGATAAGGAGATTGTGCAGAGCAGTGATGATCTGTCATGTATTTGCTCAATAACTGATTTTTGTGTTACGGATTGCAGCTTTAATAGTTCTGATGAAGATTATCTATTTATGAAGCTCTTTGGCTGTGATACTTTCAAAACTTACAAACAGCGATGCTGTGATTGGCCCTTTAATGATCCACCAGATGCTCATGTTATCTGTGTCATCCCAGCATCTGCAAATGTGATAACAGAAATGTGATCGACTGTTATACTGAACAATTATATGGTGTTAGTCTCCATAAATCTCCATGTGTTGTGATCACAACACATTTGGTTTATGTAATGTGATGTTTAACAGTAGGGTTTGGCTGTATTTTATTCATATGGAATTGATTTGTGAGACGTTTTCCCCACATGGCAGGTATCTGGAGGTGAGGGGCTGACATGGGATGATGGATTGGTGACATCAGTTGATGTTGGAAGAACTTGAACAATAAGATCAGAAATGTGTATAGGAGTGCAGTAAACAGGAGACCGGACGTACCCTCTGTTATCATAGAACTGTCTGGTCAATACCCACACAATCAGAACCGTTAAAGGCATGCCTACAAAAAAACAAAACAATCAGCAAATTTACAAACCCTAAACCAGATAAAAACGCTTAGGAAACGAACATCTCAGACGTGAAAAGAGGCTTTTGCTTCTTGGAAGTTTCCTCTGTGATCTCAGTAACCTCACAGGTGGAAACATTCTTACAACCTAAATTTGTTCGTTGGGTCGTAATAATCGTAACTTGGCTCAATGTTGTACCAACCCCATCCTATGAAGATATACCACCAGAAGTACTTCCTCTGGGAGACAAACGTGAGGGCGAGCAGCATCTGCAGGTACAGGCCCTCCACCAGCAACCAGAAGTAATTTGTCAGAATGCAGAACTGGAAGAACGCTACAGCAGTCTTACACGCCACCTGTAACAACAGCACACCCAGAGACATCAGTAACATTACTCACATGTTTAGTAGAATGTTTTTTTAATGTTATATGATATATATCAAAACGTAATTCTGAAGTAGTTTGTGGAATGTTTTAAAAACGTTACAGAAATGAAAATGTTTCGAAGAACGTTCTTACAACCAAGCAATAATGTTAAAAAACGGGATGTTTTAACGTTCTTAGACCTTGCAAAATAACATTCTATGTTGACAACAATAATATGTCTAATGTTTTTGTTGCTTAATGGAAACATTAGGGAAATGTTCTTCCAACCTTAAATTGTCAGTTGGGTGTGAGCCTGTGTTGTGCATAAACAGTCTCTTGAACTCTCTCTCACACTCACTCACGGTGGACATTAAACAGTGATCCTGAGTCTCATCGGAGAACAGAACAGCGTCTTTGATAAATACGGCACTCGCCCGCAATATGAAGGACACAAACAGGTTGATGTGTATGTAGTTTCTGGTACAGTGGAACTTCCTGCAGTGGACAGATGCCATGAGGTCACACAAGGTCAATAAATACAGCCGGCGCGTGTAAACAGACAAACACATACAGATCACATGCTGTATATTTACAGATATTGTTGTTATGTTTTCTGAATATTGTGCTCCTTAATTGCTTTTGTACAGATTAACAATGACACATAACTCTGCTGGATCTTTACCTGAAGCAAGTAAATATGAAGACAGCAGTTATGAGTGATATAAGTGATGTTGCATATCCCACAGTGTACAGCCGTTTCAAAGCCGAGAGGTAGGATGTCTGAAACATAAAATCCATGGTGTCAGAGAGAGACAGTTATCACTAAATACATTTATTTTGTTGTATTAAATCCATGACTTTTACTAAATGCAGAAATTATAATTTCTGCATTTCTTTCTTATCGTTTAAACCTGTCTTGATTAAATCCATAACTTTTTTGGGTTAAAAATGAACCTCTTCTTGCCTTACTCTGATTTGCAACGATAAGGTTATAAATAATGATTTAACATTTGAGCTTTCAGGTCTGATTTCATGGAAAATGTCTGTCTGTAAACAGAAAGAAGAAGATCCAGCTACTATATCACATGTGCAGGTGCTGTAGATGGTGCATGTTTGTATCTTGTTCTTACAGCAGCTGTTTAGAGTTTAAACTTGTCATCCATGTTAAGAAAAAACTCAGCAAGTAACCTGCAATTTTATGTTTCAAACAGAGATGGTGGTAGAGAGGCAAAAGTTGCAGACTGCAGCTTTTTAGAAATTGATATGGTCTTCACTATTAATAGAAAATAAGAATTTGTTCCACAATAAAAATGGTTATTGTGGTAGACAATTCAATAACAAAGCAGAAAGTCAAAAGCAGCAAGCGTAACAGACAAAAATAACACGGCGACCCCATGTGTTGACCAAGCACACGTTACATAAACAGGAAGTCATTTATCAAGCTGATCTGTTCTGAAAAGGTAATGTTTTCATGTTCCAGTGTCCCTGACTGTCATTTATGCAGGTATTATATGAGATGAGGTATAGCTACCACAGTGCCAGACTCTGAATCTTCTTCAAACGCACAAGCCTCTTCATATGAAGGGTAGGGCTCGCTCCAGCCGTTAGACGTGCAGTTCCTATATATAAAAGCTACACAACAAATGGCATCTCTTAATAATGTTTTAATATTTCACTGAATCTCACTGCTCAAAAAAGGAACTTCAGTCAAGCTTTCTGTTTTAATAACATAACAGACAGACATTGAAATGTCTACAATTACAATTAATAACAATTACAAATTGTAAGAACCTTTCCCTAACATTTCCATTTCCAAATGTTATAACACGTGCAAGTGCCAAATAAGTCTTGAGTTTGTAGGTTGTCACAAACCAGCTCCCATTTTAGAGAGCAGTGAGCACAATTCCCACTTCAGAACACTTCCAAAAATACCTCCAGAAGCCTGGAGAATGCTTAGGGGAAAACTTGTTCACTAGAACTGGGACAAAAAGCTGCTGTTGGTGGCACTTCCTGTCACAGGTGTTCCAGCTCGAGTGAATTTCAGTTTCTCCCTCTTTATTGAACAGCATAATGTTGCCACTGTGGTTCACTTTATGGGTGTCACAGTTGTATGGAATAATTTACGAAAATATATTCATATTTATTATCATATTCAATATTCATATAATTATTTTGTTGAAATGTAATAAATACATTTCCGATGAAATTTATATGAATTCTTTGAAAAGTTCCTGCTGTTACTGTTACTATTGTAAGATTTTAAATATCACCAAAACCAGTAAGCTGCTAATTTAGAGACAAAATTTAATCCAACGTCTTCTGGGATTTGAGGGGAAAAGTAATCATAGAGCTTTAATATACTGTCTGCTGTTTTATAGGGTCAGATGCCTATGACATAATTCTTTATTAAAAGATACATTTTTAAAAATGGATCTTAAAAAATATTGTTACCCAAAAATCTACCATCAGTCACCAAACAATGATATCTCTGTGGGAGGGAATCGATAAAATGTGATATGATATTTATAATATACGATATTTGATGTACAAAAAGCAATAACACAAACACTTTAGATACAGTCAGTAAAAGACAGCTTATAAGCAAAAGCGGGTAAGTAAATTTGCTGTAGATGTAATGCTAATTTTTACAGTTCAAATTTTAAGTTAGTATTAGCATTTTTATAAATATTTGTGATTGAAAAGCAGTTTAAGCTGTTTTTGTAGCTGTTTTAATAGTTTTTATCTTTATTTTCATTGCGTATGAAATGTGCAACATTAAATTAACTTGTCTTGCCAGCTTCGAATCCTGACCAGCTTGATCAAGTCTACCAGATTCCATGACTCTGGACCAGCTGGTAGTACAGCTAATGCGTTATCTCAATCAGTTTGAACCAGCTAGTGGAAGGGTGTCACACAGACTTAAAAAAATAATCATATAAAGTTTGTGCAGGTGATTTATGTTTTATATAAGACATATTTTTAAGAGGTGTGCTGTTATTATCAGTGGATCTTCTGTGTTTGCTGAAGCTTTATCATATCCACCACATGCTGCAGGTGCTGGGCAAATGAAACACCAGCATTTATTATTGACTGCTGCTTGATTGTCTTCTTACGTCTTTGAAAATGACGGCATCTCAGTTTAAGCCGAATCGCAATTTTTCTTGCTCCTGTATTTGACAATAAACCTGGAGCTCTGTTGCACCAGCCGGAATCAAACAGTGACAGCTGCACTAATGAGCCTGTTTCACTCACACTGAAAATAATATTCCAGTTTTCTGTGTAATGATATTTTGAGTCTTACATACCGTCTGTGTCCCACTTTCACACGTTTCTAAAGGGCTAATAGGCTCCCCTGAAGCTACGCCAGAAGAAAAGTAGGTTTTAGTGTCTAATGCAAATATACATGAGAGGAAACCCGCAGCTGTACGAACTTACAATTCTGTGTGAATATAATACACGTACAGTGAGTACATAACAGCTAGATAGACAGACAAGAAAGAGAGAGTGAGTGAAAGAGGGAAGGAAAGAATGACAGAGAGAGAGAGGGAGAGAAAGAAAGCTCTGACCTTGATTGTTGGAGAAATGTTGGAAGATCTCGGAGCAGGAGACATTGATGAATTGTCCAGTGTTGGCTGTGTGCCAGCAGCGTATTCCATCCCAGTCTGTCCCACATCCTACAAACCGTCATAACAGTCTAAATCAACCTACTCATGCATATTTTTATCCCTTCCATTAATCTTTCCTCCATAGATCAATATCCTAAAATACACTGTATCTTTCAGTGTGAGAGTGAGACACAAACCGATTCAGGTGATCTATTGATCTGTCCATCTACATTACCAAAACTGGTTTCACATTCAGAGCAAATCTCATTTTGAAGGTCTGCCAAAGAAACCCTAATCATAAACTTTAATGATGTACTCGTGATCTGGCAGAGAAAACCAGCCTCCATCAGAACTTCTTACCAAACAGACATCACAATTTAGGAGACATCTCCAGGGCAGTACCAGTATCTGTAGATAAATGTTATGCACACTCTGTATAATATTGTATCAGATACAATTAAAAAAAAAAAAAAACAATAACCATTGCGGTATCCTGGCCTGTGTGGGTTAGTACTTTCTTTGTGTGGGTTCTAAGAGTTTTGTACCATGTACTGGGTAATGTTCTGCACTGAATGAACTTTTATTGACTGCTTATCCATGTTAAACATATTTTCTCTAGTGAGCAAACAGACTAGCCCATAAATATGATCCAATTCTCGGAACATTGGCTAATATTCTCTAAAAGCTCTCTCAAAGTTCTCTCACAGTTATCAAAATGTTTTTGCAGTAACATTTTTCTAATGTTATCATTAGAACATATATCATATGTCAAAAACGTTCTTAAGTAGTTAGTAGAACATTTTCAAAACATTACAGAATTAAAAATGTTTTAATAATGTTCATTTACCCATCAATAACTTACAGCATTTAATAAACTAGATGTTTTTAACATTCCTATAACTTTTCCTATAACTATAAACAAATATATCATCTGGAATGATCATATACAAACACAGGTGGGAAAGATGGGAAAGATTCCAGTAAAATAGTGCATTAAAGTAATTTAATTTGACTGTAGATGCCAATAGCTATTTATAGTACTGTACAGTTTTATATGCTGTCTCAGAACATCACCAAATTTAAGGATAAAACTTCTATTTATAATCTAATCTGGCTGCACAGATTTATAAATATTATTTGTGCAATTGCAAGTCTTTAAACAGATATAGAAATTATTTTGCAGACACTTTTTCAGGTTAATTATTTCGCAGACCCTTTTTCAGGTTAATAAGAATGAAAACACTAGGGAAGTGCTTTAACAAAGGAAAAGTTTTATTTGCAGGACCATATCATTTTATAGCTTAGTTAATGTCATCATGTGAATTCAAAATAAGATCCACTTAAGTGTTTCATTCAAAAGTCAATTCTTTTGTGAAATAACCTGTTTGCTATAAGGGTGCTGTTTTTGTTATTTGCTTTTTTGAAGATTATAAGGAGATTTAAATAGATTCTCTCCTCACACGTGCTGCGGGAAACACCGCACACACCGTTTACACAATCTGCCACTCACACATGATCAAAATTCAAGTGACATGAACCTCCTGAGGTTTTAGCTGCCGTAACACAATTAACATCTGCCTTGTGGGTCACAATGTCTGGCTGCAAGTGTCACACTGAAGATGTGAACTTTCACTAAGTGACTTCTGTTCTCAGAGCAGAATTTTACACTCGCGTCTTCAGGGAGGAATATAATCAGAGCCCCAGGAAAACTCGTTTTAAATTAACAGGAACTCGGTGAGTTGCTGCGTGAGATTACACTCGACTGCTGTAAAAATCTTTCATAAGGAAATTTCCCACAATGCTTGGCTTTACCTCAGTTGTTTAACAATAAAGCCCTAATACAAAAGAGAAGTAAGTATTATCATCACACTACAGTATTGCTGTCTCTTATTAGTCACATATTACAGTATAGCAGCGATTCTCAAATGATGGTCTGTTTTAAACAGGTTATGAACAGCAGGGGACAAAACAATGCAGAGAAACAAAATACAGATAATGACGTACTGTTACAATAGTAAAATAATAGTAATGCTAAATGATACTAATAAAATATTTGGTCCTTTGTTGTTTTATGTGTTACTCTGGTGAACAAATTGCATGTAAAAAATTGACCGTTTTTCTTTCTGATTGTTTTATGAATAATTTTGCATAATGTTGTTGGATCTATGCAGTTTATAGTATGTCTAATAAACGGTTCATAGTTTGGATGTATAGATATTTTTGTGTGATAATGCTGACCCTGTGTTGGGTCACCAACAGCTAAGATCTGAAATGCCGCAGGTACCCGACCCAGTTTTAACTTCCTTCCCTTCTCATGTTCAATTCAATTAAGGTAACATGGTTAAGATTTCCTTATATAATTCACTCATGCTCGTTCACATCATAATCAGCTAAAGGGAATCAGGCCTGGCTGAGCATCAGCTGCTGGTGTCAGATTCATGGACGAGGGCAATACAAACTCGCCATCTCTTCTGGTCCAAAATTGTCTACGTTTACCAGAGCCAAAGTGAGATTATTAGAATCTACAGTGGCCAAAACACCCAAATCGCACTTAAATGTATGAAATCATTGCATTAGATACTAAATGTTAAATCAAATGACATCTAAATGATGCTAAACCTTTTCTCAAAACTAGTGTCGCTTTCCTGAACCATTTTGTTTTTAAATGTGTCAAGATGGCTTATAAGGAATGTATAAGGTCAGGTTTCCTCAAGCAAAGTAACTATGGACATATTCTTGGTATAATGGGATGTCAGCCTTGTGCTCAAGTTCACATTGGTTTCTGTTTGTGCACAATCCATTATATAAGTGTGATTTGATAATGTTCCAAAAAACACCATAAGCTTTAATGGATGAATGAAAATTGACCTTTTCTACAAAAAAGGAAAAATTGTTCACTTATTCTAGTGACTGAGAAAAAGTGTAATATCATCATATATTAAGTAGTTAATGTTTTTAGTATTTAAAAAAAAAATTTAGAGATTTTTCTGTAACCTAACGTATCTGATGCTTACTGTATATATAAACTAACCACTAATCATCACCACTTGCAGCTTGAGTTTGTCAGTTCTGAACACAAAGTACACAGCGCCAGTTGTGATGATCCAGCATAAGAAGTGCTAACTTCACCAGGTTTTCATCAGTGTAAGCATGTTTATCATAACCTATTTGTTGGGTCTGGTTCTGGTTTTCTCTCTTCCTGGTCTGGATGCAGATCTCCTGCTCTCGTATAAGCTGAGTGATGATAGCACAGTCTGGATGGATGGCCAGCGCCTAAAAAATCAATAATTCAAAGTGCACATTAACTCTGCAGATACCACAGAGCTTGAGAAAATTTCAATTTAAACATTTAAAGTTACACATCTCAATGCATTTATTTATTTATTTATTTAAACCCCCCTATAGAAAGTGTACAGGGTTCCTAAACTATTATTTTTATCAGAAGCAGTCCTAAAGGAGCTAATATTATCATACCATACAAACTTCTGTAATACTTACATAATCCCTACCTTTTATTCATATGTAAATCTATCCTGCAGGGATGTGTCTATTGGTTTTGTATTATATTGGAAGTAAATTACCATTAAGATCCTTTTTAATAAATCCCAATAGTGTTTTTTACAACAGAGACGTTTCCTTTTTTAACACACCGACGTTACCATGATTATTTCTGCAAATGCGCATTACTGTCCCTCGATCAGTGCAAGAATAAAGTGTAAACACAGATATCGACTGTGTTCATTACGAGACCAATCTATAATAATGAGTTTAACATAAGCGATGCACAAACTAAATGTCACACGCAAGCAATGTGGGAGAAAAAAGCAAGACTTACAGCTCTCCAAAAAGTCGCCAATACACAAACACACAAAACAATCATATTAAACCCAGAGGGGGCAGATATAATCCACTGAGACACGCAGAAAATCAGACAGAAAACTCCTTTAGACAAAGTGATCCGATTCTCTTCTTGAATTCAGACTGAAGCCGCTCAAGTCCGACTCCGATTCTGTCTGATGCGCATCTGCGCACGGGGAGCGCGCATGGATCCCATCCACAATGACTGCACACATGCACCCTCATCTGAAGACAGGCAGATGTTTGTGAATGATATCTGAAGAGCTGCTCATCATCTCAGAGATGGTTCGGTGTCATTTATGCAAAGTGAAGAGGGGTTCAGAGAGAGAGGTTTAGGGTAGATGGTCCGAACCTACAGCAAAGGCACCTTCACATATTAAGTATCAATCGATCTGGATCAATGTGACTGTAAGGCTCTGTGTGTCTTGAATTACATCTCAAGAGCTTTTGGAAATATACTAAAAGATCTGAAAGATGCTCTTATGAAGATGCACAAGAAGATATCAATAAAGTAATATTTAACAACTAGTGATCAAATTATGGGGGCACAACAAGATATCAATAAAGTAATATTTAATAACTAGTGATCAAATTATGGGGGCACAACAAGATATCAATAAAGTAATATTTAACAACTAGTGATCAAATTATGGGGGCACAACAAGATATCAATAAAGTAATATTTAATAACTAGTGATCAAATTATGGGGGCACAACAAGATATCAATAAAGTAATATTTAACAACTAGTGATTAAATTTTGTCAATTGGGGCACAACAAGATATCAATAAAGTAATATTTAACAACTAGTGATCAAATTATGGGGGCAACAAGATATCAATAAAGTAATATTTAACAACTAGTGATCAAATTATGGGGGCTCAACAAGATATCAATAAAGTAATATTTAATATAGTGATCAAGTTATGGGGCACAACAAGATATCAATAAAGTAATATTTAATAACGTGATCAAATTTTGGGGCACAACAAGATATCAATAAAGTAATATTTAACAACTAGTGATCAAATTATGGGGGCACAACAAGATATCAATAAAGTAATATTTAATAACAACTAGTGATCAAATTATGTGGGGGCACAACAAGATATCAATAAAGTAATATTTAACAACTAGTGATCAAATTATGGGGGCACAACAAGTTCAATAAAGTTATATTTAATAACTAGTGATCTAATTTTTTTTTAGTGATCAAATTATGGGGGCACAACAAGATATCAATAAAGTAATATTTAATAACTAGTGATCAAATTATGTGGGCACAACAAGATATCAATAAAGTAATATTTAACAACTAGTGATCAAATTATGGGGGCACAACAAGATATCAATAAAGTAATATTTAACAACTAGTGATCAAATTATGGGGGCACAACAAGATATCAATAAAGTAATATTTAACAACTAGTGATCAAATTATGGGGGCACAACAAGATATCAATAAAGTAATATTTAATAACTAGTGATCAAATTATGGGGTATGGTTGTGCATTCGTACCGGTTGTAATCGTGGTCCTAGATGGGAACGTTCTCACAACGTTCTCTGAAAGTTCTTTCAAAGTTATCAAAAGGGTTTTTGCAGTAACGTTAGTAGTATGTTAAGTAGTTTATAAACGTATTTTACAAATATCTAAAAACAACTCTCGAAATAACATTTTAACGTTTTTGTTACTTAAAGGAAACGTTAGGGCAACGTTGTTTCAACCTAAAATTGTTAGCTGGGGGGCAGATGCTGATACTTCCCCGAGATTGTGCGAGCGTCAAGATCGTAAACCTTCGGCTCAGTTCGGAAACTTGATCGACACCTTCATCTGACTCCACCCACCGGAGATTCTCTTGTGCGCTGGTTGGTCAAATGTCGAAAATGTTTCGAATTGCGCCGAGTGATTGGCTGTAAATGTTGAAGCGCTTCGTCGTGATTGGTTGTAAATGTTGAAGCGCTTCGTTGTGATTGGCTGTAAATGTTGAAGCGCTTCGTCGTGATTGGCTGTAAATGTTGAAGCGCTTCGTCGTGATTGGCTGTGCGGTTCGACATTTCTACATTTTTGTGAGAACGGGGCTCGAACCCCGCTCATGGTGGAGATCTAAATACAATGTGTATATTATTGTCATAAAATATTACGTGTATCATCCTCAAATCATCCTCGAGTCTTATTTCATTTTAAACACCACACATCACTACTGCCTGCTCCTACTTTAAACTTTTTTTTTTATCAATACTTTTTCGTTTATTTTTTATATATGTATTTTATATATATATATATATACTGCTCTGGCAATGTTGTTTGTTAAACAATCATGTCAATAAAGTACTTTAAACTGAAATGGTAAAATCAGGTTTGCATTAGCGGGACAGAACGTTTCTGTGCAACTCATTTGGGACATACCATCTGTGTTCCGGGGGCGTCTTAAACGCCCCCATCTTAGATTAACCTTTACATACGCTTGCATGTTACATACGATTAAATGTATTAAATACCTACACGTTATAGTAGTACGTTTTATCGATAGGGTCGTAGAAACCGCATTGTAACCCATCTAGCATACAAAACTAGTTTAACACGCACCCCTCTGTTGGCTATAAGTTCACGTTGCCCGGCTCGTACGGTCTCTTTCTGTAAAAAGCAACCTAGCGGAGAAGTTGGACCCGACCCGCTTGTCACTCATCAAAACTCTTCAAAAGTGAGTCAAACTTCGCATTTATCTTGTATTTTTATATGGCGGTAACAAATACACGTTTCACGACAGTTTTACTGACGCGTTCAGATGTTCGCGTCGCGACGCGTGGCTGATGGTGAAACTCGTGAGACTTTAATCCGGTTTAAACCTCGACGAGTCTGAGCGGGGCTTTAAAACGCGTTCACATCACATCTCATTTCATTTGTAGTGTTAGATGTTCATCTTAATGTTTTCACATACGGACAGCGAGTTGCATTTTGTCGACGTTATAAAAGTTGCATGAGGCACATTGGGACCGACGGCACATGCGGTGTGAAACCGCCTCGGTCGCATGATCCGGATCCGTGTCATCTAATCCTGGTCTGGATGAGGTTTTTCTTGGACGTTCATACTCTTAACGTGTTATTTAAAGTGATGCAGTATAAATAAGCATTATATTTACTCTCACATGATGATGGTAATGCATCATGATCTTTAGTTTATGAATGGACTTGGTAAGGTTTCAGAAACGTGCCATGGTTTGGACCCTACCTTCATGGTAATACCTTAACGTGGTTTTCTTTCTAGTACCCCACTGTACACTTTTAAGGGGATTCTGTTGTCATAGAAACATGAGGGGATGTAGAACTTGACTTAAGTGAAATGAATAAAATGATGGAAAAGTGGTTTACGTGTCTATAATCTCTTAAACTAATTCAGCTGATGAATAGCTGGGAAAAGCGTAAAAACAACATGAAACTTCTAGTTGAAGTGTAACACGGTGTCTTGTTGTTAAAGGGAAAGTGACAAGCCCCTGACATTATTTTTGCTCTAAATACCTTCACAGGTGAGTGTGAAAATGCATCGCATGGTATGTTTGGTGTAATCTGTATTTTTGTAACCCATGTAAAGGCTTTTGTATAGGCTTTCGTGTCGTGGACGAGCGGTTCTGTTGTGAGTTTTGATTCTGGCTTGTCTTTGCCTCTTTCACCGTTTTCTTTGGCAGGAATTGATTGATATGATTGAAATTGTTTTTATTCTGGGTTATTCTGGGTTATGGTAAATATCAAATTATGGGAGATGTGTTTGTATCTCTTACCGAAGGGTAATAAACCAGAAATGTGAAAGCACTTAAATTCTTCAAACTTATTACAATTAAAGTTTACAAACTTGACAACAAAGTTGAACACTTTTGCTTGGACTTTTGTGAAGTTTTCAGGGCTTTATGAGTTTGCTATATGAAGTTGAATTATTAGTTATTGATGATTCATGAGATGTTGTGTTGAATCATTAATCATTTATGGACAGTCTCACCAGCAACTTGTCAATTGATTAGGTGTAGCATTGAAAATAACCAAGAATATAAATGTTTTTTGTTGTCATTTGGCTAATGTTGTGCAAGTGTAACTAGTTGGTTATGAATGTCAACATTTTAGAGTTTATTTCTTTGTTCGGCTTAAACTATTGGGTTTATCAGTGAGGTGAAATTCTCAGCTCAAATCCTATAAAATCTAACATCACAGATCACATTTGATTCAGTGTGATATGACAGTCAATCTGAATCTGAACCTGAATCTGTAATTTCATTAGTAATGAGTATGACACGTTCCCTTGATGAACCCATGCAGGAACGTTTGACTTTGGAGCTGCTCATCTGGCTTCTGCTGATGTGACCGAACTACTTTGCATGGTTTATACTTGCACTTTCTTCATCTTTATTGTATCTATCATCAGCTCAGGCTAATTTCTTAGCCTCTATTTTTTGTCTTTCCCCATCGTGTGCTGTAATTGGGCTTGAGGATGGAGAACCAGAAGGGGTCCCAGACCAAAAACAAAACTACTCGTGTACAGACAGGAAGCGGGTCCGACCTGCTGAATTCAAACGATGGAAAGAGAAAACGCACTCGTTCAACCCGGTCCGAACACCAGGGTTCTGGAGAAGGAGGTCATTTCCTTGTTGATCCCGTCTCTCAGGGTGTCATAGGAGAGAAGGTTTGGTTCAATCGCAGCGTATACGAGCAAGCCGATAATGCCTATCAGACCTTGTTGAGCTCGGGCAGCAGTATCCCTCCAGTATCACCTTCCTCAAAAGACAGAATTCCTCGCACCTTGGTCTTCAGGGCCAAGAGGAACGCTGGTCAGCAACGCCAAGAGGAAGAAAAGCACCCACACACTCCCTCCTTTACCTCACGACAACGGCAGCGAGGGTCCACTCACCAGCGCTCATCTTCTGAACCTCAGAGGGGTCGACGTGCCCCCAACAGTAGCAGAAAGAGAGTCTACTCTGAAACCGAACACGCCCCTCAGAGAAGGGACAAGTATGGCTAGTTTAGGGGCATGGAACTACCCAGCTAACAATTTTAGGTTGTAAGAATGTTTCCCTAATGTTTCCATCAAGTTTCCATTGTTTTTTAAACATTCAAGGATCGTTCAAAGCGTCCAGTTGTTTTAGACAATATATTAAGGTTACTTAGTAACTTTTACTCAAACTTTTCAATTCTGTAATGTTTTTAAAACATTCCACTAACACCTTAAAAGAACATTTTTGATGTTTTATATTCTATTAAAGAACGTTCTACTAACACTACTACACGAATGTTTTTGATAACTTGGAGAAATCTTTTAAAGAACATTAGCCAATGTTCTGGGAACTTTCTGTTAGCTGGGTATTAACGTGTGTTTTTGTGGATTGTATTCGAGTTGTTTGGTTTGTTTGCAAACTGTATTTTATGATTACTGTTTTGCATCCTTGTCCCAACCTGTCAGTAAACCTATTTCCTCATATCAAAGCCTGGACCTGGTTTGTGTCACCACTGACTGTTAGCTGAGCAATGTGAAACTAATCCGAGGGCTTAAGCACACAAAGTTTGCCCTATTGTCCAAAAACCTGTGTCAGCACAGAAAAAAAAACTGGGTAAAGGGAGTGTGATAATCGGGTCATTATGTCCTCTTACATTTTAACTAAACACGCCAAGAGTTGATTCACGCTGTCCTGCAATATCCATGTAAATGCAATACCTCTTTAATAATATATTTAATATTTCATTATTTTATTTTGTCCTTGCATAAGTATAGATATTACCAGTTTAAGTTAATATCTTCAATTTATTTGTTAGGGTGACATCACGCACTCTGTTTGGAAGTGTTACGTCTGTGTGCCGTTTGTGTATTTTACATTTCAATAGTTTAAGTCACTGAGTACTCAAATTAGGTAAAGCACGATTATTTGCATGGCACATCACACACAGCAGAAATTGAGTTATAGCTGTTGTTCCTCGCGCATCTTATGTTTTACATGTTCTTCACTAGCAGCAGATGTTTGGGAACAATTGTGGCTTTGGGAAAATGCCTGCTGTAAAATTCAGCAGCACAAAACATCAGTATTGATGAAAGCAGTAGATGTCTCTGATATGTGGAAATGCAGCATTGGAAATATGTACACATGGCACACGGTTTTGTGTTTGGCTTCGCTGTGCTTGATTTGCTTGTTTTAATGCTTCTGTGAATGCACAGTTGTGAAGTAAAAATTCATTAAAGACTTAATCCAGCATTTAAATACTTGTGTTTTCTTTTGAGTCTTCCCAAAGCTTTATACATCTGAATTGTTCTTCACTCTGTGTCTAACAGTTTTGTCTTTTATGTGTCATGTTTCTTGCTAGCATCACAATGAGTGCACTTCAGGGACTCGCCCAGGAAAAGATCTGGTTTGACAAGTCCAGATACGACGAGGCCGAGCGCTGTTTCTACGAGGGTGTGAACGGCATCCCTCAGACACCGCAGGTACTGCCCCCTACAGGCCTGGATGTCACTACACTGTTCATAATTCAAGGGTCTACAACTTCCTCATTGGTTTTCTTTCACAAACCTTTGTGAGCCTGAAGGAGAAATGTAGATTTCTTAATAAATGAGTTGATGTTTACGTGGCTGCTCTGTGTCTGTCTGTGGTCTGTGTTTCCAGGTGTCTGCTCTTAAACCTGCTTGCCAATACTCACCCATAGGCTGAATATTCTGCACTGTCGGGTGTGTGTGTGTGTATGTATGTTTGCTTGCTTGCATGCTCACTCTCTGCCTCTTGCTGGTTTGTTTGACATGGGCCTTTTTACCCCGCTGTATTCTTCCAGGAGAGAGAAGCTAGTGCCGTCCTGCAGGACATTGCTAAAGCCCGAGAGAATATCCAGCAGTCCCTAGCCGGAGTGAGTACTGCCTCCATAATGACCACCATAGTGAAGAAACCCCATCATATTCATATTTGAAGCATACTTGTCATACTGAATTTGTGTCAATCTATAATCTTCCAGGGTATCATATTTCGTTTGGGTGTTTCTGGGACTAATCTCTTACTAATGTTCACTCATGGTCCCTCTGCACGGGACCAGTTTAAAGGCACCATGAAATCAAAATGGTCAAATCCTCTTGCAAATGTCCGACCTTCTCTAATGACGTCAGCCTGATAGCTTGGCCGGTGCCAGAGCCGCTAACCACTCCCCTCCAACTGTAGCCTACTGTGAACTTTGAAACACTTACTTTTCTATAGCCTGTCAATTCCCAGTGGAAAAACACGGAAGATAAGTTAGTCTACAGCTTCCGGTTCACACAGATTTTAAAAGCCGGAGTTTAATTCAGCTTTCTAAAACTTTGTTTACCTTTGAATAAGTAGTAGTGAAATGTACAGGGCAGCTTTTAGTTCAGCTGTTAAAAGGCCTTACGACTGGAGTTACACTACAAGCCATCCAAAAATACCTCTGTGCTATTTTAACATGGTATTTACCGAGGCCCTTTGGTGTCATGGCAAAGACAAGTACTGTGTACGTGGGTTACCAGTCTAAATGTACAATATAAGACCAGCCCTTGGTTCTGTGACCAGGATGCAACATTTGGTACTCTGCCTTTGCTTGCAAAGAAACAATGTTTTCTCTTCCACAAGTGTGAGAAAATATTGAATAAGCTTTTGTAATTGTTCAGAACAAATATTCTACATAGCAGGCTTGTATAATATTAGTGGTAGATGACCCATATAATGTACAATTAGTCATTTTTTACATGTTGGTCAGATTTTACCTTGTAATTTAAGCATAATAAGATGTGTGTCTTCATCAGGCGATTCTTAGCCAGAATGTGCAACAATGTGCACCGGACATAGTCTTTCAAAATTAAGCTGAAGCAGAGAATCTAAAAATAGACAGGCCATTGACCTTGTGGAGATGCTGATCTGTGATTTACATGGAGAGCAGCGGTCTGTATTTTGCCTTTTGCAGGTGAATCTTTGTCGGAATGGCTTATACTTTGCATCAGAACATGTAATTGATTTGTGTGTGTAACTTCTCTTTAAATATGCAAATTATCAGTGAGGAAAGTTTGCATTGTGCTACTTTTGAACCAGGCATTTACATTACAGCGATAGAAAACTAAAAATATACTTTCAGTGATTTTCCAAAAAATATATTTTGCACCTATATTTATTGGCATAAATGATGCCACACCTGATTAAAAAGAACGTCTATAAACGAAACAAATTTTTCAGACTTTAAGGGTCTAAATCAGTTTACAATTTAGATCAGATTTACGGTACGGCAAAAATCAAGACAGACAGATAGATGCTCCCTCAGTTTCTCTCAATTTCTAGAAGCATTCACATAAAAGTGAAAGTTTATAGCGTCATAAAATCAGAAATAATATAATGTAATGGTGGTCTTAAAAGCATTTAGCAAAATGTCCTGTGATTTTGGTGGTCTGTCTTCACCTCTTTAACACTTTCAGGTGTGTGAGTGTGTGAGTGTGTGAGTGTGCTTTTCTGCTATGCTCGGGATACTCTGCAGCTTGATGATGTTTGTGTGTCTGCGGTTTATTCTCGTGTTGTTTCAACATGTTCTGTGTCTAAGATTTAAACAGACAAACATCATGACAACATTGTAAACATCTGCTTGCACTTTTTATTTGCTTTCTAAGATGCTGTAATGTGAAAATGTATTTGCCCAGATTAACAGCATAAGTGTGTGCTTTATATTTTAAATCTGTAACCGGATGTTTCATCTAATTAAAAAAAATCAATCTTCTGTCATAATTGCTCCTCATTATATATTTCAAAACATGTATTAGTATTTTGGTCTGGAGAATGAGTGATTTAGCAGAAAAGCTGCTTTTTTTGTAGATAGATAGTGATTATGACCAGGAAGCCTTGGGTGCAAGTTTTTCATTAAATAAAAATATAAATCCTATTTTTTTTTCCCCCACTTAAGCTGTTGTACAACACTTTATGCTTTTTTTTAAGTGATGTAAAGGTGAGTAAACGATGACGAATGTTTATTTTAGTGCGATCTTTAGTGCAGTTTTTGATGGGTTCAAAAACTGAAGGCAGTGTTAAGACCAATGAAGAAGAGTGAATAACTGCATCCCATCAGAGAAATTATTCTTTTTGAATTTAGCAGGAGACACAAACTTGGCAGCATTCAGTTACGGGTATGGCAGTTTATTTCAGCGTTGTCTTTCTCACGTCCTGCTTGTTTTCTGATTGTGCTGTTGAAATGTGAATCTCTCAGGTCAAGACTGCACTGCAGGCTAGTAAAGGGCACGCTCGCCCTCAAAAGCCCAGAGAGAGGAAAACTGTAAGTGTTGCAGGGAAGCGAACGCTACACCTGTGTGAAGCGCATGCGAACGGAGTGTGAAGGGTTGCGGATTGCATGCATGCGCAGACACACACAGTTTCCTTTCACTGCTTGACATGGAGTTTCTCAGCAGTCAGGTCTCAGTGTGTGTGTTGAGTGTTTTTTATAAGTAGCTTGACACATTAGGTGTACATGCGTAATACATGACTTTACACACGCATTTAGACTTTAAAGCTTCGTGTAAATAAGCTGCATGCTGCATCTAATTAAAGGGAAGAGTGTAAATATGTGAAATAAAACTACACACTGTCCCAACAACCATAAAATAGGTTCTGTTGGATCAGTGTTCTGGTGCTGTTGGGGTTCTGTTTTAAACAGCGCATCATTCAAGTGTTTTCCTCTGAATTTGAGGTTGGTTAACAATTTGTTTGGCATGTCTGTAGTTGCAACTCTGCATGTGTGTGTTGACACTTGCTTGTCATAAGATGTTTCTGCTGTTTTACACTCTCACTCTTTAAATTGCAGAGTCATAATGCCAGTAAATCTGAGGACCAGGGTGAGCTGCTCTCTCGTCTGAAGAGTCTGGAGCTGGACAACAAGAACTTGCACAAAGGTGTGTGTGGTACTGGGATTCATTTTCTGAGGATCAAATGTCCCCACGAGTATAGTAATACCAGTAAATTTTGACCTTGTGGGACATTTAGGTCCCCATGAGGAAACAAGTTTATAAATTATACAGAATAATTTTTTTTTTTTTTAAATCTCATACAAGAGTGTTTCAGTTATGGATTGATTTAGTGTAGGGGGATAGATTGTACAGTTTGTACAATATATAACCACTACATCTATAGAATTTCACCATAAAACATAAAAACGTGTGTGGGATTGTATGTAAGAGGGAGAGACAGGTGGGAGAGAGGTTGTGTCTACAAATACAATGGCTGCCTTCCATTGTTAATGCATTTCTGTCAACATAAACTGTGTGCCGAGTCAAAATGACTGTGTGTGGTAATCGACAGCATGCAACAGAAGCTGTATGGAGAAAATAAGTTGAAAATCAGCCACAATGTTTTTCTCTAATGTGATTAGTGCTAAATATAAATATAGGTAAACTGGTTTCTGATCACTCAAACCATGTTCAGAGGTGATGGCCAGGTAAAAAACAGATAAATCTGTCTCTGCTGACCACTTGTGGTCGCATCACCCAAGATAAAAGTTAAAACCAGGTGCTGGGGAGCTTGTATCAGTGATTTATGTGAAAATAATGAAGCTGTTCCTCTTCAGTGGTGGATGATCTGAGAGCCATGCTGTCCAAGATGGAGTCCAGAATGACCGTGCTGGAGAAGAGCCAGGGCCCGGCTCCAAAGACCGCTCCTGTTGCCAAAGTACATCTCATCTTTAACACGTCTTGAGATGTTGAGGCTGCCTTTGTGCTTTCATTCTTCAATGTCATGTAATGAATTGCAGTTTTGACATTGTTGTTGTTCATCTGTTTTGTTTGAAGGCTGCTCCTGTTCAGAAACCCAAGGTTGAGGAACAAAATGGTGCTGATGATGATGATGACGACGACATTGACCTGTTTGGCAGCGATGAGGAAGATGAGGAGGCAGAACGTATCAAAGCCGAGAGAGTGAAGGAGTATTCAGCAAGAAAAGCCAAGAAACCAGCCCTTATTGCCAAATCCTCCATACTGCTGGATGTCAAACCTGTAGGATTCCTCGAACAAATGCAATCTTTAAGGCATAATGTTTCATTTATTTCTGCTTTATAACTCCCAAATCTATTTTTTTTTTTTTTATGAATTAGTGGGATGACGAGACCGATATGGCAAAGCTGGAAGAGTGTGTGCGCTCCATACAGCTGGAAGGGCTCCTGTGGGGAGCTTCTAAGCTGGTTCCTGTCGGCTATGGCATCAAAAAGCTCCAGATTGGCTGTGTGGTTGAAGATGATAAAGTAGGAACAGACATTCTGGAAGAGGAGATCACAAAGTTTGAGGACTACGTAAGTGCCAAGTCTTTCTGTTGAAATCTCAGGAAAACATCTGTCCACAAAACAAGGACTTTTGCCTAAAGAAAATTAAACCCTTTCTGCTAAATTCTCACATGTAGTCTTTTAGAAAAATGAATCTTAAACATCCTAATTTTTATTTTTGATCAACAAAACTTGGATTTCACCATGAACATAGCTTTAGAAACTGGCATTAAAAGTGGGTGAAAAAAGACAATTTTCTTAATCCTTAATTGATTTTATGCAAAATATTTCATCAGTTTGTTTTTCAGGTTTACACATGGAATTTACACTTAGAGGAGATATGGTTTTTTTTTTTACTTTTTTTAACTGTTCTTCTTATCGTGTTAGGTCCAGAGTGTCGACATTGCTGCCTTCAACAAGATCTGAACCTGTTATCTCCAAGAACCATCTCGCACTGGGTTACTTCTGCTTTTTTATCACATGGTTACCAATAAACTGTTCAGCCACGTGAACCAAACCATTATAGTTAACTGTCTTTATTTGAGTGATTTTTGTAGTCCTGTATTTCAAATTACCACATGCATTCATCTCCATACCAAATATCTTTCATTTGAAGAGTTGCATTCATCCAAAAAATTACAGATCTGTGATTTATACTCCCTCATGTCATTCAAAACACTCTTGTCTTTGTGGAACATGCGTAATGATATATGGGTGAGGGAATAATACTACAGGTTAGGGCTGTTCTTTAAAATACACATATAGCATTAATTGTTTTACTAAGCTTCAAAGCTGAAAGTTTGACAGAGTTTTAATGTAGAGCCCAATCCAACCCAGAATCCAGGGTATACAGGGTGGTTAAAGGAGGTCTGTTCTCGGTGCAATAAAGTCATGGAATTGTCTTCTAGAGAAATGCTGTAGAAAGCCAGAATTCCAGCATTGTAATCAAGAAACACACCGACTCTGTCTGGCTTTGGAGTGTATATTTCTATTTTTGACTTATTGTGCTGGAACAGACAGAGAGAATCTGAGAAATCTAAACTCCAGGATTTAGAGTTCCGCCCCAGTTTTCGGTCGGTATTCCCTCCAGTTCTGGGAATCCCTTTGTAGGAAATTCCAATGGAAACCCCTCCATTGCCTCCCCACTCCACCTCCCAGTAACAGCGTCCGAACAGACCATCTGTGCACAACACCTGAGCCCAGCTGCTGAACCTCTCAGGATGATCCGGGTATGGCTGGGGCTCATGTTCTGTTGTGACTTCCTTGTTTTCTGCCGAAAGTCGGAGGAAGGAGTTGGCAGTGTTTGAGTCTAATGTCAAATCACAGCAATCTGTCGATTAAAAGAACTGAGCTTTAAAGAAATTGTACCGTGGTAATTTTTCTGTCAAAACAGTGTCAAACCTCTAACCCTAAGTATTAAACTGGTGCATAACCAATCTGTGGATATGAATGATACCTTAAATTGTTTTTTGACCAAAAGTGCACTGTTTCCCTATTTCCCTATAGTTTGGTATGAGAAGCATATAAGATGGCACTTACATTGTAGGAAGTCTCCTCTGCTCTTGGGTTCAGTCTGTTGTGAATTTCGATGTGCTGGAAAAGGTCAGTGGGTTAAATTAGGTCAGATTGTCTTAACTTGGCATGTGTAAACACAGGCGAGTTGATGGGGTTTGACTCACTTGCTGGAAGGGATGTGAGTTTCTGTACCTGATTCAGTGTCCACAGGAAAACTCTGGGAATTTTCAGCAGACTGGTCTTGCTCATCATCCACTGAAAATATTTAGAATATATATAAATTCCCAGATGCATCATGGTTATTTTGCTAGTGATTCTAAATCTTAAATTCAGAATAGGATTGTGACGCCTCTGAAAATTGACTTTCACAACCCCTATTGTTGATGAGAGATAGAAGAAAACACTCACCGATCTCTGAGATCTTTGTTGTCTCTCTCTCACAGACATCAGTAACTTTTTCTCTCAGTTCTGTGAGAGCCTTTCTCAGTATCAGCAAAGAGAAGTACGGATGGACGTCAATGCTGGGCCGAGACCCCACTTCAGGAGGAGCACAGAGGGTCTTGCAGTGCTACACGGGTGAGTCAGTTGAAATTAACACCAAACAGCTGAATTCAGGCATGATGTTAGTGAACAGAAGGTAAGCAAATCCACACACCATAACTCCCTTATCAACACTGATGTTTGTTGACCTAAACTCCCTGCAGCATAAAGCGACAATGAAGGTGACTCTCCCACGACTCTCGTATTGTTTCCTGAATGTTTTTTTGCAGTATCTATCAGCCTTCAGCACGAATAAACTGCTATTTTTAAAAAAACTATGTGAAACCTAAAACCTTCACCTGCAGGAAATGAATATGATCTTCTGTGTTTGAGAGCATCTCCAGCTCAGCCTCTCCTCTCCTGTGTTCAACCATCTGTTGAGTCAGTCGTTCCAGAAGCTTCTCTGTCTGGCCTAGAGCTGTTCTCTCCTCTCCTCTGATCATCTCCTTCACCTCCGAGTGCTTCCTCTCAACAGAGCGCAGCAGTCTCACGAAGATCTTCTCACTATCTTCTTCAACAGCTTGTGAGGAGCGCTGGATTGATAGGCAGAGGGAGGAATATAGTTTAGTAAAGCAGAACCAATTTCTTCTGTGAAACACAAAGATGATCTCACAGTAGAACCATTTTTGTGCCCCGAAGAACCTTTCATTCAAAGGTTCTTAAAGGAACCTTTTACAATACCTTTTAATTGTCTGTAGAATGTCTTTGTGTGAAACAGAAAGGTTCTGTAGATGTTCAATGTTCATTCTGTTTAACATTTTCTTTTGTGTTTTACGAAAGAGAGAAAAGCTTATGGGTGTGGAGAGACATGAGTGTGAGTAAAAGAATATTCAATTTTTGGGTTACATTCATTCAGTAAATGATGCTCTTACCTTGATGTATTTTACAATGTCTTTGAGCTCCTTTTCTCTGTCTTTACACCTCTGCTTCGACTTCCTCCATGCTTCCTCTAGCTGTTTCTGTTTGGGAAACAAGTCTTGAGACTTTTATGTTGCCATGTTGATCTCCATATGGGTTATATGAATCTGTATTTACCTGTTTTTCAGCTCTTTCCTCCATCACCGAAACTACACTGTGTCCTTTATGCCCATCCTTCAAGCACGAACTACAAATGCACTGCTGGTCAGTGCGACAGTAAATCTCCTTCAGTTTATTGTGACGTGAACAGATTCTTTTCTGCGGCTGTTTTCTAACTTCGATGAGCTGATGGTTCCTCCCACGGTTCCTTTCATTGTGAACTTTCAGGTGGATTTCACAGTATGATGTCTGACATTTCACGCAAAACATAAGTGCTCTGTGTTTCGTTCCAGTGCAAACATCACACTCCACATCCGCTGTCTTCGTGTGACTCTGAGGAATCTCCTGAACTCCTGTTCTTCTCAGTTTCTCAACGATATCAGCCAGCATGGTGTTTCTGGACAGCACAGGTCTGGGGCTGAAAGTTTGCCTGCACTGAGGGCAGCTGTATTCCTCTCTTAAATCACCTTTTCTCCAGTAACCCTTAATACACTCCATACAGTAGCTGTGTCCGCAGGGAATCGTGACTGGCTCCCACAGCATTTCCAGACATACTGAACAACAGAACTGCTCTCTGTCCACAGAGATATTCATGTCTGCCATCCTTTCCCACAGCTTTGGTTAGAGTCAAATGAAAAGCAGGACGGTGGCTACCGTGTAGGACGGAGACAATAGTCTGTTTGTGTATAAACTGGGCGTTGGTATAATGCAGGTAGACACTTATCAGGTTTCAATGCAAAACAGCCTGAAGCAGCCAATCACACACAAGAAATCTAGAGTACCTGGTAGATAATCTTACTTGATGTGACAAAAAAGCATTATATATATATATAATACTGTTTATATAATGTATATAACTATATACACTGCCAGCCAAATACACCCGTTCCAATTCTTCTGTTTTCATTTACCTGCTATATGGTTAATAAAAGATTACTTGATGTTTGTTGAATGTGATCATGATTTTTGTTTGTTGATTGTCACTATGATTGAGGTTTGTGTGTTGCTAAGTGTCGGTGAGTTTGCATTCAACACAAACACCTCAATTGTTTTAATGTCTTAAAAAGTTCTCAAAAGATATTTACAAATATATTTGTTTTAATATTTAAAATGTATTATTTATCAGCTATTTAATTTAATGTTTTAAGTGAGTGGTGGAGGGTGGATATAGTTTGAGTTGGTCCCTTGAGTTAAGCAAACTCAAAATAATTTTGCAACTTTTATAGTTTGAGTTGGTGTTGTCTTATGTACACACTGAGTTAAGCATAACTCAAATTTAATGAACTTTTGACCAAATAAACTCATGGGCAAAAGGTGTAAATTTTAAATGAGTGAACTTTTTCAGTGTCAGTGATTTGAAGTTGGACAATTAAGTTTTATGTTCTTTACAGTGCTTTACACACTGTGTTGATACTGTGATATTACTTGAGCAAATTTTTGTGCTGTTGATCAACACAATGAACTTTTCTGACCTGTTTCAATGAAGTAAACTCAGGAAAGCTGGGCAAGTAAAAATTAAGATGGTGTATAATGTTTAAGATGACTTAAGTAATGATGGTCTGTTGGCCTGAAGTCCATGTTCTACACTACAACCAAAAATAGTGCTTCATAACCTATTTTCATTAGCTGCTTAGAAATATTAAGTTTTAAAGATAAATGTAGTTCAACAAAACCCTGAGAAATCAGGAGAAACATCAGTCAGATGTCCAGCTGCAATCAATGGGAATGACGTCAATGAGTGCATTGCATTGTGGGATACAGAACATACAGGGTGTTCTGATACTGCACAAACTGGTAAATGCAGTGGCTCAACTAGGTATTGTGAGAAGGTAAACATCTACAGCATGATTCCCTTATCAAAACTGATATTCATTGACCTAAATCCCAACAGCATAAACACAATGAAGGTGACTTATGTTTCTCTCCTGTGACTTTCAGCACAAGACAGACTATTGTTTCCTAAATGTTTCCTTGCAGCTTTCAACACAATTTATAACAAACCCGGGACTTTCACCTGGAGCAACTGGATACCAAGGTTATTTAAAATTCCACAGCAAATTTCCAGAACCAATAAACTGGATGAAGGAAACTTTATTATTCATGTTATGAAAAATATTTAGCACCCTAATTTTCAAAATACTTGCAATTAAACTTTATTAAACATTCTTTATGGTTCTGATATGAATCTAAACACTTGTGATTACATGGGCTGTATAAGTCAAAGAAAATGACATGATTTTACACTGATAATACTGTTGATATTTAATGCTGTAATTATAGCTTACCATATGTAATTATTTTAAAAGTTTTAATCATCACACAATAATGCAACTTTCACTCAAAGCACATCTTTAGTTGTAGGAGAACAGAAAATGTAAACTACTATTAAGACTTTAAACTCTACACTAAAGTATATCTGTATTTACATTTATGTTTTTAAAGTTTGTGGATAATGCGGTTTTCAGTTTAAATAATAAAAAATCTACATATCCCATAAAACAAACTGCTTATAAAACCATCTTGGACATCTATCATAATACTCTTTACTGAATACTAATCAGGCATTTCTTTGGTCAGTCTCAAAGCTACCGGCGTCTTCTGCGTGGCTGAAGTCTTTGGCGAGGACCTGAAGTCCGGGGTCCTGAAGAAAGAAAAGAGAATAACACAAGACAATTGTTGTTTACTGTATACAGTTGTAGAGGAAGTGAGAGATGACGTCATGGAAAATTGTTGTATGCGTGTATATTTATTCATATAAAATTATCAAACTAGACTGGACAGATCTACAGCAAAAAAAAGTATGTTTATTTTGGAAATTCACACACAATATACAAACACTTCTGAAACACAATCTGAAAATAAAACTCAACAATTAAACTTTTCCTGATACTCACCAAATGAAGAGAACGGAAAGACGGTGAATGTGGGGACAGTAACATTAAAAGGGTTTGGTCCAGCCTGGCCAAAGGTCAGTGCTGTTATAGCTGTGAAATAAATAATGTTTTTAGCACCTAAAGATTAGATTAATTAATTAATGAAATCAATACTATATTGACATTTTATGAAAATGTAAAGATGTCTTGTAAAGATTATTTGTATTACATTCATTACATACCATTAGATTTTTATTATATCTATGGTCAGAATAAAAGTTTGGCTAAATTTATGATGCTACAGGAAATGCATGTTTAATTTTACAAACTCTTACCAGTCGACTCTGAATCTGCCTTTGGTTTTATCGGCTGAATGATAGTAATATCATTCACTGCAAACCAAAATGAAAAGATTCATTTAGAATACAATCAACAATACAAAACAATCAACAATAAAAAACAACAAAATACAATTAACAATACAATACAGAATAAGTCCCTAATGGCTTTAAATAAATGCCTTGTTTAAAATAAATTAAATTAAAGTGAGAACACGCATACTGCTGAAACAGCCATTAAATGCATTGTAAGTTTCTTCGGATAACAGCATCCGCGGAATATGTAAATTAAAATGTATTTATATAGTGTTTGTCACAATTCACTTTTTTTTTTAAAGCAGACACAACACACGTGCATCTCTCTGAATCGAGTCTACCTTTCTCAGAGATGTTCACAAATCCCCCCTGGCAGACGTCTTCTAGGAGAGCCTGGAACTCAGACAGTGCTGTCATCACGGATCCAAAGTTCGGATCAGTGGCAACGCCCGGCATTTCAACAGGCGCAGGCTGAGCACACAATGACCTGCAATTCTGAGCAAGAGTACAAGACGGAATAATCCAACAACTGCAAACACAATGAAATAGTGTAGCATTTATAAAACGAAGAATATGTAAGCTGCAGGCAGAGGTCTGACTGCTGCACCTTATAAAGAAATGCGGCCAACATATGCAATCCCTGATATTGGTTTCAGTCCACAAAACTAAAATGAATCTCCACCTTGACTTATCATAAGAGATTAAAGCATAGGATGAAATAAAATCAAATCTGTCACTCGCTGCAAGTCTTTTGAAGTTCTTAATCAAATTTCAACACGTTCACACAATAAGGATACAATACAGACCAAGATGGCAAAATGGTTCAGACACTTACTTGAAATCAAGACCCTTTGCCTTACTTTAGCGTAGAAAGGCTCAGATTTTGTTTGAAGAAATTGTTTAGCCAAAAGGGAAAATTCTTTTGCCATTTACACACCCTCATGTCATTTCAAACCTGACTGACTTCTGCAGAACACAAAAGAAGCAGAAATGATCAGGAGCTGTAAAGTTATGTGTTATATTCCAAGTCTTCTGACACCATCTGATAGGCCGCTCAGCTGTCAGACCAAATTCGGGTTCACAGTAATTCAAATACTGCATGACATGGCTTGATTTAAACGTTGCACTGCTTTTCCCACGTCGCACAGCAGATTGTGACATT
This sequence comes from Chromobotia macracanthus, assembly GCA_036877525.1. NCBI lineage: Eukaryota > Metazoa > Chordata > Actinopteri > Cypriniformes > Botiidae > Chromobotia > Chromobotia macracanthus. The sequence goes on from JAZGTH010000003.1 coordinate 2,888,113, forward strand.
TGAAAGCAGAAGAAACTACTTTAAGGAATAATCGTTAATATTATTTTTTTTTTTACATAACATATTGTTTACTTCAGACCCACTGGAGTCATAAAGTTTACTTTCATAATGAATAGTTCAAAATCTCAGGCACCATTCAGTACCATAATAAAGCTGGGAGGAGCCAGAATATTATTTAATAGAACTGTAATTATAGTAAATTATAGGATCATTTTCATTTTTTAACTAATGATTTAAATTCTTAAATTCCATGTTCCTTGCATAAAGCTACAGCACAGAAATGTTTCTTTTTAGTACTTTGGTACTAAAATTTGGTTTTTCGAAAATTATACCCATTTGTGTTCCACAGAAGTAAGACATACTGAGTTATGCATGACACAAGGGTGAGTAAATTACAATCCATACAACTATTTGTATGAATGTTGAAACAAAAATCTTCAGAAACAAAACGTTTATATTACATCATGCGAATTAACATTAATCTCAATCAGGTTATGTTGCTTAGTGGTTGAAGATCTGGGCTGGCAACGGAAAAACTCCAGATTCAAATCCCAGGAAAATGTGATTCATAGAACAGCATCACATGCTTTTAACTTCAGGTATCTAGAGAGAATATTGTATTTATGATCTGCTAACTAAGCAAGCCCATTACCTGAAGGAAGGCGATATGTTCCTCTGTTTGGGAGATTTCTCCTATTTCAGCATGTCTTTTCTTCAGCTCTTTTATCTCCTGCTCCAGTAGTTGAAGAACAACTTCAGCCTGGCTTACAGCCGCCCTCTCGTGACCTCGGATGAGCTCCGTCACCTCTGTACGCCGCCGCTCGATGGAGCAAACCAGCTCTGTGAAGATACGCTCGCTCTCCTCAAGGGCTGCTTGGGCAGAATGCTGAGAGGAGGCAAAATATAAAACAGCTTTAAATTATATGAAGAACGAAATTTTCCTTGCTTTCATAGGTTTACCTTTTTTTTTACCATTCAATGTGCTTGAAGAAATAGCAGAAGTAATTTTATTTATATAGCACCTTCTCACAATCTCAAAGACACTGTACATTGATATTTACATTAATTTACATTATAAAAATTAAACTGAACATGCAAATATTTATAAATATTGTCTGGCCAGAGTAGCATCATTTTTCTAAACAAAATTCTACTGGAGTATCAAAGGTTATGGCAAGGGCTGATACTGATCGAACCAAGATTGTTTTATCCAGTACCAAAGTTCAACGGTTGTGAAGCCACACTCACAGTGAGCATCTGTGTAGCCTGTCTCAGGCCAGCCAGCTCCTTCTCTCGCTCCTCAATTTTCTGCTGGGAAATCTTCTGCATTTCTGCCAGAGCATTCTGGGAAAAATACAAACAAACAAACTTATTTTTACAAATTCTCTAGTTTGTTTATTAAAGTTTTTAATGGATGATTACTGGTCCCGAATCCTTTATAATGTTGCTGTGGATAATGATTTAAACAAATATAATGTTTCAATGTACACACAATGTACGAGCTTTTGGAAATGTCTTACCTTTTTCTCATTCACTTCTGTTGCAACCAGAACTGTGTCGTGTCCTTTGTGTTCATCTGTTAAACAGAGATAACAAATGCTTTGCTGATCTGTTCGACAGAAAACCTCCAGCAATCTGTCATGGTGTCGACACAGCTGTTCCTGTATGTTCCTGGAAGGAGACACCAGTTTGTGCTTCTGAAAAGCAGGGGACTCGTAGTGAGCTTGAAGGTGGCTTTCACAATAAGACACAAGACAGACCAGGCATGACTTGAAGGCTTTGTTTTTCTTCCCAGAGCAGACATCACATTCCACATCCCCGAGTTCAGCGTGGCTCGGATCGGAGGGTGTAGCCGCAGCATGGAGCCCTGTCTTTTTCAGCTTCTCCACAACATCAGCCAGCATGGTGTTCCTGCCCAGCACAGGTCTGGGTGCGAAGCTCTGCCTACACTGAGGACAGCCATAAATACCCAGATAATCATCTTGGTCCCAGTAACCTTTAATGCAGCCTTTACAATAACTGTGTCCACAAGGAACCGTCACAGGATCCTTAAGAACATCCAGGCATATGGAACAGTTGAACTGATCCTGCTCCAGGAAAACCCCAGCCTGCGCCATTTTAAAGCGATTCAGACCATCCAGCCCAGTGTGGAGGGAAGCAGGCAAGCTTTGTTTATGCAGGAAGTGAGTCATGTGACCCAGAGCTCTGACAGAGGGGGGAGGGGCCGAGCAGATGCCTTGCTCAGCGAATCAGCAACAAGAGAAATCTGCAGTGTGGAGTGTGAGCAATAGACAGCACAGCAGACTGAAAGTGAATCATGAGACCAATCTCACCAAAAACTTCCTCCAAATTGTCCCCAAAATCAAAAAAAAAAAAAAAAATTTTTATTTTTATATATATATATATATATATATATACACATATATACATATATATATATATACATATATACCTATATACACACACATATACATGGACATAAATACAGCAAAACAAATTCTGCACCAACATTTGTCAAATAACATATTTCATAAACATGGTCAAAATTTGCTTTAAGAAATCCCTTTCATATTATCTATATGAAAGAGGATATAGGGGCAATTGTGGCCCCTATATATAGGGGCAATTTCGATTCCTGCACTGGCAGGTAGCAACATAAGCAAGGAACCAAACCCCTGATTGTTCCCCGGGCGCAATAGTGTGCTGCCCACTGCTCCAGGAGTGTATTTACATGACTTTCAGTGTGTGTTCACTCCTCACCAGTGATAAATGCAGAGGTCACGTTTCAGTATGGGTTACCATATCTGACAAATACATAACTTTTCTCAACCCACTCAACAAACTTCTAAATGGGCTTCAAGATGACTTTAAAGTATTTAAAGCAAAACAAGACAAGCATCTAGTTATGCCAAGCTTTTAAATATTTAACAGTGTGGCTTACAATATCGTTGTGAACAATGGAGGCGGCTTTAAGTCAAAAAGGTTGAGATCCACTGACATATGGTAGCAATGTGACTTATCAACCTGAGGCTGCTGCTGTCTACTATGTGCCGGGAGTGTTTTTAATATTAAGTGCATTTAATATTAGAATATGCTTTTAACTCATTTCCTAATCTGTGTAAGACATGCTCAAGCAGTAGCCTGATGACAGTGTAACGACACTAGGGGGCAGTAGTGCTGTTTTCACCTGTATCTCCTGCAATAAAACACCATTGAAACACCATTTTGTTTATTCATCAGTATATATCATAAAATGCAGCTAATAACACACACATATATACAAACTTTATTTTTTACGCTGGATTTTATTTCATAATGCAAGTTCTTCAAGTTTTGTAACAGGTGCTTCAATTCCGTTAAATAAATTCATACATTAATAGGATGTGAAAATATTTTCATTTAATAAATACATGTTCCCTGTTCATAAACAACAATAAATATCGTAAGATTTCAAATTGGAATAAATAATTACCATAATATAATATCCGACCAGCACAAATAATCCATAAAGACAGTAACACGTGATATGCAGGTAAAATAACACTGTTATTTGTTCGACTTCATTGCTCGAAAATCTGTGTCTTTTACCATATGTACTAAATAAAATAGTCAGTGCAAATATGTTAAACACGATTTTTAAGTAAAAGCTGAAGTGTGTAATTTTTCTGTTAAAATACTTTGCAATCTGCAACTTTTGCCTCTCTACCACCATCTCTGTTTGAAACACAAAATTGCAGGTACTTGTGGAGTTATTGTCTTAACATGGATGACAAGTTTAAATCCTAAACAGCTGCTGTAAGAACAAGATACAAACTGCACCATCTACAGCACCTGCACACCCGGATCTCTCTTTACAGATGGACATTTCCCCCCAAATCAGACAAATTATAAATCATTATATGTTGTTCATTTTAAACAACAAAAGTTACGGATTGCAGCTTTGACCCACCTCATCTTAATCATGTGCAAAATCAACTTAAGTTACGCTATTAGCAGGTCACTTTTTATCCAAAAGTGCAAACTCTCTGTATGGACCCGACAGCTTGAATTATAAATCAATATTATATTTGGTTCGTTTTTAATCAAAAAAGGTATGGATTGGAGCTTTAACCTACCCCATCTTAATCGTGCAACACAACAATAGTTAAGCTATTTGTGCAAACTCTCTGTACCGTTTTTAAACGCTGCTCTGTTTGTTTGAGCACTCGGACCAACTCGACACAGAAATGTTGGTTCAACCAATGGTGTGAGTTTGGGGCGGGACTATGTGACAGAGGGGACGGCTTGGGAAACCCTTTTGAAAACACTCCTCATTTTCAAGTCTGTTTGGTTACCCTAGTCTTGCTGAAATTACACACTTTAGCTTTATAAATGACAGCCGTTTGGTCATGGAAAAGCTTCTGACATTCAAGTCAAAGGAATCAAGTTTTTCATTTAACCATTTGTCCATGCAATCATTGCTTGCAGCTTAATGTCTTACTTGCAGCCACTGTAGAAGAGTTTCTAAATACAACAATTAAGTTTCTTTACTTCTAACTAAAACAAACTGTATCAATGACTACTATGGTACAGGAAATGGATGAACAGATTATATGAACAAATGCCACAGGTTCTGGATCAGAAATCCCTTTTACATTTTCTAAACTGGCCCTCAGAGGGAAGGTACAGAATTTAAGGTTAGCATCATGGGGACACTTACATGCACAAGGAAGGCCTATGGTAAGAGTCTTTAAAATGATCATTTGGTCTTCTCATCTAATCCACTCTCTGCTCTCAGCGCCTGACTGCTGGCTGAGATGAACCTAATCCAGTGCTGAAGATCCTCTGGTACATCAGGACACTCCACCTTAAATAGACAGACAGCATGAACGTTAGAACATCCACAGCACCCTCATAAACTGATAACACAGTACAAAGACGGCCCATAAAGTTTTGGACAATTTAAGCCACACGCACTTAAAAATGTACGTCATTGCATTAGATCAAAACATTTATTCAGAGCTGGTTTTCTCTTGCGGTTTTGGAGACCGTTCTGGTGGACGTATGATGTCGGTTCCCCTCAAGTTCTGCATCATGGTAGTCACGAAATACCCCGGTATTACCCAAACACTGGTCATGGCATTGCAACGGCACTTCTTGTAACCTCTAGGAAATACTGCCAACAAATCCATACCTTTCTCTTGCAAAGGAAATCCAGGATCTTCTCTGGAGAGCTGCGAATCACATTCTGTCTGCACAACATCACAGCCGAGATGAAGCCGTCGGATTTGGACACGAACCTCTGCTCCAGGTAGAAGGACTTCTCATCCCACGACACGATGCGGGTTCTCAACTCAAACGCCTCGCCGAGCACCAGAGATCTTCTGTAGCGGATGGTCGACGCTCCGACCACCATGGTGGCTTTGAGCGCCCGGGCGGCTCTGAAGAGCCCGTTTCGGGTGCAGTGCGCAAAGCGGGCGAAGTCGCATTCGCGCAGGTAGCGGGCGTTATTCATGTGGCACATGTAGTCCAGATCATGGAGGAGAACCCGTCCGTGGACCACCTGCTCGGCCAGAACATCCTGAATCGGACCCTGAAACAAGGACTTGATGACCATCCAAGAGCCTCTCAGGAAGTACCAGACATCAACGCTGCCGAACAGAACCAGAGACCCGGAGAGGAACCACAGCAGCATGATTGCGCTTCACAGAGAAGATCATGAAATATTCACACCGTGAATGATTGACATCACATGAACATGCACACAAACTCCTGCAAAACGACAGTCGTGTTTTAACACCGTAATGATGAACATCTCGCAGTGACGACGACAAACATCGCCTCACTGTCCATTAGTCGATGCAAAATAAATCGCCTTTTTTTACTTTTAATAGAAAGACTTTCAAAAAAGTCTTTTTTATGTTTACTAAACATTTCCGTGATGTCACTCATTAGGAAATGAATGAAGAATCACGTCGTGTAATCGTTTAATGTAATATCACACTTCGGCGACGGAGCATCGGCAAGGTCGTGCAATGAAACCGGCCCATGTTGACCGGTTCGGTCGATTGGACCGCCATTCATTGATACCCGACGTGAATTTATGACTTTAATCGTCGTTATGTTTAATAAATGATAATCTTATGTTACTCACGAGATGGACGCTTTAAACGACACCGGCTTCACGCACTTCCGCACAGACTCAACTTGCGCGCTGATTGGCTGAGCGCGAAGCCACGTGATTGCGTTCGTAGGCCGCCGGCGAGCACGGCGTGACGTCACATGGGCCGCTATACCAATGACGCATATAATTATAATATATAATATATAAAAATATTTAAGACACAATAACCAAAACATCATTGTATCTTTTGTTTATCCATTTACCTTTATTCAGTTCATCCTAGGCAGCTGGGTTAACAATTCTAATGGTTGGTAAGTGATGACTGATCATTTACAGTGCAACACAGTTCACAGTACACAATACAGAATTCACATTTTATTTTTACAAACATTTGAGACATTAATGTGTGTCAATGTTTTCGTGCTTGTAAGCCAGCGTGTAGGAGTCCAGTTCAGGCAGCAGCTCTGTGCGGGCCCTTATTGACTCTTTTTGTCCAGTCCGCTTTCTCCTTTGAGTGCTTTACTGCTGGCAGAGATGAAATTGATCCAGTGCTGCAGGTCTTCAGGAAACTCTGGCACTTCAACCTAGAAAATCAGCTCATTAGTCTTAGTGAGGCATCCGTATATATATCAGATTCTCTCCATACCAAATTAAAGGAACAGTTCACCTGAAAAAATACATTTATTATCATTTACTCAATTTGAAACTGTTATTTATCCATTATTTTCTTTCCTCTGTGAAACACAAAATGACATATATAAAAGCAATCCAATTAAATACTGCCAATGTACCAAACAGCCCTGTTAAAACATCAATAATGGTAATCATATAATCATTATATATATATATATAAAATAGTCTGTGTTAGAGAACCTGAGGACTCAAAACTGTATATAAGGCATACAAGCCGTATGGACTGTTTTTATATGTTTATTGTGCTTTTGGACATTTTCCGAGCTTAGCAGTAGACGGTAAGTCAAAATTCCATTTCCTTGGACAGATAATGGAAACTCTTTCCTTGTTTAACTGAGAAAATGAAATAAAACAGGGTTGGAGCAACATGAGGGTGAGCAAATGTGCTAAAATGTGTTTTCTGTAAAGATTTTTTCTTTATTGTTTTTTGTTATGTCTCTACAGTTTTTGTTCTAATGTAGTTTCTGTATAGTTTGTTTCTTTACTGTTCTGTGCTAAATCTTTAAAGCTGCTTGTGGGAAGCGCTATAGGAATTGTATTGAAATTTGTTTTCATAACACATGACAATTTTCATTACTGAATGAACTATTTAAAGGAAAAATGTGTTGGTACACGTACAGCAGCTGATCTGCAGCTAGCAGGGAACTTTCTCTGAATGCTGGCTGATGTTTTCTAAAAGTTCCCTCAAGTTATCAAAAGACTTTTGCAGTAATGTTAATAGAACATTTTCTTAATGTTATCTAGAAAATTTAAAATAACATTTTTACAATTTTGTCAATGTTCTTACAACCTAAAATTGTTAGCTGGGTCACCTTTCTTTTGCACAAGTGCTGCAGGATCTTATCCGGGCTGCTGCTCAGAACATTCTGTTTGCAGAACATGACTGCAGAGACAAATCCATCCTTACAGGACATGAACCTCTGCTCCAGGTAAAAGGACTTCTCATCCCACGTGATGATACGACTGCACAGGTTAAACGCCTCGCCCAGATACAACGGCCGCCTGTAGCGGATGGTAGATGCCCCAACCACCATGGTGCCCCCCAGGGCTCTCAAAGCCTTAAACACCCCATTGCGAGTATATAAAGAGAAACGGGCAAAGTCACACTCACGTAGGTACCGGGCATTGTTCATGTGGCAAAAGTTAATGTCACTGAGAAGGACCCGTCCGCTGATGGTCTGCTCTCCTGTGACATCAAACACAGGAGACAGGAACCAGGCCCTGGTTACCACACACATTACTCGTACATAGTACCAGATGTCCAAACTGCAGAACAGAATCAACAACACAGCCAGAATCCACAGCAGTGTGTCCCCTTCCCTATAACATACCAAAGAACAATTAAAGCCAGATAGATAAGAGACACTGATCCTGGGACTGATCCAACAGCAGTGACCTGCAGTGAATAATAATACAGTCGTTTTTAAAGTTGCCATGAAACGGAAATTGTGACTGTCTTCCCTGCGGTGACGCATATCGGAGTGAAGCTTGATTTTGTTCTTTGGGATTTGATTGGATCGTTGGAAGTTCGAGGAATAGAAATTGCCTGTCCATTGGACAGTTAATCAGGGGTGGGCAGACAGACATAATGAAGAGATGTTGTTTTGTGCTGGAGGGGAGGTTAATGTTTTTGATTATAATGAGCACATGAATTAAAAAAACAATGATGTGCACAGATAAATCATTTATAATAAACACTACAATATTTTATAAAACATATGAATAGTAATTTTTTGATTTCATGGTGACTTTAATGTCCTCATATAAATTCTGAGCTACATGGAATCATTGTTTTTTTCAGATTGGCTTAGCCTTTCAAAACATGTATAATGAAGACATGTCATTAGGTGAAGTTAATTATAAATATGCAAGATTTTGCACTATTTTTTCACATGTTATATTCTTTTGTATAACATATGATATATATATATATATATATATATATATATATATATATATATATGCAGTTAAACATGCTGTCTTGACTCCTGGACCCTGTAAGTCATTTCTCTGAGATTTTCATTCAAGAAAAACTAGTTAGGCTGGTAAGTCGGTTTGTTAACACCAGGTATCCACAATGTCGCTAGATTTAGTCTACAAACATCTAACATCTAAAGTTAACAGAAGATGTGTCTGAGAAAACCCGGACTTTGTTTGATAAACTATTTCTCTGTGCACAAACTTCTGTAACGCTGAAGAATCACACATGCACTTTTTGACAACAGAAACGCTGAACTTTGTGCACTGAGAAACCTGGACCCTGTGAAGTCATCTTAGCGTTTACACTTTATAATACTTGTTTTAAGTTAGTTTTAATCGTCTCCAGATATCATACTCACATAGTCGCTTTAACTCGAGCTGCCGCAGTACGTACTAAACCCTCGACTCGACCGAACACGTCACGACACGCCCCTATTGTGACGTCACTGGAAGAAGTTTGTTTAACGTGTCGTGGTCACATAAAAGTTTTTTTTATATGTGTTTGTCAACATTTGACCCGTGTCAGATATATGTCTATATGTAATAATAATAATAAATGCAAAATGTCCATATTTATTAATAATAGTCTAGTCTGTGATATATTGTTTATGATATAACACTAAAAGCACACAGTATGTTATCAATTGTAGGTAAACTAAGTTACTTTAGTTTAGATATAGTTGAAAATGTCAATTTGCAGGGGTTTTGTCCAAAGCGATTCATTACAAGCAATTCATCAAACAAACTGCATATACTTATTAATCATTTATTTATAGGAGTATGATCATATTTTCAAGCCGTTCGAATACCCAACCAAGACAGATACAAAAGCGATCTGCTTCATAGTGTGTAGTATTACTGCTTACTAGTATAGAAAAATACTACTGCGTACTGCAAAACAGTACAAATAGTATAGCAGCGTGCTATTCTGAACACAGCCCTAATGTTAACCTCAACGTTTGGATTTTGTAGGCCAATCTCTAAAGCATACTCAGGCCTGGACGCACCTTGAATCTGTTAGTTAAATCTTACAGTCATAGCGTGATCAAATTTGCATTATTTGTAAGAAATTCTTACAGAATTCACATGACACGAATGCATGTGTATATTAAATCTATATACTGCAGCATCATATCTTGGTTGCTTATTTGTTTTAATTCATAATTAACACGGCATGTGGGTTGCATATATAATTGGAATTTCACAGATTCAGGTGAAATTTTTATCTGCTGGATTTGCCCCTGCTTTGCCTGCAGTGTGTGTCCTCTGAGAAATGCTGTAAGTCAATAGGAATGATGAATTATAGCAGATTGAGTTCAGCATTGTCATTGACAGAGAGGAATGAAAAGGCTTTCGGATAAAAGCCCTGTCTGACAGAGACAGAAAATGACTGTAGCCATCTTCTCTAGCCGCCTTTCATATAACCATTCCCCTCCGAATTAATCAAAGCTCTAACATCAAATAAATGCTTCTGCAATGTGTCTCATTGTGGGTAATCTGCTGATATTAAATGGTCTGAAATTCCAGACAGACAGACAGACGGCATTTAGAAACAGGCATTACTCATGACAGTTGTCAATGTCTCATACACACCATCTTGTGATTCTGTTGAGATGGGAGCATTTGAAAAACACTCGTTTATCACGATAATAGAAACGTATCGATTGTGGGGTGATGTGCTTCTGAAATAATAATGAACTTATTGAGGGGTCACTGGTGAAAAGCCATGAGGAATATTTACAGGTGTATGTGCTGATGGATTGTGTGTGTGTGGTGTGTTGGGGTGGGTGGTAAAGGGCATGAATTTAAAGAACACACACACAAAGTGCTGAACAGAAATCAGTCAAATCTGTTTATTCATTGACCTTAAGCAGACAGCAGCAGAAAGACAGATATCTGCATATATGTGTGTGTGTGTGTATTTACATAACTGTATATTAAGGACATATTTGTACAGCAAAACCTGACCAATCTTTTTTTAATTGTAAAAATGCATGAAGTTCTCAAGTAGGGTTAGAGTGTGGGTTACAGTTAGGTTATAGTGTTTTTAACTAGCTGTGTAAACAGCTAGTTAACAATATAAGCTTATGAAATAAAAACAATATAAGCTTGTCCCCATTTAGATAGATAAGTAAACATGTGTTTGTGTCTGTGAGCATTTCCTTCTGCTGTTTGTACTAAAGCCCTTGTTTTATCTCCCCAAAGATTATAAAAGGGGAACATCTGTCTCGTACATCATTGCTCATGTTGTCTTTGTTAAACTGTGACTTTTTTAGTGCTGTAATCCTTTAAAGCTGTTTTTGTGGCCCACCTCCTTCTCCAGGCTGAAAGCTCTTTCTCTCTCTCTCTCTCTCTCTCTCTCTCTTTCTCTGCCTATGGCAACATATAAGACATTTGCAAACACGCGAATCTGCAATCACATTCAACATTTACATTGACAGCTATTTGTAGAGACTCTCGGTGTTTAAAGCAATACTGCCCTTACAACAAAGTTGAACAGATTTCAGCCTTATACAAATGTCAAAAGAATTACTGCAGTCGATCAGACATACCTACTAGCAGCTAATATTACTGCGTCATGGAAACCTCAGGATTTGATCACAGCTCATATAAATTATTGTGTTGTCAGTTGTCCACAGAGACATCAGATCTGTTCCAAGCCATAGCTTATTTACTATATGGCCAGCTGTCCTTTATGGTGGCATCCTAGTAACTAATCTGGAATGCTTTACATGTACTGCACCACTGCTCCTCATATAAATGTTCAGAAGACTCAATAAAATTCACTTTCAGTAGAATGTGATGTTAACATGTTGCTAAGTTATTGACACAAAAGGCTTACAAGCCAATGCACAGAACACAAACACTGAGGCAATTTTTAATTATGTTTTGCAACTACGAAAAGTATAATTATATTACACTTGACTCTTAGAATTTGGTCAAAACAAATTGCACCAATGAAAGGCCTTGAAAGGCTGTCTAAGTAGGCAGCTAACAGGGAACGTTCTCAGAACATTCTCTAAAAGCAATCAAACTAGAACTAGTGAAAAACTTAACATTTTAAAAACAATACAGAATTTATATTTGATTATTGTATTCATTGTATTGTATTGTATTGAATATATTTTTATGTATGTATTAATGTTTGAATATTATAACCACGCAAGAACGTTAATGCAATGTCTAAAAACTGGACATTTTTAAATGCTCCTAGAACATTAGGGAACATTCAGACATTAGGGAAACTATCTGATAACCTAAAATTTGCTGGGTTGCTGGGTAGGCAAATTACACATTTTTGGAACAGAACTAAAATTCACATACTCTCTTTTATTTCACCACGCATGAAACGCTATCTCTGTTTAAGCCTCTTCGGCTGGAAGAAAGAAGCTACATGAAACTGTGTTTGTTTTTGTGTGTCTGTGTTCCAAATCTATTTCATCTACTCCAGACGTTTGTTATAATTACACTGATTTGGGTCGACGTGAACCAGCTCAGCCTCAGGGGTATTTGCACACACAGTAAATACACATAGATATGCACAATACAGACACACAACCTCACGCATGAAACGTCTGAATGCATGTACCATCCCAGATACACACAGATACAGAGGCATTTGAATGTGGGTCAGCTTGCCTTGATCCCACCCCCTGCTCCATCAGAGAGGTTAATACTCCCCATATATACAGTAAACAATAACAGACATCATAACAAAAAATCTAACAGGGATTATGTGGAGAGATGAGCCAGACTCCATCTCCTTTCTCCACACAGAAGAGTAAACAGAGAGGAAAACAGAGTTTCTATTCCTTCTCATAAAGCAATATTAATGTCAGCCTGGGATCACGTCACCATGGCGACAGATTCTTGGTGTCATTCCTGTTTACTGGAAACTCAGCCTTACGTTGTATGGCACACACCTTGTTTTATTGATTTGCAGAAGGGGAAAATGACATCGCCAAGCCTTGATTTTTATGATCAGCTGGGGATAACCATTATTGAGCCCTGGGTTATGCAGGTGTCACCTGGGTGGCTGAGTTTTATGACGAGTTTGTTTCTGTCGAAACATTCATTAGTGGCATAGGTGTTCCAGAAATAAATTGTATTATTATCAGTCTGGGGGATGTGCATTATTAAAGCTGTGTGACATTCAATTCATCTTTGCTATGGGGATGAGAGTCACACAGGAGCAAAGAACAAATCATTTATTCGACTTTTAAAGACATAGACAGATGGTACACGCTTTCTGTCACATACTCTCTTTTATTTCTCTATGAAACACGCAGACATATACGCAGAGTGGAAATTATATATTATACGGTAATGGATTGTGTGTTAGCGCATTTCATAGAGAGTTTACCTGCGCCTCACTGCTCCAAACATGAAACGTTAAATATATCATAAAGCCTCTCAGGTGAGTCTTTTTAAATGGAAGGATTTGTTTTAAAATACAGAAATTCTAAAAATGTCTAAATAATTACATTACACTTACACGTAGTCTGATATTACTTTGCCTTTGTAACATATATTGGGGTTATATTACATATATTATATTGGGGTTTCATGTTAATAGCATGCTAGCTTTGAAAGCATAAGATCTCGCCCTCCATTCAGAATGCTCTCCAAAGCCACGCATCCTCTAACACATGAATGCCGTGAGCAGAGGTATGCAAATCCATAGTTTGACAGGCAAGTAGGATATCCTATCATTGCATTCGGACCGCAATGATTGGATACGAATTTTACAGTCCTGCTCCTTCCACAGATGATATATAAAAATAAATATATACATAAATTTAGACCATTTGGTTGTTGTTAGGAGGATTTGAAAAGACAAGCATAACAAACAGTGTTTCTGGAACACCTACCCTGCCTTTAAATATATATGATTTAAAATATTCATGATATTGATCAAACTCTAAACAATCTAAGTTATTTTATGCTATTAATGTAATGCATTTGTGTTTTCCCTGGTTTGAAAGCCGTTGTTGATCATTGGTATTTTGCGCACGTGTCGCTCTCCTTGGTGCTAAAGTCATGAGAACGGAAAAGTGCCAAAGTCAATAAAATGTTATATGGACGTTTCAAAATATTAAAACAAAGTAAATGTTTAATCGACTTCACTTGTAAGTGAAAATGTCTCACAATGTTTATTCCTGCCTAGAGGAATAAAAATGGTATATTTATAGAGTGACAGCATTTCAACCATTAAAGAATGTTCCCAGCTAACAATTTAGGGTTGTAAGAACGTTTTTGTAACTTGTCCATTAAGTAACAAAACCATTAGAAATGATACTTTAAAAGTCTTACGTTTTTAAAACGTTCCACTAACTACTTAAGAATAACGTTACTGATATATATGTGATATATAATGTTAAACAGTTCTACTAATGTTACTGTAAGAACGTTAATCAACGTTCAGAAAATGTTCCTTTTCAGCTGGGTTACTTTTGTGACTTAATATTTAGGCTTTATATATATTATACAAGTTTATACTTTATATTTGTATATTTTGCCTTGGAAGGTAACAAAGAGTTATAAAAATAACCGGCTTTACAACAGCCTAATATCTGTATATACTTTTGCCTTTAAAATATCAAAAATAAAATTTATAAATATAAAATATTTTATACAACATGACATTGAATTGAGTTGAAAGGAAGCAAAACAGGTTGAATGAACGCCGGTCTGTTTGGACATTCAAGGACTGATGCGAGGCTTACGATGCCAATCCAAGTGAACAATAGAGTGAGAGAGAGAGACAGAGAGAGAGAGAGAGAGAGAGAGAGAGAGAGAGAGAGAGAGACAGAGACAGAGAGAGAGAGAGAGAGAGAGGGAGCTGAAGAGAGACAGAGAGAGAGAGAGAGACAGAGAGAGAGACAGAGAGAGACAGAGAGAGAGAGAGGGAGCTGAAGAGAGAGAGAGAGAGAGAGAGGGAGCTGAAGAGAGAGAAAGAGAGAGTGAGAGAGGGAGCTGAAGAGAGAGACAGAGAGAGAGAGAGAGACAGAGAGGAGAGAGAGAGAGAGAAAGGGGGAGCTGAAGAGAGAGAGAGAGAGAGAGAGAGAGAGAGAGAGGGAGCTGAAGAGAGAAAGAGAGAGAGAGAGAGAGAGAGAGAGCTGAAGAGAGAGAGCTGAAGAGAGAGAGAGACAGAGAGGAGAGAGAGAGAGAGAGAGAGAGAGAGGGGGAGCTGAAGAGAGAGAGAGAGAGAGAGAGAGAGAGAGTGAGCTGAAGAGAGAGGGAGAGAGAGAAACAGAGAGAGAGAAAGAGAGAGAGAGAGAGAGAGAGAGAGAGAGAGAGAGAGAGAGACAGAGAGAGGAGAGAGAGAGAGAGAGAGAGAGAGGAGAGAGAGAGACAGAGAGAGAGAGAGAGAGAGAGAGAGAGGGGAGAGAGAGACAGAGAGAGAGAGAGAGAGAGAGAGAGAGAGAGAGAGAGAGAGAGAGGGAGAGGGAGAGAGAGAGAGAGAGAGAGAGAGAGAGAGAGAGAGGGAGGGATGTAGTGGGATCAGCTGAGCTCATAGGGAAGCAGAGGATGGGGATGTAGGATGCATCACCTGTTTCACAGAGATATGAAACGCTGTTTCGGGTCTGCACGGTTCTGTTAGGGCCGATCCGCGCAGATTGCACACCGGGCTGCGGGATCTGGCGGAGGGAACTCGTCACGCGTCTCCGCGCTGGAGGATGGCCGGACGGAGCGGGTGGCCTTCCGGGAACGCCGCTCAGCGCCGCTTTGTTTGCCGTCCCAGCGTGGATTGATCGTCCGCCTTTGAACGGCGACGCTTGTGCTTGTGCGTCCGAAATCGACGCTCAGACAGCCCGTGTGAACACCAGCAGCGCCGCCGAGCATTTAACGGGTAAGAGCTCCGTGTTTAATATTCGGACCCGATTCGGTTTATTCTGGCTGTCACGTGACTTTACACACTTTTCTTCATTGAATTCACTACCTGCGGTTCTTCATGCACTCAGTTTCTCTTCCTGCATCCCACTTGCTTGTTGCTTTGATTCAGCTTTCATATTCCTGTAGCAGTGCTAGAGATGGACTACAACACTTTCTGTGTTTCTCTCATATTCAGCACTGTGCCATACTGTAATAGTTATAATTTCAGGCGCTGGTCATTCGGCACCGGACGGCAGCTCGCAGCAGGCCAGAGCAAAAGAACAAAGGTCTGCATGGACCATCGGTGACAGGAAACCAAAGGCTTTATTTGAGCCGTATGCACAGATTGAATTAGCCGTAGATTCGTCTCCTGCTATTGAGTGATACAGCAGATGGATGAGGACTGCTGGTTTCCAATGTGATGGATGTAGAACATGTTACCAATGACCGCAAATACCCACCAGTGCAGTGACAGCAGAGACAACGTTTGAGTACAATGAAAGGACCGGTGCATGCAACACAACACAACGTGTCGTTTGTTGCAACAGGTTTGTTAGACTCTGAGTGTGGCAAACGTACAGGGAATCAATGTGAATTGGATCATTTATAATGTGACAGACAAACTGACTGCTTCCTTTTAGAAAATACAAACAATCTCATTTAACATTACTGACAGACTTCAATAGAATATATCGGCCAGGCGATTTCATCAGCCGGTTGATCAACCAATAACTCGGTTCAGCAAATAGAAACAGTTAATCTGCCTGTTATCTACCAACAGTATTGTAAATGAACAGTATGTCTTTTCTATTTCAATTTCTTTAAATGACTAAATGCTGTAAAAGGTGTAAAATAAGTCTTCGTTTCAATTAAGCAATTCTGTGTAGATGTTATTTTCTGTCATTGTTTTATCACAGGTATATCTGCCATCGGCCATCCTGCAGCCAATAACGCTAGAAAACAATCCATTGCCTCCTAAAACACATACATGGATCAAAAATGATGGAATGCCATTAGATACATATTTTTAACTCTTATTTTATTTTACTAATATTTAGCTTTCTTACTAAATATAAACGTGAAGATAAACACAATTTAACTTTGCTTGTACGTAATTATTTCATACTGTATCCAAAAAAACAGATTGAAAATGAAATCCGTTCTAGCCCATACAGTTCAAGCAAAGAAGAGCTATTAATATCAATTACATCTTGATGTTAAAAACTGAATGTGAAAACAATTAGTTCATAATTCAATATGCAATCAAAGACACTTTTATTAATTGAATTACACTTGATATGAAAAATATAGCAAGAATTGGATGCCAGTGTAAGCATGTTAGGATTAACAACTCCTACTAGTCACCATTATCTAGAAAGTTCCCCAAAAATCTTTTTGAACAGGTTGTTCCATATTTGTGTTCAAGAAACTATAGACTATGAAATTCAGTAGTTTTGACCGAACATAACATCTCTTCCATAGTCTTTATAGACACCCACAGGCAGAAGACTGTGAATGCCTGAGACTACAGAAGCTGGAAGCTACAGGTTATTTAGTAATGGTGCTGTTTTCTTTTGGGGCTTATCTGACTGTATTGACTTAAAGTGTAGAAGCACAGCAGCACATTGTCACAGGCGGACGAGCGTGTTGTGAATAACAGTGCAGCAATCGATAAAATCAACCAGCATGACACTGCACACGTGTGACATCCTGTACTGTTACAGTACAGAGATCTGCACAGGCTATGTGATACAGTAACATGTGTGTAACAAAATATCATAGTTTTATTACTGTAATGCAAAAACAAACATAGTTTACTTACATTCCAAAGTATGGTATTGTAGTATTTGTTGTACTGCCTGTAAATAAATAAAAAGTATTAATGAGAAATCTAATGAGAATCACCAAACAGAACAATAAGAGTTTCTAAAGCACCTGGATGGATTGCAGTGAGGATTTAGGGAAGAAGATGTGCAAAATTAGCATGAAGAATGCACAAAATCTTAATCACCCTAAAACAGGCTTCATTCTGAATGCATAATATAATTCCTCCCTTTTGATTTTGTGGTGAAATACGACTCAGACATATTTTCCCAGTTTCAGCCTCAGATTTCCACCACGCGCTATTTTGCATCTTCTGTCGCAAGTTTTAAAACCAGCGCACAGTGTTGCTCCTGCAGAAAACACACGCCCAAATTGATCTGCAGTTAGAGACTAAGAAATCGATGCAAGTAAACATGCAGTTGAACACAACTCCGAGATTAAATAACAAGCAGATATGTCTATTCATTTGGGCCCACCGAAGTCCAGCCTCTTTGCATAAATGGTGACACATCAGCACATGAAAAGACGCTCACAGGCCTTGTATTGATTTAAGATGGTGGGTGTAGCTTCATCTGTTTGTATGGACTGTGGAGCGTGTTTGTTTGTACTATTGATGAGCAGTGATGAAAGGTTGCAGTGTGTAAGTATGTTTGTAAGTCTTTGACGGCTGTGTCTCAAGGTTTGGGGAGAGCATAAAGAGTCATGATTACTGCCTTCGTGATTACTGCTCTACACACAGATGACGGTGAGAGAGAGAGAGTACTTGATTGTGTGAAAACATAGATAAAGTGTAGAGAGCGGAGTGTCACAATCCACATGATTTTGCCTCTTTGTTGTTTTCTTACTCCCTTTAACGTGCACACACACTCACTCACACACACAAAGTTCAGACTTTTAGAGAAAAATCTTCCTGCACTTTTAAAATGAAAGGGTCTAAAAATGCTTTCACAGCCTGATGCCAAAGGGGGCCTTTCAAAGTTCCATGGATCTTCAGAAAACTTTGTGGAACTACCTGAAGAAACTAATAATAATGTCAAGAACTTTTTTAATGTCAAAAGAAGCCACTCTCCATAGCCAGCCTAAGAACCCTAATAAAGGTGTTAGACAGTGGCTTCTTTTCTGAATTAAAAAACTTTATTTTAAAGAGTGCACAGAAGCTTTATCCAAAATAATGTGGTGCACTAGGAATCTATTGAATTAAAATTTTTACATTTTCTAAAAAATTTGTAAGTGATGCTCACCAAACTTCACCTGAAAAATACAAAGGGTGTGATCTGTTGCCAGTATAGGATGTACTATGAATACTTACAGGGTTTAAAAAAGGTCTATAACTCTAAGTATAAGCAATTGAGCTTGTAATCTTGCTATAGCAAACACCATTAATTGCTTGCTATCAGCATGTATAAATGTTAACAAGGCAGGCTGAGCACTTGGGTATTACATCACTCTGTTGAACATCTTTGTTTTTGCTAACACACAGGATCTGAATAATAATTGATGATATTTCTGCGTCAAGCATGCTGGATGTGACACTATTTCAATGAATAAACTTTACATGCATCTTACACCCTCACCTAACACCATATTCAAATTGTGCTCAAGAGCGAACGTGTGATATAAAAAGCCAGAGAGAGCAGAGCGGCAAACAGGCAGGGCTAAAAGCTTTGAGTTTTGGGACTAACTCATATTATCAATACAAATCACAGCTATCGCATGATCTGACACGAGCATTCATCAGCGATGCTCAATGCTGGAGTCCCACACAAATCTCTCATTTGAAAGATAAAAACGCAAGCTTGATCAGACCCTAAATAAAAGCACTTGAAGGCTGTCAAACTCACAATGTCAGGAGAAGATAACAGAGAGAAGTGTGAGCGCGGGTGCAAATATACAGCAATGCCCTCCGGCCATGCCTCCCATGTTGTCATGGAAACAATAGCAGAGAGTTTGGATTCCGAAGGCAAGGCCTGCAGGCACTATTACAACCAAGAGCAGCGCTCGGCACTGAGCAGAGACTAAAGAAGACAGACCCACAGAAACAAAGGGAGAGATTAACAGAAGAAAAAAACTTCAAAGGGAGCTTTGAGGGAGAAAGAATTACATTCATTATATGCTTGTTATGGTCCACGTTTCATCGGGCATGTTCAGGAGTCAAGTACTCATTACTGGTCATGAGTATTATCGCATATATTACACTTGTAATTTGTCCTTCGCTGTTTCGGCTACGATACCTGAATGATACCCCAAGACCTGTGGCTTGTTCAGGAGAGATGTGCTTCTCTAGGAGATGATAAAATAGGCACATAGCAACCACCCAAAATATCCTAGCAACCAAACTGCAATGTGCTAACAACCGCTCACCTTAGCAACCATATAGTAATGCCCTAACAACTACCAGCCCAGATAACTGGGAAGGTTCTCAGAACGTTGGCTGATGTTGTCTAAAAGTTCTCTCCAACATAACATTAGCATAACATTTTAAAGGTTATGTATAATATTTATCAAAAACATTAGAACCAAGCAATAATGTTAATACAACGTCTAAAGTGAATGTTTAAAGTGTTCCTAGAACATTTTTGTTACTAGTGGAAATGTTAGGGATACATTTTAACAACCTAAAATTGTTAGCTGGGAGAACCGTTTTGAACAAGGCAGCATCATCTACATCTTCTTCAAAAAAACGAAAAAGTTCTTTTTATGCCTGAAAACAAATAAAATGACAGATATTATAAATCTGCGCTGTTTTGCTAGTTTTAAAATAAATAGCTTTGTACTTCCTGTTTTCAAACAAGTATACTTTTAAAATAGTGAAATGTATTATTTTCCTCCAGTATCAGGTTAATCAGACTGATCTAATTAAAAAAAACATCTTATTAGTGCGTATGAATAAGGTCACTTATAGATTCTGCATCTCTATTAACATTTCTTTGCTTCCAGGCAGCAGATTTGGTCTCATTAGCAGCTAAAATTATGAAATGGGCCTCTAACCAGACGGCTCCACCATTAGGGAGCCAAATAAGCATGTAAACAGATGTTAAGTCCACAGTTTATATTACAATATCCTCCACTAAGCAGACACTTTCTTATCCAATACAACACCCTGTGTGTTTTAAGTACTTTTCTACTACAAAGACAGACTGCTGTTCACACAGTCTTGCTCAGGGGCAGGCAGTGAATGAACACGGATTTGTGAGTTACATACTGCACTGTGGATATTAAATCTTGGGAGCTGCTCTCCGACAGAGTGCACAAAGCACTGTCCACGTATTCATCCTTTACTGCATTCACAATTGCCTCGACCAATAAAGAAGAGTGTATCAGCTTGCCAGTGCTGTATCGCCCTTGTGCGGCTCATCCTAAAGCATACAGCAGAAAAAGCAACATGGCATTCATATTGTAAAGCACTTATCTCATGTAGCGTCTGGTCATTATTGCAGGCTGTTCTGGTCAAGGAATGTCCATTTAGACAGTTTTTTGTTTTGATGTTTCATCTCTGGCCAAGGTGAGCTGAAATAGGTTTTACTACAATAATCAGCTAAAGCCCTTGGGAATAAACACACACCTGTGATATGCACTTTTTGAATTAATGATGGAAATTGCTACGTTGCTTGGCAACTGTAAACAGCTATGTTATAGACAGACAGAAAAATACTTGGATACATGAATGACTGAAGGGATAGATGGATTATAAATAGATAGATAGACAGACGGGTGGATGAACAGACATACAGACAGACAGGCAGGCAGGCAGACAGACAGACATCTGTACATATCTATATATTATCTATTTTTCTCTTTCTCATTTCACCTCTGCGGTTCTTGTAGAGAAACTGCTGTGAATTCAAAGCAGGAGGCCCCACAGTGATAACACACTGTGAAGACACTAAATATTAAATTCTGTGGATGTTCTCGCAACCTTTAAGGATCTCATCTGGTGGAATAACCCCAGAACCCAGACGAACATGTAAGAGAGAGCGCCATACCTGAGAGAACATCACCTTTTTAACACTTCTCTTTTTTTTTACCTCCAAACATTTGTGAGGCAACACACGTAGCCCAAGAAGCCACTGAAAGCAAAACTCATTTCAAATTTTCCATTTTCCCTCTTATTCCTGTCTTTTGTGATTTCCATTCTCTTGGTCCAGCTGCAAAAGAATAGAGTCTGAGTGCAGGACAGTGGGCTTGAATGGGCTGCCATTTCTCCGCTGATGTTTATCATCTCTGTTCTTTTCATGTCAACAGATTAAAAGGCTTATGTGGGTCATGTTGCATTAATCGGGCTGGCTGTCCTCTCAAATACTGTCTAAATTAAGCAACAGGCATAAAATATTCACATTGGCTCGTGGTTCATCATTCAATGACACATTTAAGCCAGAATGGGTGCAAATGTATTGCAACAAAGCTGAAATAAACCGATTCATTTATATCTGCTTTCACAAAAGGGCTTTGTGGAGACAAGAGCCCTTATTTCTTTGCGCTCTAATGTGGCGGTGCCGCCTTTTGCCTTGAAAAATGAGACGCCATTTCTCATACAAAGTTTGGACCACTATTCATGTGGAGAAATCTAATCAGTAGTGTTATAAATTCTTCACACCTTCATGACCTCCGCAGATGCAGTCATTCCTGAACTTGGACCTCGGATCTACAATTCCAAATGCTCTCATGCTTCTTTGTTTTGATATCAGTGGTCTTGACATCCAAGCTATTTTAGACTGTAGGAACGTTTCCCCGTCATTTCCATTAAGTAACAAAAATGTTTAAAATGTTATTTAGAATGTTCTGAGAACGTTGAAAACATCCAGCTTTTTAAATGTATTAATGTTATTGCTTGGTTTTGGAAATGTTATTAATTTTTTTAAACATTTTAAACAACTTAGAAATAATGCTTTTAATATGATATATATAATGTTATATATAAAATTCTACTAATGTTACAACAAGAACATTTTTGAGAACTTCTAGAGAATGTTAACCAACGTTCCGAGAACATTCCCTGTTAGCTGGGTCACCTCATAAGTAAATGGTTTCCTAATTCTGTACTTGGGCAGCAACACATATGTCATACAAAAGGAGACAAGGTTCACCTGATTTTAGTGTTTGACGTAAGACACAGAACTCCACAAAAACAACAAATATTGATTAAAAGAAGATCATGCAGGTTTGGACCAACATAAGGAAGTAAGTAAATGATGACATCGTTTTAATGTTTCAGTGAACTATGCCTTTAAAATGCCTCCTACATTAAAAGGCAGCTGAATGAGCTTTGGAATAGAGTCCAGGATGTTCGTCTGTTCAAGTTACCCATAAATCAAAAGCCAGGGTCCAGGAAGCACGGTACCTTTGTTCATACTTGACCTAATCCATGTCTTGATGAAAAGCTAGAGATGTTTGGATGGATGGGGAGAGGAGAGCAAGCTGAGGTTTTGATCTTCACTCCTGTGAGGAAATGTAGGGTGTGTTGGGCAGTGTGTGGAGTTATTCTTCATATATTCTCTAAAATCAGACAGCAGAGGCCTAAGGCAGCTAGCGAGAGTGCCCCACGACTCATGTTTAATTAACCAAAGCCCACCACAGATTCCTCCTAAGAGACTCTTCTGTAGAGACCAGAGAGGATAGCGCGAGAGCCATCCATCCGTGTTTTTCTCCTTATTTTGACTCTCTGCTTATTTCCCCTTTCCGCACTGCAGAATTCAATTTTCCGATCCACTTAAGCGTGAATCTCATGCGTTACAGAGCCGATTAGCTCACATGTGCGTGTGCTCTTTTACTACAAAACATCTCATTTTGTCTCTCTCTTTTCTCTTGGAGAGTTAATCTAGAACTGTAATTTAACTGGTTTTACTGTAATCCATCTCACTTTCTTCCATTTTCTTTCATCTTTTTTTCTGTCACTCTATTTCCTCTTTTCACAGTTTTTCTGAAATGAATCCTCATCAGCTCCCTGTGCTGTGGGCACTCACGTTGGCCCAGTTGTGCGTGTTTTCTCTGGCTTGTCCTTCAGGGTGTCGCTGCTATAGTTTGACTGTAGAATGTGGATCCATTGGGCTGAAAGAAATCCCACAAGGCATTGCTCATGGCACACAGGTACGTGGCTATTTTTTTTTTTTGCTTTGGTGAGAGATGTTTTCAGGAACATGAAATGAACACTTGAATTTTGTGTCTTTTAGTCTGTTAAGATTTGAGGTCGTCTGCATGCCAATTATATTATTTACATCTGTTCTTTGCAAACTCTTATATAACATAAAAACACCACCACACATGTCAGAGCATACAACCCACCAGACTCCAACCTACCCAGCCAACAATTTTAGGTTGTAAGAACATTTCCCTTAGGACACAAAAATGTTAAAGGTTATTTTGTATGTTCTGGGAACGTAGGTTTTTAGATGTTGGATTACCATTATTGTTTGGTGATAAGAACGTTTTTCACATTTTTTAAAATCTGTAATGTTTTTAAAACGTTACAACTTAAGATACAATTTTTGCTAAATACAATATCTAATGTTAAAAAAAAGCATTATTCTAATGTTACTGCAAAAAGGTTTTTTTGATAACTTTGAGAGAACTTTCAGAGACCATTATACAACGTTAAGAGAATGTCCCATGTTAGCTGAGTAAATCTAAGATACCACATTGTCTTTGTTCATATCTATATTGTAACCCACAATATAGCAGACCTCAGATTAACTCCAGATAATCCTGACACAGTTCTGAATCATGAGTCTGTCATGCTCAACATCTCATCATGGTCACTCTCTACAGTGTATATATACTCCAGTCACATCACTGCTGCTGCAGCTTGTGAATAACCATGAGCTGGCTTGCATAAATTGATTAGTTGACCGGCGTAACCTACGCTTCACAAGAAATTTGCTGCCGCTCGGTCCATATTGGATCACAGACAATAACGCAACAGAAAACAGTTTAAAAATTAATTAGTGTAGCATGTCGTATCATTAATCTGAGTAAATTAGTTAAATTAGTGAAGACAAGCCCCTCAGTTCTATTACTCTAAAGCTCATTAATGCGGTTTGTGATGCTGGTTAATTGATTTGTTTGCGTACTTCCGCGCTGCCTCTGAGATAGAACTCAAACCCAGAACTGTTTACCACACCCAGAACCTTGTATTGATCCGGTTCACAAGGGTTCTTGAAGCTCGGATGATGTGCTGCCTCCCAGTAAACTCCTTTTCACTCCAAATTTACCTGGAACAGAGGAAATCAGAACAGCTACAGAAAGAAATATTTTAGATTCGCAATTCATGGAAACTCTATCACATAACAACATGAGCTTTAATAAAGACGTTTTCATTAAATTGTTAATTTCATTTAGTAAGTTGCATCCATGTTTTCCTCTAGAAGATTTTGTTCCAGAAAGATTAGGTTAAAAAAAAAAAGAAAAAACAGTAATCAGACAACATCAGCATCCTATAACAAGCAAGATCTTTAACCAATGATATTTCGGTGTGGGTGGAGCTACCCAGCACAACCTCACATGAACCATCAAATGACTAATAAAAAATCTTAAGAATCAAAACTCAGATTAACATGGAAAAGTAACATTTTTTCAAAACTAGATAGCCCCTATTCAACAAATATTTCTAAACTGCAGGCTGGCAATGTTGCAGCATCAACTCTTGTTTTTTTATATGGTTGTAAAATTGAAACTACATAAAATTAATAAATTAAATTACTTTCCTGGTGTTCTGTCTTTTCTATTTTTGATCCACAAGGCTAAAGTACTAATGTCCTAAAATTTCCATGAAATATATTTTTTTCAGACCATTTTTCTGCAGGACAATGCCATAGGACAGATCCGTCAGCGGGATCTATCTGATCTTGGCCAGCTTCACTACCTCTACCTACAGAACAACAGCATCTCCACCCTAGAACCCGGAGCGTTCAGAACCCTGGGCCTGCTTCTGGAGCTCGCTCTTAACGGAAACCGCATTCACCTGGTCACAGCTGACGTGTTTCGTGGTCTGGACCACCTGCGCATTCTCTATCTGGCAGGAAACCAGATCACCAGATTAGAAGACTACACTTTCCGTGGACTACAGGTGAGGACTGTGCCCAGCTAACAAGTTTTGGTTGTAAGAACACTTCCCTAACATTTCCATTAAGGAACAAAAACATTAAAAATGTTTTGAAAGCTAGTTTCTAGTTTCTACGCTTGAAATTCAAATCTAGTTTGAAATTCAAGTCATTCACACATCAATTCTAGATCATTCACATGTCAAGTCTACAGATCATTCACACGTCAAGTCTACAGATCATTCACACGTCAAGTCTACAGATCATTCACACGTCAAGTCTGCTGATCATTCACACGTCAAGTCTACAGATCATTCACACGTCAAGTCTACAGATCATTCACACGTCAAGTCTACAGATCATTCACACGTCAAGTCTACAGATCATTCACACGTCAAGTCTACAGATCATTCACACGTCAAGTCTACAGATCATTCACACGTCAAGTTTATAGATGACAGACATGGTTTAGGCTTTCCCAGCTAACAATTAGGTTGTAAAAACATTCCATTAAGTAACAAAAATGTAAAAAGTTATTTTAAAAGTTCTGGGACTGTTCAATAATGTAGTTTTCCTTCAGCACACAAAGTCGGAATTTCCAACTTCCTGCTTCAACAGAAGACCACTTGATTTCAAACCTCCAACTTTGGATTTCCATTCCAGTTAGGGGTATGATGTCATACAAAAATGATGGCAAATAAACCCATAAGTTCATAAAGACTTCAACATTACATTATTAAAATAAAACTTTTTAATTAACATTAGCTTTTGCAAAACAGTAATTGATTTTCTTATTTAATATTTGCTAAACAAATTCTAGCACTACCGTTTTGATTCTTCATATGTCACCAGCAGCAAAAAAACAGCTGGTTTAATTTTAAAGGTCAGAGAGAGAAGAAACTAAATGAGGGATAAACCTTGAATAAAATGAGAAAAGAGCTTTGGGGAATCAATGGAGATATGTAGTGACCACTTAAAAATGAATATTGGAAACACTCTCACACTTCATTTTTTATGAACAACTTAACCTTTTCCTGAACTTGTTCGACTTTCATTTGAAAGGAAGAATTTTAGGTGAACCTCAAAACGGAATAAAAAGCAAAATTATTAGCAGTATGATACCCAGCTAACAGGGAGCGCTCTCAGGTAAGCTAACATTCTCTAAAAGTTATTTCAAAGTTTTTAAAAACTACTGCAGTAACGTCAGCAGAATGTTTTTTTAACATTATAGATCATATCAAAGAGGTACTCCTAATTTGTTAGTGGAACATTTGAGAATTTAAAAAGTTTGAATAATGTTCCCATGACCAAGAAATAACATGAATACAATGTTTAAAAAATGGACGTTTTAAACATTCCTCGAACTTTCAAAATAAAATTTTTAACATTTTTGTTACTTAATGGAAACATTAGGAAACGTTCCTACAACCTAAAACTGTTAGCTGGGTAACTGAATGCCTACACTGTATCTGAACATAGATGCTGAAAATAAGTGTTTTTATATGCAGTCATGATTATTAGAATGATGATGATGGTTATCATGATGAAGTCACTGAAAGGTTGATGAATGGTTTTGCAGCGTCTGCAGGAGCTGCATCTGCAGGAGAATGGACTGGAGGTACTTGGAGATCAAGCTTTGGTGGGTCTGTCTTCTCTGGCTCTTCTGGACCTCAGCAGAAACAACCTGCGAACGCTGAGTCCTGCATCACTCAAACCCCTGGTGAGCCTGCAGGTGTTAAGAGTCACAGGTGAGATTTATCACATGAACCGGTTTTCTTGATAGCTTCTCCTAGGCAATGAAATTGTGAGCCAAATCAGGTCCCATGCTTCTCAGATTGTTTTCCCCCGAGTGTAAGACCTCAGGAATCTCAGATCTTATATAACTAGCTAACAGGGAACATTTTTAGAACATTAGTTAATTTTCTGTAAAAGTTCTCTTAAAGTTATCAAAAATGTTCTTGTAGTAACGCTGGTAGAACTTTCTTTACATTATATATCATATATCCAAACATTATATATCACATATATAAAAAATAACCAAGCAGTAATATTAATATAATGTTTAAAAACAGGACTTTCCAAATAGTCCTTTCAAAAAACATTTTTAATGTTTTTGTTACTTAATAGAAGCATTAGAGAAATGTTCCCACAACCTAAATTGGTAACTCAGATCTCCAGATCTAGATTGATTTAATACCAGTCTGATAAATATGATAGATACCAGATCTATCACAATATCAAAAGATTTATGCCCATATCAAGACAAAATAATTTCAGCTATATTATGCACATTCGCTGTATACTGTGCTTTCTCTTACTCTGCCAATCATTATCTTATCTGTTTATACTTCTATTTCTTTTAAACAATCTGAGGAGTGCCATAGGAGACATAATTAAATTACATTTTAGGGAAAATATGTGAGTGGTGCTTGCTCATATACTGTAAAACAATTAAGCGTCACAATGCTAGGATTTTGTGGGTGGTTGCCAGGGCATTGCTAGGGTGTACTGTTAAGAGGTTATTTGAAGAAACCCATGAGATTTGAATAATTAAGGTGTGTTTTTTTCAACAACAAGTGTAAAAGTAATGCTTGACTTGGCAAACAGCAGTAATTAAACAACTGAAAACTCTATGAAGCAGAAATCTTCAGACAATTAAATATTCCCTCCAGATATATACAACTTCTAAAGGAGAGAGAGACATAATCTGAACAACTGTAGACATGTAGAAGAATGAAACTAGCAACAGTGATTTAAGATGAAGGAAAGAGAGATTAAAGAAAGATTACAGTGAAGAGAAAGTGGGATGATGAGTGATGTTGAAGATGTGGAGATCAGTTGAAAAGGTTTTACAAGTCATTGATTTTAATGCGTCTTTACTCCTAACCTGTCTTATTCAATCTCGCAGACAACCCATGGCGCTGCGACTGCGCTTTACACTGGCTTCGCGGGTGGATAAATGAAGAAGGCCAGAGGCTGCTGAGCTCAGCAGAGCGCCGGATGTTGTGTGCCGAACCTCCGCGGCTTTCTCACCTCAGTCTGGTGGAGGTTCCCGCTAACAGCCTTGTTTGCATCCCACCCGTGGTGCAGCTGGAGCCCAGCCACCTGACCGTGCGTTTGGGGGAAAGCCTGCGCGTGTCCTGCCAGGCGTCCGGATACCCGCAGCCACAGGTCACTTGGAGGAAAGCCTCCCATGGTAAAGCCCAGCTGTCTCCCAGGGGTCTGGTGCAGGAGGTGGGGATGGAAGGAGACACCAGGAACGGGGGCAGGGTGGTGACTGCCAGGCCTGTCGGAAAAGGTGGGACATCGAGCCGGGGGCCAGTGCATGGAGCAGAGGATGGAGGGGACCGAGAAAACTTTGATCCAGACACAGGAAGTGGAATGTTGTTTCTTAGTAACGTCACGGTTGCGCACGCGGGGCGCTATGAATGCGAGGCCTGGAACCCTGGTGGGGTGGCCCGCGTGACCTTTCACCTTTCAGTGAACATGTCCTCATCTTCATCCCCTTCTGTGATTTGGCCTCGGCTGCACTCCTCTTCATCGTCTTATTATCATCCTTCCTCAGTGGACGTGAGTCAGGAACCGCTGTATGAAATGGAGAGCATGGACTTCAACGCCCTGGGCACTGCCACTCAGACCGCCATCGCTGTGGGCATTTCTCTGCTCGCCCTCACGGCCCTGCTGCTGCTCTGCATGATTTACAGTCGTCACCAACAGCGACAAAAAGAAGATGGTGGTTATGGCACCAGCAAGGAGGAGAGCATCCTCTATGTCAACGATTACTCCGACGGTCCCACCACTTTCGCTCAGTTGGAGGAGTACAGAGATGAACGCGGCCATGAGATGTATGTGCTGAACCGTGCCAAACCGGTGCTGCCTCCCCCTACCACCGCCAACCAACAGGGGGCAGCGCTCAAAACCAGCGAGATGTTTCAGGTTCAGGGCATGCTTACACCAGGCAGGGCAACAGGCATTGGGCCCCGTCGGGCTCCCGCAGAGGGAGGAGAAGGTCCTCCACCTGATCCTGAGGGGTTGTTTATAAACCAGAGCTTGCTGTTTGACACACAGATCGCATATGAAATCCACTGCTGAGCAGAGCCACTGTGCTTCATGGGTTCTGCATGGTGAAAGGAAAGACTTCAAGCCACTTCAACTGACCACAGATCAGCGAGGTTCTTCCCATCTGACGTTATCCTGCTAAATTTCTTTTGTTTTCTAGAAAGCACAAATACGCTTTTTGTGAGCAACATACTTTAACTCTGCAGTGTGTAATACTAGTGGCATCAAACAGAACTTACAAAAATAATGACTGATTTAAAACATGCCCCTCATACACTTGGCCAAATAAGTACAGCAGTCTCGCTCCGGTGTTGCTGTATCAGGATGAAAGAGCAAATGTTAAAAGCGCAACAGAGCTGGTGTTTACACTCTTTGGGGAAATCAGCC
This sequence comes from Chromobotia macracanthus, assembly GCA_036877525.1. NCBI lineage: Eukaryota > Metazoa > Chordata > Actinopteri > Cypriniformes > Botiidae > Chromobotia > Chromobotia macracanthus. The sequence continues at coordinate 2,918,068 of JAZGTH010000003.1, forward strand.
TACAAATGTCTTATTTATGGTTGTCACTGCACATTAAACTGGGATTACACACTGTAGCTTTAAAGTAATAATTCATTCCTTTAGAACAGAATACAACCCAGAAATAAAACTTCTGTCATTATTTACTCACTCATATGAAGTTCCAAACCCACATACTGTTCCTTTTTTTATCAAAACATAATGAAATTTTTCTCCTTTGTCTCCACAAAGGAATGACCTCAGAAGAGTGTAGACATAAATTGTATGAGCTACTTTTCTGGCCCTTTTCTGAGCCTGACAGCTGAAGTATGAAAAAGATAATGTATAAAGTTCCTTCAATATTTCTCCTTTAAAGGCAGGGTAGGCAATTTCAGAGAGGTTAGCCATAGCAAGGTAGCTTTGAAAGCATAAGATCCCGTCCTCCCTTCAGCGTTCTTCAAAGCCATGCCTCCTTCAGACTGCGGAGGTACGCAAATACATAGTTTGACAGGCTAGTATGTGATGCAGTGATTGGACGAGCATTTTATGGTCCTGCGCCTTTCACAGAAGTATATATATATATATATATATATATATATATATTTAGACCATTTAGTGATTGCTATCATAATGTGACGAGACTTTGAACCAGCGTAACAAAACGCTTACCCTTACTTTAATCTTACACTGGAAAACCAAAAATATGTAGGTTTGGAACACCACAATGGTGAGTAAATACTCAATCGTTCCTTCTGGTTAAAAAAATCCCTGGAAATAACCAAATAAGTACCTAAATGGATTTGCTAAAAGCAGATTCTTGTGGACAGGAAGTCTTTTTCTACATTTTCAGACTGTTACCTGCCTTCAAAAGATGAGGTAAAACCAAACTACCAAAAACAGTGGAGTTTATTTCTTGTTACTCTGAGATGAAACCCCCTGGACTGATGCCCGTCAATAGATTTGACAGGCTCTCGGGTGGGAACTGGGAAGACAACAGCGGTGGACGTTGGTGGGGCGTGTGGAGACGTCCGTGTGTCATAAATGTCATTTTCTCTGCTTGTGTCAGGCAGTGTAAATAGCTTTGATGTCTCCCTTGCAGATGCTGTTTTCATGTGTCAAGTATCTTTTTCCTTTAACATGCATTCCTGTGTGTATTTATTTTAATGTGCAAGGCAGATGAGAGGGAAACCCGGGTGTAAACAAGAACCAAAAGTGGGCGAGCGGGTGTAATGTTTGCAGCCGCCAGGACATGAGTGATGTATTTGCATCTGTTTTCTCTTTGAGGGATGTGTACTGTTGACCTCTGCTGGAAAAACACTGTGAATATACAAACTGGACTTCACATTCACAGCTTAGCTTTTGTAAGTTATTAGATATGACCGTTACGTTAATATAACAGTATTGTTTCTTTTTTGACAGTATCTAATTTGTTCCATTTGCTTTTTCCACCAGCATTAAACAGAGAAATGAGTAGTGATGACATCAGGGTATACCGTAAAAACATCTATACTTATCTCAGATGTGAAGCTTCTGCTTAACAATACAATAGTTTGTGTATTTCTGTCAAATGTCTATCAGATATCAACCACCTATTTTATCCAAATAAATTATGCCTTCATTTGAGGCTTGCGTGTGTGTGTGTTTGGTTCTGGTATTCACTACATTATGGGACCTTAAAAATGACCCCACAAGTATTGTAATACAAGTCAATTTTGACCTCGTGGGACGTTTTAAAGCTCCGCATGACGAAAAAATGTATAAATCATACAGAATTATTTAATATACAGAGTTAATATGTCTAAAATAGCAGAAAGCGAGTGTGTGTGTGTGTGTGTGTGTGTGTGTGTAAAGAGACTTAAAGAAAGTTTCAAGAATGAAGTTTCAATAGAGAAGAACTGCTGTATCACAAGTGCAACAACCTACAGCACATAACAACAAGCTAAAAACACTTAGACCACCTTACTAGCCACATAGCAACACACTGGAAACGACCCACAACAGCACTAGATAGGCTAGAATGGACCTTTAGGGGTGCTCAGATAAACAACTCACACACTAAACAATACATCAACAGTAAAAAGATTTCAAATGATACGTTCATGTTTTCTGAAATATGATGCAACAGATCCTACACTGACCACAGCAGATGCGCAGCTGTCTGACGTGCTGCCACGTTCCGGTTTTACTTCTTACACTGATTAATATAAAGAGTGGAAAAGCAGAACAATACTAAGATCAGAAGTGTACATGCCAGTCACACACACATCCGTCATCACTGATTGTAAGTCTAATGTACGTTCTCTTAGTGTACACACTACACACCCAGCGGACAGGAAACAAATGTTCTTTAAAAGCTCTCTTAAAGTTCTCTCAAAGTTGTCACAAAAGAACTTTCTTAATGTTGTATATAATATCAAAAACGGTATTCTTAGATAGATAGTGGAAACTAACTTTAAGCTTTTCCTTTTAAGAGGAAGTTTTTCCTTTTAACTTTTAAAATTTTATATATATATATATATATATATATATATATATATATATATATATATATATATATATATATATATATATATATACTGAGTGGTTTGTGAAAGTTTACCTGTCATTGAAGAGGTTTCACTGCACTGTAGATCACATCACTATCTTGATCAGAAGAACAATGCTGAAAGTGATTTAATAAAACACAGTCAGATGAATGAAATAGTGATTAAAAATATTGAGCCACTCACTGCATTTTCACACATACATTTATCTGCAGGTAATACAGTTTCACATATATTACAGAAATATTGCATCTTTTACTGACTCCTAACCATATTAAACTTTGGCATCCCACATTGTTTGTGTTAGTTACCCTGCTAACAGGGAACGTTCTCTAAAAGTTCTCTCAGAGTTATCAAAAAACATTCTAGCAAGAATGTCAATGGAACTTCTTTAATGTTACATATCAAAAACATTAAACTTAAGTTATTAGTGAAAGGGTTACAGAAATTTTTACAGAAATTCATTTTGTTCCCTCCGTTAGGGAACAGAGGTAACGTATGTCACACTTGTGAGCTGTTTGTTGTTACCAGCGGTGTAATGTAATACTTACAATAGAGACGTGGTCCTCTTCTTTAATATCTCTTGCTTTCGTGAACTCTACTGTGGAATACCAGACAGACACAGAACCTTCTGTCTGTTCACAAAGAGAGAAAATACATGTGTACATGTTCTGTAAAACTATACATCTAGATTATTACAAATTAGAGATAGACAGGCAGACAGACAAACAGATGGACAGAGAGACACAGACAGACTGACAGAGTGATAGACAGACAGAGTGACAGACAGAGTGACAGACAGACAGATGTTTGCAGTGGGATGTTTTACAATACAGCTGTTTGAACACATACCATAATACTGGTATCTGGTCCTTGTGTGAACAAAACCCCAAAACAGGAAGAATCATATTAAAGAACTATATGTATACAATCTTGATAAAGAACAAATTGGCAATGAAATATAGCAATGCAATATATTTTATATGAGGCATAAACAGTACTACTTACAATAAAGTAAAAGATGTGTGAAAACTTACTGTGTTTGCGTTTTATCCACCAGATTAACACAACCAGAATGAGCAGCAGCAGTAATGGACCAAAGACCCAGAGTACCAGTGACATTTCATTCCTGTGTTCAGATGAGGGGGGTTTATTGTCTTCTCTGTTATGTCTTGTGAGATTGTGGTTTTCGCATACAGAGTTGGTACTACAAAAACTATTTAAAATAAATGTTGACATAAGTGAAATATACATCACAATGACAACATGTAACATTGTTACAGTATAAAAAAGAAGACGTTAAAAACCTCTTTCTAGGTTTCAAAGCAGCATCTGTAACTTCATTAGGTTCATCAGGTCTCCTTAACGTACCCTAATTCACAGCGTTAACTTTATAATAATGATCTGTCGAATATGTTTTCCCGGGAAATGTCAATTTGACTTGTGTTTACATCACATCTGTATTGCACGTGTGCGCTTTGTACTTGTTCTTACAGCAGTTTTGACACTTGTCAGCCATGTTAAGAAAATACCTTCATAAGCAACTTGCCATTTCATGTTTTGGACAGAGATGGTAATAGAGAGGCAAAAATTACAGATTGCAGCTTTAACTATTTTTTATCAGTGCCAAAAACTCCTTCTGCTACATGGTAGGAAGGTTTTTTTTTAGATTTTCTGGTAATCTAGAGAATAGAACAGTTGTTTGTTAGATTAGTTCAGTTTAAAAGAAGTACTTACAAAGGAGGGACAGCATCATCCGAGCTTTTATCATCTTCAGCTGAGTTTGAAGACAAAAAACAGATATATAACGCATTCAATACATATGACAAAAGTTAAATGTTTGAGGCACAGACACAATGAATATATAACGTAACTTTTAAAAGTAAAGCATGCAATTTCTGCAACATGTAGAATTAGCGAAAATGAGCTTATTTAAAATCATAATACACAGTCCCACAGAGACACAGTGGAGGTTCACGAAGGCTATATAATACAGCTATCATCTTACAAACATTAAATTTACATCTAGTTATTGCAATTAAACCAGTATTATATATTTAATATATATGTGGCCTGTCTCTGTGGGATATTTGGATACTGGGAGCTGGTAATGTCAGAGAAATTACTCATTTCACCATACGGTACCTCTGAATGCATTATCTCAAAATGAAAATCAGTTGCTTACTTGTATTTTTAGACGTATCGTTCCATTTCATAAAGAGTTGAACAGGAACCTGTAGATCTCCTACAGAACAGTAATACCAGCCGGTGTCTCTCCAGTCCAGTCCAGTCATCAGCACCGTGAATGATTCTCTCCCATCATCACTGATCCAAACTGAATACCGGGATGTTCCAGTCCTCCCCACTGCGTAACAGCTCTCGTCTTTAAATCTACACCACTGTTTGTGTTCATCCTTATATACAGAACTGTAAAAACACTTTACACTGACATCACCACCCTCCTCTACAGTTACACTGTTTGACCCAACAGAGACATCAGGAGCTGTACACAAAGAGAAAAAACTGTAAATTACATGTTGTGTTCCAATGAGTAAACAGATTTTTTTTTACAGCATCAATCCACATAGGTGTTAAACCATGAAAACCATGTTTTCAAGCACCGCAAAAATCTTCCTTACCGGATTGTACTGCTAAATGCAAACGGGTTTTGTGATCTAGGCCATTTTTTATCTTCACAGCACACCAGTGATATCCAGAGTCTTGGGTTGTCAGATTACTGAGTCGCACTGTAAAAATATTCTGGACTGGGTCATCAGTTATCAGCCATTTCTTAGTTTCGTTTGTGTATGCCTTTACAGTGCACAGAGCCCAGGTCTGCCCAGTACACCAGTATTTTGAGTTTAGTTTATAGTGATCATCATACAGACATGGGATGGTTATTGTTTCACCTTCTCGTACAGTAACACGTCTTAATGTCCTGATGTTCTTTGTGCCTGAGTAACACAAGAATCAATCATCACAACATCAGCACAACACATTTATCATTCATACATTTTCACTCAGAAATAAATTGCCACTTGTGCATTTTATACAAACCATTCAGGTTTTGCAATACTATTTGCAAAACACAAATAAAAAAAAGATATTTGGCTTTCATTAGGAATATGACAAAAGACTAACATGATGGAAAGTTAATGTATGATTAATTTGATTTCTTCTACCACATTCTTTGTTAGAGTTACTGAATTCTAAAATGTATTAAAAATATTAGTACAAATCTATATAATATATAAGCTGCAGGTGATATGTGCATATAAGAAACACCCAAGAGAACAGAGTGCAATATTTGTGTCTTACCTGCTGTGAAAAGTAACATAGTAAAGAAAATCAGAAGAGGAGCCATGTGAGGGTCTGAGTAAGTCAAAAACAGAAGTTCACATGAACATTCACTTCCTGGCTCAGTGCAATCAAAGAGAAACTATGCTCTCAAATGAACTCAGGAAAGATATTACACACACACACACACACACACACACATCCTTCCTTGTTTCTGTAATGAGTTGAGACCAAAGCGTTAGATGTATAATGTAAATAATTAACATGGTTGCAAAAAACGAATCCAGGCAATTTTTTTCTGATTATGCTGATTGAAAATCTCTTCACATTCTGATTTCAATTACTATGTAAAGTATTACTATTTAAATATATTTATATAAATACATATATTCTATATTGCATACATTCCTAAATGTTTTAGTAATATCAGGTAGAAGCAGTTCGTCTTTAAGTAGTGTTTGAATAACATACAGTTCAATTCCCCTTATTTAATTATCTTACAATTAAGCAGATATGGCTCTGGTCTGTAAATGAGTTACTGTGGAAATAAGAGACTGAAATCTCAGGTGTAAAGCTTGAGATTTAAAAAGTGAAAGTTTAATAAATCCAGTTAATCCAAACTGCAGTAAAATGTTACAAGTTCAAACTCAGATAATTCAACTATTCAAATGAACATGACAGAAAAATTAAATAACAAAAATGAACAATAATTTAGTTATGAATATAGACTAAGTAGTTTAGAAGCAAATTCCACCAACAGAGGGCCCCAGAAAGCCTTAAAATGTTTTAATACAGCACATAAAAAATAAAAAAGCACAGTTCTTATGAACTACAGAGAAACATGTGCCATACTTTTAAGGTCTAAAATTCTCCACCCATGTGATGTTAAGTGAATGTGTGCATTCAGTCTTTGTATCTGTGGTATAAAGTGATGAGATGGATATAGAATGTAAACATATACATTACAGCACAGCTGCTCAAGTAAAACTATTTGAAGTTGTTTTTACTCTTGGGCAAAACACTGAGTTTTTGTTACTTGATGGACACGTTGGGGAAACATTTTTACAACCTCAGATTGTTAACTGCGTGTGCACTTACTACACTGTAAAAAATCTTTGCTGCCTTAAATGTTTAAGTCACAAGTCATTTCAATTTACTCTTTGTAATCTTGGCTGGTGTTGAGTTGAGGTAACATAAGACATAGTTGAAAAATTGCCTAACCTATTTTTTTTACCAGTCAGGATTTAAAATAAGTTGAAATTATTTATAGAGCCAAGCTGATTAAACTTAAAAATATAAGGCAGCAAAGTTGTTTTACAGTGTAGAAATAAAGCAGTAACTTTTTACAGACTTTCTCAAAATGAGAAACGACACCTTTGTGTGTGTCTGTGCTTTTTAAAACCTCACTGAGTGCTTTTCTCTGCTAAGCAACCTTTGTCTTACATCCTTAAAGCTGAAGCATGTCACTTCTGCAACACTAGCATCTTCGAAGCAGTTTCTGATTAACTTCTGAAATGAACTGTGTTCCTGGTCATGTAATAAGTCTAATGTGTACAATGAATGTGTTAATTTGATCTGATTCAGTTATCGATCACACAGACATTCTGTGATTTAGCTGAAAAACAATTTTAATTTCAAGATAAAATTAATTAGTGTGTAAATGCTTCTTATATGTTAATATAGAGTCTTAAAAATCTGGTTTTCTAAATGACTGAATCACTTGGGGCCACAAATGTAATACCAACAATAATGATTGTTTCGAAAATGATCACGGAAGCCGTCAGACACCAGAGGTCTGAGGCCTGAGTTTAGTTGGAGCATTTTAATCACAGTAACCTGCTCCACTGTGTTTTGTTATTGTAAAGCTACATAAATGTGACTGTGAGTGACTGTGAGCCGAACAGGGACCTGTCGATCTCCTACAGAACAGTAATACCAGCCAGAATTCCTCTGTATCAGTCCAGTCATCAGCACCGTGAACGATTCTCTCCCGTCATCACTGATCCGAACTGAATCTCGGGATCTTCCAGTCCTCCCCACTGTGTAACAGCTCTCGTCTTTAACAGCATGCCTCACAAATAACATGACTTGTGCTTACAGACATGAAATACATGACAAATGCATTAAAATGTAAAATTACATTGTATTTATCTGTTAAATGTGAAGAAAGGTCAAATGTTAACCCGGTTTCTCTCTTCACTATGCGGTTTTCTGACAGACATATTAAAGAAAAAATTCACCCACACTCGAACATTATGTCTTTATTTACTCTGATATCCTTAAGATGTTCAAAACCAGCACGACTTAATTTTGTCCATAGAATTTCAATGAGTTACACTGAATGAGGGGGCCAAAAGTTTAAAAAGAACAAAACACATCATAAAAACATTATTTAAGCAGTAGGTAACAATGAATGTCTGGTCTTTGGTCTTTATTGTCAAATAAAGCTAGCATGTAGATTCTGAACATGACACACAAATTCTAGACTACATCAAATGTGGGATAATCCGATAATTATACTTTTGTGGTCTGTGTCATGTTGGAGCTTGACAGCCCCAATTTTCATTTACTTTTATTAAATTAAAAGTAGCAGCCTGGGTATTTTTAATATATTCACCATTTGTGTTCCACAGAACAAAGAAAGTCACAATGTTATTTTTGGTCAAACTATTCTCTAAAGGACACAAGATTCAAGTGGCCATTTTGTTCTTTTCATAATCTCCTTTAGCATAAGAGCATCGGTTTGTTTGGTGCGTGTCGTCTCACATGTGGACCTGCTCAGCTGGGGTGTTCCGGAAAATGACAGATCTGTTTTTGTAGCAGACATCTTTCCACTGATACATCTGTAAACCAGCAACATGTGATCAAAACCAGAACCCAGGACAGCCTTTGTTCATTCATGTCATTGTAAGAAATAGTTACAGTACATATCAAATGGCAGCACAGTTTACTTCCATATGATGACATGTCTCTGAGTGAAACAGAATATTTAAATTTAAAAAAAATTATGATTGATTGGATAAATAGATTTCGAACTCTTTAGTTGGCTATGGGTTATAATTAAGGGGGTCAGCACAAAAGGATGTTACGAGCTTTCAATAAAAGATAACACTTTTCTTTGCACAATAAGAACAGAAATGTAAATATGAAAAGTTGTATATGGTACCGGAGAAATAATAACTGCACTAGCTGTATGATTACCACTCGGCTCACTTGTCCCTTGATGTTTGTGCTTCTCTGAAAAATAAAACATCCAGAGATGATCAAATTCAGATGCCCTTCAAGGTTCCAGGATCTAGATCTTACATTTATATGCCGTCATAAATAAATGAATGAATGAGTTAATGACTGAATAAATTAATGAATGAATGCAGATAACCTCAATAGTAAGTTGGAACTTACGACACTGATGCCTTAACTTCCAAATAGTCAGAAACATCAACAGCACCAGCAGAACAAGCCCGCACACCACCAAAGGAGGCACCAAAAAATGAGTACTGAAACAGACATCAGAAAGTCTATTGCACCTGCGGCCCCAAACATAATAGTCACACGACTCAATGTTGACTGAACATTGAAATCAGATGGCCATGAGAAAACAGCCTAAAGCAGGCAGAACGTTACCTGTGAGTGTCATTAGAATTGAGTACAGGTGAAAGCGCAGCTGTCGGCTTCACAGTCTGAACAGGAGATGCTGTGTGGCACAATGAAACAGATCATATACTGTTACAGTAAGTGTGGACAATGAACATTCAAATCCAGACTGCTACTAAATTGATCATCTTTATCCCAGGATTCCCAGCTAATGAGGAACATTCTCAAAACGTTGACTAACGCTCTCTAAGAGTTCTCTAAGATTTATCAAATAGCATTATTGCAGTTGATTGCAATTGAATTGTAGCATTGTTGCAATGTTAATATAACATTTTTTCAACGTTATATGACATTGGCAAATAGTCTAAAACGTTAGTATAAATGTGTTATTCTTATATGTTAGTGGAACGTTTTTATAGAAATACAGATTTGAGAAATTGAATAACGCACTTATAACCAATCAATAACATTAATACAATGTCTAGAAACTGGATGTTTTGAACATTTCTAGAACATTCATAAATAACTTGTTTGTAAAAATAAGCAAAAAACAGTTATTGAGCAGGTACATGACTGACTCTTCTCACCCAATTCACAACAGTAAGCTTAATATCCTATAATAATTATTTATAAATTGAGCTGGGAAATGTCTGTCATTTGACAGCATCTAAAGTAACCTGCAATTCATGTTTCAAACAGAGACGTCGACAGAGGCAGCTTTAACCTAATGGAAATGTTTGGGAAACCTTCTGGAACATCACACTGTTACCTGGGATCACTGTTAACTTTCCCATATAACTATTAAAGAGCAGTTTCACTTGAAATTGCTCAGGGTGGTTTCTAACACTTGTATGAGGTGTGACATACACGTTGTGACCCGTGGAGTGACTGACACTTGAACCGCTACTTGTTTCTGACCAGCAGCACACCAGTACCAGCCCGCATCCCTCATCTCCAGCCGCTGGAGCGTCACTGCCAGCACGCTCTTCCTGTCATCATGCATGTGCACATTTCTGCTGCTGAAGGTCCCATTGGAGTCCGTGATCATGCAGGAGCTCCAGTCCCCGCTGCGACACCACTTCTTATCACTGGACCTGCAGGACAGACACAAAGACACAGGGACGTTGTAGAAGATTCATTGGGTTAGACTCAGTTTGTTTTGGTTGGTGCTGATGGACAGCAGGTTACCTGAGGTCCGAACTGTAGATACACTGGACCGTGACGTTGCTTCCTTCTTCTGCACTCACCGTACTGCTCGGCACTGACATGCCTGCAGCAACACAACCATCACATGTGATGCTTGTGAAGCGGTTTATTGAAAACAATCATGGGTGCACAGTGTAACAGAGACCCTGTTGATGTTGGACAATTTAAAGCTTTTTTTGCATTAAATATAAACACAAAACAGTTACTGGGTGCATACCTCACATTGAGCATTCAATACCCTCTTCTTATCTAACCCAATCTGCATGGTTAAGCCTATATTAGTTATTTATAATTTATAATGTCAGTTTGGTTGCATTTGACTTAAAGTAACCTGCAGTTTTATGTTTCAAACAGAAATGGCGGTAGAGAGGCAAAAGAAACAGATTGCAGCTTTAAAATGTAGAAAAAACTTGGTTCTACTTATATTGCTTTTAGGGAGTAAATTGATTGAATAAATTAGTGACACATCAGATGTTTTGCTGACCCTGAATGACGCTGATATAAAGAGAGGCAGTACTGTCCGCAACCCACATTCCTCCTATTTCCACCCCACACCGGTACCACCCAGAATTCTCCACCTTCAGGTCCTGCATGGTCACTGTAAACACATGCTGAGTGGGGTCGTCGGCAATCGTTATCAGTCCCTTCCCATTAGGAGCAGATTCAGGGTCATCGGTGCGAGCCAGGCTGGTGCAAAACTCCCTCATCCGGCCGTAGCACCAGTACTTCACATTACTGGTGTATTGTGGGTTGTAGTGGCAGGGAACAGTGACAGACTGGCCCTCTAGTACAGATGTATCTCCTACTGTGGTCACTGTACAGTAGGACCCTAAACAAAAAGAGTGTGGATTATGATTCTGGTGCGTCTAAATATGTCTTTCTCGTTTGCATTACTGTTTTTTTTTCCATGTTAAAATAAATTTGTGACCAATCAACACCAAACATTTTCATGTCATCTACCTAAAAATAAAGTCATCAGAACAAACAAGTATCTATACAAGCTAAAACTTACTGTTAGTAACTTTTAATTGAGATGTGGATACTAGCATATTTTTTCCTACTCACAATTTTTCTCTGAAATGGACTTTGACATTAGTGCAAATAAAAGCTTCTCTGTTCAGTTGTTTTCTTAATTTACAATTGTTATTAAACCAACAAGTTTCATAACGTCCATCGATGACCTACATAACATCAACAGTTAGTAAAGGCTCGCCTATTTTTGCATCTCATTTTCCAATGTTTGTAAAAACATTAAGCGTCTGGAAAAATTGAGTTCAGTGACCCTGATCCAAGTGCCAGGAATGTGGGTCACAGCGTTTTTGAATAAAATTCATTTCACTAACTACATGTTAGAAACATTGTTTCACTTAGAATCACAAACAGTTTGGTACATTTCTGGAGAAATGAAACTCTGACCAGCTTGCAGCTGCAGAGCAGCTCTTTAAGTATTCCTTCAAAAAGTTCCTTCAAAACGACACGTTCTTAGAATAAAGGTTTCAGACAGAATGTTACTTTTAACATTATTGTGTCATTGCTAGAGTAATAAAATCTGACCTTGCAGTTGACCAAGAACAAGAATGGTTAGAAGTTGGGGAAACATCCTTTGGTGTGATCAGATCCACGAGTCTGTCAGAAATATTTCTGCTTTCACTTCTACATCCCTCTAGCTAAACTATGTCCAGATGTGGGAGATTTAACCATTTATGCGCCACACAACATTCAGTTCAATGCCAATGTAATATTTAAGCATATATTACTAAAGTGGAAATTTAGGCAGAAACATTGGAGAACAACTGAGAACTAGAATACAGACTTAGACTACTTAGACTTACATTTGTGCATTTGGCAGATGATTTTTTTGGCTTCTATATATTTGATCAACTCAAGTGCCGTGGGAATTAAACCTATGACCTTGTGTTGCATGTGACATGCTAGATTCGTAAGATATGTTGAACAAAACACAGTATGGTTGATGAATTCATTATTTTAAAGGCATTTATTCTGTTTCACTAACTTTTAGAAACAGTTTTAGAAACATAGAAAATATTTTAAGCAACATATGGACAAGAAGTCGTCACAAATGACAATTCTGTCAAAACATAAACATATTGAGAGAATCTCAGACGGTGATGTTACTGCTGTTGTTCTGCCCTTGAGCTGCAGCGCTTTAAAATTTGGTCTTCAAATCTGTAAAAAAACAAACTGAGATTTAATAGACGACGACTGCAAACTATCAAACAGTGAATCAAAATTTAATCACAATGCAATTGAACACAAATTGCAATAACATGCAATTAATGTTTTCAAAACTTTACAGTGTTAGATGCACTTTTGTGTGTATTTCATTGCATGTGAAATTTGACAAAATAGGACACTGATGTCTCAGGCCACTTTTCTATTTTAGATATCAAAGAGTTAAAAAGTAAATTGTTTGTTACTGTTTATACAGCATATTTGAAATATGAAATAATTAGGGTATTCCATACACACACATGTTCGTACTGTCTAACCCTAACCCTTACCCTAAACCTAACCTTAACCTAACTCCAACCATAACCCTAAAACAAGTCTTAACCCTCAAACAACCCTTTAAAGGGGTGTCAGAAAGTACTGATTTTGAAATATTCATAAAGTAGTTATTGATGTACAGCCAGCACATACCTGCAATAAATGCAAGTCAGCAGATGGCTCTTATTTAGCCAACAAAATTGACAACCACTAGATGCAGTACAGTGTGGGCAAACAGGAAGTCAGCGAATGCTCTTTCTGGGGACACAGTCAGGAAATCTCCTTTATTCTGAGGGTTGATCTGGATGCGAAGACAAACTGCAGGCAGAGAAAATAATGACAGCAACATATTATCATACGTTATAAAACAAAGACGTGTATTCACTAAGGTTGCATAGAAATGATTACAGTAAACATGATGAAATGTTATATCAAATAGACAGTTTTTTTCTAAATGGGATCATCAGATAATCCTCCTCCAGCTTTGCAGACATCAGGTGCATAATTATAGGCTGTTAATTACGGCACTGACACAAAGCTTTATGTTTTCTGCAGCATTTCCCACACGTGTGGTTCTTCATGGACGTTTGGATCAGCCTGTTCCCAGAACAGCCCAACAGCCCAGAAGATTAAAAAAGCTGTGCTAACACAACTCACACATGCACAGGTTTCCCAATGAGCTGCGAGGACACAGGGATTTGTCTTTATATGTGGAGATTACTCAATTAAAATGCTTCTTTGCTGAACATGTTTAATCACTAAAACGTAATTGAACAAAAAAATAAAATGCATGTTTTGGCACAGGATCTCTTAGTGGCTTTTAGTGAATAAAATCAAATGCACATATGCATGCTGTAAATACATAAAACACTTGACTGGTGGATAAATAAACAGAATGCATGGGGAAAAAGGCAGAAAAGAAGAAATAAACGTGAATACCGGCCAGTATGAAGGACCCCACACATGAGATGAACCCGGACAAGAAGCTGTTGAAGGGAAACGTTCCCACCAGCAGGCAGTACAGGAACTGAAACACGCCGGTCAGCAGGATATACAGCAGATACGCGTCGATCACCTTCAGCTTGTTCGGAGTGCTGCTCCGGTACTCCTCCACAAAACGAGAAATGACGGAAAACACGGAGTTGGACATGATGGCGCTTCTCTGAAGACAAACCGGACGAAACTCGGCGGAGGAACGATGACGTGTGAGCCGAGAGCGACCGTGTGCGTCCGCCAAACGAGCCCCACCGGAACACGAGCGCGACGAGAGTTCCGGTGCCCGCGTGAGCGCTCAGGGAGAGTTTTTGTAATGGAAAGTATTATTATTGTTATTATTATTATTGTTATTGTTATTATTATTGTTATTAATATTGTTATTATTATCATTGTTGTTATTATTATTATTGTTGTTATTATTATTGTTATTATTATTATTATTGTTATTAATATTGTTATTATTATCATTGTTGTTATTATTATTATTGTTGTTATTATTATTATTGTTATTATTATTGTTATTATTATTATTGTTATTGTCATTGTTGTTATTATTATTATTGTTATTGGTATTGTTATTGGTATTGTTATTGTTATTGTTATTGTTATTGTTATTATTATTATTATCATTATTATTATTACTACTACTACTGCTGTTATTATTGTTATTGTTATTGTTATTGTTATTGTTATTATTATTATTGTTATTATTATTATTATTATTGTTATTATTATTATTGTTATTGGTATTGTTATTGTTATTATTATTGTTGTTATTGTTATTATTATTATTATTATTATTGTTATTGTTATTATTGTTGTTGCTTTCGGTTATTTGGGGTGTTATTTATTGAGAGACAACCTGTCATCACTGAGGAAACTTCAGGAGAACTTTAACCTGCGGTAAAAAAAAAAAGGAGAAACACGCACACCCGTCGTTGTTGAGCGAAAAAAGAAAGAAATAAAAAAAAAAGATGCATCTGTTTTGTGTCATAAGGCATGTGACAATCAATGACTCCGACCTTAATATTAATAAACAATTCTTTTACAGTTAGGCATTTAGCAGACGCTTTTATGCAAATGTTGTATCCATTATCCTGAGGTGTAACTCATAACCTCAGAGTCTTTTATAACACGGTTTCGTTGAGACGCATTGAAATTTCATTTTAATAAAATAATAAAATAATAATCAGACCATTTCCGGTCTAGAACGCCCCGCCCACTTAAGAACCGGTTGGAAGGGAATCCGCCCACTTGTTTCTGTTTCCGCTGACGTCAGAGTTAGGCAACACAACACCGACCCTAGAAAGTGAACGAAACGACACACAGATGTCAAGTATGTCCGTGTGTTATTGTCGAGTTTTCTTGTGTTGTGTTGCTTACTAACTTGTTCTGTAAGTGCCGCCATGCAAGACGAGACTGACACAGAGTGAGTACTTCATTATCCTAACGTGCACTACATAGCACACTACACACTGCACACTACAAAGGGTTTGTGTTCAGTCTATGGCTGATGTAATGTTAAGTTATGATGTTATTATTTGTTATTATAAAACATTTACAAACCGCTGATTTCATGACATTTTGCAGAGTCATGCTGAGTTGTTAGTGGGTCACAATTGTGCTTCAGTCAATTGTGAAATGTTTGTGATGATTTTATTTCCCCCCTCCCAGCAAACATCATATAAAATGTGATTTTTAACCAGGCAGTAAGTTTAATACACAACAGATATTTTCCTTTAAAATAAAGTGATGCTTCTGACATTAAAAGCATTCATTGAATTGAAACAGCTTGTGTGTGTGTGTAAAGTGTATAGTAAATGTATAGTAAAGTGTATAGTAAATGTATAGTAAAGTGTATAGTAAATGATTTATTAAAAGCATGAATAGCCATTTGTTTATTTAGCTAACAAGTGACTGGCTTGTACTGGATTTAAAGGCAGGTGACATAATGCCGTGTATACTGTATGTTAACACAGCCTGTAGGTGTGAACAGTTTCTCATTGATCTCTAATGCTTTGCTTCTCTTTGTCTCTTTCAGGCCGACCTCTGGGAACTGGTCGTGGTGGCCGTCTTGGAGACCAACATCCATGTCACTGTTGAAAAGTGTAGAGGCTAAAATTCTTGCCTGTATGATCCTCACTTTAACCTTCCTTTTATGATTTGACTTATGATTTCATGAAATAACCTGCTATTCCCTTTAAGTGGGATATAAATGTTGCAGGTTGGATGCAAAATTAAACTCTGGAGCTGAGATTGCTAATGTAATGTGGAGTTTAAAATATTTTCTGTGGTATTTATCATTGTCACAGAGGCTATTGATAGAGATTGCATTGTGTAGAAACTGGAACATTTCTTCAGATATGTGTGTTATCTTCATTATGTTTTTTGCTGATAATTTGTTGGTCTTTTTCTGTGTTGTTAAACAGGTATCCAAAATGACGTTTGGTCCAGATTTGTGACTTTGCCAAATCAGAACAGAATATGGACTCTTAAAGTGACAAATAAAACTGCACGCAAACCTACAGACCAAGGCAAGGATTCTAACCTTCTTCCTCAAAGATCCAAAAAAAGAATTGAAATACTAAAGCTTTACATAAATGTTAGTAAGTTTAAACATTGTTGCATTAGCAAACAAACGATTCAACTGAGCAGCATTTGTTTCGAGGGCAACTCATTATAAATTGAGACCAATGTCTTGCTTTACTCCAGTAAAGTTACTCCTTTATTTGTCATTTTCCATATCTTAGTTCTTCTAACATATTGAAGTTGGGATAAACTATGCTCTCTCTCTCTCTGTAGCCACTCAGACGCCTCTCGTGATGGTCCATGGATTTGGAGGAGGGGTCGGACTCTGGATCCGTAATTTAGATGCATTGTGTCACTCTCGACCCGTCTACGCCTTTGACCTGCTGGGATTTGGTCGCAGTTCCCGCCCAACGTTTCCATCTGACGCCTCATTGGCTGAAGAGCAGTTTGTAAGTTCCATAGAGCAGTGGAGACAATCACTGGGGCTGGAACGCATGATCCTATTGGGCCACAGCCTGGGCGGTTACCTGGCAACATCCTATACGATTCAATACCCTGAGAGGTATTTATAGCTTTTTTGTAAATGTTTAAGAGTTTGGTAAATATTTAAAGCAGGGTGGGCGATTCTTTAAATAAACTAATTTCAGATTTTTTTGTTCCCATGCATTAGAGTCAGTCACCTCATCCTGGTGGATGCGTGGGGTTTCCCCGAGCGACCCCAGCCGCAGTTACAGGGGTCAGGAGGTCAAGGGTTAGAGGTCAAACGGGTATCGCCGCCTGGCTGGGTGAAAGCTGTGGCATCAGTGATCAGCCTCTTCAACCCTCTGGCTGTCATCAGGGCAGCTGGACCGTGGGGTGAGAACCTCTTCACCTGTTATGATAACTACTGCTTTAAAGAGGATTTTAATGTACCTGCCAACCTTTTTGGATCAGACTGTCAGGAATGGAACTACAGTGCCTTCATGTTTCATAGTTAGCTGTCTTTGCTTTGAAACAGAGAAAGAGGATTGATTTTTGAAGAGCATTGATTGATTCAGAGTAGAGCTGTAATACTATTTAAGTAATACTATTTAATTTGGTATGTGTGCAGGTCCAGGTCTGGTGAATAGATTCCGTCCCGACTTCAAGAGAAAGTTTGAGGACTTGTTCGATGATGACACCATGACGCAATACATTTACCACTGTA
The DNA here is from genome assembly GCA_036877525.1 of Chromobotia macracanthus. Classification (NCBI taxonomy): domain Eukaryota; kingdom Metazoa; phylum Chordata; class Actinopteri; order Cypriniformes; family Botiidae; genus Chromobotia; species Chromobotia macracanthus. The sequence continues at coordinate 2,935,885 of JAZGTH010000003.1, forward strand.
ACGCTCAGAACCCGAGGTGTGAACATCAACCCTGACAATCCGTTTCTAGAAAAGTGATCTTCTACAAATTAAAGAATGATGTATTTCTCTCTCTTTATCCTCAGTGGTGAGGTGGGTTTCAAAGCCATGTCCGAGTCTCTCGGCTGGGCAAAGAGACCGATGGTCCAGCGCGTGAACTTGTTGCCACCCTCGATGCCTGTTACAATGTTGTACGGGTCTCTCTCCTGGGTGGACAGTTCAACAGGAAACACAGTGGCACAGATCAGAGGCAAAAGCCCCACCACTGTCATTGTGAGTAAATCATTACAGGATTTTCAAGCTCTGTATTAATAACTCATGCCTCTTCAGCATCTTAACATACATCATTTTTATTGGCTGGCAAATATAAACTCGTAAGGCCACTCAGCAGCTTTTCTCTCTACAGCTGATCGAAGACGCGTCTCATCACGTGTATGCCGACCAGCCAGAGGAGTTCAACCATGTGGTTCACAACATCTGTAATAATATGGACTGAGAAGAAACATCTGTCAACATCATCCCAACTACTGATCTGGGATCAGATTACTAGTGTGCCAGTTTGATACAAACCTTTAGAAGCTTGAAGACAAAACTGTTTTGAGATGTTTATTCCTACACTCATTGTAGTGTTTGTGGCCTTGAATGTGGAAACCCTTTTGTACTGCTGAAAGGATTGTACTGCTGAGTTGAACGGAACCAGCTATTATTTCTGTATTTTGTATCCTATATTTTAGATAATTTTATTTTCATGTATGCACTTAGACAGTCATGCTACCTGTATCATAAATTGTATGAAAAATGTCTGGACTGTCATATTGATTAAAAAGAGAGAAAGTATAATATAATTATTTCATTTAACATTACAAACAATTGTCTGTATTTTATAATGTGCATCTTAATATATTGTCGTACCTTCAACACCGTTTTGTTTCCCATGATTTTATTGCTTATTTTCAGAAGATCAGTTTTCCCTACTGATTTATGATCAGTGTCCACTAGGACGCGCTAGCTCCAAGATCTTGTTTCTCATACTAAGATAATTCTGCAGATTTAGGCAAGACTTTGTTCTCAGTCGAACACTTCCTCACTGCATACTGCACAGTATATATGCTGTGTACTCCATGCATGATCTCACTACACAGAAATTCAGTACAGTGAGTGGTGTCTGTCTGTGGTAATGAATGCTGGCATTTTCCATATCAGAGAGAAATTGCCAAAGGTAGTTTACCAAGCTGCCAGCCTCCACCCATTCTGCTCCTTTTACGTAAACACTTGACTAATTCACAACCTCAGCACTTTCTATATCTATCTCATCTTAAAAAAACTCTTGTTTTGCTCTCCTGCTTTAGCTTGTGTATTAATCTACTTACTACTATAAGTGTTGGACAAAAGTATCTGCTAAATGAATTTAAATATGTCACTGATTTATGTAGCCAATGAAAATCTCTGAAATTATTGTATATACTTTCAGACAACATGCCTATGTTTTCCACACTATGTTTAAATTTCTGGCAAATTTTTCACTCTGGGAAATAGGGTAAAAAAAAGCAACCCCCTGGTTGCTTTTTGCCCCACGCTGGGGTAAAACGCCCCCTCAACACCTTTATATATACATTATTTTAAAACAACACAAACTTTCAATTCTTATAAAATGTGTTGATCCACCAATATTCCATACTTAGGAATACACAGTATTTTATTATCTTTTTGGAAATAAATATTTTGAAATGGCCCTTTAGCAGCGAATTCGTGTTAAATATAAGACTTAATAGCTTTTAATCAAGAATTTTATCATCGCATCTTGGCAAACAAAGGCAAGTGATTTCAGTGTTCGGTTTGAACAGATTGTGTAACACGCATCAGGTCGTCACCTCAGGAGAAATGAGATTTACTCAAATAAAAACATAAGGGAATGATCTCTCTCTTTAAATCAAACACACACACACACGTCTCGTCTTGTTCAAGCAGGTCAGACGTTTAAATAAAACTCCACTAATCTCATTAATAAATGCCATTTTAATGTAAAAATGTAGTTAAATAATACAAACATACATTATATAAAATTATATAAAATAGAAAAATCCTTCATAAAATACTATTAAGTGCAGAGCGGTCGTGTTTCAAAGTCTTCGTAGGTTAAGATAATGAAAGTCCAGTTCTACACCAACCCAATACTAACCCAAAACAACTCAATACTAACTCAGCTCCTCGAAGGCACATTAAAATGCCTGAATCATAACAGCCAGTGGTTTCTGGGAAAAATATGAGACCTGTGCTGGCAAAATGAGTCGGAATGAGCAGGGATAATTAAGAGCTTTTGGTCTAATTTGAAGTTTTCACAAAAATTAGTTCATTAAGCCCTTGTCTAGTAATCTACATAATGGTCTCAATTATCTTTATTTGTGCATTTTCGGAGAGGAAAATTTCCTAAATTTTCCATGAAAAATGTGTTTTTTTTGCTGTCGATGACTGGTGTTTCACACAGGTGTAGCGCATTCATTTTTTGTCCATCATACATCATTTTCAAGGTTTTTTTTAAAATAACAAGAACTAATTTTTTTTAATATTTGCTCATTGTGACTCATTTTGCCAGCACGTGTCACATTTGCAATAAGGCAGCAGAAATGCAAAATATGTTTGGCAACAGAAAAATAGTTTTCCCACAGATATGAGATTTACAGTCAGTGAGTACAAATAAAACTATAACACTCAAAAATAGCAATGCCTTTTTCAGTGGTGTAACAACAGCGAATTGTAATATTACTTTTGTAATAAGAATAAAACTCAAAATAAACAAACATGTTAATGTCCAAAATCAATAAGGAGTTATTGTATTAAGCAAAGGTAAAATATGTTTAAAATAATTGAATGTGTAAAAATGAAATCTTGTTCTTCATGATAAATACAAACGATGGGGTCCAAAAATCTTGAGACCATTAGTGAAAATCCTTCTTTTCAAATTCTATTTAAAATGCTTCACGTGAATTTAAGACAGCATGAGCTTGTGGCAAGCACGAATGTTCATAAAGAGCATACTGTGTATTTCAGTGGAAGCAGGGAAATCAAACCCGTTCAGAGCTGGACTAATAAACAAGACTAATGTGTGAAATGTGTTAATTTCATTAGTGACCTACCATACAGATACACCTGTTTAAATTTCCAAATTGTAATATTAAAAAAAAAAACTACACGTGGTCTCACATTTTGTACCCCCTCTATACTTCACACTCAGCAAGGGTGTTAATAAATCACGGGTGACAATTGTTTTGAAATAAAAGAATACATGTAGGAGGTTATTTCTTATAAGATTTCTATTTTTGTAAGATTAATAACCCCATGGCTCAATGTTAACCACTAAGAAATGATTAATGCAGTAAAGAAAACAACGCAGGATGTGATGCTACAGAAATGACACTGTTAAAGTACACAGGCTCAATAAACTGAATTCACTGGTTTTCATAAACCATGATGTCGGCCACACCGTGTACCTGACTGAGCTGTCGGCAGTCCAGTGAGGCCACCAGCTTCCTCAGGCCGGCTGCTGTCGGGATGAAGTGCTCTGTCACTGTCACATTGGCATGTTTTCCCACATCACTGTGATAAAACAACGCGGTCATTAGTGCGTTTTCACAGACTGAACAAGACAACATATGCAATAATCCCCATAATAAGAACTTAATAGAAGAATTGATTTTTTAGATTCTAAGAGTCTATCACGTAATGATGTTAATACAATGTAAAAAAAACTGGACGTTTTTAGCATTCTTAGAACTTAAAACTCAAAGTAACATTTTTAACCAGTCTTTGCTTATTATTGGAAACGTTAGTGAAATGTTTTTACAATCTAAAATTGTTCGCTGGGGAAACACTTATTAAAACAGATGTTTCATGCAGTAAATATCATCCAGCAATATGTAATATGCGTACGTATACGTATACAGTGTAATGTTTTACAGTGTAGAGTTATGTATTTAGCCAGGGTAAAGTATAAACAGTATTAAACATGGAGCAAGATAACCCAAGAATGCAGCATAAGAATGCACTACAAAAATGACCCTGGGTTATCAATTTCAAGAGTTAAAGTTTATGTGTGCTCTAAAAATCTTGCTTTTGTTTAGCCAGAAGTCTACATGAAAATCTCTTTATGAAAATTGAATCCCACAGCTGGAATCCGGTGCACATTTCTTACCCCACTCTGATGGGGTGGAGGTCTCTCAGCCCGAGACCCTCCACTCGCACCACCACATTGCGAAGAGTAATTGGCAGTGGGTTTGTGAATGTGATTTTTGCTGACATCTCTTTGCCCACATACGCCTCTCCAATAGGCTACAAAGAGAATATTTAAACATTTAAAACAATATTTACAAATATTTTTGATTAACTACAAGAGCATTACATGGTAATATGATGTTAAACAATCAATTTAGACAAAAATATTATGATGGATTCAAACCAAACTGTATGAAAAGTTTGAAAAGCAGCTCTGAATGGTTCTGAATGTCCCACCTCAACCTTGAGATCAGGCGTTCGGAGTCGAAAGCTGGTCTGATTGGCCAAAACCTGCTGGGTCTCGGTAACCCGCCCAGACAGTGTCAGCATGAGCGCGGCCTGGTCCACCAGCTGGTTCTGGTACTGCTGGTATGGCAGGATCCAGTTAATGACCGTTTCTAAAGGAGGTCAAACAGACACGAAAATGATTTTTAGCAACATTTACAACCAATGCATGTGAAATTTCTCTGTAAATACCTCCAATTTTTAAATACTTGTATGTAATTTAGCAATAAACACTGCTCACACGTGACCTCACTACACTGTCCAATCAAATATTGAGTTAATAAAGACACTTCCAGCTCATTCGTCACACTAAAATGGTAAGTAAGGTTGGGTGCATTGCACTGTGGGATATAATAGAAACATAATTTATGGTACCGTTGTTTACAGGTTTAATAGCTGGTCAGAAATATATTGTTTATTGTAATATTAGCCAGTGATTTTAGAGATATCTGTCTCGCCTCATTCATGTTGATAGGACTTGGTCTTGTATGGCTGAAATAACTACTCGGAGGTGTTGCAAATATGGCCCCTGTGTGTGAAGACGGGACTTTTAAAGGCCCAAACTCACCTTCATGTGGCATGAGCTCCACGGGAAGTTTGTCCTTCTTCACTGTGTCCTTCAACACACCGGTGTAGTACATGACCGCCACCTGGCTGTGGAGGGTGGCTCTGCGGGGCTGAGAGCTCAGGTTCCTTACTACAATCTTCAGCTGAGCGTCTCCTCCCATGCATGGACCTTCTCCTTCCATCCTCACCTCCACCTGCACGTCCTCGGCAACGGGACTGGAGTACACATCAGGTTTAGTGCCATAGCGACAGGCGGTCTCCACGGCGATGCGTTCCTCCTCCGAGCCTGATTATGGAAGATCAATGCCCAAAGAAATACATATGAGATCTCTTTCATATCTCAATTGTTTCTCTGAGTCTGCAATGAGATTAAGCTGAGAGAAAGCTGTTTTTTTCAAGAAAAATAACCAAGTCATTGTTTCATTAAGATACACTTATCTGATATATGCTCTACAAAAAATGTATAGGCCTATATTCTGTATATAGCCCTATATACTTTATGTCGACGTGTATGTTTGCTTGGAAAAAGCATCATAACTGAGAACTCCATTACGTCTCCTCAGCTATAAAAGCTATTCAAAGTAAAAACTACCATCCAGAAGGCAAGATAATAATAGCCTAAGTGTTGTGGTGAGAGCTGAAAGGTTCAGGCTGTGGAATGTTAAGCCATTAACACAAACTGAGGTACTGTGTGCCTTTGGCTGCCTATCCTGGCATGTGTTTGCAATGTGATTTGTGCACCGTATTGTAAGTTGCTTTGGTAGCATTTAGTAAGAACAAGAATGTTGGTCCCAAATGCATGGCTAAGTCTCTCAAAGAAGTTCTGTTTTTACTCTGATTAAACGCAAACAATTAGAAATGAAATTTTGCATAAACAAAATTTATAGAATTATTACTTCATGACATATATTAATGTTTTTTTCCCATGAAATTGAACTTGTAAGTTCCCAGCTAACAGGGAACGTTCTCAAAATGTTGGCTAACATGCTCTTAAAGTTTTCTTACCGTTTTAAAAAACATTCTTGCAGCAACATTAGTGGAACATTTTTTGATTTTCTATATAATATATAATAAACATTGTTCTTAAGTTGTTGGTGGAACTTTTAAAAACGTTACAGAATTCAAACAGAAGCAATAACTTCAATACAATGTCTAAAAACAGCCATTCCTAGAACGTTCAGAAAACATTGTAAACATTTCTGTTACTTAATGGAAACGTTAGGGAAATGTTCTTACAACCTAAAATCGTTCCCCGGGTGCAAATGTTCTTGAGCATTCTCAGAACCTAAATGCTGAAATGTGTCACTATTATTTACATGAGTTTTCATTTACTGTATTTTACAGTATCTTTCCTTTGACAGCTGCTGGACATTATTTCACGTGGTTCAGACTGGTTGAGACATTGATCTCCAGGAGGAAACCTGTTTAAAACCTTTACAATGTGTGTGATCTTCACCTTCAGGGTGTTTGTAGAGGTGTGTGATGTCCTCGCGCTCATCAGAACCTACAGCCTTGGTGCTGATGTAATGCCCCACAGCTTTCTTCTCACTGTAGATCTGACTGAAGGTGCCATCAAAGTTTCTCTGCCAATAAATCTTATCGCTGTTAACCTGCCATCAGAACAGCACAAGACAGTCAAGCGTTAGAGCTCAGAACTCTGAGAAGAGACATGACTGGCATTTTAAGAGAGGGTATTAAAAAAGATTTAACAGGGAATGCCAACACTGGTTCCATCCTACAAGAATGAGGCCAATAGGCTCCCAGGGCCTCATTATTAAAGGTGAATCTTATATATGATCCCCTTTGTCTTCATAGTAAGCACAAGCACACTCATCAAATCAGTGCTATTGCTTATTTATTAGAACAAATTTTAACACAGATGGGGCCCATTTTCATGATCTTGCCTTGGGCTCCACACACCCGCGGTCCGGCCCTAACAGGCCGATGCGTTTTAAATTGTTTTGTTTTGAAGCTGAATCGAAAATCACTTAAGCTTGATTAAGGCTGGCATTAACTCACCTCTGCGAAGACAAAAGGTGTGTCGTATTTAAGATAAACCATGCCAGAGCGGACAGCGGCCAGCGACGCCGGGCCGCAGCGGAACGTTCCGTGGCTCGTTTCCTGAGGTGTGGAATCCACAGCCTGCCAACCACCCATTCCAGGGGGCAAATCCGGACGCGCCATCCAGCAGTCATTCCAAACATGGAAGTTCCTATAATAACAGAGTGAGACAAAGAAAGCATTAGGAATAGGGGCCGTGATTTAAGCAGGATATAGGAGTCAATTCCTGTTCTCTTAAAAGTGCATTAAATCGTTTTTAGTTTGTTTTGCTGGCCAATACAATGTGCTTTTGGACTTTATAGCTTCCTGCCAAAGAAAATGTGTATGATTAGTGATGTTATTGTAGAAATATCCCAGCCAACAATTTTATGGTGTGAGATTGTTTCCCTAATGTTTTCAATTAAGTAACAAAAACGTTAACATTTTATTTTAAATGTTCTATGAATATTAAAAAATACAGTTTTTTAGACATTCTATATAACATTAAAAAACATTTTACTAAAAAAAACGTTGAGAGAACTTTGAGAGAACTTTGAGAGAACGTTAGCCAATGTTATAAGAACCATTTCATTACTCCATTTGCAATCGTGTCGTCCATGATTCATTTATTTTGCTACAGAATGTTTCTGATAATATTAATCACTGGTTTATTCATAATCTTAATCTTAACATATGAGGGTTGGACCACTCTTATGTAGAATTAAACAGCTTTTTATGGATCACTGATATGACTTCAGCCTTTGTTTATGTAAGTATTTTCAAATTATTTGCTCATTTTTCTACTTGACCAGGATCAGTGGGAATCATTATGTGCTTAATGCATGACATTAACCCTTTATATCCTGCTTTACAGTAGCTCATTTTCTGTTTTTTATAGCAAAACAACAGAATTACACAATTACACACCACACAGAGTCAGAGTTCATGTGATCGATCGGCTCCATGTTCTCATCCAAATACACATCCGTTGTCAAGGAGACGTCCGTATCGTGGGCAGACTGGAAATTAGTGACAGAACGGGCAGGAATACCTAAACATCTTAGTACTGGGGCAGAGGAAAAGATGAGAGAGAGAGAGAGAGAGAGAGAGAGAGAGAGAGAGAGGAGAGGGAGAGAGAGGGAGAGAGAGAGAGAGAGAGAGAACCACTATAAATGTCTCTGTGTGGAATGAACAGAATGCAAACAAGAGTATTTTAAACTAAGGGTCCGAGGAAGGGAGAAACTTCTGTTCAGAGGTCAGCTTTGAATGTCACAGTACAGCAATCTGACTGCAGTGAAAGTCTTCACCGTGTAGGCTATAATCCATTAAGACACACACACCTGTGGTGGTGACCCCAGAGAACACCCAGCACTGTCCGTATTTCACAGGCGTTCCTCCTTCTTGGTGGTATTTCCTGAGAATCTCCACACTGCCACTCCAAGCAGTGGGCGGAGTCCCACCCGTGTAATTCCCAGACCAGTTTCCCTCCAGAACCCCACGGTCATCTGGGGAATTGATCTAGAACACAGACAGGAAATCAATCAGATAAATAACACAGACCTTCTGAAGGTTTCTCAGGTCAAAGCTGGATTCATCTATTCCAGGTGAGAAAACATCTCTACACACTGATCAGCAAACAGAGGTAGGTCTTACCATTGCAGAAATGACTCGGACCACATTGACGGGATCTCCACGGCCTTGAGGAGGAACCTCGCTGTTCTCCAGAACATACAGACAGGCTTCCAGAATACCTTCATCAAACTGAGAGAGAGAGAGAATCAGAGATCTGCTGGTGTATTTCATATGATATGGATCTCAATGGTTAAAAAAAGGAAAAAAAATTTTAAAAAAAAAAAAAAAAAAAAAAAAAAAAAAAAAAAAAAAAAAAAAAAAAAAAAAAAAATTTTCTGTTGTTATTCAATGTATTACAAACGTACACAAAAATTGTCTTAATCAGATTGTGACTCTGTAATAAAAATATATAAATATTTTAATGAAAAAATGCATAGTGTTTCATAGCCAGATATTTGTCTGTACATTTACTCCATTCATCATACATGGGCAAATTTGGCATAAAAGTTCATTTTTGTATATGTAATTTATGATTTCCATTGTGCTTTTCAGGAGACAATGAAAGTTTTCCAGAGGAAATGTTTGTCATACAGGATTAGAAATGGTTGTTCTCATTAGTTTCTCATCTCCACACCTGTCCAAAGTTCCACGTACGAGCTCCAATCTGCTGCTCAGTGCCGTAGTAAATTCTTCCAGTGTCATTTAAAACATATTCGTTCCGCTCCTTCTCACCCTCTATGTAAACTGTGTCCTCTGGAAGAGAGAGAGAGAGAGAGAGAGAGATATTGAGAAAGCTTTGGAGTGGGTGAACACACACACACTTCCAGGATTTGACACAGTTATCTTAAAGTATAACATCATCTCATGGAATGTTCCCTGTTTCTGCACATGGGTGTGGCTATCTGAACCAGAGGGAGTTGCTGACCCGCGCATACAGACAGGAAAGGGAGAGAAAGGGATGATAAAGAGACGGAAATAAAACAGGGAAGAGCAAAGAAGACATTAAAGACAGAGAGATTACAGAATAAATGGAGCAGTGACTCAGGAAGAGTGACTAAGAAAGAGTGAAGAAAAGACCCACTGTAACGGAAAGGGCCCTGAAGACGAAGAATTATGAAAGAGGAAGTTCAGCATGACACAGCTGTTGTGCTTTTTTGTTGTGCCATATTCCCACCAAATTAAATTTATTTGTTTTCTTTTTTCCATGTTCCTATGTGCTATAAACAAACTTCTAAAATGAGGCAACAAATTAAAAATATTATATGTTTTTCTTCTTTTTCAATTTTTAACATGTTCTTGCGAGTGTTTTTAAATTAGTACATCAGTAGGGTCGTCCTGTTCTCTGGATCATCTTTCCATCCTGTTAGTCTGTTGTTATATCTCTCTCTTGTCTATATTTCCTTACTATTGTGTAAATAATACAAGTTATTATTAAGTATAATTATGAAGGATAAGGGTCTGAGCTTGACAAAATAATATTTCTGAAAGTCTGCCATCACAAGCATATTCATCTTTCGGAAGTAACAGAGTTGAAACAGTACAGCAGAACAGGACTGAACCAGCAGCATTCAACAGAAGAGTGGCACAGGGGCATGTAAATACAGTGGAAACAGGCTACAAAAAAAGAAGAATTACAGGAAGGGACCACCCAGCTAAAACTTTTAGATTATAAGAACCTTTTCCCTATAAAGTTTCCATTAAGTAACAAATGTTTTTATGTTATATAAAATGTTCAGGGAGCATTCAAAACATCCAGTTTTTTAGACGTTTTCATACATGATACATGACATTAAAAAATGTTCTACTACAGTTACTGCAAGAACTAAATTTGATAACTTTGAGGGATGTTATTAAATGTTAAAGAATGTTAGCCAATGTTCTGAGAACGTTCTCTGTTAGCTGGGCAGATGAGGGGAATGATATATATTGGGGTGAGACACCAGACAAAGGAGCTTTTGAAGACAAGGCTGAACAAAGAAAGAGAGAGAGGGAGAAAGAGAGAGTCTCAGGCTTTCAGGACAGAGAAAAAGCGATTAGGGTGTGAAGAGTAAAAGGTGATTTGGCTGATGTGTCTTTCCTTATTCAACATCACAGTCATCCAGCACCGGATAAAGTGAATAGACTTCAGACAATTAATGTACCACCCATGAAAACTATCTTCAGACTAACACACTGAAAACAACAGACTCTTGATTCAAACAGCTACTTTGAAACCAACAAAGATTGGAAGTTAAATAACATTATTTGCCTTGTATCCCTGCGGAGCATGACTGCCAGAAAAATACAAGTTAGCTCTTTGTAAAAGTCATTTTAGTTGTTTATAAGTTAAACAACACAGTTTCTAGCCTTATAAATAAACCAGCTTAGTTTAATCAAAATGGGTGGTCCAGAGAGATTGCTTTCTTGCTCAGTTAAACGTTTTTGTGAACGTTGTATCTACTTAATATATTAAACTCTTGGATTTCAAATGACAAACACATGGAAAGCCCCCCAACCCCCCTCAGCCATTTAAAATTAGGTTTTACAGATGATGTAAATTTAACAAAAACTGAACAAAATTGGCCACTGCCAGCAGTGGCTGTAGTTGAACACAGATGGTTTGCTGGATCATGTTGAGTCCTGCAGCGATGAGGTAAGTTACTAGACCACAAGCGGAAACTTGCACCTTCATGTTATATTGTTTTAACAGTTGACTGTGCAAAATTTCAGGCTAAAAATATAAATATTACTCAAACATGGTTCAGTGGAGGTGTACTGGCTTCTTTTCAGCTACTGGAAGATTTAAATACGTGCAACCCACTTTAACTCCACTTTTAACTCCAACTTCCTCAACACACACGCCTGGATGTTTCTAGCATTTCCAAAGATCTTGGTTAGCAGCTTCGGGTTTGATTCATTAGGGTTGAAGTTAAACTCTGCATGTTGTGGACTTTGCTGGAGACCTCTGATTTATGCCACATCTCAGAGGATGTTGGTTAAAGGTCTGTTCAAAGAATGAGCCATACCCAGCTAACAAAACCAAAGTGTTATTTTTAAGTTGTTAGTGGAATGTTTTAGAAACGTTACAAATTTGTGTTTGTAACGTGTTGTAAGTGTTTGAATAAGATTCTTATAGCAAAGCATTAACATTAATACAATCTAAAAAAGTGGACGTTTTAAACTTTCTTAACAGAGCAAACACTGGTAATAATAATTTTACATAATTTGAAGCTTCTTCTCTTCACAGTCTCTCACCTTCACACCAGGGGTTGAAGAGCATGTAAATGTCTTTGTCATGGTCATGTGTGTTGGTCTCTCCGGTCTTCAAGCAGTGGCTCGTGATGCTCAGCTTATACTTTCCGATAACAGCAGTGATGGAGGAGTTGATGGACAGCTTGACTCGACTGACGTTCTGCTCCACGATCTTCGCCTCCCAGCGTTCATCCTGAAGCTCGTCCACCAGCGGGATGATGATGTGTGTGCCCTTTGACACCAGCGGGAGTGGACCTGAAACACAGTATGAATACAAACACGTGCTTTAAGGAGTGGCTGCACTGGTCTGTAAAAGAATGCATTGAATTCCGTTCCAAACTTTCAAAATTCCTCGTTAGTTATTACACATGGGAGGATTGCAGCTGCAGCGCTTTTTAATAGTTCCAAAGAAAACATTTCTGTAGTATTGTGATTCAGCTTCGCATGGAAAACGTCTCCAATAACCCAGCTAATAGAGAACGTTCTCTAAAAGTTCTCCCAAAGTTATCAAAAACGTTCTTGCAGTATTGTTATTAGAACTTTTTTAACATTATAAATCATAAATATCAAAACTTCAGTTTTTCTTAAGTTGTTTTTTTGTTGTGGAAACTTTTAAAAATGTTACGGACTTCAAAACATGTTTGAATAACTACCTATAAACAAGCAATAACGTTAATACAACGTCTAAAAAGATGGACATTTTGAACATTTTATGTTACATAATGGAAATGTTATGGAAACATTTTTGCAATCTAAAATTGTTAGCTGGAAAAAATCATTCACGTATCTGGTTGATGGTCATTCGCATGACTGAAACCTGACCCTTCCTCTTTCAATTTCCTTGTTCTTTATGAACAGGAAATGAATTATTTATTAAAAGTCATGAGTTTCTTCAAGCGTCAGATTTTTTGTGTATGTGTCTGTATTGTTTCTGGGAGAAATTCCTCGTTTTCTTTCTCTCTCTCTAATTTGATCTCCATGCGTGAGCTGTAACACTGGGCGCCACTTGAGAAACACAGATGTGAAAAGCCCTTATCAGTAAACTGAGTTCCAGACTAAATCTCCTCCCATCATGCAATGGTCCTCTTCTGACAGTTAATAGAAACAGAAGGCAAGAAATGAATACTCTCCTTTTTTCTTGACATGGATGAGAGGAGAGGTGTGCATGAGCAATTGTAAGAAATACTGCGGTCAGTTGTCACACTTTTTCCTCAAGGTTTTGATTATTTATAAAAATTAGTTACTGTACCATATGTTAAAAATCATTATAAGAATACAGATTTTGTAATAGTTGACCTTTTTTGTCTGGATGTTCTCACCCCTCTTACATCTCCCTACCAGGGACGATAAAAATATGAGGATATTTTAGTTTGGAGGATATTTTATTTTAAGTTTTAAAACCAGCAGATTAGTCACTCAAAAACTAACCCCGGTTCCTCCTAAGAACAGTTCATGAAATAATTTAATTTTGGTCTTAAATGTAGCATACTGCATAAGAACAGCACAGAAACAGCAGACGTTGCTGATGTTCAGCCTCACCTGTCTTCAGCTCCAGATGAAGTTTATCAGTGTTCGGATTGAAAGGTCTTGACAGGTTGAGCTCTATTTGAAAAGTCTGGCCTCTACGGATGATGAGCTGGTTGCCATGGTAACAGTCAGTGTGATGGTTCTTCCTGTTCTGCTGGGATTTGCCACTGAGCAGATTCACCGATCGCACCTTTAGGAACAACTCTGATGATACAGCGATGAAGAAAACAGAGAAGTAAGGCCAAGAACTTTAGATGATCTTCTCAGAATGTTCTCAGAACATTGTATATAGTGTTCTCTAAAAGTTCTCTCAAAGCAAACGTTCTCCGAGTGACATTAGTAAAAAAAAATTGTTTACATTATATATCATATATCAAAAATGTTGTTCTTAAGTGGTTAATAGAAGTGTTAATACAACGTCTAAAAAACTGACATTTTGAACATTCCTATAACTTTCAGATTTACGTTTTTAACTTTTATTACTTTATTAAACGTTCTTACACCCTCTAATTGTCAGATGGGACATTTACACTAAACACAACCAATAAAACTTAAAAAAAAACTATTTGAAAACATGAAAAACATTCAATTACATATTTTGCTACAAACAAGACAACGTTTAAACAAATCTTAACAGGGATTCAAATCAATTGGTGAATTGAACTGAACCATGAACTATCAGAAAACTGAATCCCCAAAAGAGAGAGAGCTTTACATGAGAGAGATTTTAGTAGAGCATGCTTGATTATTGAAATGTCGGTTTTAGCTGTTTGTATGTTCAATATGCATCAGATGGCTGAGAGCAACACGTGAACACTTACCGTCCAGCTCTGTGTCTGCGGTGAGAGGCAGTGGGGATGATGGGGTCTCATCCTCATTGTCCCCAAGCACACCATCTACTTCCCCCGTAACATCATAAGAGGTGCTCTGTCGCCGGAAGCAACACGGACAAGCCTTCCGTAACCAACGGCGACATCCACTCTCCTTCTTCTGGCCCTCTATTTGTTTTTCTGGAACTGCGTGACCATTGCTCAATGAGATGCTGTGGAAACGGCCAACAGCCGAGTTACGTCTGATTGACGATCTCTCCCCTGGCATTCTGGAAGAAATAAGGCATATTTGTTTAGAAAAGACATCATCTTAAATGCTGTTAAGGATCATACATGTATGAAAACTCTACTATGGTCGGCCACAGTAGCATGCAACACTAGTATGCATACTGTGTGCAGTATGTACATTTTCTATATGCATGGAATGACCATTTAAAAAGTGACCGGATGTGTTACGCCAACATTTACACAAAAACAAGAGATTAACTGATTTTAATTGTTTACCCATGTCATAATTTCTGGTTGTATGAATGTTTCCCTAATGTTTCTAAAAGCATTATTTTGAAAGTTCTGGGAATGTTCAGAACTTTCAGATCTTTAGACGTTGTATTAACATTGTTTGGCTATAAGAATGTTATTCAAACTTTAAATTCTGTAACGTTTTTAAAACGTTCCACTAACAACTTAAGAAGAACGTTTTTGATACATTATAGATATATAACGTTATAAAAAAGTTCTACTAACATTACTGCAAGAATGTTTTTGATGTTGACATTTTGAACTTTTAGAGATCATTCTAGGTTTAGGTAACATTCTGAGAACATTCCCTGTTAGCTGGGTAGCCTTAATACTAGGCCCTAATATTATATTAAAAGTCAGCTTTTAAAATGACAAATCTCGGTCAAAAACATTTCAAGTACTCTTGAACATTGTTTATGAACTTGAAACCCTGTTTGAGGAACACTGGAGTATGCAGTATGCTACTATTCCATTCTTAGCACAGTCTGATGCTCGCTCTCCTGTTACATAATCAAGAAATTCAGCAGCCATGACTGAGGGACACCATGAACAGAAGAGACCATTTACAGCTGCATGTCTCGCTGTGATTACAGTAATTGCTTTTCTGGCCACAAACTATAAACTTGCTGTTTACAATTTCCCAGCATTGCTTAAACAGAAAGATATGCCTCAAATTGCAACTAAAATACACATCAGTGTTTATTCTCAAATGATCAACAGCCAGAAGTATTTTGATATAGAAAAGACCAAATCAAGAACAATAGAAAAGTTGCATAAGCATTTTGTCCCAGGCACACTGTGTAAACAATAAAACAAGAACCACATGTTTTCCTCCACGTGGTCTGTCTCTATATTTTCAGTCTGGTCATTTTCTCAAGATTACTGTGCTGTATTCTGTTTCTGACGCACATCCTTCAGTACAGAATAAAGCACTACTGAAGAGTCATCTTTATATCCACACTCATGTTTCACATATACTGTATTTGTATAACAGGCTACACTGTCAGAATGTTGGCTACAGCTGCTTACCAGCTGTGGCCTACTGGTAAGTGAGTCGGGCCTGTAATCAGAAGGTTGCTGGTTTGATTCTAGCGCTGACAGGTAGCAACTGAAGTGCCTTTCAGGGAAACTAACCCCAGATTGCTTCCTGGGCTCAGTAGTGTGCTGCCCACTGCTCTGGGTGTGTGTGTGTGTGTGTGTGTGTGTGTGTGTGTTCACTCCTCACCAGTGATGGTTAAATGCAGAGCTCACATTTCAGGTATGGGTTACCACATCTGACAAATATGTCACTTTCACTTCTTTAAAAGTTCTCTCAACATTATCAAACAATGTTCTTGCAGATATATATATATATATATATTATGATATTTGTCATATATATATAATGCTCTTCGAACATTCAAAATACCATTTTTAGTATTTTTAAACTTAATGGAAATGTTAGGGAAACAAAGCAGATTTACAAAAAACTTTCTAAGACATTCAAGCACATGATGAAGAAACGTCTGAGGAAACCAAACGAGACCAGCTGCCTTTTGGTTTCTTCTCAATATGTGACGCACGTGAAGGTGAATGAGTACAGCGTGCTTGCAGAAAAATGTGTGCTATGCTGCTCAGGAGTGCTGTGAGTTACTGAAGCACACCAACAGTACACCATGACTACACCAAGACTACTGTTGCCAATACAAACAAGAATAAAAACAATATCTGCACTGACATGTTTTATACGATTAGGAAATATTCTAATGTACTCATGTTTAGGCATTTAACATCATGTCAGGACTTGATTTATGTGTGAGGTCATGAGAACCTTAAGTCTCCAGCCTAAAGGAAAACGCCCAGTTTGTAATTGTATTCAGGCAACTCTTTGGGCCAGCCAAGGAGTCTTTCCATTTCCTACACAAGACTGGAAAGGTCATGACCTCTGCAGCTATGTGATCAAATAGCAGAGACAGCATTTAGCCCCAGAGGAAGTCTGCTTACACCATCTGAGTGGCTAATATCTGCTCAGATTGGTCAAGATAGCAAAGCCTATTATAAACAAAAGCCAAAGAAACTCAAATATTTCTTGTCGGATTCCTCGTTGATAGTGATGCTATCTAGCCATCCAATAGTATAGCTCACAAACTACAGAAATGACACACAAATTCAAAACCTTTGCCCCAAACGCGCCGGTTCGAACAGACGCCACTGGAGCGAAGTAGTTTTGACACACCATCTCTAGTGATCCATCTGTGGTATCCACACAGGTATTTTCTCTGACTGGACATTTATGCATATAATCATATTTATTCTTGATATTGCCAATGTAGCCTAGACAAGATACACAATAACTATTACAAACCGTAGCTAGAAGCAAGATTCTCTCTACTGTGACTACAAGATTCTCTCTCTGATATCTTCAGTGCATTTCAACAATAAACTGGCATATTTAATATGCATATTTAATAACTGAGGTAAGCATGTACTTCTTTCTTAAAACTGCTTTGAAAAAATACTATACACTACACAAATGGATTCAATTGAATAGAATAGCTCTTCCTGAAATGTATTTCTACAGGGGAGAAAAATAGGTATATATATAATCTGAGGTAATATTACAACTGCAATGAAATCTAACGAAGAACCCATTTTTTTGGGGAATAGAGATACATGGACATTTAAAATAAATCCCCCAAGTACATCCAGCAGTTGTGCTTACAATGCTAATATGCAAAAACTCTCTCACATGTTGTGACCCTAAATCATGGTCCACTGTGACCTATGACCTCCAAAAATGGACTAGTTTTTTATTATTTTTTTTGGTGTTTAATGAAAATCATACAGAATTGGAATGACATGTAGGGTAAGTACATGATGACAGAATTTAATTTGTAGGTGAAATATTTGTTTAACCAAAACTCATATGGTGCACAATGAGAGTGTAAGTGTGTTTCTATAAGTGAGAATCTAATCATACACTTTTCACACATCTCTGAGTGAGTCTGAGTGTTTGTATTTTCACCTTTTGATGAAACAACGCCCAACTTACCCACACTGTTTCTCAAGACTCATGGCAACGGACTACACAATCAACAAAGCGCATAGGAAAGATGTGTTTTGAAATCTAATGAAGTCACTGTGACGTAAAGAACCAACACGTCCTGTCATCTGCATTTCATCATTTCTTCCATGCAGTTTTGATAATGAAGTGAATGATCTGTTGCACAAAGAACATGACTTTACATGCACTGTTTTACAGCACAGCGAACTGTTGCTAAGATTCGAAATCAATGCGCTCCTTAGTGCAGCTGTTAGTGGTATACAATAAAACATTACTGAGTGATCAGAGTAATTTTACAAGGTTACATTGTTTTAAAGCAGCTTTACATATATAGAAAAGAAAACACAGAAACTTGGTAGATGATGATGGATGTAGATTTGAAGGATGGACCCAAGCCATTTTTAGGGACCAGAATACAATAAAGAGCGCCGGACTCTTTTTACTGTAAGTAACCCATAGCAACCACAAATAACACCCTAACAATTGCACTGCAACAACTTGGCAACTGCCCAGAGCACCCTAGCAACCACATAGCCAGGTACATTTTCTTCCGAGCCACATTTTCTTCCCATATTCTAAATAGATTCTTAATAGATTCTTAATTTAGATTCATCATCCCAGACAACAATTTTAGGTTGCAAGAATGTTTCCGTAACATTTGCAATAAGTAACAAAAACGTTAAAACGTTATTTTTGAAAGTTTTAGGAACGTTCAAAACGTCCAGTTTAAGATGTTGCAAAGTTATTGCTTATTATAAGAACGTTATTCAAACATTTTTGAATTATGTAACATTTCACTAACTACTTTGACATGATATATGACGTTAGAAAAATGTTTTACTTATATTACTGCAAGAACATTTTTGATAACGTTGAGAGAACTTTTAGACAACATTCTGAGAACATGTATTCATGTTAGCTGGTGCAGTCATGAAACATCAACCCCAGACTGTTATTGTTGGAATGCAATAGGGCAGGAATGGGCAGCTCAGATAAGACTTTAACCTGCACCTCTCAGCTCTCTCCTCCCAGACTTTAGACTCTTTGAGGTCTGCATTCATTTTATAGGCGTTCGGCACTTAAAATATCAACAAACTAAACAAAAGCTTCAGTCTGAGGGGGTGTGGTTCTTAACACATACTTTCATTAACACGACAATGAAATGTACAAATGCTGTCAAGAGATTAAGCCCAGTGAACAAATTAATCTCAAAAGTGCAATAGTTCACCTAACAGATCTGTCTTCATTATTTACAACAAAGTCATGTCATTACAAATCTGAATAAGTTGTGATGCAATGAACGTAACTGGTGACTTGAATTAAATAATTCTCAGTAATGCTCTGGATGAAGGTAAACAAGTGAATGAGGAGGCTCGTGAATGAGGAGGCTCCAAAAAAGACAAATCTTCTGAACTAATCAAGACTCACAACTTTGATTTGTGTTGCATGCAATACTTTTTTATACTTTATGATGGTTTCATCGTGTTTGGAACATGTCTCTGGTTACTATGTGCTTTAATTGTGTGGGCCAAATGACCGGCATGGATATTCTGCAAAACGAATGATCATGTTCCACAAGCAATAATACGGGTTAAGAAAAACAGGGAGGTGAGGGACAGAGTTCTCATTTCCCATTAAACTTATTCAATATGAAAGAACTTGTACAACAGACCCTACACTCATAAAACGTTACAACAGATGGTGGTGGTGTCACAACCATCTCTAATTCTTACTGGATTATGATGATTAGTGGAGGAAAGTGACGCATTTGAAAAAGAGAAAGCAGGAAAAGTGAGTTAAGGAACTAATAAGATCCTAATCTGCTCACAGCCATGAAGTGTTGAGAACAGCTTCAGATGTCCTGAGGTTTCTGAACTATGTGAGGAACGTTTGCTTTAGTTCTGCATTGGTTCTCCTGATCAGGGCCAGTTGCAGCGTGAGTCAAACAGCAAATACATCTGGAAATCATACTCTTCATATGTAGATATATATATATATATAGCTATAACTGAGCCAGAATTCATAATGCATGAGTGCGTTTTCTGGCACCAAAAAGCATTTATGACATGTTAAAGAATTAACAAATCAGCAAGCAATAGATTTTTCTTTACATCTGTTACACTGTCTTTGTTATCTGATGATATTTGTAATGGCTTTTGTTTATACCCATAGAATAAGACATTACATACGCCTTAACAAAAGCCCCAAGAAGACTCACAACTGTGAGACACAACCCTGCGTCTAGCTTTTTAGTTTCTTTTTTCCCTGCTAAAAGTTTTAAACAATGTGAAAGTACATCCATCCATACAAAAGCACATTTATATTTTCAGTAATGGTGAGTGACATTTAACAAAACCTGAATCTTACACAACAGTGTAAGCGACCAGACAGCATGCCATTATTATGTATTAAATAAAAACGGGCTTACTTCTGTCAGCTCTTCTTGTTCGTGTGAAATCTGCTGGTATGCTTCAAATAAATAAACTCAGACGTCTTGAAATTGTCAGATCAACTTTTTCAGCCAGTTTTATAGCATGCACTTTTCTACAGCGCAGAGGCCACGCCCATCAAACAGACCCCGCCCACCTCTCGGTCCCGTTACTTACTACAAGAGCTCCGGTTTAATCAACATCCGTATTATAAAACCATAAAAATATAAAAACAATTTTAACAAAAATGCAATACAAAGTAACTGAATGCAAAATGGTTCACTTTGATATCTGTGACTCAGTATAATCAGTATAATTTTCAAATGTACGTTTTTATAATAATATAATAATTTTATTATAATGTTATAATCGCCCATGGGCTCTCTTAGATTAGCTTTTAAGGCAAATACAACAAAGTGTAAATTTGCTCCGAGGAAGTTTTTGAGGTCAAGGGTGAAAGTTTGGAAGCCCAAGAAAACTTTAATTCAGAGAAAGTTCATATGCATACATGTGAGCAAGTAAACAATGCAAAAAGACTAATAATGCATGTAAGATATATCAACAAACTGCTTTCCAGCTTAATACATGGACAGATAAGCGAAAAACATGAATCTGAAATAAAAAAAAAATGTGTCTATAACCTATGACAGATATCAGATAGGCTTTGGATGTAAAACAGTTGTGAAACTTTTCTAAATAAGTCAAGTGTGATGGAGGCAGTTACAGAGCTATGAGCCACTCCTGCCTGACTCACAATCTGTATTTCATAATCTAACAGAGCTGATATCACACTTCATATAGTGGAAAATGCATAAACAGTCACACATGTGTGAGAATGCTAAAGTATGTGAAGGTGTGACTTATGTGAACAAATGATGCATTCAGAAATAAGCCATTATGACAGAGGCCTACATCAGCATGATCAATGTAATGTTTGCGTCACTCTTTTAACATGTCTGGTGGTGTTTCACAACTATTGAGAATTTCAGATGTTTTACTAATATGACCCACCCAACTCACTCACAAAAAGAAGTTAATTCAAATGCATTACTAGATTTCTTTTAAACCAAAAATAACAAAGCATACTCATACTTTCTTTTATGCACTTCTTAGAAATATTCTTAGAAAAACCTATTTCTTAAGTATAGTACTTTAAGTGTACTCAAACTTCTTTGTAAAGGCAGGGCATAGAGAACTCTACTAACAAGATGATGTGTTGAATGAGTTGTGCTGGTTAAGCCATCCAACTAACTACAAAATAATGCAATAACCTCAGGGGATTGAGCTGGAAGTTAGTTAGGTTGAATCTTCCTAGAATTTCACAGAACTATTGCCAGGTTTACCATCTGAACCTAACCCCAAATGATCAAGTATGGAGAACTGCTGTTCTTAAACATGAGCGCCCCCTTCTGGAGCTTTACTGTCACTATGTCGTATTTCCATGCAATTAAAGTAAATAATGATTTTCATTTGCGATCATGTAAAAAGAACTCACATTACAGTAGCACATATACAAATGCACAGGTTTGCATTGCTTTACATTACTAACATAATTGCTGTGAACAGGGTTTGCATTTATTTAAACAGTCCTGTACTTGAGAGCATCGTGTGAAAATGGTTGGAGATGAAAGATCTAGCTCAGAAAACTCACAACATGTAAGTCACACTCCTAATTCTCATAGTGTTAGCTGTGCTGGCATCTGAATTTCACTTACAGTGTGTAAAATGTGAACAAGAACAGAAAAACATTCCAGGTACGCAAATATGTATTTAATATCATTTAATGAAAAAAGTGCCAAAATTACCACAATATTACAGAACATGCTCTTCATATGGAATAATGTAGAGTAACATTCAGATTGAAACATTATTATTTTGTATTGCTTCTGTAAATAATTCCTCTAATGGCCCTGTACTGCAAAAGCTTCAGTTCGGTGAGTTTAATTGCACAGGTCTGTCTGACAGCACCTGGCACTAATCTGGGGGCTGGACTGTAGAATCAAGCAGTCTGACATGGCGATGCACCTCCGGAAGTAAGAAACTAGAAGAATAGAAAAGAACATTAAAGAAATGTGGCTTTGTCTTTCTTAAACTTTGTTCCACCCACTTAAAAACATTCACACATACTAAAAACAATAAAGTGATGGTTTATGTCTTTGGATGCGTTCTTGAGTTTATCTAAGATTTGACAGCAAACAGTCAACAAATAAACCAAATGTCGGGTTAACAAAAGCTTTATGCCTTTTGAATGCCTTTGAAAAAACAGACAGACAAGACAGGTGGGTGTAATGGGAATGTTTAAGAAGGAGTAAAATATAAGCCTAATATGTCTGATAACTGTATACTTTGTCAAGCCAACATAATAACATAAGTTAAATAATGTACATGTTCCCTATTTATAATACAGTATAATGTGATGGGTAAACTCACAAGGAGAGACTGTGAATCTGGCAGATACACAAGCATCTTTCTTATAACCACACGTCTCCTGGGTGGTTACACAGCTTCCTCCCGGTGTGCCGGGAACACAGTTGTAACATTTTAAGGCAGATCCTGCAATACGATAAGCCAATCAGAGCGAGCTATTGTACAACATATGCTTGTAAAACTAATGTATGCATAATCTCATAGCAGACAGAGCTTGTGCCTGGAGACATTACCTAACCCTAACCCTAACCCTTTACTGTAAAACCCTGATAACATGATTATTAGGGAGTGTTCACACAAGTAGTTAAATTGTTCACACAATTCTGAGACAGAAGCAACAACTGTTGTGTTAAGACTCATATGTCTCATATAAGTTCTCATATGTAGAACCACAGCAGCTCAGACTGGTTTCATTTGCAGCCTCTACCCAGCCAGCAGGGAACATTCTCAGAACGTTGGCTAACGTTCTGTAAATATACTCTCAAAGTTCTCAGAAAGGTTCCTGCAGTTATGTTAGTAGAACGTTTTTGAAGTTATAATGTTATTTTTATATAATTAGTGGAGCAAAAATGTTACAGAATTTAAAAAAAACCATTTAAAAACATTTTTCAACGTTCTTACAACCAGTCAAAAGTGTTAATGCAACATCTGAAAAACTGGATGTTTTGAACATTCCTGTAATTTTCAAAATAATATTTGTAGCGTATTTATTACTTAATGTAAATGTTTGGTAAACATTCTAACAACCTAAAATTGTTAGCTGGGTAGAGACATCAGTATGGCGTTAAACTTGAAACCAGCACCTTCAAACTCACCATCAGTCAACACCAGTGCAAGAACCAGTGCCAGCAGCAGAACCTTCATCATTCTGTTGGATAAAGCAAAACCCACACTGACACAACGTATGACACAAGTGACTTATGTATGTTTGTCTTATGACCTGCAACAACAATATCAGATATCAGATATAAGATATGTACATTATTTAAAATGGCTAATTATGAACATACAGATGAATAGATTAATTTAATTTCTTCATTAGTTAATGCAGTATTGTGTGTAGACTGTCCTTTTATGTCTGTTTTAACTCTAACACAATTGTCATCTAATGTCTTCACATAATTCTCTATACCTCTGTATAGACTCAAAATAATAAATTATTATTATAAACTTAATGTTGTAAATCAGAGTAAGGTAAAAAGATTGTTTTAAACACTGATCTCTCATGAACTCAATAACTGTTTTTGTTTGTTTTCAACCCAACAATGTTACAGATTGCAGCTTTAATACGGCAATTTAACAAAGCGTTTGGTGAATTTCACAAAGAACATAACTGGAAACAAAAAATTGTTCTGCACAAAGAAAACAAATAATCTCCGTGAAACCACTGAATCTTTCTACATTGTAATATTAATTCAGTACGATGAATACAAAGCAGAACTCAGTAATGGAGCGCAAACATACCTTCACACAGTGACGTAGCTTTGATCTGAAACAAGCTTACAGGCAGCTGTGTCTGCCCCTTATATACTGTCATGTTTCAGAAATCAGTTCCCAGCATTGGGAATATATGATAAGTTCCATTTTTATTGGTTTACTGGGTTTGCATGATTCTGTGTTGTGTTCTGTTCTAGTGTTTTTCTGTTCTTAATATGTCCATATGTCTTAATATGTACATTACATTTAATGCAGGACAATGAGTTGCACATGAGCAGTGAATGATTAACTCTCTGTCTCTCTTTCTCATAGTCAACAAGCGTGAGACTACACCTTATGACACTTATCAGTGTGATGCAATCGTGCTGGTTTCAGTGTTGTTGTTTTTGGAAGATATTTATGAAAATTTGTCATTTAAAGGTACTTAGCTGTTAGTTAATATTACAAATCAATGCTTAACATAGCTGCATTAAATATGGGCTGTTTAAAACTAGAATTAAACTAATAAAATAGTCCTGACAGGGGAAACCTTGTGTTTAAACAGTCACTATTTATCTTCAACAGAAACTACACATCACATTTAGCCTATACCGAAGATAGACAAACTATATATTGAGTTAATTTATATAATAGAATAGACCGTATGTATAAAGTATGAATATATGCATAAATGTGCAGTCAGAAGAGAGAGAGAGATCAGTGGTCTTGATGCCTTCCTGTCTCAGTACAAGGCCTGAGAAATCTGCATCTGTCATCTGTTACCAGGGGTGGAAAAGTACTCAAATTGCCACAATATATTGCCACCACACCAATATATTACTTGGTAAATGTAGGAGAATGTTACCTATTAAAATATTGCTGAAAGTAAAAGTTAAGGGACCGGTTTCTAAAAATGTTTAGTTCTTTTAGTAATTTTAGTTAGTATCCTAAATAAAAGTAAAATCTCAATTCAAATTCATACAAAATATGAAATGAATTCATTCTTAATAAGTGAACCTTCCATTTATTCTGCAGATGCGACTTTATGAAAACATCAGAGGGCGCCAGTCAATGTGTGAGTGTAGACCAGAGAAACCTTAAACTCATAAAAAGTTTGAAAATAGATATTATTAACCTTTTATTAGCCTGAATTATTGGTTATTATTGTATAGTGTAGTTTTATAGTGTAGTTTAAAAGTTAAAGCAAAGCTTTCTAAGTAGGCTACTTGCTTTAGCTATCAAAACATGTAAGTCATTTTTTTCCAAAATCTGTATTTCCGATTCTGTGGAATCATCCTTTAAAAACTGTTCAATGTTGTTTTAATATTTTAAATCATAAATTTATATTTATTAGATCATGGGTTTTTATTGGAATGGCATTACATTTTAATATAAACCAAAGAAAGGATGCAATCCAGTACTGCTGCTGCAGGGCTGTTGTCAGAGGGTTCAGCGGGGCAACTCAGTATTGATGCCTCAGTGGACTGAAGGAGGAAAGGCCCATTCAGAATCATTTTGTACAAACCTGTATGAATTAAGTGCTAGCCCTGTGCTATTGCAATAATACAGGGAGAAAATCACATATTACTGGATCACCCTTTTAGATTGTGCTCTAGTCTGACATAATAATGTTTCACTGGTTTGCAAAAGCTTTACTTTATAGATCATTTGGAGACATTAAGAAAAGATTAATGGAGTAACAGCCTGTCAATCATTTACATCCATTCACTCATTTCATTCATTCAATCATCATTCTGCCATTGAAGCAAATACAGGAAAAGAATCACAAATATCAGGTTCTTATTCATGGTGTTTATTATTGGAAATCTCTAAGAAACAAGCTTGACAATAAGAATATTAACACAGTTATATTAAACTAGACAGATGTCACTCATTTGGTATCTCTATATTCTGCGCTAACAGAACTTAACCTAAAAGACAACAGGGTTACAGAGGTCCGTCCTGCAACATTTGCTTATTACGGCCGTGTTGCCCTGATAAAGAAGACACTCTCTCATAGTGCCGCATCTCCGGAAGCCCATGTCTGGATGAACAGAAGAACAGGAAATGCTATGAGATCCCACACATATAGAAAGTTCATGTATACTGTATGCATGTAAAGCCATTTCTATAGAAAACTGATAAGAAGGTTAAACTCACAAGGAGGAATTGTGAATCTGACAGACACACAAGCATCTTTCCCCTCTTCACAAGTCTGTTGGGATGCTGTGCATTGTGTTCCAGACTTAGGAACACAGTAGTTGCATTTCAGAGCAGATCCTACAAAACATGTACATGTACATGTTTACTAAACAGATGAATCTATACAAATCACTGTGGGCTTTCATATACTTTCATAAGCTTGTTTGTATCAATACTCATAAAAAGCTTCATCTGTAGCCTCTTAAAATGGTGGTTTGTTCTGAAATCTCACCTCCAGCTATCACCAGTGCAACAACAAGAACCAGCAGTGAGATCTTCATGATTCTGATGAGTAGAGCTGAAAACATACAGGACATTAAATGATCCAGAATAATGTTGAAGCTGTATAATGAGCCATGATTTACAGCAGATAACAGAACAAATGGACTTAAATTCATATACAGATAAGTTCAGACAATAAATCTTGAAGGCGATTTACACTCTTTAAAAAGGTGCTACAATAGGTTCTTCACAGTGATGCTGTAGAAGAACCAGTTTTTGGTTCCCCAAAGAACATTCAGTCAAAGGTTCTTAAGAGAACCACTTTTCTTCATTGTTACATTTTTATAGTCTAAAGAACTTTTTACACCACAAAAAACCTTGTGTAAAACACAAAGGTTCTTCAGATGTTAAAGGTTCTTTATGGAACCATAGAGCCAAAATGGTTCCTTTTTGGAGGCCCCTTTTTTAAAAAGTGTACATAATGTAAATTAATATAATGTAAAAACTTACCTTCTAGGTTATGAAGTATTGAGCTAAAGCAGGTTTATGAACACCTGCGTGTGTCTCTTATATACTTGCCGATGTTCCCTGCAGAGATTAATTTCCAGTTATACAAAAAATTCCTAAATTATTCAATTCCCAAAGACTTTGTGTGTTTTGAAATGACACAGTTGAAAAACATTTGCTCAACTGCATGTACTCATTGTTTGTTCCTGGGCTTAGATAACAAGAACTGACTGTTCCATGAGATTGAGCAAGATCTTGTTTGTTCTCGTTCTACCACAACAAACCACTCTTAACTGATTTTAACAGGATATTAATGGATGTTAATGTTTGCATTGGGCGTAAAGTGACATTCATGTCAAACTAAAATATTAGGATATTGTGTGATTTTCTTTCGCCTATAATATGTCAGGGTATGCCACATATATTTGACATAGAAAGGCCTCTTTATTTCTATTTATAAACTCCAGAATGTTTTGACAGAACATTTCTCTCCAAACAAACACAAATTAGGAATGCGCAAAATATTCTCATACCCTGATTGTCTTTTAAATTGAGTATTTAACTTCACTATATTAGTGGGCAAAACCAAAGATGGCCGTGAATAGGAAAAATAACCTTCCAGTTTAGATACAGGAGCATATGTGACTTCTCTCCCTTTCCTGCACAGAAGAATTGTTAGGAATTGTTATCGCAGGAGTTTTATCGCAGAGTAGCAATGCAGATTTACAGACGACACCCTGAGAAATAATCTCCATTATTTAGGTCTGAAGTGTAGGGTGGTATGTAAGCTAGTGTGTCATTATTTCTTTGTGTATTTTGGGTCTGAGGTATATCTGTTGAATATTGCTTTGCTTATTGCTTTGCTTGTGGGATATTTAACTGACCGAAAGGAACTACAAAACAAATGTTAAATCTTTTTGTTTGCAAGCCACAAGTAGGCTTAACACATGAATATTTGTTGATTTTGTATTGTGCACAATTTTTATTTTGATTCCCTCATGAACCTGTGATCCATTTTATGATTGAATAAGAATTCATTCATTGATATAAAGGATAATTCTCGACAGACTCCACAGTTACTGTTTATTGTGCAAACAGCAGGGGGCGCCATTCAGTAGGACTAAATGTGCACGTTTATAAATACTGAACACACTCACATTAACCAGAGAACTAACACTCACTCCAAAAAACCCACAAAGTGCTACCAAGAGTCACAAATAAAAAATTCAATCAATAATAAATGAATACTATTGTTATATACTGTAGTTTTAAAGTAGAAACAAAGAAAACTAACTTCTCGAATTAGCTTTATTACAAATGAGCAAAAAACACTCGGATTACTAACCAAAAATGCATTTCCTGTCCTGTTTACTTTACTCTGTTTAACATTATAGTAACAAATTAGAGATTAAGTGAATCATTTAAAGAAAAGTGCTGGCAGACCTTTTAAATTGAACGGCAGTGTATTCAGGGTTCGAACCACAACCTTTACTGTTGCAATCCTCTACCAGTTGAGCTATAGGAAAACATATTGGCCCGTACGGGGATCGAACCCGCGACCTTGGCGTTATTAGCACCACGCTCTAACCAACTGAGCTAACCGGCCCTACTGCACAGTTGCAGCTGCTGAGTGAGGGTGGTCTGCTCACTTGGGTCTGTCTCCCAACTTAAAACATTACAAATGTTATCTTGACAAATGTTCCAGGTTTAGACGTTGTATTAACGTTATTGCTTGGTTATCAGAACACTATTCACTTTTTTAATGTTTCAAAAATGTTCCACTAACAACTTAACAATAACATTTTTGATATATAATGTTAAAAAACCTCTATTAACTTTACTGCAAGGGCAGTTTTTTCATACCTTTTAATGAACTTTTAGAGAATGTTCTGAGAACGTTCCCTGTTAGTTTATCTTATTTAATCATTTATCTATATACATTTTTAGGAACAGCTCTGTGCTATCACATAGACGGACCATTTCAAATTTTGCTCCAGTTATACGACCTTTAATCTTTATAGTTAATGCCAGTCTGTGGCTCCTCCATTTATAGTCATTCATTCATTCATTCATTCATTCATTTATCAGTCTGTCATTGCAGCAGATGAATCACAGACATCAGGTTCATTTGTTCATGCTGTTTATTATTAGATAAAAACTTAGAATAAAGTAAGTAAATAAAAACTTTTCATATCTATATTAAACTATCGATGTCACTCATTTGGTATCTCTGGGTTCTATGTTAACAGAACTGAACCTAGAAGACAACCTAATTGCAAAGGTTTCTCTGGCAACATCTGCCTGTTATGGGTGCGTTGCCCTGATAAAGAAGACACTCTCCCATGCTGGCACATCTCCGGAAACTTGTGTCTGGAAACAGAACAGAAGTGAACTGTTTGTGTTTCTTGTTTCTTCTGTGAACAGAAGAACAAGAAACACAAACAGGGATGTGTGTATATCTGTGTGTGATGTAATGCAGAGAATCGCATGACAGCTGTTTGGTTGGGACACAATCTGAAGGACATTTGAGGAAATGGACGTGCATCAGAAATACCTGTTATTGCGATGTTAAATTAAATAAAAAGTAAACGTACAAGGAGGGATTGTGAAAATGGCAGATATACAAGCATCTTTTCCATAACCGCAGGTCTCCTGGGACGTGTAGCATCGTGTTCCAACACAGTAGTTGCATGTCAGAGCAGATCCTACAAAACATGTACATGTAGATTTATAAACAGATGAATCTATACAAATCACTGTGAGTGTTCATATACTTTACATGATTAATGCCTATAAAAAGCTTCATCTGTAGCCTCTTAAAATGGTGGTTTGTTCTGAAATCTCACCTCCAGCTATCACCAGTGCAACAACAAGAACCAGCAGTGAGATCTTCATGATTCTGATGAGTAGAGCTGAAAACATACAGAACATTAAATGATCCAGAATAATGTTGAAGCTGTATAATGAGCCATGATTTACAGCAGATAACAGAACAAATGGACTTAAATTCATATACAGAAAATAAATCTACAAGGCTACATAAGACATTGCTGTAAAATATATATAAATATCTACTACAAAAGGTTCTTAACAGCAATTCTATGGAAGAACAATTTTTGATTTTCCAAAGAACCATTTCGTGAAAGGTTCTTAAAAGAACCATTTCTCTCATAGTCTAAAGAACCCTTTTCCATTACAAAGAAACAAAGGTTGCTGGGATGTTAAAGGTTCTTTATGGAACCATACAGTAAAAGAGGTTTTTCTATGGCATCGTGAAGCACTGTACATAAGAGTACATAAGACACACTGTATGTAAACATACCATTAATGTTCACTGCATTAACATAATGTACAAACTTACCTTCCAGGTTATGAAGTATTGGGCTAAAGCAGGTTCATAACATTTGTCTTTTATATACTTGCTGAAGTCCCCTGAAGTGAATCATTTACAGTATCAGAAATTCCCAAGGGATTTAAAACTTTTTAGTGTGTGTGTATTAAAAGTAGGCCAAAGACACTTGAGACTCAATAACAGAAAACTCATTTATTTGTTTGTTGTTTTCTCCCGTCATTAGCCTTAGATAACAAATACTGACGAGAAATCATGTTTTTTTCCCTACATTCTCCTGTTTATTCTATACAAATTAAAGTGACTGTATTAGGAAAACGTTCCTTAATGGATTAGAAATAAGTCATAAAAAGAATCATTTTTTTCTCAAATAAAGAGAGCAGATCATTTACAATCTGATTCGGGTCTTTATGCTCACAATCAAAGCTGACACAAGTTGAGATTGAAATAAAATACAGGGAAGGTCAGGTTATTCCAGTAGTTACGCTGCATGTATTTTAAACACAATGGAGGCTTCTGTTACAGTAATGTTGCAAGTGGCTCACATGCATAAAGTCACGTTGCTCCTTAAGGAAAAAACTGATCCATGATCCAAAACTGAACTTGGGGCTGTTAATGTGGCAGCAGCAGATATCTAATAATATTTTAATATAAAAAATGTTTCGTATGCTTTTACTCAAATCCACAACTAAATATTTTTACTAGTCGAGGTCAAATGTTTAACTGTGAAGTAAATGCATTGTGTCTCTGCTAAATTCCTATATATTCCAATTTTTATAATGATTTAAAATTTGTCCATTTAAGTCCATTTGAGAAATTAAATGCAAGAAAGAGAAACCATTTAAATCATAAAATGTTTATGGTTTAAATGGTTTTAATGGTTTAATCTTATTCTCAAATGTGTTTGATTACAGAAAGTAATATCGATTGCTACTATTGTTGTATATTATTATTTACCTTGCTATTGTTCTTCAATGTATATTTCTTGTATATTTTACTGTAAAAAAAAGGTTTTGTTGCACCTAGTACACAAGAACAATAAAGGGCTTGAATCTTGAATATTTACTATTAAGGAAACATTTAATCTATAGGTCTGCATGATATAGGTGTGGCTTTTCTTCCTGTCCTACACACACATACTGTAAATCTATTCACCAGCATGAATTAATTGTTATATGAATGCATCTGTTTTATCACAGAGTAGCAATGCAAATTTACAGACATCACCCTGAGAAATAATTACGGCTTTAATAGGTATAAAGTTTAAGGTAGTATGTCACTGTTTCTTTGTTTATTTTGGGTATAAGTGTGCATCAGGTTTTTAGATGTCTGTTGAATGTTGCTTTTGCTGCTGGAATCCAGAGAGGAAATATAAAGAGTGTTAAAAGCTTTTGTTGGGACTGTATTGGACTCTTGCTGGCTGGGTGACAACAGGTGGAAAACAACCCAGTATATTTTAGAGTGAAGCTGGTTATTAGTTCTTATAAGTATTAGGTGTGCTATATCGCTAATGCCTTAAACCTGTTTTAAGAAAGTGTTTCAACAAAAACTGACCTTATTTGCTGACTTTAGTTTCGGCTTAGTTATCGCTTATAAATTGTATTACTTTTTGGTGGCCAAACACCATGAGGCTGAGAATACATAAAACATATTTTGTAGCTGTTTCTTTAAATGATTTCATATGAATGCAGTTCTGAAACGTAATCAAATTAAAAATATGTTCCATGAAAGCTTTTCTTTCACACACAAAGAAAATGACTGTATTTCAGTACAGTTTATAGTGTGCTCCCAGTCTGAATGTATATGATACATTTTTCATATCAGGAACATTGTCAACAACAAAAATGCTAGTATGCATATTTTATTGTAAGCAGTGTCAAAGGCACATTTGTTGATGAGGAAATATTCTTATTTCCTATGTTAAGCTATAAAACAGATGCCTAATCAAGATCCACAGACTTGAGAACTTTAATGGCAGTTCAGTCGAAAGTGTTGCAGAAATCTTTCTGACAGCACTTGATGTTGATGTAGGCGTTCAGCTTCACCATCTCACAGTCTGACATGGACATGCACTTCTGGAAATGCCCGACTGTTTTAAACACAAAAGATATACAGACCCTTATCTAGATCATATACATACATACCCATATATACATACACACACACACACACACACACACACACACACACACACACATATATATATATACATATATATATACTCACATGGATTCCTCAGGAACCTGGCAGCCGAGCATGCATCTTTCCCTGGTGGGCAGGTAACCGTGGTAACTTTACAGGCCCCACCTGCTTTAGCTGGAACACACTGATGGCAGTCTAAGGCCTTGCCTTAACACACACAAACACATTATTATCTTCTCTTCTTCATTTCATTTTTGTGCGTACACATACTCTAACACAACCTTGTGACATAAATCATGTATTAAATCACAACTATTATAATTTTGCTATTTTGAGCATTTCAGAAATTTCACATCCACAACAATAGGAAAACCCTCTGTGACGGAACGAACACCCACCCAA
Source organism: Chromobotia macracanthus (assembly GCA_036877525.1). NCBI lineage: Eukaryota > Metazoa > Chordata > Actinopteri > Cypriniformes > Botiidae > Chromobotia > Chromobotia macracanthus. The sequence continues at coordinate 2,968,882 of JAZGTH010000003.1, forward strand.
TATCATTGACAGCTTGCATATATACCTGCTGTTGTAGCGAGATATGACTTCCTGTGCGATTTTGACTCCTCTGTTTCTGGTTGGTTTTTACACTGGGGAGGCTGCTATCTGATTGGTAGATAAATCAGTAAAGCTCATCCCCACACATCATCCTAATCGTAACCATATTAGGCAGAAACAGGGGAGTCGTAATCTAACAGGGGCCAGAATTCAATACCGCATTCGAAAATGGGCATTTATCTCTCCCTCACCTTTACTAAGCCTCTTTTCTCCTCTAGTATTCTGCAATTTTATATTGACTCTGTGCCCTGTGATTACCATATCCATATTTGAACATTTATATATAATGTTTTATAAATATATATTTAAAAATGCCTGACTACATGTGTTCATCTTCTCTTAAGCCATCACACCTATACTTTAATAAGTTAAAATAACAGTGATGCTTTCAGATGTATCTGCTGTGTATTTTAGCACGTCTGTTTGCTGAAGCAGAGTTTGGTTGCGTCATGTGGTCTGTTTTATGACAGGCAAACTCACTGCCTGACACGACCAGAGCAAAAACAGCAGCCAACACGAGGACCTTCATCATTCTGTGAAAGAAAGCAAAGAGTATTCACAGGAAAAATCAATGAAAATTAAAACATACAAAGATATAGATACACAGGCATACAATATATATATATATATATATGTTTTCATATACCCAGCTAGCAAGTTGTGAGAATGTTTCCTTAACGTTTACATTATGTAACAAGAACAATGTTGTTAAAATGTTGTTTTGAAAGTTTTAGGAACATCCAAATAGTGCAAAACGTAACATTTACATTTATGAATGTTTTTACATATATGTATAATATATATAAAACATGAAACAGGAAAACCCGCAGAAACACTATTAAGAAAACTGCAGAAATGCAACATAAACTAAAAACAAATCATTTACATAATAAATCTATCGAAAGCAGCACAGCTAGCTAATATAATGATTTTTGCCAGTGTAAGTTTATCTTATCTTATCTTTTACATAAGAGACATTACTACAGGCATTTGTATCTGATTCATTTATGTACTGTACTGTGTCGATGTATAAGTGTCAGAAATAAATGTCATAAATAAAACTTAAATCTTTGCAGAGAGAATTGTAAGCTCATGAGGGTAACTCACCTCTGTACTGCTGCGCTGTGATGGGACTGAAACTGAGTGTGTCTTTCTGTATATAAAGCCCCACCTTTATCCTATACAAGTTTCTTATCACTTCCTGTCCCTCTCTCTTTGCAAACAGACCAAGCCTGGCCATACTTACAGCACGACTGAGTCAACGGTCACAGCAGAAGAACATTGAACAGTATTTCTCAACATCTGTGTGTACATGTCTGTGTGTGGGTGGGCTGGCAGATGCTATGCTTGCAGGGTGTTGTACAGTTGCTTGCAACATCCCTTTATTTGCTCCCTTTATAAGACTCCTGCCAGGGCCCCAACTAATACTTTAAGGTTGTAAGAATGTTTCCCTAACGTTTTCAAGTAACATAAACATTAAAAATGTCATTTTGAAAGTTCTAAGAACATTCAAAACATCCAGTTTTTTAGACGTTGTATGAATGTTATTGCCTGGTTATAAGAACATTATTTAATCATTCTTTAATACTTTAAAACATTTCACTGACTAAGTAAGAATAATGTTTTGATACATAAGATATATAACGTTATAAATGTTCTACTAATGTTAGTGTAAGAATTTTAGTTGTTAACAAGTTTTTTAACTTTTAACTAGTTTTGTTAGCTGGAGCAAATCTGGTTGTCCGGGAGTTTGTCCTGGGAAACCAATAGTAATGCTTGAGTTTTTGTTAAGGTTTAAATAATGTGGTTGGAACAGTCTATATAAAGTACCGTCTACAATTGCATAACTCACCATTAGAATATTACAAAAGGTAAAAAGGTACAAAATGTAAAGGTATAAACAGACAGACAGACAGACAGATAGATGATAGATCTTCTCTGCACATGTCCCCGGTTTAGTTTCTTCTCCCCATGTTTGTATTCCTGCAGCTCTGATCTGTGTCCATCTTTCTTGTTTTGACCGTCTGCCAGCAGCTGTACACACACACAAACAGTGAGTTTGGTTCAGGACAGTAAATCACTCTCACGCATTTTAAACACAAAGCATTCTAACCCTCCTGAACGTCACTATCAGCAGAGCCTCTGTAAGAGAAACTGTCCATGATGCAAAAAATGCTAAGCTCTCTATTGTGGGGCTTTTGTGGGCAAAATCTCGCGATAGCAATTTATAGCATATAGGACATATATATCAGACAGTCCAGATTTTCCCTTCGATTGATTTCATTCTCATATCAGTGGACAGTTCTGGAGTCAGGCAGGAAGTGATGTCACAGTATTCAGGGAAGGTGCGTACAGTCGATATTTATATTTTACATTAAAAATATTGGGGCATGTTATTAATGATAACATCTGTTATGGAAACAAAATGTTTGAAAAGACTTAAAAGAGACACAGAGATCAATTATCCTTAATAAATGACACTTTATTTCTTCTTGAGCAATTCCTGGAACAATTATTGGATCTGATGCCAGTTTAGGTTGAAAGATCTCAGTGTTTTCTGAAGACTCTCTCTCCTCACAGATAGTGTTCTATGAGGGGAAGTGTTTCACAGGCAGACGGCTGGAGGTGTTTGGCGAATGTGATAACTTCCAGGACCGAGGCTTTATGAACCGGGTAAACTCTGTCCGTGTGGATAGTGGGGCCTGGGTGTGCTTCGACCATCCGGATTTCAAAGGACAACAGTACATGCTGGAAAAAGGAGAGTATCCTGACTTCCAACGTTGGAATGCCCACAATGATCACATGGGCTCCTGCAAGCCAATCAAAATGGTAAGGATGGCTATGCATTTTGAAAAGCTGCTTGCATACTTCATACTTCACAATATATACTGCAAACTGTCTATTCTTCATGTAAAACAGCGTGTGAAAGTATGTAGTATGCAATGATAAATTATTTAATGCATTATTCTCTGTATGTCATGCATGCCGCATACCCTTTGCATAACAAATACTACTGATATCAGTAATATGGTAAAATAGTTTTCAAAACAACTCCTTCCAAACTTTGCTGTCATTCTGTCTCAGCATGGAGAGCAGTACAAGATGGAGGTGTATGAGGGTCAAAACTTCACTGGTCAGTGTGTTGAACTGTGTGTAGACTGCCCCTTTCTCCAGAGCTCTGGACTTAGCAAGAACTGCATCAACTCCATTAAAGTCTATGGAGATGGCGCGTAAGTATCGCAAGGCCAAATATGAAACAAATATCGAAAAAGCTTTGGAGTGGCTTCACACCACCATTTTAAAGCTGCAATCCGTAACTTTTTCCTCTCTGTTGCCATCTGTGTTTAAAACATAAAATGGCTGGTTACTTTAAGTAAAATTAAGCCAAACTAACATTTCCAGGGATTTCGTAGCCGACAGCTCAAACTATAAATTGTTTTTATGATTTATCACGTTAAAAATCATTATTAAAAGCTTACTGTTGTGAATCGGGGTAAGGTCAGGAGACCGTTTTGAACACAGATGTTATGTTCTTGCTCAGTAACTGAATTTTGTTCATTTTTAACCAACAAATTTACGGATTGCAGCTTTAACATGCAAAAAAATTACACATCTATAAAAGATGATCATTTAAACATCTAAATTTCTTTTAAATCCATTAAAGTTTGTATTCAGTATTTGTCACGTTTGATTAATATGGTGAAGGCTTGTTTTGCTGCATAGCTGTGTAATGGAAAGTCTCTCTCTCTGATTAGATGGGTCATGTATGAAGAGCCAAACTATCGTGGACGCATGTACATCGTGGAGAGAGGAAACTACGGCTCATTTATGGATTGGCAAGCTGAAAACTCAAACATTCAGTCCATCCGCAGGGTGGTGAACTATTTCTAAACGCCAAAGACAAGTAGCCTCATTTTTAAAACTAATGAACACAACAGCTCCATGAAACAGTCTGGTATACTGATATACCAGACTGAAAACCTAAAACAGCTAAACCCAACCAAATAAACCACAACCTTCATTTGTACCTTTAAACTGATTGCGTGTAATTGACTGCATACTCAATGAAGATATATGGAATTTCTGTAATGAATTGGAATTGGTACCGACATAATATCTTTCATTCTGGTCCGTTTTATTTTTGATTTGTATTGAGGCAATGAGCTGAAATAAAAGTGAAATGTTAAAAAAAGGTTGCTGCTCTTATTATATTCACTTCACTTATGGTGTTGCTGGGGTAAACATCACCGCAAAGGCCACCAGCAGTAGTTCAGACTATATGAAAGGTTGAGGATTTGAACAAACACTTCATGTTATATATTAGGTTTATACCTTCATGACATGACTGATTCCTTGTTCTGACTTGTTCTGTTCGCTGTGATATGTTGTAGGTGATCAGATTTTTGCATGACAAAGAATGTTAAACCATATCCAGGAAATCTAGGGAGGGTGGGATCTAATGCTTTCAAAGCTAGCTAGACATTGTTTGCCTCTCCAAAATTGCCTTCAATTTATTTTTACCCAGCTAACAAGGAGCGTTCTCAGAACACTGGCTAAAATTGTCTAAAAGTTTGCTCAAAGTTATCAAAAACATTCTTGAAGTAACATTAGCAGAGTGTTTTTTTAATGTTATATATCATGTATCAAAATTTTACACTCAAATTGTTAGTGGAACGTTTTTAAAAATGTTACAGAATACAAAAATGTGAATAACGCTTTTTTAACCAAGCAATATTGTAAATACAACGTCTAAAACACTGGACATTTTGATTAGTCCTAGAACATTCAAAACAACAATGGAACAGAATGGAAATGTTAGTGAAACGTTCTTACAACCTAAAATTGTGAAGCACTGACACAGAATTCCCTAGAAACTGCATAGCATTTCTTACAGTAAATTCTTAAAGCATTTACTTGTTCTAACAGAAAAAAAAATGTATTTTTTTTAATTTGGCAACATTTTTAACATGTTCCACTAACAACTTAAGCGTAACGTTTTTGATATTACATAACAATAGAAATGTTGCTATACTGTTGCTGCAGAAACATTTTTTGATACCTCGGAGAGAACTTTTAGAGAACATTAGCCACTGTCCTGAAAACATTCGCTGGGTTCTTACTTTACACCGGCTCTCTGAGCAACTAGTGAAATCTCAAGGTAACATTCACTCGCTGGAAGTGTTTGCTTCTCAGTTGAAAAACAGACTGAGTCTTTGTGTTGGAAAGTCAGAGAGAGGGAATATCCTGGGTTTGTTCGGGACAGCTGAGCATCCGGAGGTCTGGGGGTAGGGGAGGAATGCGGCCCTCTGAAGTTTTTGTTAGCAGGGTGGAACAGAACGGACAAAGCCGTGACCCCTGAGGTCAGCCAGCACCGGGGGATCTCTCACTCTTTGTGTTTTTAATGCAGTCCATTGACTGTGTGCAGAAGAAATGAAAGACATCACAAAGATTAGCGAAGATTTCAAATATTCAACAATACATCCAGGTCACATAATAGTACCAGTTTAGTATTAGATAAAGGTTTGTGTGTATTCATACCGTAGCACACATTGTATTGTTTTTACCTATAGAGACTCATGATATTTAATTGTAGTGAAATAAATAGTGCATTTTAAAGCTGTATAATAATGTTTACAAAGTTTATAGGACAGCGTTTGGTTACCTTCAATTCTGTCCACACAATGTTTAATGTTAGATTAGGTTGGGTTATATTTGAAAATAAAAATAGTACTAAACACATGACTTCTCTGGGTTTAAATGGCAATGTTTCGCTTGATATTTCATTGCTTTCAGCAGAGTTGAAGACATCTGAGATCAGTGATGATTTGTAGCTCCGTCATTAATTCGGTCCACGGTGGCATCGATGAACATCCGGGTTTCCCAGCTGGCACGGCTGTTGTTCGGCTCTCAGGAGCCATTTTGGAAGCTGTTCAGCTTTTTGCAGGTCAGTCCCTTCCTGCCCATCTACAACTGCCCCAGCAGCACCCCGCTTCTGTGACTCGGAGGGGGCAAATCACAGAAGAGGGACCTTTATTTCCACTCCGGACCTTCTCCAAACCCAAGCCTGGACCCCGAGCTCCCCAATGCTGCCGGGCCAGAATGAAATGTTGGATGCTGGTGGCATCGGCAACTTTAAATGGGAGGATTGCGCTTTGGGTGGAGAGGCTGTGTTTTAATCGTGAACGCGGGCGCTTTGGTTACTCTTGGAGCAACATTGCATGCTGGTTTTAAATGCTTTCCCAGCCTTAAGGACAAAACACATCGCCGGGATCCTTAAGGAAGGAATATGTTTGCTCCCTGGCTGACTTTGACGCTCATCTGGGCATGTTGGTGTGCAGGTAAGCGTTGTGGAAGTCGACTTAAAAGCGCATTGTAACATTGCCTTTGATCAGCATGTAACGCACCGGCGTTACAATGTTTCTTAATCTAGTGAGCTGTATACCTAGACGTCGTCTCGGGGGTTTATTTCTAGGGTTCGAGCCCTCCATGCTCCCTCAAAATGCTTACTATGTAGATAGCGACCGATGTTACCCATGCATTACTTTACTTCTAGACTAGACAGATCATTTGGTGCATGTCCGAATTTGAGGTCGATTCGGTTCAAGACTGAGAGATTAAAACACGGTTACAGCATGAGTGCATAATGATAAACGGGTCCTTTATTTTGTCAGACAACATTTGCTTTCCCAATTTGGGGACTTTTCAGTGCAGGTTGGAAAAACCTGGTTCATTTTTGTCTTGTAGACTATAAACTGTGTTTTCTTTTGGTAGAGAGTGGCTGAGATTTTGGTATCCTACCATTTCAACTTGTTCAGTCTTGCATTGGCTGTGTGCGGTCATTTGTCAAATATAACCTTTGTATTGTGTTTAAGGCTGTTGTGTTGAGCTGCTCTGACTGTGTGTTTAATGTGTGTTGTATCAATAGCTGAGCAGTGCAACAAAACACTTTTGCTTAATGAAGTAACAAGAATAAATAATAGAGTAAAAGAAAACAATAACTTTAGGGACGTGACAGCAGGTTACACGGTCATTGTTTTGTAGTTTTGTGACTTCTGATTTAAAAAAATGTGAAACTTCTATTCTAAAACACAACGCTTGGGTTTACATTGGTGTGCTACATACATTTAAAACTTCTTATTTTCCCATTGTGTTGCTAAACTCCCTTGTTCTGTTTGTTTGCCCGGCAGACAAAGCTTTCCACTTTGTTCAGTTATTGATGTGTTTTAAAGAACAGTGAGGATCTTCTTATCCTCAAAGCTGATTTGTAACAGAGTCCTACATGTAAAAAAACCCTCAAAACAAAAGGGCCTTTGATACACCCTCCAGATCAGGAGTGTGTGTGTGTGTGTGTGTTTGTGTGTTTCAGCTGTGGGGTGTTGATAGGTAAAAATCTGGGGGCTTTGGTGCAAAAAAAGAAAACCCACCACATGGGATCTTAAACATACATGCCCAGCTCCTTCTCTTGTTGTGTGTGTGAGCTCTGTGGGTATTGAGTGGGGGGTTGCTGATGTAATGCGGTCTGATCATGTGACACCTAATATCAGTGACTAGTAAAGAAGCCGTAGAACCCAACGTGCCTCGATCAGTCCTGTATTTGATCAGTTATCCAATAACGGCATGATAAGCGTACTGTCATAAGAAGAACAACAGTGGTAAGGGCTTTCTAACACACTCACCCAGGTCTGCCGATCCGGGGGGTTCTAGTGTGTAGGTGGAGTAACACTGTGGGAGGATGGGCAGCCTGCAGCTGTACATGTTATTTAAAGAGACAGGCTTTGTTTTTATGTTTTCAGAAGTGTGAAAATGGAAACGAAGCGGTCGTGCAAGCGTAGCTTGTTGTTTCTGTTACGTCAATGTTGTTGTTTTCTCCATGTTAAATCTGACCTGAAGCATCTTGGTTCCTCTGGCCTGTTGTGTGGATGGTACGCTATATAAACATCTGACGAACCTCGACCCATTTCTCAGTGTTCGTGCACGGCCATTCGAAGCATTATAGCGTGCGGTTACACCGAGACACGCTTACTGACAGCTGATCCAACATCTGGATTTGATTTAGTGGTTTCCCTGAAGGCCATAGACTGAATTCACTGGTCTTAAATCACTGCTGCCCCTGAAACGTGGTTTGTGATGGATTGTTTAGTGTGTTATTGTACTGAAGTTTGATGGGTTGTTAAACACACATTAGGGTTTGTGATGAGGGGTTTCTAAGTCTTTAAAATCACATTAGTTATTAATTCACACATGAAATGTGGCCTGTCTTTAAATTGCAAGTAGTAAACCGTTTCTGGTTTGTTTCTCAGCAAAAAGTATATAGATACGTGAGCCATGCTTAATGTATTAATGTTGAGTGTTCTTGTAGATCAGTTGGTAGAGCATTGTGCTAGCAGTGCAGAGGTTGTGGGTTCGAACCTTGAATTTGTTTTTATAAAAGCATCTGCAAACGCATCAAAGTAAATGTAATTCCTTCGCATTTAATAACAAGTGACGGTTAACAATGTAAAACAAAAACACAGAATGAGCTACACTGATAAAGAGGAAGGCAAATTTTGAACACTTTTGGTTGACATGTTATTTTACTCGGGTGAGACACCTGTGTGAACCTGAGAACCGACTTCATAAAGCCACTAAAAATAATCTTCACACCAGAGGGTTGTTCTTGCAAGACTAGCTCAGAATACTTTCTTAATAGTTGCTGCATTGTTTTGGTATGTAATTCAATGAAATGTAATACATGTTATATAATATCTTACGTGTCCAAAACCTTTTTGTTTTTGTAAAATCCTTTTGTTGATTTTTGGCTCATGCAGTTGAAGTTATTACTGTAACACCCTTGAATTGGTTGGCATGGAATTTGTTTTGAAATTTTCTTATTGCTAAAAATTGTGACTTGTTTGTAGCCTGTAAAATGACATTATGCATTCTCTAAAGTATGAAAGACTAAAAACTGATTCCCTGTCAGGGGCGAGTCAGGGGGAGGTGGCGACCAGAGAGTGTGTCTACTACAATGATAACTGGCGGACGGAGAAAACCAATCAGAGCGGGTTCGAGAGGTGTGAGGGTGAGAAGGACAAGCGGCTGCACTGTTACGCCTCCTGGTTAAACTCCACCGGAAGTATCCGCCTGGTAAAGAAAGGCTGCTGGTTAGACGATTTCAACTGTTATGACAGGTAACCAGTACTGGTTAAGACATTAATCCATCAATAACTATGTTACCATCCTCAATTCTGAATTTAACTGATGTGCAAAATTGGAATGTCGCATAAAACGTTTATGAATAAAGTATTTTTTCCATTCTGTAATGGAAAATCGTAACCTCTTGATAAATTGATGCCAAATATCACAACAAAAAATAAAATCACATGATCTGTTTAGGCAAAGTCACATGGCTTTTTGTATGCACATCAAGAAATTTATTTGGTAAATGTGTTTTTGTCATAGTTTATGCACAATGTATCAGACTTAATTCAGTGCACAAGTTTCTTTACATGCACAGTTTTAAAATTTGTGGTTTTCATCATTATTAGTATTATTTATCCAGCTTTATTTTGTGCAATATCCCAAAATGCACATAAAAACAGATGGATGGAAACGTGGATAATAACATCAGATTCTAATGTACTTTAAAGTACTTTTTGATAACACTTCCTGGTTGACTAATTGTCACAAAAAACATGTTGGTCAACAACAAATAAAAACCTTTTACTGTCAATTTTTGAGTTTCAATGCTGGAAATGAATTTCTATAATTTGATTGTTTTTATTAATTAGCCAGTGCAGTTTTAGAACAGTGCTTTGGAAATATTCATCATTTTCATTATTGTCTGTCTGTGTGTGTGAGCAGACAGGAGTGTGTGGCCACAGAAGAGAATCCTCAAGTGTTCTTCTGCTGCTGTGAGGGAAACTATTGTAATGAGAGATTCACACACCTGCCAGAGGCCATCAGTCCTGCAGGTACAGCCACGTTACCTCACACCTGTCCCGAGTGTGTTTCAGGTTTTCTTTAACTTTCTCTGCCCACAAACATTGTTAAAGGACATGCAAAATGAAAACTCTGACCTGAGAGGCCTCGTAACCCACTTACTTTGATAAAATCACTGTAACACATGCCCTCAAGAAGCTTATGGCTTTTGTACAACAGACGATTCCTACAACAGAAACTGGTTGGTTTTCCTGTTCTATTACAAAGGCTGTATGTTGTGATGTGTATTTCTTTGACTGTTTTAGGCCTGTAGATATTCTTCATGTGCTCCTGCTGTTGTTAAGTTGTAGTTTGTTTTGTGTGTCTTTCTGTAGTGAAGATCCAGCCTCCAGAACCAGGTCCGTCCCTGTTGGCTGTGCTGGTTTACTCTCTTCTTCCTCTGGCCATTCTCTCACTGGCCCTGCTGATCGCCTGCTGGACGTACCACCAGCGGAAACCACCTTACAGACACGTCGACATCAGCCAGGTTTGACAATCACCCACTTACATCTTGAATGTATAACCCAACATGTTTCAAGTCCTAGAGAATGTTTTTCTTTTGTTTTGCAAAAATTGGTCACCAGCCAATAAAACAGAAGCTTCCTGTGTGTGCAATGGGCAGCTACATATTTTTTCATGCGGGTGTAAATGGTTTTGAAATGAAATTCTTCAGAGACCCAGTTTAATGGGTTTGTATTTAGGGATCAGTGCTAAAACGGCAAATTAATTGACAAAAATCTTGATGTTGGGGTATAATATATACTCTTTAATATTCACTGGGATCAAGTCATTTACACAAGAATCAAGCACACAAATTTTTACTACAGTTAAGAGTTCCTCTTAAAATCTGTTGTCTATTAAACATATTTTACTGAACTGTGATATGTCCAGGAACTTGTTTTATTCTGTTGATAGTTTTGAAAAGGGTTTTAACCAAGCAAATCCAAATTCAGTCACAAGGTCTTAAAAAATATTAAATGTGTTTGGTTTTATTTTTAAAATAGCTAAACTTGGCTCTAGCCATGAACTGCTAGAAGCTGGCATGACGTTAAGGAAAAAATAAAATGATGTACTGGGACTTTTGTCCAAGCTTATGTTTATTTATTTGGCTTTAATTTATTGTCCTTGATTAGGATGCTGGTCTTCCTCCTCCATCTCCTCTGGTTGGACTGAAACCACTGCAGTTGCTGGAGCTGAAGGCCAGGGGGCGCTTCGGCTGTGTGTGGAAGGCACAGTTACTGAGTGAATATGTGGCCGTGAAGGTCTTCCCAGTCCAGGTGAGCCTGCCACTCTCGCTCTGTCATGAAAATGATTCTGTGTGTCTCGTATAGTGCTGGAGTCTGACATGAAGTGTGTGTTAACAGGACAAGCAGTCGTGGCAGAATGAGAGAGACATTTACCTCACCAAGGGTTTTAAACACGAGAATATTCTTCATTACATCTCGGCAGAGAAACGAGGCACCAACCTACAGATGGAGCTGTGGCTGGTCACGGAATTTCACGAAAGGGTCAGTGTGTGTTTGTGTGTTTGGGAATCTTGTGGAAAATGTCTCTAGACATTTTCCAAAGCAGCAGAACCTGACAACCTCGTTTTAAAAGACAGATGGCCAAATTTCATTTTAAAGGAACACCGTAATTTTTTCCACCTAAAGTTTTATTCCTGAGGAAATGAGGAGTACTTCAGATGAATTTTTTATTGTTTACACTCGCATGAGATCTGGACGCCTCTTATATGGTGACTGCCATGTTGATCACGTTAATAAACACGAGTTGGTAAAAATGTTTCAAACCTCAAAATGTCGATTTGGAGAATGTTGCTTATTTATAAAGCTGTCAGTGTCTTGCACATGCATGGGGGCTCCAGATCTGATGGAGGCAGCAGAGAGATCTATGTGGTATAACTTAACATATAGAAATTTGAAAAAGAAGGGAAACATTTTATTTCATAATGTTACGTAGCAAATAATAGATGTAAATGGGAAACCTCCATAAAGATGCATGGCCTCATCTGAACTGCTAACCTTCTTAGGCTGCCAACTTTTTAAATGATGTGCAATTTAAATTTCAGTCCACTTATGGCTTCTAATGCACAGGTTATTACCGTAGTTATTACAGGCGATTACTGTAGTTGTTGCTGTTATGTTTACAGAATTTTAACTAAAAGCATAAATGATTTGCATTGCAGGGTTCTCTAACCGATTATCTAAAGGGTAACCCGGTAAGCTGGTCTCAGTTATGTCATATCTCAGCCAGTATGGCGCGGGGCCTCGCGTACCTTCATGAAGACTTTCCCTACAGAGCCGAGGGACCTAAACCAGCCATTGCACACAGGTATGCCAGCCCAAGCTGATCTCTGTGGTGCTGTTACAAGATTTGTATCACCTGGGGAGGGGCCAGATCTACTGCTGTCGCTGTATGATTTGAATGATTTGAGATTTGTGCTTTGCAGAGATTTTAAGAGTAAGAACATTCTGCTCAAGATGGATTTAACGGCTGTGATTGCGGATTTTGGTTTGGCTGTTCGCTTTGAGCCAGGCAAGCTGCTGGGAGATACACACGGTCAGGTTAGTGAACGATTGCGTTTCCACAGGGACCAACCGATGAAACCAAATTTTGTAATACTAGCTACTGGTATCGACAATGACCTTGATTACTGCTGAAGAGTGAATTCTACACATTATGGTAAATAATTCAGCACCAGTGTCTGTTTGACACTCCATCATAGTAGGTGGTGCTATTGCACCCATTTAACATTTTGCCTTAAGAGCCACAATAGTTACAAACTCTCTCTCTTTGCCTCCCTACATTCATATTTTGAAAGTGATTCATTGGACAAAAAAGAGAAAACACTAAATAAATAAAAGTTGAAGATGTCCTGATAGCAATATTGTTATTTTCAATAGATTTGAATTTTCTATTTCAGTAGATACAGCAATAATACTGTTACCGTGAATTCTTCTGGGTATGATGACCGTGTGGTGAATATCTGACACTGTGACAGCCCTACAGCTACACTGTTCCATGTAAAACAGTGAGTGACTGCCTGGTGATAATGTTTGTTTTGCAGGTTGGAACACGACGTTACATGGCCCCAGAGGTGCTGGAAGGTGCGATTAATTTCCAGAGAGACGCTTTCCTGAGAATCGACATGTACTCTTTAGGACTGGTGCTCTGGGAGCTGGTGTCTCGCTGCACAGCTGCCGATAGTGAGTCCACACACACTGAACCAGCCCACACAAACCCCAACACTAAACAGCCAGTTTCAAACGAATGAATCACCAGCTGAAGTCTGTCTACAGATGTCTGAGTGCGATGTCTGCATCCTTGTCTGTAGTCTGATTTTATGTCTTCATGTTTGTTAGTTCCTCTAAAAGATAACTTCTTTATTAAAAAAAAAACCCTTTTTTGCACCATAGACATACTGCTGTAAATTAGACAATCATATATTTATTACATTTGTTATGAAACGGAGAATACAGAAGATACATTTTTCAGCTGAATATTTTAAACATGGGGTAGGTCATTTCTGTACACCGGTTTGCAAATACGTAAGTTGGCAGGCAATTATGACATCCTATCATTGCATTCGAACCGAAATTCAACCAGCATAACACAGACTGGGAAAAGATCAACTACCTTGCCTTTAACCACCAAGTTGCAGTACAGCATTTTAAGATGTTGACACACAAGCTGTGTGCTTTTGTTACAAGAGAACCTTCCTGCTGTCTTGTTACACTAACTTGAATCTGGTTGTGGTGTCTCACTCAGGTCCTGTGGGTGAATACCAGCTGCCGTTTGAGGAAGAAGTTGGCCAGCACCCTTCACTGGAGGACCTTCAAGATGTTGTGGTTCATAAGAAGATGCGTCCTGCCTTTAAAGACTGTTGGATCAAGCATCCGGTGAGATGACGGTTTTAAGTCACAGCTGTGGCTTTGTAAAAATCTTACATGCACAAACCTAAGCCTAATCCTGTGGTGCTAATGCAGGCATGGCAGGTTTGAATCTGGCTTGTGACTTCTCCAGTTCCATTCATTTCTTTTTAACCCGTTTATTTCCTGTTTTGTTTTAAAATGATCATATCCATTATATTCGCCAGATGTAAAAATGTAAAATAGCACAAGTCTGAGATTTTATTTCATACTGTTTTCTTTCTCTCTGGTGTTGTCAGGGTTTAAGCCAGTTATGCGAGACCATTGAAGAGTGTTGGGACCATGACGCAGAGGCTCGGCTGTCAGCGGGCTGCGTAGAGGAACGCATCTCAACCATCGCCAAGGCAACCAACACCATCAACATTTCTACCTCAGAGTGCATGGTCTCCATAGTAACATCTGACAGTGATACGGACCTGCCACCCAAAGAATCCAGTACATGAACAAGGACCTTTGAACCAGGAGCAAACATCAGGGACTGCGAACGGACGGGCATATTACAACCTCTCCACTAATGTGAACTTTGCTGCTAATTTGATCTTTTGATTTTCATGTATTTAATATTTGTTTCTAGCATCGTTGGATTGGTTTCACCAGTGCATTCATCTACTGTATTCTTCCAAGAGGAAGGCACAAAACCTCAAAAGTGGGAAGACTGTATTTTCCGAGAGTATTCAGGGGATTCTTTCAGAATGCTGGGATTACGAGCACGTTACCTCACTGATTTTAATGCCATTTTTTTATGTTGTGTTTGCTTGCACTCCATGATTACCTCCATCCAAAAACTTCACCTGGATCTACCATCACACACCGTGACGCTACTGTGACCTACCCCAACTCCACCCGAACCTACACCACACTGCAAAACAACAGAAGATCTGATGACTGTTACATGTAACCAACCTTCCAAGAGCACACAACTTCCTGTTACTCAGTGGATTTCTTTAGCATAGTTTTATTGCTGTTAAATATTATTTCTTTTCTTCCTCGAAATGTCAGATGTTTTTGTGGGATGTTCTTCATGTTTCTGTTCGTGATGGCAGTCGTCTGGGGTTTGAAGGGCAGCAGGACTGTTTTAATGAGTTAGCGTAGTGTTGCCGTTTCAGTTCGTTTTAATGTAGCATTCACCTGGATGCGTACATGCGTTCTCTTAAAGTGACAGTGCCATCAAAACAGACTTCCTGGTGATGAGTTTTACCATGTTTTGTTGGTGTTGAAGTGAATTCACATCTGCAGGTTTTACAGATGTTTTGGTCTCTGGTGCCGGTATGTTTTAGTATATCGTGACAAGAGCTGCAGTTCACATGAAGAATTTTATTGCAGCCGCATCAATCGCGTTCTGCATCTTTTATTTCAATCACAACAAATGTATTGGTGTATCAGGAAGGTGTTTGTTTGTGCAGTACACTACTCAGGTAACTGTTTGTGTGATTGTTTAACCTCTCTCTCTTTACAGCAATAGTTCTCAGCAGTAGGGCAAATCTCACGTTATAACGCCTGTTATATCACCCTCAAGTCAAACAAAACACACACTTTGTTTATAAAATGAATTTGGTTCATGCAAGACAATAAAGCCTGTTTTTAGGACTGTAATATTTCCCTTGTATTGTGATGATGCAATGCAAACGGATTGTTATGCTCCTAAATCGGCCTTTGTTTTCTTTATGGAAAAAATGTATTTGTTCTTTTGAAATAAGGTGGTGAAAAGGACATTTCTCGGCAGTTTTCGTGAGATTTACCCCCGGGCATCTGAACGGTAAAGATCTCAGTTTAGCTCGCAATAATTTCCCTGTTGTAACTGACTGAATGTCTGTAGTGCAGTGGTCTGCTGTGTGAAATCGTTGAATCGCCTCATCGAACCTCAGTATTTGAACTTTTGCGTTGTTCAGAAACGGGCAGCTTTTATCGATCAGTCTCATTGATCAGCTTCAGAGTTAATACTAATACAATCACTGAATCTCGACATTTATTAGCTCAGTGATTAGATATACCTCAGATATTGTGAGCGTTTTATGTTTCTTATATTTTTAGCAAAAGTATTTTATTCCGTTTTGTGGTAGCAATATAATTTAATATAAGCTGCTTTTTTGTGATCTAAAGAGATTTTTCTTGTCTTTTTAATTGTTCGTTTTTTAACAGAAGGTGCTCTGAATTGAATTGCCTGGTGCTCCGTGTTTTTATTGAAGTCTTTGCTTTGAACCGAACATTTGTAGTTAAAATGACTTCAAAATAACTCTTCTTTCAAAGTGTAGAGGAGCGATTTCAGATCTCTAAGACATGCAAATGACTGTGTGTTATTTGTTGTTTGTTTGTGGTACATGTATCTTCACTTCCACTTTAGCAAATGTATTAAGTTGGGTTTCTCTCTTATCAAATCAGGGATTTGAATTATAAGTATTGCAGTGCAAGTTGTGAACATGTAGTTTAAGCCAAACTCTGTATTTTTATCAGGTGTTGATGAACGACTCTTTTAATGTACATACGTTAATAAAATCAGTTAACCGATGTAGTTGAAAGAATCTTTTACCCTTAAATTAGCTATATTTCCTGTGTGATTAAACCCTGAAGAAGTGGCGACATGTTAGGACTACCTGAGTAGATTTCCATGATCCTTGGCCATCTTGGTTCAGATGTGGGCTGGGTTCTCATTAAGGAAATGGAGATCTGTTGTATTTTGATTTTTACTGCTGCTAATGTGGTAAATTATATTGTGTTGCCCCTGTATGGGTCTGTATTTTAGAGTTTGCTGCCATGTTCAGTATTTTGTTGAATTAAACATTACCCGTGTTTATCACGTTCTTGTTTCTATTTTAAGAAGTTGCATTTCTTAATCTGCCATTTATAAATGTTTATTCTGATACCTTCTCTACATTTTTACAAGCACTCGGCCCTGTACTGTAAAATAACAGTAAAAACATTGTAAAGTGTATCTGTTGGCATACAGTAGAGATGTGAACAGGTCTATTGTCTCGGTCAAAAATCATTGTGACAAACACCATAACAATTTAGCATCATACACATTAAAGAAATGTTCAAAACATATGGGTTACATTCATATAGATTATATTCATCTCAGGCACTATTCACTGCCATTATAACGCTGGGAAGAGCCGGGGTATTATTTAATATAACTCCAACTGTGTTTGGCTCAAGAAATAAAGTCATACACAACTAGGATGGCATGAGGGTGAGTAAATTATAAGAAAATTTTCAGTTTTGGATGAACTGTTCCTTCAATCAAGCAATAAAGTTGTTTGTCTGCCCTGTTGGATTATACATCTCTATTCTGTCTATAGGAGAAAGTCTGTAAATCAGTATAAATGTGTGTCTTTTCAGAAGAACTATTTGTTTATTTGATTTTGTTGCACTAGACTTATTTTAGTCAAATTTCTTAAGTGTTTTAAGTGAAGTTGACCTGTGTTGTCGCTGTTTAGTTGTCATGTCTGTATTGAACACAAGGGGGCAGGTTTTTGCCGACGACTCGGGGACCGGAAGTGACAGATGTTGACTGAATGTTAGAGACAGAACATAAGGACAGACCCCAAATGTTTCATATCAGCTGATCTCTCAGCAGTGTTTGCACTGTACGGATGTTTGCTAACACACGAGTCTTTCCAAATGAAATCCTCAGAGATCACAAAAGTGAGTCAAATGACAACCTGCTACAAAACCTCTTGATGGTTCAATGAGCCGTATGTTTTCCTGGATGCAGGTATTGGTGAAGGCCCAAAACTGTCTGACGTCGATATAAAACACGCCTTGAAATTAGAATAAGAGTTTTTTTGTCTATAAGGTATATTGTCATGTAAAATCTCTTAGCACGTCAACATTTTATCTGAAGGTTTTTGTAAAGATTTGTTCTTTGGGGGTCAAAAGTCATGTACATATGAGCGTTGGTTTTAATGCATTTGGGAGCATTGAAACTTACAATAATGATTTATGATTTGAACTGTCGGTCCGATTTTCTGGGAAATAGTTTGACTTCATTTCACTTTGGCATAAGACAAGTTTATAAAGTAACCTGCAATTTCATGGTATGTTTAGGGTTCACTGTTACCTTTCTAATATGAATTGTGAACGACTATGTTATCGTTAACAGTAAAATAAAGAACAGTAAAATAATGTAGCGCTGTTTCGCATGGCAGTAACAATGTACTTAGATTTTGGGGCAATTATTTAAGGACTGGTCATTGAAAAAAACAAATTTGCTGATCACCTTTTCTAATCAACTGATAATAAAATCAATAGTAATGATCAATAGTACCTTTTCTTGAAGGTTTTTACCTTAAGACGTTTAAAGAGGTTAGAAGTATATAGTTGCTATTATTAGTTTTCAGTCTATTTTGAGACCTTAATCAGAATTCCAGACCAATCAAGCAGAGCTTTTCCATCTTCATCACAGGGACACAGTGTCCACGGTAACGGGAACGCAGACACAAGCATCCTGATTAAGAATGTTCACATCCTTAAATCCACCGGAAGTGAACACACAAGGATCTTCGTCAGCACTGCCGCGTCATCCGTTCCTCCCAGACTAATCTAGAACTCATCACATTGACACACTGCTGGCATTCTTGTGCCGTTTAAATCAGAAGAGATACCGGGACAATTTGGGTTTTTTTTTGCTGTACAACCCAACGTTTAGATTTTTTTATTAATAGACATCAGAGGCGTGTGTGTATGTGTTTTGTTGATGTAATTAATTATAGTGGATTTTAATCTTTAATAATGGGTTTCTTTGGTCAAGCTTAATCCCAGCCACATGTTCAGATGTCTAAACACATTCATTAAAGTGGATGTTTTTGATCCACAGACTAAGAATTAAAATAAAAGCATCTGTTCACGCTGAAAGAAACCTTAAAAATGTATTAACACCAAAACTTTGCATTGATAAAATCTGTTCTTGTTCTCACACTGGTTTCACATTCGTGGAGATTTAAAAAAGGTCATTGAAATGAATGCAGAATACTTCATCTGTAGACTGTGAGTACCTGAATGCTAAATATGGGGAAAAGAAAACTTGATAACATAGACTATTACAACAGCCCTTCTGAAGATCTCCTCCCCTTTACTTCATATAAGATGTCACAATGTGATTTTGTAGCACTTAAAGACATTATGCGTTTACAAAATGTTGAAATCTTACCGAAATTTAGTTTTTCCTTGCTAACACAAACATACACCTGCATTTTTGTTTGCCGAAGGTCACAGTTTTAAGGGCCAGTCCACGTTTCTGTGACGGAGAGAGAGTTAAAGTATAAGTGCATTTGTGTGTAATTAAAACAAGTGATTATTTTACGCTGGGATTATCCTGGAGGTCCAGCTGCTCTGTGGAGGATTTGAACACCCTCACCCTGGGCTGGAAAAAGGGCAAAGCTGCTGGGGACACAGCCAAAGAGGCAGAGAACAAACTCAACTGGCCTGTCGTAGAGTAGAAATACCTGCCGTTTCTGTTGTCAGCATAGCCCCTGTCCTCCCTTTTGTTCTTTAATTTACTTAATCTACTTTAAGATTAAACTCTAATCTAATTTAGAATCTGATTATGAGTTTATGTCTGTCAGCTTTGATATCTTAGCCATAGTAAGATCTATATGATAGCGTACAACTAAACTTGTTCAAATTGACATTTATTTTCTTTGTCTTTACAGGGTCATAAAATAGTTTTAGTTTACTAGCAGTCACCAACTAGCTGTCACATCCCAACTCTATAAACAGGAAATCCATCCAACAAATTGTAGGTAAGAGTGTAATCCATTTTCTTAGTTATTTGGATTGTCATCATTGTATGAAAAATGCTTGTTTTGTTTTGTTAAATTTGCCCTTCTGACAATGTTTTATTGTATGTTTTAAGACCCTACAAAATGAAGTACAACACAGAGAGCGGTTTGTGGAAAGGACATTTGTTTCATATAAAAACCAGGAGAATATGTAGCTGAACACATTAATTGATACATTTTGATACATCTTTCCTTCCCATCCACTTCTGTTATTTATACATTTCATTGGTAAATAAATTTTATAATTTATAGTTGTTATACATTTATTTTATGCGCATGAATTTATTATTTTGGACTTCAAAAATAGATTAACCCATAGGTCCCCTATGTTATGCATATGATGCATACATGCTTTTTACACACTTGCATGTATTTAGTTACTCAAAGTACAGTCACCCTCTTCAAGTGTAAAATACAGTGATAACATTCCTCATTTAATCCTGAGCAATGGAAAACTCTAGATTTTGTATATTTTTCTATAAAACTAGATTTGTAATCCTGGGAAAAGTAGATGAGGCCTGTTAAAGGAATTGTATATCCAAAAATGAAAATTATCCTGTAATTTACTCACCATCAAGCCATTCTAGGTGTATATAATTTTCTTCTCTCAGCCGAACACAACCAGTTATATCTGAATTTAGCCCTCTGATCTGTTTGTTTATATGGATGCACAACATATCAGTCATTTAATAAGCTTAAAATATTAACAGTTTTCTTTCAAAAATGCAATGTTTTACTTTAGAAGACATTTATTAACTTATTGGAGTCATATGGATTACCTTTATGATGACTGGATGTGCTTTTCAAAATGTCAAAATCTCGGGCACTATTCACTGCCATTATAAAGCTGGGAAGAGCCAGGATATTATTTAATATAACTCAATATAATACAATACAATATAACACAGATTGTGTTTGGCTGAAAGTCATAAACACCTAGACTGTCTTGAGGGTGAGTAATTTATCAGCTAATTTCCCCTTTTGGTGAACAATCCCTTTAAGCATAACAATAACAGCTGTGCAATATATTACATTTATTTATTACTATGATATGTGCAACATATCTGAGGCCATCGCCCCAGCTGAAATACCTCAAATGTTCATGTGGACATCCTCACTTTGATATATTGATGTATATTTTGTGTACCTTGATACAGATCACGCTCATCTCTTCACAGTAGATTTTTAACAGTGGCATTTGTTTGTCCAGGGTGTTAAAAAAGGTGAAATTTCTGATCAGATTATTATGCATACCTGGTTAAAAATCCATAAAGTAAATGCCTACTAAAAAAGACCTGTCCTACAAATATGCCGGAGAAACAGTTCCTAAAGAAAGGTCTCCTGGTACTTCTCTTCAGATGTATGAAGCTCACAGGACGCAGAATCAGTACAGGCAGCTATTAACACCTGAAACATGTCACTAGAAGCCCTAGTAACGGCCTCATAGGATGGTGGAGAGGTGGCAAAGTATGGAGACCGCAAGGGTTTGTCCTTTCCTTGACTGTAGTGTTGCTTTATCATAGAGGCTATGAGCCCTTCCCGCTCTGGAGCACCATCCTCATCCCCGGGTTTGTCCTGATGTATCTGCCTGTACAGGTAAGAAGCCTGTTTCATCTGACGTCTAAGCAGGTGCCCCCTGTAGGCTCGCTGGATCATGGCAGCTGATATTTCCTCCTGCTTGCGTCTGAGTGTAGTCGTGATAGGCTCATAGGATATCTTGGAGGGGTTCGCCATCATGAACTTTTCCTCCATCTGCTGCTTTAGAGCGTCCATTTCTCCAGTCTCCCCCAAAACACGCTTGGTGAAGGCGAACAGGATGTCCAGGCAGTGGATCCGGTCTCCACTCACCATGGGTAGGTCCATGTGGATCAGCTTGATTTTGTTGGGTTTGGCGATCCGCAGGGGTTCCGAAAGACTGTCTGCAAAACTGGAAAGTTTGGAGTACTCGATAAAGTGCGTCGCCTCAACGTCGAACTTCTCCCAAACCTCGTAGAACATCTCAAAGTCATCTTCACTGAGAGGTTCTGTGCTCTCCTCAGTGGCCACGCTGAAGTTCTCCAGAATAATGGCGATGTACATGTTGACAACGATTAAGAAAGATATAATGATGTAGCTAACAAAGAAGGTAATCCCTACTGAGGGGTTGCCACAGTTGCCCTTAGTATTGGTACCAGTGTTGACGTAATTTGCATTGCATTCTTCTGGAGAATTGTTCAGGATGGGGTCCAGCAGGTTGTCCCAACCCGCAGATGTAGTGATCTGGAAAAGGCAGATCATGCTGTTCCCAAAAGTTTCAAAGTTGAACATGTCATCGATCCCACCTTGCTTTTTCACGTAGGCAAAATTTGCCATGCCAAAAATGGCGTAGATGAACATGACCAGAAAGAGGAGGAGGCCGATGTTAAACAATGCCGGCAGTGACATCATTAAGGCAAAAAGTAATGTTCGTATTCCTTTGGCCGCTCGTATCAGTCGAAGAACTCGTCCTATTCTTGCCAGCCTGATCACGCGAAACAGAGTTGGAGATACAAAGTATTTTTCTATGATGTCAGCCAGAACGATTCCTGTCAGGACAGACAACAGAACAGATATCAGTACAACCAATAAGGTGATGGTGACCTATCCGTGCATGAACAAACCATTTATTCAGTAGTTCTTTTCCTACAACATAGAAATCAGCTACTGGGTTTTACTGAAAACAGCGTTTAGACACTGATACTGATACTGCACACTAGGGCTGTCTGTATTGATTATACTGGTATCAAGTAATCTCAAGATTGCTTATCAATAAAAAGAAATGTAATTTCATTAGGCTTTATTTTTTTACATTAACATTTATGTTTTATGATTAAATGATGATTTGAGATATATAATGGGTGGTTGCCAATGTGTTCATATTCAGTTGTGTTCTGTGTAGTCTTCAATGTGGAGTTTCTAGAACAATGTTTCTTGACTAGGGGACCTTTAAATGACTTAAACAATTTAAAATATGACATTTAAAATAAAACAAGCATTAAAACAACTATCAATCAACTATCAAAACAATCAATATATTTTATTATTATTATTATATTATTTATTACTGTGGACAATAAATCCTAATTATGAACAATTGTGAAGTAAAACAACAGAATACTAAAGTAAAGAACAAAAGTATTGCTAATTAAAAATGTCCTTTAATGTCCATTAATGATTATCTTCACATAGTGAAGTTTGTCACACAGTCATGTGCTCCTACCAACAATGGAAAGGATGACGACTACAAAGTCAAAAATGTTCCAGCTGATGGTGAAGAAGTAGCAGCGCAGGGCGAAGAGCTTGATGAGGCATTCGGTGGTGAAGATGATTATGAAGGCCAGGTTGATGTTGTTGAGAATGGACTCCATGCGAGCAGACTGCTCATCGGTCTCCACCATCATAGTTATCATGTTGAGAATGATCAGCATCATGATTGTGATGTCAAATGCTTGCTTGGACACCATGTCAAAGAAGAAACCTTGAAGAATGTTCTAGACAGAAGTGGTGGTAAGTTAGCACAGGTTTAGCATTGTATAATGCATTTATATTAGGGGTTTTATTGTTATAAGCATTTTGGTTTTATTAATTCTTCAGGTCCCAGGGCCCCACAACATGACATTTCAGATGTCTCTCTTATGTAACACACAGCAAATGTCAGTTTGGCTTCAACATAAGTACGTAAAGTAACTTGCAATTTTAGGTTGCAAACAAAGATTATGGATTGCAGCTTTAACATCAATATCAAAGTAGATAGCAGACACAAAAACACAGATATAACACTGGCCAACATGTTGATTGTTTTGGGTTTGTATTTCATTGCATTTTCAGATTTGTTCAGATTTATGGGGATGACAGGTGGAGTGTGTCAGCTAAGAGGCAAAAAATATGACCCATGCTGTCAAAATAAGTCACAATGAGCAAATAAAAAATGAGTTTGTTATTTTTACATTCTCTGTTAACAAACTAAAATGATGATCTGTTGGAATCTGACAGAAAGTTAATTAGTTAAGAAGAGAGCAGGTAAAGTGGCAATTTTTCATGTATTATTAAAACAAAGGAAAGATTTAGGAAGGTGCACCTCTCAGAAGATAATTTTAGATGTTTAATTGCTATATAGAGCATTGGGATCACTAGATGAGGGCTTAATGAACTCATTTTTGTGAAAAACTCAAATTAGACCAAAACTGACATTTTTCACTTATTTTGCCTGTAGCTCATAATTAGCCCGTGCTCATTCCGGCTCACTTTGCCAGCACAGGCCACAAATGTTAAGTTCAGGGGTCCACAGGAATTGAGAAAAACAATCAAAATGAAAAAGCAATCAAGTTTTCACTTGTTTGTGTTAGAATAACAAAATTATTATATTACCAGTGGTCTTGGAATTGGCTTCTGCGGCTTTTTTGATCCGAGTTTCTTCATGGCGTTATAATACTTCTTCTGCTCTGCCGTCATGAATATATCCTGACCACCTTAATACAGAGAAGCAGCAGCTGATGTTATAGTCATCAAGACATGAAATGTAGTTGAAAGCCGCATATGTTTGTAGTAAATCTGCACCTATCATTCTTTTCTGCTGATTGAAGTTGTCAATGATCACGCCGATGAACAAGTTCAAGGTGAAGAAGGATCCAAAGATGATGAAGATGACGAAGTACAGGTACATGTAGAGGTTTATCTCTTTGATGGGCTGCTCCTCAACCTGACACACAGGTAACAACCATCTCAGCACTCACAACTCACTCCTGAAATTTACCTTCTTCAGTGTTTGTTTGCAGCCCATTAGCTTCAATAAAGCACCTGCTTCTTTTCAAGAACCATTTTCATGCTGTAGGTTTCTAGATTTGACTCAGTTTCTGTGAATTCTAATAGCACATCATAGATTCTTCATATCAGTGTATTGACGCCTGGGTTCTTTATATCATTGGTACATACATGATTCATTCAAAAAGAATAAAGGTGGCTAATTGAAACCTTTTTTGCATGAGCGTATCTTAAACTCAACAAAACTCCAAGGGGGACTCATTTATTTAAAATAAGACAAAACTTATAGAAATATTCTAAAACAAATAAAAATCAAAATATTTAAAAAATTGGTGTTGACAATGTGGGGCCTTAAATTCAATAAGGTTCACTCCTCTAGAACAAGACTTCGAGAACCCGTTGTGTGTTTGGGAACCTGTACATTAGTCATTGATTTTGGTTCCTTGCTTACCCCACGAGAATCAACTGCTGCATACATGATTTCCATCCAGCCCTTGAAAGTTGCCTGGAAAACAGAAGATTTTAGTGTAAAATCATTTAAACGCTTACATTTTTATCTAAAATATTCATTCCAGTTTCATTCCATCTGAAGTGTTGTGACTGATCGAGTCAGCATGAATGCCATTTAGCTAGGCCATTTTCGGACATTGTTACCATGGTTACGGAAATTATAACCAGTGCTGATTGAGAGATTGTTCTTAGAGGTAAATGATAGATTAAGGCCAAGCGAGAAGATGCTGGGCTTCTGAGGAACTCTGGTTGGTTAACATGAGAGATGATTCTACAGCACAAACATCTTTATTTACAAATGCTATTTAGGGCTAGAAGAAATCAGTTGTTAAAATGTTAAGAATACACTGTAACATGAACTAATCAAACACTCACCACTTGCAAAAGTGAGAGGTACCCAAGACCAACATTGTCGAAATTAACTTTGACTTTGGTCCAGTAAAACTGGGTGTCATTCATGGCTTGGCATTCAGACTTGTTGTTGATCAGGGATACGTTGTAGATGTAACCCGTCCTGTTGACGCACTTCCCAAATTTACCAGCGAAAAGGTTAACGCCCATAATGCTAAATATGAGCCAGAAGATCAGACAGACCAGCAGAACGTTCATGATGGACGGGATGGCCCCAATCAGCGCGTTCACGACCACCTGCGCAACACAAGTGATGAGGTTATACCATTAAAATCATATCATGACAAGACAATCTTTATTGAAAATTAGAAATACAGGAATTCCCAAATGTAGAATTCAGAACTTGAAATGTTTGAATAACGTTAGAAAGCAATAAAGGTAATTCATCATCCAAAAAACTGAACGTTCCTAAAACTTTCAAAATAATATACATAATGAGATGCTTCCAGTTATATACATAACCTGGAAATAAATTCTAGATTAATTTAGTAACATTTTGTGGCGATCTACCTTTAATGATATGTTTTCACAACATGTCTTTGAACTACCAATGAAGCAGTTAAATTATCATAAATCTCAGCGTACATTATTGAATATCTGTTTAATAATGCTGTTTATTTTGAAGTGAGCAGAAGCTACAGAAAAAAACCTCTTACCCGCATTCCTTCAAATCTAGAGAGGGCCCTCAGGGGCCTCAGAGCTCTGAGGGTCCTCAGAGATTTAATGGCACCAAAGTCCGAGTAGCCCAGAGAGTTAGCCACCAAGCTAATCAAAGACACCTGCGACAGATAAATACACACATAAGTGAGAAACCAACTTAATACTGATCCTCTAAAACTGACCATCTGTACAGCAAAGTGAACATTTATGTTAAATTCTTTAAACAAATGTATTGACAGCTGGTCCTATAAATCGCTAAATAAAATAAGAAAAAATTACCGTTTGCACTTGAAAAAAGAAAACATTGTAAGAAGACACTTATTGGGACATGTAAATCAAGTCATTTTGAGAGATTATTTTCTTACTGTTTGTTTTCACTAATAGGTTTCCACTCTATTCTACATGCAGATTAAAGAGAGGAAGTCGAGGAGAATGGATCATTTCTGCTGGAGGACTGTGACTGCAGGTACAGGTGGATTTCAGTGAAGTGAAATGACAACAAAACATGGCCAAGTATGTATATATGTACATGCCAATCAATGTACATACCCACATACTCATATATATGTATAATATATATGCATATATATAAAATAGAGTGAAGTTTTATAAAGAATTTCAGAGTTTTTTAAAACATTTTGTTTTAAGTAAAATTTGCAAATATTTGCAGAAAAGTCCAAACAGGTTTCTGAATAAATCAGATTGTAAAAATACTCATTCAAAAGTCCCAAGAATTGTGAGTTCTTTATAAAAAAGAAAATGTTGAAGTATTTTCTTGTTTCAGCAACATATCTAAAGAAGATATTTCAAACAAATAATTTTGTGTAGTTGACTCTAAAACAGAAGAAAAATAAAAAAATGAATGAAAGAAAGAAAATAACACAAATTGACTAAAACTAATAAAAGGAAAGAAACAGAAACAATTAAAAAACTGAAAATTGAGTCTTGCAAAGGTTAAATATCTTCTGTTTTCCCTTAAAAAACTATTTTCCAGGATGAAGATATCAGGTAAATTTGCATTTAGTTTGTTACACATAACCTATTTCTGATATGTCGATAAAACTGATTTCATTGCAATTCAAGATTAAAATGTTAACTAATTAACTAAAAAATGCTGGTGACATTTTTCATAACAGTTCTAAAGGTACTTAATCTTCTCCAGATAATTCGGTGATAAAATGAGTATTTTTGATATAAAAGCCAAGGTCCTGTGGGGATGTGTAGCCATATTACAAGTTGGCGCCATGTTAAATACTGTGCATTATTAGAATAAACTGAAGTAATTGTGAAATAAATATGTTCAAATTGTTTCTGAGACAGAGAGAGAGACAGTGGCATTTATATCTCGGAGTGGACGAGAGGAAAACTGCAGCTGTGGTTCGAGCCATTACTCACCTCTGTCCTTTGACCTATGAACTTACCCTATCATTAAAGGTGTGTGTGGAGATCTGTGTGGGTGAGATGAGCAGGTGACATCAGGTGAGACACACTGATAGCATTTAATGTGTTTGTGTGTGTTTGTGCATGCATGTACTGGTATATATGGTTTACGACACAGATGTTAGGGGTGTAACAATATACCAGTGTCACGGTTCAGTTCATATCATGGTTTTGGAGCTACGGCTCCTTCGGTTTGCTGTGTTCATGGGCAGTGTTCATGGCATGGCACAGCAACAGAACCCTAGATTCACTTTTAACTTCGTAATGATAATAATAATAACAATAACACTTGAAGACAGTAACTTTAGTGTACGAGGGAATTCCCTCATCAGAAGCTCAAATGGGGGACTGATGAATGGGGTGGGGCTTGTAGAAAGACTTTAAAAACTATCCCTGCATTTTTAGGAGGGACTACTTCACTCAATTCAATGTTTTTGCAATACATATTTCAAGGCAGTTTACCAAAGAACAATGCCTTACAAACCCTCCAGTAAACCAGCCATGGGCCTGTGTCATACGATACATTATTAAACTATACACACTTGTTTCCCTGTGTGCTGCAATCATGTGTTAATGTATATTTATAGATGTTTTTGTAATATACTTGCAGAAATATGCCATTCAAAACTACTTTGCAGTTCTTCTAAGGTACATCAAATATGTAGTATATTAAAAGCAGACAAAATGTATAAATATACTATATGCATAAATGTGACAAATGTGCTATAAGCTGGTGATCATGGAGTCTTCATAAGTCTTTCTTATGAAAATTGTCTGAGCGAGCGGTTATCACCAGCGCTTCATTGATTCAGTACACCATTACATCTGTGGAATGTTCCCATAAAACATGAAAACCCGGTGTGTGTATGTTTTATGAGTTGCTATTTGTTCTATCTCTGTGTAAACTAACACTAATGGAACTGCTTTAATATTTTCATAATTTTTTTATATGATATCACACCGTATACAATTGGCCATAAATAGTAACCACACTCTTGCCCTCCCATTCTCATTAATCTCATTAATAGCAGTTTTCTATCAAAAAAAAAAGTAAAAATAATTGCTCCTTACTAGACGTTTTAGTTTCATATGCACACCACATCATAAATACACTGCTTACACCCTCAAATTTGCCTAAAATATTTTTAGCAAGCAGAAGGTTTGCATGCACTGAACATTTGCATCCCAGTCAGCAAGAGAGATTTCTCTACTCACATCCACGATCAGGAAGTCCAGCCAGCACCAGTAATTGGTGAAATATTTCTTGAAGCCATAAGCGATCCACTTCAGAAACATCTCCAGCACAAAGATGTAGCTGAAGACCTTGTCAGCATATTCCAGCACCACCTTCACCACTTTCCGCTGCTCTATGTAAATGTCTTCAAAGGCCTGTCAGGAGAAGAAACATGCTAGAATAGAGAAATCAGACCAGGACACAGACCGGCTACAAACTGAATCCCTAGATTATTTTTTTAATCCTTAAATGTTTGTTCTAGATCTCTGAAAACACACAAATTAAGCATTCGCCTGGTTATTGTTATTGTGGAACGAAATGTCGTGCCTCACAGGACCACGGTGCTACATAAATACAGACATACAACAATGACGTGAAACAGTATAAATCCAAACACAAATACTAACAGAATTAGATTATAAATATACTATATATAAAGTTGCCTATACATAAACTATTAAATATAAACTATACAAATGTTCCACATAAATATTACACGAGGAAAAAGAAAGTCAAGCACTGTTCCTGGCTGGAGAACAGTACAAGATGATCTGTAGTGCATGGGCTTGTAAACATACATGAGTCTTTTGTGGGATTATGTACCCCCAGTTGTAAAGTGACTAGTGCACATAGAGGAGAGTGTGCTACTGCAGGTGGTCTGTGCGGCCTACTCACCTGTTGTAGCACACTCAGAATTGCACAAGGGAGAAATAAAAAAAAATATATATATATATATTTAAGAGGTATGAGGTTTTTTTCAGAGTCTTTTCTAACCCAGGTTAGGCAGTGAATTTTTTCTGCTTTTTGAAAGTTTCTTTACATCCTGATAGCAATCACTAAGTGGTCTAAATATCTTTATATAAATATTTCTTCTGTGCAAGGTGCCAGGACCATAAAATGTTCAATCATTTAATTCGGTCCGAATGCAATGATAGGATGTCCTACTTGCCTGTCAAACTGCATATGCCTTCATGTATTGGAGGAGGCATGGCTTTGGAGAGTGCTCTAAAAGGGAGGGTGGGATCTCATGCTTTTAAAGCTAACTTCCTATTGCTAGCTCTCCAAAATTGGACCCTACCTTTAAAGCAACTTTTAACACAGTATTAAAAGTAAAGGGTTCACACTTGTTATTCTGAAAGACGGTTAAGCACTGTTTTAGGTTATGAAACCCAGTTGTGAAAGTTGATGTCTTGAAACTTAACTACCTAGTATTAACTAATTACCAACTTATACTAGGGTAACGTTGGGAGACTTTTTGTGAACATGGTTCCTCACCAGCGCTCCACTACTGAGAAGGATCATAAAGATGATGAAGGTCTCAAACCAGCTGTGCTCTACAATCTGATAGCAGGTCTTCCTCAACCTCCACCAGATCTGCCCCAGACCTTGTGTTGTGTTAATATTACAACACCTGCAGCGCCGCATGCAAACTGAAGAGAAACACAGTGTATTGTAAGTACAGCAGGGTATTTACATCTCATCTCTTAAACGTACCACGGTATCACCTCATACTCGACTCTTTATTTACTTACACTCAGGGAAACACTCCTCTGGATCCATGGCATCATCTGCCATCTCAGAATCTTCCTCCTCATCCTCCCCTGGCCTCCTCAGGTCCACAGTACTTCCTTCAGACAGACTCACCACTTCCTGGTAAACAAAACAGCAAAGCTTGAATTGAGTTCCGGCAACCATTACACAGAGTTCAGTAAAGTTTTCACTGTATACGTACATCTGCAGAGTGTTGTGGAGTGGAATTTATCATGGTTGTGTGTTAAACAGATCTGAGAATAATACATACTTATTGGCAATCATAATTAGCTAAAGTATTAAGGAAACACAAACAGAACAGGAGATGTTTAAATCCATAAAAGACAGAAATTTAAATTCTGCAGAAGTTTTTCTATGCGGATATAATCCGGTGTTGTATCTATTCACGCATTAATTATATTTGTGTATTAATGACACAATATTTGTGTATATTATGCATCTACGCAGCTTTTGCACATATAAACCGTAAATAAAGATTGACTCAAATCCTCTGGGTATGGAAACAGCAGACAGCTAACAGAACGTATGCATCACAAAATACATATGGCGCTTGATGCTGGCATATGCATCTAATCCGTGAGCACGGAAATGAAGGGCCCTGACCCCCAGTATAATCTGAGATGGTAATCAGAGAGTCTGTCTGAACACACACACATTCTCCTTTGTTTCTTTGTAAGCAGAGGGCATGAGTCTTCTTAATACAGTTTTGATGAGATTTCCCCAGTGTGTAATGGCAGCATATTTTAAATGATTTACACAGATTACTGGCCTAAAGGTGCCAGCACAATCCAATAGTGCTGCTTATGTAATCCCACATTACGAGGCGAGCAGTTTGTGTGTTTGTGTGTGTGTGTGATAATTGTAGCTGTAGTTGAGTTGGTAAATATAAAGTATTTAAGGCTGCTGTGACTGTAATGATCAACACAACATTGCGATTATCTTTAACGAGTGATTTTGTAACTATTTCATAAACATTGGGCAAAGCTATTTTCTATTTATTTCATATGTAGACATAGTTTCACTTGGAAGATGATAAAACAGGATATGTATATATGTGCATCCATCCATCCATGCACATGTATATATGTATACACACATACACACACACACACACACATATATTTATATATATAGGCACTTGAGTGTGGGCTCTGTTGACTTGGACCAGTTAGCAGACACCTGTATTAACCAACACCAGACAGTGTCCTAGAACATTGGGTCCCAAACTGGGGTATGAAAACTTTTTTTAATAAAAGACCAAAAATAACATTTAAGCCGAGTTCATGCATTTCTTACAGTGATGTGTTCTGTTGTCAGCTCAATATTCCTCTTCAAACACATCTCATCATTTCATTTACACACTCCTCCCTTCTGCCCTGTTCTCTTATATAACCAACATGCCGTGCCCGATGGGTTCACCTTGTCTGCTTTACAGATTATCGGCTTATGAATCCGCATGACCTCCGGCGTCCACGCCCTCGAGACTCCCGCTGCCTCACACACGTCATGTTATCTCACTGACCTTTGACTCCACTGAATAGTCTGAGGTCTCAGTCACTCACAGTAAAGAGAAAACCTTATTAACATGCAGGCCAATTAAGCATCTTATGGATGGGAATTAGGCCTGCAAGATATTAAAGGATCCATGGAAACTGTTAAAATATATGTAAAAACTGGAAAATTATACAACCAACATACGTTTCACGTTTTCTGGGAAAGCTTTACTACAACTTCTGAAAGCAGTCCCTCTGCTATCAGCATTAACTTAAAACTGTCTATATATAACTTTATGATGTATTAAAATCATTTGGTGATTGCAAACCATTGCTTTAAGCGCATTTACAATAGTTTGGTAATTTTGACATATAATGCAGCCTTAAGCGAAATCATCCTAAACCAAATTGTGATTGTGATTCCACTTTATTACAAAGGGCCATAAATAGTAACTCACAAACACCACCATAATTCATTCAAACGATGTACTAAACAAAAACTATGATTTTTTTTTAAATTAAAGTACCATTTATTGCAAGTCTAATTCCACAGTCTTAACGTTTTTTTAACAAATACCAGTTATTGAGCAAGTACATGGCAGGTCAGTGTTCAAAACTTTCTCCTCACCCTGAAGTTATACAAAAGTCTCTCACCTGTTTTTGTTCTTCATCCTCTGATGTCTCAGTCTCTTCATCCTCTTCCTCAGGAAATTCCACGTCTGACTCTCCAGGTGCGATGGGCACACAGACGGTGAGGTTGGGATTGGTCATGTAGCTGTTCTCTTCTTCTGGAATGATGGGCTTCTCTCCGTACTGGCCGAACCTTCCCACAATGCCGTTGCACTCTGCATGGTTGACCCTGAGTGACACCCGTTCCTCCGCAGCTTTCCGTCTACGCCAGGTGAGGTTCCCATTGAAGAGATCTTTGATGGTACCGAACAACCAAGTAACACCAGACTGGATTCGTGCGATGGCAATCTGGAGATTGTTCATTTCTCCATCTTCATCAGGTGCTGACAGGTTATCAGAGCTGAAGGAGCTCAGCAACAAAGCCAGAAACAGATTCAACACCTACAGAGAGACAGAGAAAACCCTCGGTGAGAATGATCTCATACATTAAAGTAACAAAGCAATGATATAATTGGCTCAAATCATTTGGATGTCTGTATTAAAATCTGCTTATGACACACCTATGGAGACCTATGGGGGCTACACACCCCGTTTCTGGAAGTTTGCCTTCCAGAAATGCCCCATACTTTTTCTGGAAAATCCTTCAAATATTTCACTGATGAAAAATTTCTATTAATTCGGTTAAGATATTAACTAAATTAACTAAATATGATCTAAGCTGATCCTACAGCCATATGTTTTTTAAAATAGTGAGGCTTTTGTCTTCTGTCAGATCCTCTACAGTATTCCAGAGCAGGATAAGACGTTTTCCTGATGTTATCCCTTTGTACATAGTCCGGGAGGACAACAGACAGCTGTGCATTTACAGAAGGATTTACTGAACACCGGTAAATCTTTATATCAGACTAGGATAGTGTAAAGGCACAACAAACAGGAACTGATTTAAAACCCTTGTCATCAGTTACAGCAACAATTGTTGCCGCGGCAGTCATGAGCTAAGCCCTTGTTCTCTGTCACAACAATCGCTTACGAAAACAATCTTTCATTTCTCCTGTTGTTTGCTGTATTGTAGGAGCCACTTTGAGGGTTGTCATGGAAACCTGATTAGTTGCACTCTGAGTTTTAATCACAGTAAACCACTAAGATAATCCTGAACTGACTTACAATGAGAGAGGAGAGAGAGAGAGAGAGAGAGAGACGGGGCAGAGCGAGAATGAAATGAACAGAGATAACACTGAGTTGTTCAGTATGAGCAGTGCATAAATTCAAGGTGGTATGAAGATATATATACTGTGTGATAGTATACATCCCCCCACTGAAAGTCACTCTTACAGTCATAAATATATTCACTTAATAACCTCAACAATATGCCACTAATACAACAAACACAGCTTAAGCAGTTTATTACTCTTTCTTGGTTTTGCAAGTTCCTTCGACAGACACTGCACTTAAGGCTCATAAATCTCTTGAAATAACAGCAAAAATATTTTTGTATGTATGCGTTACTTTTTAAGTTCAGATTGTATCAGATCTCGAATTTAGAGATAAAGTATCTTTAAAATTGACACATTTTTACAAGTCCATGCTGTCTGTCCATGTGATTGTCTTTAAAAAACATTATGCTACAATTACTAGAGCCATGCAACTGTTTCTGCTGTGTACTGCAGTGTTTTAATAGCACACAAGTACGAACAGACAGAAGAGGATAATAGTGTACTTAAGCACAGATCTGGGGCCTGTTCCACAAATGCATTTCCAGGCAACACAACAGAAAGCTTCTGTGTGAAATATGGAGCATAAAGCTTGAATCTGTGGGGGTGTAAGTACATTCTGTCCAATGGCTTGTATTGTTGATCATTTAGATAAAAAAAAGTTGAAAATGTCACGTCTGTTTTATCTGTTGTTTTTATGTTTCCGTGTATTTTTGAAGTTAATTTCGTAGCTCTTGTGTGTCATGTTCTGATTGGTTCTCTTGCGTTATGTGTTATGTTCCTATTGGTTTCCCTGTCTAATGTCTTGCACAGATTTGTCCCTTGGTCCCTTATATATCTCAAGTTCACGAAGAGATATATAAAACTTGGGAGGCTTAGTGGTGTTTGGTTTTCTGGGAAAAGATCTTCATTCACTCTTCTCAGAGGTATTTTCTGGTCACGACAGAAAAACATCTGTGAGTATTAAAAAATGCTGCTTTAATGCCAACTCGCGTCTTCTCAAAAACAGGGATTTTGTAATGTAGTGACATTAAAATATACTTTAATACACAGAATACCAATTAAACCCCTCTTAAACTCCAGTTAAGAAACGCTCCACATATAATGTACATTGTTTTGTGAACCTGGCAATATAACACAGGTTTTGCAGCAGTGGTACATAAATATATTTAGACCACTTTACATTCGTGATTGCTATTAGGATGTCAAGAGACTTTTAGCATAACAACATGTTTCTGGAAAAAATCGCTTGCTCTGCCTTTAATATTGTGAGTAGCTGTGACATCATCACAGCATCACTTCAGTCGTCTGACCTCTAGAAAATCCTCTAGCTTCCTGAAATGAAGTTTTAATTAAGCGTCTTAATGAAGAGTTCATGTTGTACAGAACATTCTCACGTTCTGCGTAAGTACTTTATTATGTTGCTTGATCAACTACATCTTTATACTCTAATCCAGACTTGATTTCAACTGACCCGTAGAACATAAAGAGAAATTTAGAGAAATGTTAGCCAATGTTCTGAGAACATTCCCTGTTAGCTGGGTTAATCTCATCAGTATGAGCTGAAAGGCGTATGAACTTTTAAACTCACCACCAGGTTTCCAATGACCATGACCAACATGAAGACCAGAATGCAGAGTGGCTGCCCGGCGACCTCCATACAATCCCACATGGTTTCGATCCACTCGCCACACAGGACCCGGAACACGATGAGGAAGGAATGGAAGAAGTCCTTCATGTGCCAGCGAGGGAGGGTGCAGTCATAGCTGATCTTACACACACAGTCCTGATAGTTCTTTCCGAACAGCTGCATGCCCACCACAGCGAAGATGAAGACGATGATGGCCAGGACCAGTGTCAGATTACCCAGAGCACCCACAGAGTTACCGATGATCTTTATCAGGGTGTTAAGGGTGGGCCACGACTTGGCTAATTTAAAAACTCTCAGCTGAGGACAAAACACAGAGCATACATCGAGAAATCAGGCTGAATTATGCATCAGGCCTTGCAGATGTCAATGCTAAGACCATATTTTAGTAAGTATATTTGTATGCTTTTCTATCTTTTTTGCAAACATAAATCACACTACATTGAAGTTCTATGCAATGAAACTGATGTACAACAAAAAGAAAGCGTAGCCTGTTTTTTAAAACGCCTACAATAAAATATTTAATCTCACTAATGGATGAAGGATTACTGCTCTGCCAAGTATCCAAATGTGGGTGAAGCCATAAAACAAACAGGCTTTAGCTTCTATCACGAATACATACAGCACTGTGTAACAACAGCGTTTAATATCACAATGTAAAGGTACATTAAAGGATCTGTACAGATTTGATCTGATGATGAATAGAAAAGACATTTGTATTATTTTTGTAGTCTGGAGAACGCAGCTAGCAAGGAACACTCCCAGAAAAAACATTCTCTAAAAGTTCTGTCAAAGTTATCAAAAACGTTCTTGCAGAAACGTTAGTAGAACTTTTTGAACATTATATATCATATATGTCAAAAATGGTATTTTTACGTTGTTGGTGAAACGTTTGAAAAATGTTACAGAATTTAAAAGAGTTTGAATAACATTATTTTATTCAAGCTATAACGTTAATACAACATCGAAAAAACTGGGTGTTTCTAGAACGTTACTAAAACCTGCAAAATAAGATTTTTATTGTTTTTGTTAATTAATGGAAATGTTCTTACAACCTAAAATTGTTAGTTGGGAAGTCTCTTATGAGTGTGTATTCTAAATGTTTTGACATTTAAAACTTTGGTTTTGGAGAGTTTGAATGCTATTATGTTCTCACCATCTTTGATGTCAGATTTTTTTGACTAACAATGTTGCAGTGCATTGTGGGATTGTTCTCTCTGCATAGGAAGCCATTCAATAGATGGCTCCCTTAGATTTTTTCTGAAAGCAGGTATGCTAATGCTTAGAAGGCATCATAATTAAGCTACCTTAAAAAACGTCTTAATGGCGTAAGTAATGTTTTAAACTGCTGTCTTCAGAGGTTTAAGAATAAAGCGACTGTCTATTTCCAGGCAGACTCCAAAGTCACGTACCAGTCTGAACGAGCGGAGCACAGATAAACCTTCCACGTTGGAAAGGCCCAATTCCATCAGACTCAAACAAACGATAATTCCATCAAAGATGTTCCAGCCTTGTTGAAAGTAATAGTACGGATCCAGAGCGAAGATCTTCAGCACCATCTCAGCTGTGAAGATTCCAGTGAACACCTGGTAATATTAACAAGTCAGAGGTTAAGAACAGACAGAAGCAAAGAAACACTGTAGCACAGAGGTATTATATAAAGCTATTAAGCAGTGTAGTAGTGTAGTTTATTACCAATACAGTGCTGGCACAGGGCTGTCACAATGTCAGCTATTCACTACACGATGATCGAGACCAAAAGAATTCACGATAACAGTGATACTTTGATGTCTATTGTGACAACCCTATGCTGGCATAATACAGTTTAATACACATATTGCAAATTAATATTGTGTGTAAGATAATGGCTGTCCTCACCAGGTTTCCAACACTAAGCATGCTGTTAAACTCATCAGTCATGGGGTAATGCTCCAGAGCCATGAACAATGTGTTGAGAACGATGCAGATAGTAATGGTCAGATCCAGGAATGGATCCATCACCATGATTTTAATGCCCTCCTTCACTCTCAGCCAGGCCGGAGAACACGTCCAGATCAGATACTTCTTTGCAAATTCATACCAGCATGGAGGACATTTCTGATGAGCTTCTTCAAGTTCTAAGAGGCCCAAAGAGATGAAGATCATTAGATGAGTAACCAAGACCAATGAATGACTTTGAAATCTGTTATTTTTAGGATGAAACATTACCTGCAGGAGAGAAAAATTACAAAGGATTACAAAAAATAAGTTAAATTAATATCTCAATACCAGAGTCAGAGATTCCGATATAAATTGTCACATTTATGTTCTCATTTCTCCTAGGGAATGTTCTGAGACAAAGTTGAGATTTTTAACTTTATGTCTCAGTTTTGCTCTGGGTTAAAGCAGACTGACGCAGCA
This sequence comes from Chromobotia macracanthus, assembly GCA_036877525.1. Taxonomy (NCBI): domain Eukaryota; kingdom Metazoa; phylum Chordata; class Actinopteri; order Cypriniformes; family Botiidae; genus Chromobotia; species Chromobotia macracanthus. The sequence continues at coordinate 3,006,572 of JAZGTH010000003.1, forward strand.
AATGTTAAACCTAATAACTTGCATATCGTGAAACTGGCTTTTTCATTTTATATTTGAAAATAAATGAACTAAGATAGATGGAGAAGGTGTGCTTGGACAGAATGAAAGAACAGAAAACTGTTTCTCACCTTCCATGGCATCACTGAAGAAGCTAACGGAGCTCAGCCCTCTCTTCCTGCGAGGGGGCGGGACTTCCTCCTGCACCTCAACAGTCTGTTTGGCAGCTGTGCTCTGTTCTATCTGACACGCCTGCTCCTGTCAATCAAAATGAACATAAACATGAACACATCAGTCTTATTCTACAACTCAGTGAGCTGCATTGCTGTCTACTGCCTGCGTAGTCAGCTTCCTTTTAAGGCAGAATCTTAATTAATGGAACGCTACATAGACAGCAACTCTTTGTCATCAAATCACACGACTCATGTCATGTCAAACCTATTTCACTTTTTTTGTCATTTGAGGAACACACAAGATATTTTGAAGTACGTTGGTAGCCAGATAACAGTGGCACCCATTGACTTCATCTGCTTTCATTGTATGACAAAAGCAGTCTGGACATTTTAAATAACTCTGAATAACACTGACCGAGTCCTCTCTCACTTTCTCCATGCTGATCGCCGGTACTGAGGTCGGGGTGTGTGGCCCGACCCCCGTGATGCCATTCTGGTCCAAAGAAACGTTCAGTCTGCCATTGAGGGTGAGGGTGGGCGTCAACACCTGCGAGGAATGACTTCTGATGCTCCCGGTGCGACGCTTCTGCCACGGCATCGCCATGGAGCCTGCCCGGCTCCGTCCATCGTCATGGACGCTGCGTTCGTCGTCGGCAAAGTCGGCCTCCGAGTTGTTGCGTGGGCGGAATGTGAAGATGCTGAGTTGGCTTCCTCGACGAGTGCTGAGAGGATGTGAAGACAGCGTCGCCAGGAGAGGGTGAGCTGGCTGGAGGAGAATGTTTATAAAGAGGATTAGAAAGACAAACAACATAGACCCAGCTAACAGGGAACATTCTCAGAACTTGTGAGAGGCTCATGTTCCCTCGAAGTTCTCTCAACGTTAACAAAAAGTTCTTGCGGTAACATTAGTAGAACATCTTCCTAACATGATATCTGCATACATTAAAAATGTTATTCTTAATTAGTTTGTGGAACATTTTTAAAACAATGTTTAAATAATATTCTTATAACCCAGAAATAATGTCTAAAAACTTGACATTGTGAACGTTCCTAGAACATTCATTAATGCTTTTAAAGTGTTACTTCATGAAAACGTTATGGAAACATTTTTACAACCTAAAACCTAGAAGAACAGTTTAAATTACAGCTTAAAAAGTCATAAATGACAAAAAACACTTACTTTCTCCTCAAACAGGTCAAGCTTAAATGTTTGGAGATCTGGGTTGTCCTCCATCTCTTCTGACAGCGTCCTGTGGGATCTTGTTCTAGTTCGACATTGTTTCACAGAGTCTTTCCGAGAGAAAGCAGATGGAGATAATTCTGCTGCCTGGTTCATCTCTGCCTCTTTTCTGCGCTGTTTTGCTAAAGCCTAATACCAAAACAGAGATCGGTTTGCCACTGTGTCAAATTACTATGTGATCTGCTGCTAATATGTATCTTACTTCAGTAGCATAAAGAATTAACATTTTATAAATATATTAAGTCGGTTATTGTCAACAAACAATGTTTGTAGCTCATTTCACCTCTATAATCAGATGGATTTGAAAGTGAAAAAGTTTTTGGTAATGCTTTAATATGGGGACCAGTTCACACTTTAAACAATTTGTCTATTGGCTCACATATTGGCCATTTATTAGTGCTTGAAAAGATCATTCATTCCTTATCCTTCATGACCATATTGCACATCCCTTAATCCTGCCCTACACCTAAACTTATCCACAACAACAATTACCATACTAAAAAATTAATAAGTAGTAAATTAGGAGTTTATTGAGTTAAAATTCCTAGTAAATTGTGAATATGTTCCCCATACTAAAGTGTTACAAAGTTTTTTATAAATAAGCATTGATTTCACACCCTCTGATCCTTGCGCAGCTGTTCCATGGCTAGCTGAAACTCCCTCTCTTTTGCCCAGGCTTCTGCAATGGTCGCCTGGTTCTGCTCCTCATAGGCCATGGCCACCACGGCCAGGATCAGGTTCACCAGGTAAAAGGAACCCAGAAAAATCACCAGCACAAAGAAAATCATGTATGTCTTTCCTGCTGATCGCAAAGTCTGGCAGAGAGAGGAAAGAAAAGATTTTAGAGGAGGAGACAATTATTACAGGTAAGAACTTTAACTGAACCAACAAAATGATTAAAAACAGGGTTTAATTTTAAAAATGCAGTAATCGATTTCTGAGAAATGCTGTAGAAAATCAACAACCAAACAAACAATTTTGGATGAAAATGTTTCTGAGAAACAGCGTTTCTCAGAAATCCCAGACTGCATCTTCAAAGGATGTTGTCAACTTGTCCCACAGAATTGTGGCTTGTATTTCTTGTGTTATCATGAATTCTGAATGTTTTCTGCTTTAGTATTCAAACTGAGGGATGAGTCAATGTTGTTTTCTAGATGGTAAGAATCATTTGTGTGATGTACCTGATGATAGAGGTTTTCCCAGTAGTCTTGTGTCATCAGTCTGAAGAGAGCCAGAAAAGCCCAGCCAAAAGTGTCAAAACTGGTATAGCCATAGTTCGGGTTCCGGCCCGTTTTCAAGCAGTCAAAACCATCAGGGCACTTTCTGTATAACAGAAAACATGAAGATTTTTAACAACTAAAATTACAAGTATGACAAAGGATCATGAAATCTCATATAGCCTCTCATAAACATTGTTTATTGTGTTAGAGGAATGGACTTGTAAGGAAAATAACACCAGAATGTATTTATGTACAAATGTAAAATAAAATACATTATTATGTACATATATATTTCTTGTTCTCCTTATTCTACCTTGTCATTTTATTGTTTTATTCTCCAGACTATATATACTATTATTCGTTTGATCTTTATTTCCTCAATCTTAAAGTTCTAGTTTTCTCTTTTCTCTTCATTTTCTGTTGCAGACTGTGAGAAGGCAGTCTTACAAAGCATTTCACTACAGTGTATGTCTCTGTATGTGACGAATAAACTTGAAACGGTGGAAGAAACATTATTAACCTTTAAAACTTTATTTGCTTTAAAAGCGACAACAGTATTAATAAAGTCAGCTAAAATCATTTCAGTATGTGTCCTGTGGGAGGACACAGGAGGTCACGAATGCAAGATTATAAGGAAACAGATGGGTATCGAGTTGCAGTTAAATATTTTTTTATTTTGGCCTGAGTTCATCCTCTCTTTCCTTCTGTTACCATGGTAACAGTCGTTTGAGAGACAGGCCGAGCAGAGAACAGACACATGTCAATCTCACAGAGGGATCATTTAGTAATGCGGCTGCAAACAGCTGGACTGCAGAGGCTCAAAATGAGGCCATCTGTAAATCTCTCGCACCAAGACAGAGAGAGAGAGAGAGAAAGAGAAAGAGAGAGAGAGAGAGCGCAATCATGATCTCTCTTACAATGTGTTCAAACACACGCCCAGATTTATAGAAAACAGTCCAGTGCCATACCACAGTAGGAGGCAGCAGCAATATATAGACTAACGTATGCCATACAGTTTACTTCGAGCCATTTGTTTACTTAAAGATAGGTGATAAGATAAGATGTCCCCAGCTAACAGTTTTAGTTTGTAAGAACGTTTCCCTAACATTTCCATTATGTAACAAAAAAACATTATTTTGAAAGGATCTGGAAATGTTTAAAACGTCCAGTTTTTTAGACATTGTATTAACGTTATTGCTTGGTTATATACTATTTAAACATTTTCTGGAATGTTTTTACAACATTCCACTAACAACTTAAGAACAATGTATTAATATAGATATATAACGTTAAAGCATTCTAATGTTACTGCAAGAACGTTTCTGATAACTTTGAGAGAACTTTTAGAAAACATTAGCCAACATTCTGAGAATGTTCCCTGTTAGCTGGGTCTTTGTTATTTATGAAGTATCTTTGATCCTAGGGATTTGGTAAAATTGAGAACAGGTTGAGATATTACGTATGTATGTGTATGAATGCCCTGGCAATACTGTATGTAAATTAATCATGTAAGAAAATTGAAAACTGGACATATTAAACATTTGAAAACATGAAATTATTTTTTGTCACTCAGGGGAAACATTTAGGGGAAAGTCTACATTTTCTCTCCACTGCCTTTCATTGCTATCTAGAGAAACAACTGAGATATTAATCTCATCTCATTTTTCTTTTGTAGGTTCAGCCCACTGTCTGTGGCAGAGAACAGGTTAATTCTGTACAGCAGGTGGGAACAGGGTTGTCATGAGGACAGAGGTACTCAGGTCTCTATAGTAACAGTGTTGATGGTGCTTGAGTGTCTCTTGGGCTTTACACTCACATTTGCGCTGAGTTTGTTTGTAACTTCTGATACTTAAATGAACTGCTGAAAAATTCAGCAAGTATGCAAGCATTTGAAAGCAAATGTTTAGGTAAAAACAGATTCTTGTATTCTGTATTTTTGGTGAGTAACTTGCTATACATTGTTGAAACAAATGATACCTCATTTATACACAGAATACTATAGCAGCTGCACAATAATGCTCTAAAACTCATTTAGAATGTCTTAGAAATCATATAGCAACACCTTGACAATCACGAGAACATCCTAGCCCTAGCAACGCCTTAGCGACCACTGTAACAGCCTAGCAACTGCAGAGCTCAGATTCTCTCAGATCTCGCTGTTTATAGAGTCTTATGCTGACAGAGTAAGGTGTTTTTTCTCAGGACACATAATGCATATGTGCTGTTTAAAGACGCAGGTAGTGTCACATGCAAAAGCAAGTCTCCAGGTCAAAAGTCACATCAGGTGCTTAGTTCTTTGGAGAAAATGAGAACACTGTAGTACAGCTATAACTAGTACAACTAGTACTAGTTTATACAGCATTGCAGCTGTACACCGAATTTGGAGGTGCCTTGGGGCCCAGCAACCAATACTCAGCAATGTAAAGATGTCTTACATTATGCGTGGGGCTTTACTCTCTGTGTCATTACATGATAGTCCAACAGCCCTGTTAGTTATAGAGAGAGTTAAAAGAGCAGTCCTAATCCCCAATGTCCTGTTGTCATAAAAACAGCCATTAACAAACCTACAAAAGAGCTTAGAAGAGATCAGGAGTGAATTCAGAGGGAAATCCTCTCTGGATTGTGACATGAGCCGGGAAGAGCAGCGACTGGACTTCTCGGAGTGTTAAATACACCAAAACACGGATACGCAATACTACTGTAACAGAGTTTCTTATTAGTTGAGGTCAGTTTAGTTATAAGCAGGATCCCAGTTTTCTTTTTGCCACGCTTGGCAGATAAACTGAGATAATCCACAAGCCATTAATATTCTACCACTTATGATACTGGGTATTTCCCATTATTTCCCATTAAAAGAATATATTTTGGGCCCTATGATGATATCCTTGCAAATTAAAATTGTTACTTTTATTTTAGCCCTTCTATTTAATCTTTTTCAAATTGTAAAAGTGATTTTACATGGAAGACATTCCCCAGGACAGGATGTAAGAGGAGAGATGACCTACCCTGCATCACTGCTGTATCCACAGATTAAGGCATCCTTTGATCCTTCAATTTTGTAGAAGTTGTCTGAGGAAAAAGAGGTTAATTCAGTGAAATGTGAAAAACATCAAGTCCATCAATTTGTTTAACGTCCACATGAAACATTTCTGATTCCTTACTTTAATAACTGAACATATTTCCAGGTGAAACAGAATATTAAAGAGAAAAATAACTTATCTCTTTGAAACATGATTTGGTTTATAAAAAATGTGTCTCTGTGACAGATTGTTACAGGGGAGGGGTTTTAAAATAAGAGGGACTGTTGACATTCGTCAAAATGTTCCTTTAAAATAACAAGCACTGATGGTTTAATGTTTGGAATCCATATGAAGCATGAAATGAGCTCATTAGAGAAAATTGAGTAGTTAAAAACCTTCGTTAGTTAAGAAATCCTTCAAAGAAAGCCAGGTCTTATTGTTACAAACAAAGCTTCCATTGCCAGGATAGGTGGAGTTGATGCAGTAGGCAGGGCTGCGGACACACTTCTGTCGTAGGATGCCCATAAAAAGCTGTAGACCAATCAGAGCAAAGACGCTGAGACAGAACACAGTGAGGATCATCACATCAGCTAGCTTTTTGACTGACTGGATAAGAGCACCGACGATGGTCTTTAAACCTACAGAAAATCAGAGAAAGAGAAAGTCATTTTAGCAGCTAATGATACATAAGACTCTTGGATGCATGTAAAAACTGCAGCATTAGTTCCCATATAACACACTGTTAAAGGTGTCATTTTATCAGTCTCAATCTAAGCACATTTCTCCTATTCCATTTTAATGGTGAAGTGTAAACCTGTCTTCCATTAGTCGGCCAAACAGAGTCTCGCCATTGGTTGAGCCAATGTTGCTTAGTCAGGCCAATCAGGACCCTTGATCAAACAGAGCAATGTTCTGATAGTGCCTTGTTAAAAAATTTTTTGTGGCAATCAACATTCGAGTTAACAATTTTAGGTTGTATAATTTCCCTAAAGTCCATTAAGTAACAAAAACATAAAAAATTATTTTACATGTTCGTTGTTCAAAACATTAAAGGTTGTACTAACATGATTGCTTGATTATAAGAACGTTATTCAAACTTTTTAATTCTGTAACGTTTCTGTAACATTACTGCAAGAACTTTTATTGAATGTTAGTCAGCATTATGAGAATGTTCCCTGTTAGCTGGGATATGGCTTATGTTCACTCTACATATTAAGATGGGACCAAAGAAGGAAAGTTACTGTCTTTTAAGTCATTAGTAGTTTGACTATGGCTGTGCGCAGTTCTGTTTGTTGCCACTGGGAGCACAGAAATGACACTTCACCTTTAACTTGTGAAGGAATCTGCCAGGACAAAACAAACAAAGTTTCTAGGACTGAACATTTTCCTCACCTGGGATCACTGATATAGTTTTCAGAGCACGTAGAACTCTGAAAGTCCGTAATGCTGATACGTTTCCAAGGTCCACAAACTCTGTCACATATCTATGAAGAGAGAGGCAGAAGCATTCATGCTCAAATCTGTCTCATCTCTTCAGAACAGAACCAGGAAATGTTACTCATACATCAGTTTGTAAAAAACAATTTGTTAAGCTGTTTTTAATAAACCTCTCCCAATATTTAATTTTTTTCCTATTTTTACAGTGCCGCTTCTACTCAAAGCCCCATCTACAGGAAATGACATCATCTAACCAAACCCCCAACATAAGCAAAGTGACTTGACGCAAGAGAAACCAAAGTAATCTAATCAGCTGAGCTTTAAGCTTTGACCATTTTGCTGAATTAATAACAAGCAGAGGGGATATTTTGATGGCAGTCACACAGATTGTGTCTTCTTACAGAGAAGAAACAGAAGAGAAGAATTGGTCACAAATATTGACTTGTTAACAGAAGTTAATAGAAAAAAAAATGGTAAAATCTAAAATCTATTCATGGCATTATTTTTTTTAATTTACAGCATATTTTTCATAAGTGCCTATAACTCTTTAACATTTTCCAGGTAGGTCATTTCAACCATCTTTCCTGTTGACTCACTAAAGCAAAATAATTTTACATCTTAAAAAATATATCATCATCTGTCTATAAAACTGCAGACAAATATTTGATTTACTACAAATGTACAGATGCACAAGAAAGACAAAAACCTTATAAACTTTTAAAACTACCTGGAAAGACTCCAACAGTTTTGTTTTCTTATGAGGGGACTGTTCATCCTGCAGTAGCCTCATCTTGAGCCTCTCTCTCTCTCTCTCTCTCTCTTAGTTAATCCGGGCCCCTGATTTGGTTGAGCAGTAATGCTAAATATTTAGGTCACCTGACAAATCCTTTTCTGGTTACCTGCATCCCTTCATTTCATCTGTCTTGTTTTCTTCCATTTTTCTTTTCCTTTTTAGTGACCTCACACTAAACTCTCGCACTCTGCTTTCACGACTTTCGTTTTCAGCACCACGGACAGCTCCTCAAGTGCTGTTCCTCATCATCCTGCCCTGATCATCCTCATAATACAGAGCAGTTTGGTTTATATTGAAAATTCCAGTTCATATTGTCAATAAGTACATCAGAATTAAAGCAGATACTGTTATTCAAAGTGACTTCTAGTGCACTTATTACGGTGACAAACCTGCTGGGGTTTAGTATTTAACTTAAGTGCTCGATGGTGATGGTGCGGGAATCTAACTAGTACTCAAACTAGTTCTAACCTGATAAACTTTAAAGCTCTTAAACAGGTTAATTAGACTTGAAATATGACACACAAGTCAAGGACTTCTTTACGATACTAAGTTTGATTTTTTACAGCTTAACTCTAAAAATCTTGTAGCCAGAAAAAGAGCAGAGCTGACATTTTGCACCGCATCCCATTTTGTGTTTTACAATAGAAGCAAAACAATGTTGGATCGACATGAGAGTGAGTAAATACTGATGAATTTTCACTTTTTTTCACTCACGCCATGACGATGACACTGAAATCCAGCCAGTTCCAGGGGTCTCTGAGAAATGTGAAAGACTCCAGGCAGAAGCCTCTCGCCAAGATCTTGATTAGAGACTCAAATGTGTAAATGCCGGTAAATGTATACCTGAAGAAATACAGGAGGAAGCATATCTGAACTACACGTGAACGTTTGTGATCAGTTGTGTTAGTAGACCCGCAAGACCATGCCATGGATGAATCAGTAAAAACTGAAAAGAACTTACAAAATAATGATACAGAAAAAATTGCCCTCTGTACATTATTACAAAAAGTGGGCTTTTGAAAAACTCGCATGCATTTCCCTCCATGACTGTTAAAATCTGTAACCTGTTAGCACATCAGCATGCGGCATGCTTACACTCAATCTCTCCCTTCCATGCATTCATTCTGTGATGTTTTATTTGAGCCAGGTCACTGTGGCTTTTGTATTAGAGTATCCAGAGGAATAATCAGTGAATATGGAACCTCTGGTCATCTGTTAAAATCTAGGCCAGGGCTTAGACCCTGTAAACCTGTGCTACCCAGATTTAGCTTAAATTGAACACTGTCACACTTCATTGGGGTGCAACAAAATGCTTTAAAACATGACAGGAAGTGACATCATGGGGATGTAGCATCAGAGATGCTGCAGGCAGAATGAGAACAGCTTCACTGAGACTCTTACCAAGGCAGTTATCAGGACCCTAACAAAAATGAAAAGTCTCGTAAGCATTTCAAAACAAACTGTGTTTGATTATGATGGATATTAATCTTCTATTCTTGTGCATGATGGTGAATTCACATCGTTTAATCTCTTAAATGTATTTTGTTGAAGTGAAACAGGCTGCAACGGTCATGTTGACATTAAATAAAATGCACAAGTTTGACACTTTTTTACTACACTGAACATACACACGTAGACCATTAGCTATATGTAATATGTATATTTTATATATATTTATATATTATGATATTAATATATTTCGAGAATGACACAATGCAATTGTGAAACATAAACAGGGACATAAATTAAATTCACCTTATGTGTGAAATTTATCAGAATAAAGGTGTCACTCACTCTAGGTACTTGGTCCACAGTGGAGGATCCGACATCGCCATGAAGCAGCAGTTTGTCAAAATTGTGCACATGATAAACAAACTGAACAAAGTGAGCAAGTTAAGGAAATTAGCAACAGTTGATGGTTCTCTGCGTGTGTGTGGTGCTGGTATTCACTGCATTATAGGGATCAATACCAGTACATTTTGACCTTATGGGGGCACTTTTAAAAACTTTTATGTAAAATAGCAGAAAGTTAGGGGTAGGGTTAGTGTATGGGGATACAATATACAGTTTGTACAATATGAAAACCATTATGTCTATGGAATGTCCCCATAGAACATGAAAACCCAACATTTTGCCTTGCTGATCTATGGGAGGTTTATTGTATGTTTATGCATTTAACAGACGTTTTTAAGGCAGTCCTTAAATGATGACACTTAAACCTGATGTTGTTTCTTTGCACTGAAAACTAAAGAAAAGATTTAAGCCCATTGAGAGGCAAGCAGCTGTTCCTTCACCCTGTTTGCTGTATTATGTATCTGAGCTTTAACATGGACTCAGTGTGGGATTTTCTGAGCCTGTGGCATTTGGGGATAATACAGCATATCACTGGCCCAATCTGAACTGCCAATAACACACTCTACACAGCTGAGAACCTGCCTGAACCTGTTTAAACAACAGTTTTTACATTAAAAACAGGACATTTTAGAACTGCGGTGGCAAACGTGGTCATTTACTTTATCATTATCAGTATTAACATTTGGAATAGTTTTTCATCATAATTTCGACAGTAAGCCAGGTGATGATGTAATCTGGAGCCATTTTTATATTATCTGCCCCTACTTGAAAATCAACCTAATCGTGAACGTTGTCGATGTGTTACTGTTTAAAATGTGTTAGTTACCACCTTGCAGGTCATCCAATCAGAATTTAGAGGCATGACCTCAGTTTAATATATTTTATTATCTTAAATTATTATATTTTAATATATTATCAGTTGAATACATTTCTTGAGCCCTTTAGTGAGATGTTGTACAAAATGATATAAAAAGCTAAATGAATTGATTTTGAAAAGTTTCATGAATAATTTGTATGTTTCATTTTTGGACATTTTTTACAATGTGCCACAGTTAGAGAATGACCCAAATGAGTTTCCTCATCAAACATGACGGTATCCTGGTGTGACTTTGTGATACTATAAATCTTATTTTTTAACATCTCATTTCTACACTAGAATGGCTCTAACTGTGCTGATGAAGCTAAAAGCCATAGTCACAGTTAGGTGTGACTGTGCAAACACTGGTGTGCACGGTGTGACACAGGTGTGACTGCGTGCATGCTGACCGCAGACGTTAACGTCTGCGCTCGCAGTGGGCTGTAACATGCAGCTGTCACATGATTCCAAATCACTTTGCTCTTATTTCATTTGGGGAATTAGAAGAGGAGTATCAAGGGATTTGGTTGGCAATGCCGAGGAAGAACATCACAAAGCCGTTTCAAAAATGAGACTGAGAAAAATCCAATAGAATTCAGTTCGGATGAGAGGAAATGGTGAATATTACAGATTTTACACACAGGAAAGCAGCTGTTTGTGAAACTTAACATTTGATGATAATATTAATTGTTCGGGACTCCAAACCAATTCAAATGTGCTGCTTGCCCATGCAAAAGCCATCATGTTGGTGTGCTGTGTGGTTGTTAGGTGGCTGCTTACAGACCCAGGTCAAAACACCCACCCACATCATTCATCTCCATAGCACAAATAGTGCAGAGTTAGTTATACACCAAACATTAACAGTTAAGCCCTGTTACGGCCACCCGCTGCATGTTACAGTTAGTTACTGTAATTGAATTGGTTAGTCATTAGTAGGTATTCCTAGTTCTGGTTGCCCTAGTAACCCTAAATTGTAGGTTGACTCCTCCAAGACAACATTTGAAAACTTTACATGATTTTAAAATATCTAATTGTCTACACAGCTGTAAACAAAAAATCACTTCAAATATTTCACTCTCAAATCTCCATTTCTCACATACAGTATCTACAGTATACAATGAACACACACATGCCGTTACATGTTTTCATAGGCTATGAAAGGATATGAATGGACTAGAATTCGTATGGAGATTCTTCTAATGCAGTGAAAAGGACTAAAGATGTAGAGCGCCGATGTGGAACTAAAGCGGAAGATGACTTTTCCCTTGTTCAGTACTATAAACGTCTGCAAAAGAGAAGAGCACAGTTAATTTGGACAAATGCACAGTCAAAGAGAAGAGCACAGTTAATTTGGACAAATGCACAGTCAAAGAGAAGAGCACAGTTAATTTGGACAAATGCACAGTCAAAGAGAAGAGCACAGTTCATTTGGACAAATGCACAGTCAAAGAGAAGAGCACAGTTAATTTGGACAAATGCACAGTCAAAGAGAAGAGCACAGTTAGTGTGAACAGAATCAGTCACTTATCTGCATTTGTTTAGCCTAATAAAAAAATGTGTTTCACATGTTGTTACACATGCACAGGGCTTTAAAATGTGGACACCATTGAAGAATTTGATGAGAAACGTTCAAAAGTTCATATCTCAGACATTGATGTCTTGGCCAGTTTGAGCACAGTTTATGAGTTCTCTAATGTAAAGAAAGAAAACGTAGGGTTACTAAAGTTTTATTTCTCAGGAGAAAGATCTGAGAAGTTTTCTGTTTAGCCTTACTGCAATCTAGAACACAGGAGATCTCTGTGATTCATGCGGTTGGGTCCAAGGTAGATCAATCAGGAAAACTTAAACAATGTCTCTATTTAAACCGTCTGTGCACACAATGATGTGTGGTAATTATCCAGTAAACATATGAACAACGTATCCATAAGACCTTATTTATGGTGCACACCCCTTCTTTAAGATCAACTAGAACACCTAACAGCCATTTATAATCTGTCACAGATTGACTAACCCTCTGATTTTTGAAGTAGAAAGGATCGATGTCTTCCAGGGGGACTCCAACCAGTCCTGGAGGAATGTCACCAAAGATACGAGGCAGCACCTTCCCAGCCTCCAGGTCGGCCCGGGGTTTGGGCTCTTCAATGTTTCCAGGGTCCTCCTGGTAATCCTTTGTATTCTTTGTCCGCTCTTCGCTGATCCTCTGCTCGATGGCCGCCAGAGACTCGCGAGTGAACGGTCGCAAGCCGTCAGGACCTGCTGGTAGGAGCATGGTCGCCATCTTTTCATCCTGATCGTCCTCTACTAGAAGTTACTCAAAGCTGCATCGAGGCAGCCATCAGTAAGAGAGAGAGAGAAAACGTTGATTTGTCTTTGATTTGTTTTTACTTGTGTAATGTTTTATTTAAATTCCTTTGTTTTCTCTATCATTTTTTTCTTTTAATTTTTCACTTAGACCTTTTTTAATTATTTGATTTTTATGCATCTATTTCATTTACACCAAAGTACAGTAACTCGTACACATTTTTCCCCTGATAAACATTTTATGATTCAGCTTCATATTGTACTGTATCTTAAGTGCACTTAAATAAAAATACAAACATTTTAGGAGAACATCATTAACAGCAGCACACCACGTTGTTAAGTAATACACTAAACAAACAGCTTGTTGTTATTGATGTTTCTCAACTTTAACCTCTGGAACAGTGCCTGCAGGATATCCCCTTAAGAGTAACCTGCATTGCTCAAGGGCTCAACACTCTTCTACTGTAGCTCAACACTCTTCTACTGTAGCTCAACACTCTCCTCTCTGTAGCTCAACACTCTTCTACTGTAGCTCAACACTCTTCTACTGTAGCTCAACACTCTTCTCTCTGTAGCTCAACACTCTTCTACTGTAGCTCAACACTCTTCTACTGTAGCTCAACACTCTTCTCTCTGTAGCTCAACACTCTTCTACTGTAGCTCAACACTCTTCTACTGTAGCTCAACACTCTTCTACTGTAACTCAACACTCTTCTACTGTAGCTCAACACTCTTCTACTGTAGCTCAACACTCTTCTACTGCAGCTCAACACTCTCCTCTCTGCAGCTCAACACTCTTCTACTGTAACTCAACACTCTTCTACTGTAGCTCAACACTCTTCTCTCTGTAGCTCAACACTCTTCTACTGTAGCTCAACACTCTTCTACTGTAGCTCAACACTCTTCTCTCTGTAGCTCAACACTCTTCTACTGTAGCTCAACACTCTTCTACTGTAACTCAACACTCTCCTCTCTGTAGCTCAACACTCTTCTACTGTAGCTCAACACTCTTCTACTGTAGCTCAACACTCTCCTCTCTGTAGCTCAACACTCTTCTACTGTAGCTCAACACTCTTCTCTCTGTAGCTCAACACTCTTCTACTGTAGCTCAACACTCTCCTCTCTGTAGCTCAACACTCTCCTCTCTGTAACTCAACACTCTTCTCTCTGTAGCTCAACACTCTTCTCTCTGTAGCTCAACACTCTTCTACTGTAGCTCAACACTCTTCTACTGTAGCTCAACACTCTTCTACTGTAGCTCAACACTCTTCTCTCTGTAGCTCAACACTCTTCTACTGTAGCTCAACACTCTTCTCTCTGTAACTCAACACTCTTCTCTCTGTAGCTCAACACTCTCCTCTCTGTAGCTCAACACTCTTCTACTGTAGCTCAACACTCTTCTCTCTGTAGCTCAACACTCTCCTCTCTGTAACTCAACACTCTTCTCTCTGTAGCTCAACACTCTCCTCTCTGTAGCTCAACACTCTTCTACTGTAGCTCAACACTCTCCTCTCTGTAGCTCAACACTCTCCTCTCTGCAGCTCAACACTCTCCTCTCTGTAGCTCAACACTCTCCTCTCTGTAGGTCAACACTCTTCTACTGTAGCTCAACACTCTTCTCCCTGTAGCTCAACACTCTCCTCTCTGCAGCTCAACACTCTCCTCTCTGTAGCTCAACACTCTCCTCTCTGTAGCTCAACACTCTTCTCTCTGTAGCTCAACACTCTTCTACTGTAGCTCAACACTCTCCTCTCTGTAGCTCAACACTCTTCTCTCTGTAGCTCAACACTCTTCTCTCTGTAGCTCAACACTCTTCTCTCTGTAGCTCAACACTCTCCTCTCTGTAGCTCAACACTCTTCTCTCTGTAGCTCAACACTCTCCTCTCTGTAACTCAACACTCTCCTCTCTGTAGTTCAACACTCTTCTCCCTGTAGCTCAACACTCTTCTCTCTGTAGCTCAACACTCTCCTCTCTGTAGGTCAACACTCTTCTCCCTGTAGCTCAACACTCTTCTCTCTGTAACTCAACACTCTCCTCTCTGTAGGTCAACACTCTTCTCCCTGTAGCTCAACACTCTTCTCTCTGTAGCTCAACACTCTCCTCTCTGTAGATCAACACTCTTCTACTGTAGCTCAACACTCTTCTCTCTGTAACTCAACACTCTCCTCTCTGTAGATCAACACTCTTCTACTGTAGCTCAACACTCTCCTCTCTGTAGCTCAACACTCTCCTCTCTGTAGCTCAACACTCTTCTACTGTAGCTCAACACTCTCCTCTCTGCAGCTCAACACTCTCCTCTCTGTAGCTCAACACTCTCCTCTCTGTAGCTCAACACTCTTCTCTCTGTAGCTCAACACTCTTCTACTGTAGCTTAACACTCTTCTACTGTAACTCAACACTCTCCTCTCTGCAGCTCAACACTCTCCTCTCTGCAGCTCAACACTCTTCTACTGTAGCTCAACACTCTTCTACTGTAGCTCAACACTCTCCTCTCTGTAGCTCAACACTCTTCTACTGTAACTCAACACCCTCCTCTCTGTAGCTCAACACTCTTCTCTCTGTAGCTCAACACTCTTCTACTGTAGCTCAACACTCTCCTCTCTGTAGCTCAACACTCTCCTCTCTGTAGTTCAACACTCTTCTACTGTAGCTCAACACTCTTCTACTGTAGCTTAACACTCTTCTACTGTAACTCAACACTCTCCTCTCTGTAGCTCAACACTCTCCTCTCTGTAGCTCAACACTCTTCTCTCTGTAGCTCAACACTCTCCTCTCTGTAGCTCAACACTCTTCTACTGTAGCTCAACACTCTTCTCTCTGTAGCTCAACACTCTTCTCTCTGTAGCTCAACACTCTTCTCCCTGTAGCTCAACACTCTTCTACTGTAGCTCAACACTCTTCTCTCTGTAGCTCAACACTCTTCTCTCTGTAGCTTAACACTCTCCTCTCTGAAGCTCAACACTCTCCTCTCTGTAGCTCAACACTCTCCTCTCTGTAGCTCAACACTCTTCTACTGTAGCTCAACACTCTTCTACTGTAACTCAACACTCTCCTCTCTGTAGCTCAACACTCTTCTACTGTAGCTCAACACTCTTCTCTCTGTAGCTCAACACTCTCCTCTCTGTAGCTCAACACTCTTCTACTGTAGCTTAACACTCTTCTACTGTAGCTTAACACTCTTCTACTGTAACTCAACACTCTCCTCTCTGTAACTCAACACTCTTCTCTCTGTAGCTCAACACTCTTCTCTCTGTAGCTTAACACTCTTCTACTGTAACTCAACACTCTCCTCTCTGTAGCTCAACACTCTCCTCTCTGTAGCTCAACACTCTTCTACTGTAGCTCAACACTCTCCTCTCTGTAGCTCAACACTCTTCTCTCTGTAGCTCAACACTCTTCTACTGTAACTCAACACTCTCCTCTCTGTAGCTCAACACTCTTCTCTCTGTAGCTCAACACTCTCCTCTCTGTAGCTCAACACTCTTCTACTGTAGCTCAACACTCTTCTACTGTAGCTCAACACTCTTCTACTGTAGCTCAACACTCTTCTCTCTGTAGCTCAACACTCTCCTCTCTGTAGCTCAACACTCTTCTCTCTGTAGCTCAACACTCTCCTCTCTGTAGCTCAACACTCTCCTCTCTGTAGCTCAACACTCTTCTCTCTGTAGCTCAACACTCTTCTACTGTAGCTCAACACTCTTCTCTCTGTAGCTCAACACTCTCCTCTCTTTAGCTCAACACTCTCCTCTCTGTAGCTCAACACTCTTCTACTGTAGCTCAACACTCTCCTCTCTGTAGCTCAACACTCTTCTCTCTGTAACTCAACACTCTTCTCTCTGTAGCTCAACACTCTCCTCTCTGTAGCTCAACACTCTTCTACTGTAGCTCAACACTCTTCTACTGTAGCTCAACACTCTCCTCTCTGTAGCTCAACACTCTTCTACTGTAGCTCAACACTCTCCTCTCTGTAGCTCAACACTCTCCTCTCTGTAGCTCAACACTCTTCTCTCTGTAGCTCAACACTCTTCTACTGTAGCTCAACACTCTTCTCTCTGTAGCTCAACACTCTTCTACTGTAGCTCAACACTCTTCTCTCTGTAGCTCAACACTCTTCTACTGTAGCTCAACACTCTTCTACTGTAGCTCAACACTCTTCTCTCTGTAGCTCAACACTCTCCTCTCTGTAGCTCAACACTCTTCTCTCTGTAGCTCAACACTCTTCTACTGTAGCTCAACACTCTCCTCTCTGTAGCTCAACACTTTCCTCTCTGTAGCTCAACACTCTTCTACTGTAGCTCAACACTCTTCTCTCTGTAGCTTAACACTATTCTCTCTGTAGCTCAACACTCTTCTCTCTGTAGCTCAACACTCTTCTACTGTAGCTCAACACTCTTCTACTGTAGCTCAACACTCTTCTCTCTGTAGCTTAACACTCTTCTCTCTGTAGCTCAACACTCTTCTCTCTGTAGCTCAACACTCTTCTACTGTAGCTCAACACTCTCCTCTACTGTAGCTCAACACTTCTCAACCTATACTGTAGCTCAACACTCTCTGTAGCTCAACACTCTTCTCTCTGTAGCTTAACACTCTTCTCTCTGTAGCTCAACACTCTTCTCTCTGTAGCTTAACACTCTTCTACTGTAGCTCAACACTCTCCTCTTTGTAGCTCAACACTCTTCTACTGTAGCTTAACACTCTTCTACTGTAGCTCAACACTCTTCTCTCTGTAGCTCAACACTCTTCTACTGTAGCTCAACACTCTCCTCTTTGTAGCTCAACACTCTTCTACTGTAGCTTAACACTCTTCTCTCTGTAGCTTAACACTCTTCTCTCTGTAGCTCAACACTCTTCTCTCTGTAGCTCAACACTCTTCTACTGTAACTCAACACTCTCCTCTCTGTAGCTCAACACTCTTCTACTGTAGCTCAACACTCTTCTACTGTAGCTCAACACTCTCCTATCTGTAGCTCAACACTCTTCTCTCTGTAGCTTAACACTCTTCTCTCTGTAGCTCAACACTCTTCTCTCTGTAGCTTAACACTCTTCTACTGTAACTCAACACTCTCCTCTCTGTAGCTCAACACTCTTCTACTGTAGCTCAACACTCTTCTACTGTAGCTCAACACTCTTCTCTCTGTAGCTCAACACTCTCCTCTCTGTAGCTCAACACTCTCCTCTCTGTAGCTCAACACTCTTCTCTCTGTAGCTCAACACTCTTCTCTCTGTAGCTCAACACTTTTCTACTGTAGCTCAACACTCTTCTCTCTGTAGCTCAACACTCTTCTACTGTAGCTCAACACTCTTCTCTCTGTAGCTCAACACTTTTCTACTGTAGCTCAACACTCTTCTCTCTGTAGCTCAACACTCTTCTACTGTAGCTCAACACTCCTGTCACCTCAGACAACACATTTTGTCACCTCTCTTTTTAATTTAAGACTACAGTGTAATAGAAGCCTCTGTTTTTCTCCAGTTTCTCCAGTGATTTTGCATACATATTACATAATAACACTTGACCTGCCACTGAACTTGTGTTTTCATTGATTACAGTCGCATGTTGTGTAAGAAACATCCAGTAAGTCCAATGTGAATATAAGCTTATCCAGTTCTTGACCTTCCCAGCCTCCTGCCACATCCTTCAAACTAACTGGAGTATCAGACTCAGATGGTGTCAGACGTTAAGCTGTGGACATACTGTACGGCTTTTAATTGTCCTTTACAATTGTTGCTTGTCACACTAAACGAACATGATCTCAGCTATAAGCCATGTTAAACTGTGGGATTGCAACTGTCATTAATGTCACAGACATGATTTAAAAAACACAGCAAAGCCTTTCATGAAAGAAGACTCGTCTGGAGTTTTACGTTATCATACAGTGACACGTTCGGTGATGGTGAGCCGAAATCCCATGCATAACTAAAGTGGTGACCAGCAAACACAAACAACCTCTAGCGTTAATTCTGATCCGTGTTCCTGTTTGGGTTTTTTTTACATGTCAAACTAACGATCAAAGACTACAGATTTTGGCCTAGGAATCCAGGAATTTTTTAGGATTTTCAAAATTTGTCTCAGACAGTCAAATTGTATCGTACATTGTGCACTCAGCTTTATGTTATCAAAAACTATGACTAGTAGAACTAACTCAGTCAGTCCTACGGTTAAGCTAAGAAGCAAGAATGACGCATATCTCAAGATTAGTTTGGAGAGAAAGTTGCTGTTCCTCTCTATGCAAACATGTTTTCAGATCTTTTCTGCAGAGCAGAACCAGAAACTGTTATCTAACCGACAGCCTCAGTAGCTTACAGAGGCTTGATCTGACCCATAATTCTCAGCTGTAGGGAATTACTCAGCTGTCTCTGTTTAGACAAACATTAAGAAGCAACGTTACTTTTAAATGGCATGCAGCTACTGTAATAAAAGAAGAAAAATACATTTACCTAAATACAGACCATCGTGATGCTTTTCTATGTTGGTTAATGCTAGTTAGGTGCAAGTAGAGAAATATTGTTAACTAGTATAAGTAATGTTGCTGGTTCTGACTGTGATCAAAACTGTTGAGAAAACAAGAAATTAAAACACAACATAAGCTGGTGACCAAATCTAGTGGGGTTTAACACATACATTATGGCCTTTTCAAAGTGTAAAATGTGTTTTAAAATTATCAGTTTTTTTCTATTTGTCTTGTCATTTTTGTTCCTGTTTTGTTTAGATAAAAGTCTAAACAACCAAAATACGAACTTTAGTTAAATGAATAAACAACTTTAGTTGAACGCTCTGGTTTGGAAAGTGGGTCGAGTCACGTTTCTTGTGAGTGAATTTCAAACAGCCTAATTTGTAGAAAACCAAACTAAATTAACATAAGATGCCACAAGAGCATCATAGGTTGCCCTGTTTGCCTTTGCTCACATTTACAATAACAGGTACAACCTCAAAGACCATTCAAAACATGAAAAGAGTTCATTAAAATTACAAATGTGCCTTCACAATTTCCTGACTTTTGATCAAGCTGATGAGTGGTTAAGAATACACATTTTTATAATTTAGACACATCACTTGGTGTGTGTGTGTTCTTGTTTTTCATTGTGGGGACCAAATGTCACAAACACGTCCATTGTGGGAACCAGTCAGTGGTCCCCACAAGGGAAATTGATTATTAGACATATTAAATTACGCTTTTTGAAAGTGTAAAATGCAAAATGCAGGGGATAGAATATACCGTTTGTACAGTATAAATATCATTATGTCTATGAAAAGTCCCCACAAAGAGACCAAAAGTGTTTGTGTGAGTGATGTTGTGTGTGTGTAGGTCTAACTATACTTATCGAGTTCAAATGGGTTTTGTGAATTCATATGTATAGCTATATATATCTATTCACAAATATAGTGAAACACATAAACAAAACATTTGAAGTGCTCTGAAATTGTCTGAGAATCGAACCCATGCTCTTAGCGTTTCTAGCATCACTCTCTACCAGTTCATCTACAGAAAAGCTTTAGCAAACCTCATCACCTGGTATTTAAAAAACAATCAAACCTATTACATCCTCACAAGAGATGTCCTTGCTAATATTGTGAAACGTTTGTGTCAATTCTTTGAAATGTAATCAAAGTTGTCAGGATTTTGTTAATCGTCTTAACAGTGTATTCACACACACACATACACTGTTCCTTGTTCCTTGTGGGGTCTGTTTTCTGCACTCAGCAATATATTTGATTTTATTTCAGATTTTATTAGTTCTGTGAGGACATTTTGTTTCCTTAATCTAGAACTGACCCTCTCTCTCTCTCTCTCTCTCCACATACACTTCTGTTTGGATCTATTTCTTTCTTACTGTCCTTCATCTGTTTCCTACTATTCTCGGTCATGTTATTTTATTGATAATTGATTGGTCAAGACAACTTGAATTGGTATTTCAATGTTTTTATGCTGCTTTTTTCATTTTAGCTCATTTTCTGCTGTTTTAGAAAACATTACAATTGAAAATCAGACTTCTTCTGTTAAAGAGAAAAGCCTGAAGAGTTTTCAAACACACACTTTAAGAGTTACCAGAGCCATCTCACAAGTTTTTCGCTAATTTCACAAGGATACAGAAATCTTCTTTTTTCAGAAAGAAATGCTTTAATAAAAATAAATAATGAAAGAATGTCATCTAAGCTCCAACTCAATGAAAGCTCAGGGTCTCTGAGGGCTCTGACTGCTGATGAAACCAGCAGATCTATCAGGATCATTAAATGGGAGGTGTTGTGCACTGCACGGCCATTTTGCATTACGTCCATCCTGCCTGCAGGCATCTGAATTAACCGAATCTGAATTGACTGCTTAACTCCAACCAATATGTTATAGAGACAGTTGAGGACAGATAAACCAGCCTCACATTCTTCTCGTCTCGCGTAAATATTTTCTGCCTTTTCCAAAAACTGGGTGTTTCTGCTGATGTCACAGGAGAGCCATTTCAAGTCCACAAAGTACAGTCCTCTAAAGGACAAAGTACTAATCTCTGTTTCTTCAGAAAACTGTCTATGCACTTGTATTTAAAGAACCCAGAAACCATATCTGAGAATCCATGACACATCATTAACTTCTTGTATTCATCAAATAACTATAGGTCAACTAAAGAACAATTACAAAGGTTTCTTCCTTAAACCAAGGTTCTAAACCTTGAGGCTGCAAAGAACCTTTGAAGAACCTTTATTTTTAAGATCGATTTAATAGTCCAGAATGTACTTCATAATTGCATACAGGGAATTATGCCCCAGCAACAATTAGAAAAGCTAGGGCGAAAAATACGAAGGTTTTTTAAACACTAATTATCAAATGTAATATTCAGCAAGACAAGCAAAACTGATCAACTTTTAACCCTTTTAAAAATGCAAATGAAAGACGTTTTCTTACATGTAAACTCGCAGCACTGCGTCCATGCATGCTCCATTTATTGCGCTGATGTAAATCCAAAATCCCAAACTGATCCATAGTGGATAAGCCCAATCCCAGATGAAATTATTCCGTTAGGACTCGGTAAGACTTTTCAGATGGCCACTGACATTGCAGGTAAGTTGTTTTTAATGCCAATCACGGTGCCAAGCAGGTACGGCGCTCTTAAATCCCTCACAACGCTCCTTCTGCGCGTTTGGATGCTCTTGAGTTTTGCGCACTCCAGATGTAACTTTTCGTCTATGTTTTCTCAGCATTCGTATCAAAATTGGTATCCAAACGTTGTCCGTGATCTGCTTTGGGGGTTTAGGCGCATTTGTGGCGCATTTTCCGGCTTATTTTGCGCGCAGCGTCACTTTGCGCGTCTCTCCGAGCGCAAAACTGTTTGCGCGGACACGCAACCTGCGCGCGTCCTTTAGCTGCGCCAGAGGATTACGCACATCATAACATTTGCTCCAAGAAATTGCTCTCAGAGCAATAAAATAGGGCTAATTTGCTCCTTTTTTACATGTTCTTGATTGCACGGTGTTAATTGCTGGGTGCATTGTGTCCGTCTCACTTTTGGTACAGCTGGGTTTCTCCTTAAAGTCAAGTTTTGTGTTTCCAGTCTGTCCAATACAGTGAAGGAAGTTTAAACAAAAAGTCATTTGGTAAAAGAGATTGTTGCAGTTAAAACATATTAAAAAATTCATATTAATGTCATATTAAAATGTCATACTAAAATTCAGTTTTCCTATCCTGTTTGCTTTCCACTAAGAGATAAATATAAGTGTGTACTTCAATATGAAAACCATAAACCGGATTGCTTCACAGCGACACAGAAACTGTTTCCAGTTCAGTAGTTAATTGGTTGTACAACTTCTCGGCCTCTTAGCCTGGCCTTTCTGTTAGCCATACTGCATACTGTTATCTTCTGTAAAAATACTTTAATCGCACTTTTCGATTTAGATAACCTGGATTCATTCTCATCATTAGTCACTATCAAGGTACATCATTCTGCATCTTATTTTACTGTTTAAAAATAGCTTGTACTTTAAGTTATACATTTGTGTGATGCATCTTACTTCATGTAGTTCATTTAAATCAGTTTTTAAATCCACTTTTCCTATTTACTTTATGCATCTATTTTAGAATAACCTGGGGTCATTCATTCTCAAATCATTCATATCATTCAGTCATTCAAATCACAGGTAAATCATTTTCATGTTCGTATTATTATTATTATCATTATCATTATCATCATCATAATCATTATTATTATTATTATTATTATTATTATTATACATTTGTGTGATGCATCTTACTCATGTTTCTTAAATCAGTTTTAATCCACTTTTCCTGTAATGGCGTTCTTTGTGTGATGCATCTTAAATTACCCACTTTACCTGTAAGCGCGGCTCTGCCGGTGGTGGCAGCACTGCGTGTGTTGAGCGATTAAACCCACTGAACAAGCGACGTCGAAGAAAACGTGTACAGCGTGCTAACGCGCAGTTGACCATTATTTTGTCGTTTAAATTTCTAATTTTTAACACGTTTAAAGCGAAACCATGTCGGAAAGAAAAGTGTTGAACGTGAGCATTGCCGCATTTGTGTTTATTTTTATCTTTATCTGTGTTGCAATGCAACCTCAGAAGAGTTTCGGTTACAACGTCTATGATACCGTGAACATGCTAATCAAGTAGCAACAAAATATTAACATTTCAGTGACTGTCAGAAAACTTCATGTTTCATCCGGTTTGCAGAAAATAAAGCCTTAAGTAGTCTTAAGTATCATTTTAGCGCACTTCTAAGATAAACCGTGAGATAATGTTTTGTTTGCAAAGCTGTATTATGATGGACTGACACTACACGTCTTATCTTGTTGTTTCATCGCAGAAATACTACCCACCCGATTTTGATCCGTCTAAAATCCCCAAACTGAAACTGCCCAAAGACCGTCAGTATGTGGTCCGATTGATGGCGCCGTTCAACATGAGGTAAGAAAGCTTAAAAGTTAGTTTTATTCTGGGTTTAGTGTGTAAAGACGTGGCTTGGGTTGATCGCTAGTGTTATACGTTTATATAATGAGATGATCTGGTAATGATGACATTTTGCAGGTGTAAGACGTGTGGAGAATACATATACAAAGGAAAGAAATTTAATGCTCGTAAGGAGACCGTTCAGAATGAACTGTACATGGGGCTGCCCATATTCCGTTTCTACATCAAATGCACCCGATGCTTGGCTGAGATCACCTTCAAGGTAAAAGATTATTATTTTATTTGACCCTGTTGAAACATAATGTGTGTTTTTTGCATATTGTGCTAACATTGCTGCCTGTGCTTACTAAACTCTGACATGTGTAGTCCAGTTTAAACCCTGACATGTGTAGTCCAGTTTAAACCCTGACATGTGTAGTCCAGTTTAAACCCTGACATGTGTAGTCCAGTTTAAACCCTGACGTGTAGTCCAGTTTAAACAGTTTAAACCCTGACATGTGTAGTCCAGTTTAAACCCTGACATGTGTAGTCCAGTTTAAACCCTGACATGTGTAGTCCCAGTTTAAACCCTGACATGTGTAGTCCAGTTTAAACCCTGACATGTGTAGTCCAGTTTAAACCCTGACATGTGTAGTCCAGTTTAAACCCTGACATGTGTAGTCCAGTTTAAACCCTGACATGTGTAGTCCAGTTTAAACCCTGACATGTGTAGTCCAGTTTAAACCCTGACATGTGTAGTTCCAGTTTAAACCCTGACATGACTGTAGTCCAGTTTAAACCCTGACATGTGTAGTCCAGTTTAAACCCTGACATGTGTAGTCCAGTTTAAACCCTGACATGTGTAGTCCAGTTTAAACCCTGACATGTGTAGTCCAGTTTAAACCCTGACATGTGTAGTCCAGTTTAAACCCTGACATGTGTAGTCCAGTTTAAACCCTGAATTCCAGTTTAAACCCTGACATGTGTAGTCCAGTTTAAACCCTGACATGTGTAGTCAGTTTAAACCCTGACATGTGTAGTCCAGTTTAAACCCTGACATGTGTAGTCCAGTTTAAACCCTGACATGTGTAGTCCAGTTTAAACCCTGACATGTGTAGTCCAGTTTAAACCCTGACATGTGTAGTCCAGTTTAAACCCTGACATGTGTAGTCCAGTTTAAACCCTGACATGTGTAGTCAGTTTAAACCCTGACATGTGTAGTCCAGTTTAAACCCTGACATGTGTAGTCCAGTTTAAACCCTGACATGTGTAGTCAGTTTTAACAGTCCAGTTTAAACCCTGACATGTGTAGTCCAGTTTAAACCCTGACATGTGTAGTCCAGTTTAAACCCTGACATGTGTAGTCCAGTTTAAACCCTGACATGTGTAGTCCAGTTTAAACCCTGACATGTGTAGTCCAGTTTAAACCCTGACATGTGTAGTCCAGTTTAAACCCTGACATGTGTAGTCCAGTTTAAACCCTGACATGTGTAGTCCAGTTTAAACCCTGACATGTGTAGTCCAGTTTAAACCCTGACATGTGTAGTCCAGTTTAAACCCTGACATGTGTAGTCCAGTTTAAACCCTGACATGTGTAGTCCAGTTTAAACCCTGACATGTGTAGTCCAGTTTAAACCCTGACATGTGTAGTCCAGTTTAAACCCTGACATGTGTAGTCCAGACAAGTCTAGTCCCAAACGGTATTGTATGTTTAAGCTGTCTTAATTTAAAGCAGCTTGCACTGACATCTAATAAATCAGTGCCTTTCTTTTGTCACTAGTGCACACCAGTAATGTTTTTTCTAAAGCGTATTTATAAAAGCTACTTTAATGTCCTAAACGTAATCTAAGCACTGTTTGTGAAACCAGGCCTTTGCGAGAGATTTGTGAAAGATTTGTATAAATAAGACTAATGTCATTGTATATTTATTTGGTTGTGTTTGATTATAATTGTTTCACAGACAGACCCGGAGAACACAGACTATGCCATGGAACATGGGGCAACACGAAATTTTCAGGCTGAGAAACTGATCGAAGAGGAGGAGAAGAAGATCCAGCAGGAGCGAGAGGAAGAGGAACTCAATAACCCCATGAAGGTCCGTTACAGTCACATGTTTGCCTGTTGTTGAGTTTAACTAATGTTACATTCTGTGACAGGCTCAGAAATTATAAAAGGGCTGCAAAATTAATAAAAACAATTATGATTTACTGAACGAGGAACGTGTCAGTTACTGGGTTCTGTTTAGATCTACTCTCATTGCCTCAAATGTTTCAAACATGCTATCAGCATGTTTTTACATCAGTATGCATTTACACACCAATGTTAAATGCAGTGGCCAATGAGAGGATGATGATGATAATAATTTAATAGCATAGAAAAACAATCTGCTCAGTGTTAAAATTAGTAGTAATAAAGAATGAGTAGGTGTGTCCAAACTTTGGACTTGTTGCGAGTGCCTGACCAAAAACAAACCTTATAAACAATCAACCCATGCTCTCAGGTTCTGGAGAACCGAACCCGGGACTCTAAAATGGAGATGGAGGTGCTGGAGAACCTGCAGGAGCTGAAGGAGCTGAACCAGAGGCAGGCACAGGTGGACTTCGAGTCCATGCTGGGTCAATATAAAGAGATGGAGCAGAGACAGAGAGAGAGAGAAAAGGAAGAAGACGAACAAGAGACCAAGTACGAAACAAAAGGGTTTAGAAGATACACAAGCTGCATCTAATGTTTTTCTAGTAGACTGTTTCTGTGTCTTTTGAATCTCTCACCTATATTACAATTGCATCTCTGCACCTTTTTAAAATGCATAATATTTACATTGTATGTGCTGAATGGAAGGTTTGTCATGCATTAAGATCTGTCATGTAATTTATAAATACACTGTTGTGATGTTGTCATAGAGAGATGTTGGAGAGGGCTCTGGTGAAACGACTGAGGGACTCAGACTCAGAAGAAGAGAGAGAGGAACCAGAAAAAGGCAGAAAACACACAGCTGAAAACCCCACAGACATTCTCACCACAAACACAGGCCCACAGGTACATCATTATCCTTGGCATGTTGCACGTAAACAGTCTATGGTACAATATTTCTCCCAGATGTTTTAGGACAACACTCCAAGGATCTCCACAATCGCTTCATAATCCTTGGACCTGCAACTGTATTATTACTATTAATGTGTGTGTTATTGTGTATTGTGTGTATAATCTGTACATCCCCCTCTGTGTTTATTGCAATATACAAGCATTTGCTTTTGTCTTCCTGTTTCTGCTTTCACATGTCGCATCTGTTATTGTTCTGTCTCAGGGCTCTTCATCTGTGGGTGTCAAGAAGCAGAAGGTGGAGAGCTGGGAGAGGAGTGTCGGGAGTCTGAAAGGACGAGGAGCTCTGGGGTCTCTGGTGGTGAGGAGAAAACCTGCAGATTCTGCCTCCAAACCTGCACCGCAGTCATCCTCAGACACACACACAGGTTCATGTTCCTTTAAAACTGCTGGATTGGTCAAAGTAACAAGACATTGTAACTGCAAAACAAAGTACATTTGTACGACCAGCAAAATGTTCAATATGACATTTTTTGATGACATATTAACATTAACAAAGGCAATACAGTAAATGTTATAATTTTTTTACTATTATTTTGCATTACAGTGATAATAAATGGGGGGCGGGAGGGCTGAGCTTTATTATGCATAATGTAAAATATACTCACAGTGAAAAGATAAGTTCTTGACAGGTCTCGTGTGATTGGCTTACTGATGACCACTGCAGTTTTTTCATCTTTTCTTGTGAATATTCATGTACAGGTGCTACCAAACCAGTGTCCTCCACAGCTACAGCTGGTGCTTCAAATGGCCCGTCAGTCACATCTCAGAACGGTTCCTCTCTCAGCCTGTTAGGGGCGTACTCAGACAGCGATGAAAGCAACTCGGACTAAACTGCACACAACACAGCGTGGTGTCTGTACTGAGGACGCCACACAATGTTTTTTAATCTTTACCACGAAAAAACTCGCCTTTCTATACATGACCCCAAGTTTTATTGTTCCCTTGACCTGGTTGACTTTAAAACATTTAATTTACTTAATGTTGAATGAAGCTGTTTTGATTGCATTATGTGTGTTTAATACATTTGCTGTGCACCACGATGATACCTCTAATGCATTGTTAATTAATGTCTTTAATGTCATTTTGGTTTCTTTATGTTTCAGTCAATAGGCAGAAAATGCATTTGAGGGTTTAAGTAGAGATTAGTAAGTCGAAATCATATTTCAGCTTATTAACCCCTATCACAAAAGACTCTTTTACCATCCTGTACATCAAATAAATAAAATCTTTCATCTCTTTCAGTTCTTGATATGGACTTAATTTTTCTCTTTGGTGGTTTATGAAATAGTTTGTATATGGGCAGTTGCTCACATAAGCCATTTGACGTTATGCATATTTAGGTATCAAATGGCTTTAGTGGGTTTGTTTGGGTTTTCATTTCAACACATGATATTAAAATCTATTGTTGGGTGAAAGTCTGTTGCTATATCCTAAACTGGACCACCTGCGCTTCTGACCCCCCGACCTTGCCATTTGACTTCTGGAGAGAGTGTGTTAATGCGTGGCAGATGAATAACAGGTTATCTGTTTGTGCATGGCTGAACACAAATGTCTGATGCATTTATTTCGCTTAATAGTCACTTTATCACCGAAAAGCATCATACGCGTGCCACTGCGCGTTGTGCAATGCAATGCAATGCAATGCAACAAGGCCAGTAAGCCCCATCGTGCTGAATGCATTGCAAAAGCACCATGTGAAACGAATTGCCCCAGCAGAACAAAGACAAAAGCGCCTCTCCGCTGCGTTTCACCAACAAGTCGCGCTTACGAGATGCAACAGCCGATGCAACCCAATGCAACTCCGCTATTCGCGCGCACGCGCGCCGCTTAAATTTTCCACACGGCCGCTTTGTGCTCCCGTTTCCGTCCGTGCATCGCCGAGCGGTGAGTATCGCGCAAACATCGCCGGTAATTGTCGCTTTCTGGTCGGTTTGAGCGAGTTAAACCGGAGACTTTTCAAGAGGATTTTGCGAGCGCCGGTCGGGCTCGCGCGCGCCGCGGCTAGCTGGCTAGCGAACCGGCTAACGTAACGCGTCTTCAACGCGGTCGCTTTTAGTTTCACGACGCAAAATATCGCGACATTTCTTTGGGAATCGCGACGCACGGCTGTGTTATCGTACTGTATCGGCGGCGAGAAACGATATAATCGTTGAATGAGGAGTTTAGAGTGGTTAGCCGGGTTGCTAATGTGACTTTGGAAATGCAACGAGCGCTTTTGTGCATTTCCGTCCCGAAATTTAACTCTTCTGTGCAGAAACGTGCAAAATAACAAGTGGGTGTGTTGGGTTAATGCCTCTCTGTGTGTTTTTGGTTTGTTTTGGCAAGATGCATCAGAGTGTGTGAAACTTTCTCCTTCAGTCATATTGATTTGTTTATTTTTGGCTTGTGAGAAGTCATGTTTAACTAACTCTCCAAGTTCAGATGCATTAAATGCGTCAAGAATCAGCAACTAACCAGTTAATGACTGTATGCATATGTTTAATAGGGATATGTCTTTAATAGAGGGGCAGGTCCAGGGGTGGAGGATTAAAAATAGACCAGATAACCCAGCCTTTCTTCATATTTCTTGCTTTGCAATACTGCATGATTGTGCATTTGCCTTTACAGATTAATTTATTGCGATCAAGAAGGAGCTGGGTGACCTAGAGCTTCGATGCATTGGGGAAATTGAAGGCAAGCGATATTGCACAATCACATTTGTCATTTATTGACACGCTGAGTAATAAGTTACTTATTGGTAAGGTGCTCCGTGCATTAGGAAGATTTATGGATTTATTTTCAACTACAATAAGGATAAAGTCCTTGACAGAAGCACAAGCAGTTCTTCTAATGTTTGTTTGATTGTCTCCTCTCGTGGTGTTTGTAGACCCATGGCAAAGTGGCTTAAAAATCAGCTGAGTTTTGGCAGCAGGAAAGGACCTCCACAGCCCCCGAAACCAGACTACACCGAGAGTGAGATCCTGCGGGCCTACAGGCTTCAGAAAGAGCTGGACTTTGAGGACCCTTATGAACCCCCGGAAAACCGGGTGCAAAACAGATCAGGGTCGTTGGAGGCATTCCCCACTTTTGGCACGGTGTTGTCAAACGGCGTGGAGGTGAAGATCGTCTCTCCCAAACACAGACTGATAAAAGTGGAATCTCAGGAATTTGGGCGTAGCAAGATTCCATTAAACATTGTGACCTTTGAGGAACCACCGGCTCGTGTAAGAACCAACCCTTGTTTTCTTAACATATTGAGCGCTTAACAGTGTTTACCAGCCTGTTATGAGAACCTTTGGAAGGTTTTCTGGGTTGATATGGGTAAAACTATGAGGACATTTGCATGTTATCTTAAAGGTGAAGTCGTGACGTTAAAAAAATTGGCCCTATTCCAGTTTAATGTGCAGTAGCAACTATAAATAAGCCATTTGTAGGCTGACTGTCCTAAGAGCGTAAATACTGTGACGCTTGTTTGAGCAACACGATCGCGGGTTTGCTGAACCGTTTCATGCAGCTGTAGCTTATGTTCTGCATTGTGATGTTGTGCTCTTCTTTTGTTCAAACTTAGACAGGGTAGGTGATCTTCTTTGTTATGCTGGTTGAAAGTCTCTTCACAACCTGACAGCAATCACAAAGTATAGTGTAAATATGTTAATATACATTTACATATTCTGTGAAAGGGGCAGGACCATAAACTGTTCGTCCAATTATGGCATTCAGTTCAAATGCAATGATAGGATGTCCTACTTGCCTGTCAAACCATGTATTTGCATTGCATTGTTCAAGTGTATTGGAGGGGGCGTGGCTTTGGAGGGCACTTTGAAGAGAGGGCGGGATCTGGTATTTTCAAAGCTAGCTTGCTATGGCTATCCTTTGCCTAGCCTACATTTAAGATTTAGGGATTTTAACAAATATTAAACTTCGCCACCTAGTTTGTCCAACATTTGTGTCATGGATGCATCAAACCATGTGGGTTATTGAGAACAGTTGTGTTACTACAACATTTTAGTAACATTGTGGCAACGCTTTGGCAAACCCTTTTAACACTTCTTCAGAAAGAGTATTGTTATATTAATTTTTTTGATGAATTGTTGTAATTTCAAGCTTACCGCATTCCTATACAGTATGTAGTGGAAAATTCTCAAAGACATGGTCATTTGTTTGTTTATATGGTTTTTTTACTGTTCATGTGATTATTCGGTCAGTTTTCTTGGCACAAATGTTGTCTATTGATGGACAGTTCTTCTGTTTTCGTGATGTTTATATTTCAGATATAACAGCATATGGAGGATGTTATATGAACTACACAGGATTGTTTAGTCAGTATGGCACTAATGTGTGATTTCTTTGAATAGATTTGTTTAGAGAGCATTATGTAGGTGATTTTGGCAGTCATCACCAGTCAGCACACACACACTCATCTTTTTAGCTTGTCTATGTGATGTCAGAGGTTATAGAAAACCATTCACATAACTCAAATACACTTAATCTCAATGTCTGCTGTAGATGTAGATTCTCTCGCTCTCTTCGCCTCTCTCGCCTTCTCTTCTCTTCTCTCTTCCCCTCTCGCCTCTTGCCTCTCCTTCTCTCGCTCTCTCTCTCTCTCTCTCTCTCTGACACACTGATGTTTTCTCCTGTATATCATGTTTAATGGCATAGTGAAACACAAATGAAGATGTTTAGCAGAAAACACTGTTTGGTTTGGCTTATAAACACAGTGAATCTGAATCTAACATGTCTCACAGTGTGCTCAGACTGAGTGATGAAAGAGTTTTCGTATTGGGTGAGCTACACCTTTAAGTAGTTGAAACTGGGACTGTGTATCTCTAGTTTATAGCTGTTATATTTACCAGGTACCTCACCAGACCTGTGTGTGTTGCCAGGCATGTTTAATAATTATACTGGGCTGAGTTAATGCATGCAGTGAGAAAACAAACACATTAGTGCTCACTGTACCCAGCTCTCTCGCTCTCTCTCTCTCTCTCTCTCTCTCTCGCTCTCTCTCTCGCTCTTTCTCGCTCTCTCTCTCTCTTCCCATCTCTCTGCCTCACTCTCTAACTTTGCCTCTTTCCATCTCCCTCCAGCCCTTCAGCATGCATTATTATCAAAATTACAGCAGAATGCTCCTGTTAACTCGACTCAGACACGCAAAAAAGCAGTTCAGAGCTCTCACAAAACCTCCTGTTTCCAGGATCTGGGTCTGTTTTGCTCTGAAATCACAACTGTAATCCTTTGATATTTCAGAATTGTACTGGGTGATAAAAGTGTACTCTATTTTTAGCCTTTTATATTTTTTTTTGAGAAACCATAATTTAATCAAACTCTTTATGCCAAGTAGATTGAAAAGGTTTTATGCTGACTATAAATAAACAAGGCAATATTATGTTTAGTAATGTTTACATGCATGTAATATGTATACAGCTAAAAATGCATCGCAATAAACAACCAACCTTTATTTTCATATATCTTAATATGAAACTGAATATATGAATTTTAATGCGTGTAAAATGCTACACAGGTTTTTTGTGAGCACTTCTGCTGCGTTTATAATGATGTGAACTAATAGTGTCTTATTTTATTTCCTCATTCTCTTTCCAGGTGGTTCCCTCGGCTCCTGTGGTCGGAGACACAGATTACTCAGACCCTTTTGACGCCAGGCCGGACCCTCGGCCCAGACCCGGCTGGGAACAGAACGCTGTAGAAACCTGCAGCAGTTACATGGAGCCATTTGAGGCCCAGCGGTTCATAAGTGGTAAAGCAGATCTCCACTGGATCTGTCTTAATACAAGAACTGATGTCAAAGAAATGATTTTACCCATAAAATTTTTTTAATATTTGTCTGGCATGTACGACTACACTACATAATGTGTCCTAACCCTCAGGCTAGTTGTCCCTGATGTCCTTTTGTAACGGCACTCAAAATGCACCAAATACAGACAGATATTAAAGCTGCTGTTGCTTCTGTTAAACACAGTATTTATAAATTATTAATCTGTGCTATGAACATCATAAAGCTTGACAGACATCTTATCTTACTCAGCCAAATCTTAATTTTAATCTTTGGTTTTTAAAGGCAGGTTAGAAACATTTTCTCTTGCGCTGGTTGAAAGTTTTTACACATCCTGATAGCAATCGCTAAGTTAAGTGGTCTAAATATATTTATATCCATATTTATATATCTTTTTGGAAGGAACAGAACCATAAAGTGTTGGATAGGATGTCCTACTTGCCTGTCAAACCATGTGCATACCTCCGCAGTCTGAAGGAGGTGTGGCTTTGGCAAGCGCTCTGAAGGGAGGGAGGGATCTTATGCTTTCAAAGCTACCTTGCCATTGCTAACCTCTCTGAAATTGCCCTACCCTAAAATCCCAACTGGAATTTTTTTGGTGTGAATAATAATGCCTACTGCTTTCTCGTATCTTACCTTGCATTAACACTAACCACACATTGTTGATGTGGTGACGTCACACGTAAATGTTTTCACCGTTAATAATGATTTATGAAAGAGACATTCTTGCCGCTTTTAAAAAATGGTTTGAGTGACCTGATGAGTAATGTTTTTGTGTTTCATCTTTTATTCATCATTTTATATCATCAATGTTTCATCTCTTATTTTAAGTAAAATCATGTTTTTCCTCTGTATGCCGTCTTTAAACTGACTGTTAACGGTGTCCACAGGGACGTGTGTGCTCATTTGTTGCTCATTTGTTGCTCAGAGCTGCAGCACAGCACAGACTGGGGCAGGAGCAGCCCGCAGCTCTACGACAGCCCGTATGAGGAGAGGGCTCGGCCCCGGGGCGCCCCCGCAGAGGACGAGAGGGAGAGCCGTCTGCCACAAGATGACGAGAGGCCTGCAGATGAGTACGACCAGCCCTGGGAGTGGAAAAAAGAGAATATCTCTAAAGCTTTCGCTGGTAAGAACTGTTGCTGAGTGGTGATTGGCTGTCTTCTGTTCCAGTGTAGCCAATCCAGTTGTTTCCCCTGTATTTTAATACAGACTGTGTTTTGAATATACAACAAGCCTGCTGCATACTGCTGTGTGCAAATTTACTACTGCAAATGTAGGTCATCCAAGGATTCTGCACACAGAAAATAGTATACATACTCTATACTGGAGACTGGGTCAAAGTATACTATTCCGAACATGCCCAGCTTCTTAAAACTACAATTCTAGCTAGACTATTAATAGATAGCATAGCTTGTTAGTAGCTTGCGTTTTTCCATTGAATATCCTGTTAAATGTGCAAATGCGGCAAATGAAATAAGTCAAACGGGCTATGATCGATGTTTCACTCTGATTTAATGTTGTAGTTTTTCTCACTAAATAAGTGGATATGAAAAGGAATTGACTGTTGAATGACTGTTAACTCCGTGTTTGCAGACACAATCTGATGTTACGCACATGAAGGAATGTAGACTTCTAGAATTCAGGAGAGAGATAAGAAAGGATTTTAGGAATGGAACGAGAGAGCAGGAGAGAGGGAGAGAGAGAGAGAAGATCAGTCATGCAGAAAGATCAGAGACACTGCGTGACTTCTGCTTTGTCTCACACACTCTCAAACACACACACACTTCTGAGCAGTGTGCTAAGTTGTGTCCCAAATGACATACTGTAGACTGTGCACTTTAACTATACACTGTGTACTCTACCATCTAGTGTATGAATTTTAGAAGGGTAGTACTGTCTCAAATGGAACACTAATGTTTTTTTTACTAACCGGATGACTACAAATACTACGGCTTAACCAGAAAATTCTTCATAAAAATATTTGTAGTCAAACTATTTACGTTTGCATTTTTACAAATGTTTTCTCAAAGTTGGATTGTAACTGTCGCCTTGTAGTGACATTTGATTCGAGGGACTGGGATCAATCCACGCTGCCCCGCGATGAGCCACAGAGGAACGCAGGCATGTCCAGAACCAGCCCTCCGTCCAGCGGGCCCACCAGCCTGTGCAAGCCTAACAATCTTAACGTCATCCTGGGTGAAAGGGTGGACCCCATGCTGGCCCTGGAGAAGCAGGTGTATGTGTTAACACATGCTGCTTAATACATTTACATTTATTCATTTAGCAGACGCTTTTACCCAAAGCACCTTACAGTGTAATCAAGGTATATATTTTATCATGACGTGTGTTCCTTGGGAATCGAGCCCACAACCGCTGCGCTGCTAATGTCGCTGCTATCAGTTTAACCAAGATCAAACAAGATGTTAATACACGGCACGTTGTGCTTTCAGGTGGTACCACGGTGCATTGACGCGCTCTGAAGCAGAGTCTCTGCTCACACTGTGTAAAGAATGCAGTTATCTGGTGAGAAAGAGCCAGACCAGCAGGAATGACTACTCGCTCTCTCTCAGGTGCAGTTACAACAAAGTGAAGTACAGTAAAAGAGAAATACAGGGTGACTTTTCCTGTTACTTGTCAGCTGCACAGACTGCTGCTCGTGTGTGTGTAAAGCATAGTAAATAGTGTTCTGTTAGGGTTAGAGTGTGGGTAAGGTTAGGGTAAAGTGTTTATAACTAGCTGTGTATAGGAACATTAGAAATGCCCCCATTTATATAGAAAAGTGAACGTGTGTGTATAATAATTGAAGTAACTCACACACCATCAAGCAGTTACAGGTATTTGATGCTATAAATAGAGTAAATTAGTCCTTCGAAACAAGGTTCATGTTTTTTGTGTTATCTTTCCCGGGAATGTTTATGTGGTTATTTAAAGAACATTAAAGTCTTCTGTGTCTCTGTGTACACTAAACAAATTTGAGTAAGCTGCCAAACGCTCAAGCGTTTTAAGTTTTATTAAATAATTATGCTGAGGTACTTGAAAAATGTTAGTGGTCACAATTACTGTTGCTTTAACTTAGTTATGGGTTGGTTCTAATATTAAAGTATTAAAAGTTGAGATGTTAATTGAGTTTGTGCACCAGGCATGAGAGATATTTCAGAGCGTTTAGTTTGTTGTGTTATTGCTTTTCTAAGATTGACTTGCAAAGTTTACCTAACAGATATAAACTTGAAAAAAATGCTATTGACCTGAATATCACAGAGACATTTACAATAATCAAGCAACCAGACAACATGCCAATCATACAGTTATTTGTGGCATATTTGCTGTATAAGCAAAGTTGGAACCACCCACACAAAAAGAGTTTTGCCCTCACATTTGCTCCAACTTTAATTTCTCTCATCTCAATCCTTAATGTTGCCTAAAGCTGCAGTAACTTAGTTAAAAATGAACAGAAATCAGTTAATGTGTAAGTACATGACAGGTCAGTGTTCAAAACGGACTACTTACCCTGATTTGCAATATATAATTATAATTTGAGTTGTAGGGTTTGATTGGCAGGAAATGTCTGGTTGACTGAATTCATTGGTGTGGTTATGTCACGTCTGTAAACAGAAAGATGACGACCCTCGCGTGTGTGGGTGCTGAGGATGGTGAAATGTTTGTAGTTTGTTCTTCCAGCAGCTGGTTTGAATTTAAACTTAAAGAATTAAAGAGGCAAAAGTTATGCTATTTTTTTTGTGGCTCTGCCTGTGGTTTATGCAGATTTTAGACGGTCTTTTGTGGGTTAGGACAGGTTTAGACTTCTATTAAAAATGAAGTGCCTTCAAAAACAGCGTTGATCTCTTCCCTGTGGCCTTTTTCTGTTTGGAATACGTGTGAAGGATCCCTCCCTGTCTGATCATTTGTGTTTCTCTGCAGGAGCTGTCACGGGTTCATGCACATGAAGTTCTCGCAGTCCCGTGATGGGAAGTTCATCCTGGGTGAAAACAGCCCTCCGTTTGACTCCATCCCTGAAGTCATTCATTACTACACCACCCACAAGCTGCCCATTCGTGGAGCTGAACACTTGTCCCTGCTGTTCCCAGTGCTGGTGCAGACACTCTGAGAACACACACACACACACGCTAACACGTATTCATACTCTCACTCAGGGCTTAACACAGACGGTCATGGTAGTGCTTCGTTTTCAATTAGATATCAATGTCTCCAGCAGATCTTTGAGGGCTTGGTTTGCTTTTGGAGAGGGAATTAGAATTTTGAGAGTTTGATTGAATTCTGTGTCTGTGCTTGATGATGTGTTGATGTGACACACGTGACTGATGTTGACTGATGGAGGTTTATTCTCCAGACTCCACACACTGGGAACTGCAGTATTATATTCAGTCTGTCTGCTCCAAAGCTTCAGATGTTAGTTTTAAATTAAGGGTTCACTCAAAACACGAAAATGAATGTTATTAACTTACCCTCATGTTCTGTTGTTTTTGTGGAACACAAAAGGAGACTTTCTGAAGAACTTTCATGCAAAATCGTGTGATTTCTAACAGTCTAACGACTACAAGTTCAACAAGAAAACATAATAGTCCATGTTCTGCGTTATATTACAAGCCTTCTAATGTCTTAAGAGCTTTGTGTAAGAATTGATAATCTCTGAAATATTTTGATAACCACTTCAGGTTCAGAAACCTGAAAGCCTTCAGTTTCACATTTGTTGTAACCAAACGCAGCATGGCACTTCAAACATGCAAAGAAAAAGTTCTTACACTGCTGACGTCAGCATGAACATTGTTTGTAATTATTCTCTATTGTGTTCCACCAAAGAATAAAAGCAAAACAGGTTCGAAATGGCATGAGGGTGAGTAAATAATGACAGATTTCTCATTTCTGGGTGAGCTACTCATTTAAGATTTGATAATGTAGACCAACCAAAGTATTTATAAAGAATTTACAGACAGCAGTGATGTACAGTTCAAAACCCATTTTCAGTGGCTGGATAAAAGTGTTTGTTTTCCTTTTTTTTAATAGTTTTTAGTTTAGCTCTTCCTTTAAGTCGGAGTAGGAATCTAGCCCTTAACTTCCCTGCGTCGGACACTAGAAACAATGAATCACACACATTACAGTAAGTACAGGAAGTGTAAATACAACACTGGAATGTTCTGAACGTGACTTTCACTTAACCGGATAGCCATCTGTGCTCAAAGCTTTGTTACTGAATCCAGTGCTGCTGGAACAGGAAGTGATGATGACCAGCTGCACACTGTCAGGAAGTGCTCACTGCTGTGGAATTTAGCTTCTCGTAAGGCAGCTGTCCTAATGCTACCCATTATTTTACACTACCAGCAACCCTTGGGGAGTCATTTCTGGGGACGTCTTGGCAATACTTAGCAACGCTTCATTAGAGACCTGCACAAACACCCGCTCTGCTGAGTTTAGTTTAATTGAACGTTTAAAATGGGGTCACCTTGTCCAACCGCTGTGATTCACATATCAATAGGTGTTTTTTTAAAGCAAACAAGACACTAGTGGTAAACACAACATGGTAAACCCTGAGGTAACGTCAATGTTTATAACAGCGTTATTATTATAGACCAGCAGAAAACCGAAGTGGTTTTGTAGTTGGTGTAAGTCCTCAGGTAGAGCAGAGACGGATGAAGTATGACCACACACACTACAAATACACACACTGCTGTCATTCCTGTTTCTTGACTTGCACACAGGGTATCTAGTACTCTATAGAGATCCACACAGTAGCAATTGTTTATGACGACTGTAACTTTAGCGAGTTTCTATTTGCTGTTTTATGGTTTTTGATTTCTTTGGAATAAAATACGAGTTGTTTTCTAACAATAATGCCTGTGTTGAGTTACTATCGCACGTCACTGCAGTGCTTTTACAGCGTATGAGGCCTGATCTGATGTGACACTGCTGGGCTGAAGGGCAACCAACTCTCTCTCTCTCTCTCTCTCTCTCTTTTTTTTTTTTTTTTTTTTTTTTTTTTTTTTCTCTCTCTCTCTCTCTCTCTCTCTCTCTCTCTCTCTGTCTGAGCAGAAGGCATTGAAAGGGTTCCTTCAAAGCTTTCATGCAGCACTGTAAAAATTAGGTCAGATCTCCATGTGACTGAGCTCAAACACGCTCGGTTGTTGACTGAGAGCAAATGGCTTCTGGATGCGTGTGTTTGGAGTGTGTAGTGCTGTCTGTCCATCATGCTGGGACTCTGCTTGGAGATGTACAAGCACACAGCTTGTAAAAACTGTAGACATGCAGAATGTTCTTTGTATAGAAAGCTTTCTTGTTTGTGGGTTAGGTTATATTGTTTATAACCAGCTGTGTATGAGCAATAGAAGTCTATGGAATCTTGAGGTGTTTTTTTTTTTTTTTTTTTTTTTTTTTTTTTTTTTTTTTTTTTTTTTTTTTTTTTTGTGTGTGAATCTTGTGTGTGTGTGTGTGTGTGTGTGTGTGTGTGTGTACTGTTCACTGAGGCAGGAACATTTCATCAGTGTTGGGTCAAAGAAGAACAGCCACCTTGGTCACCACGGCAACAGTTGATCCTGGACTGCAGTCTCCCTTTGGTCTGATTCAACGAGACCTCCCCGCTCAGTTAAACCTCCTGCTACTAAACTACTGAAATACAAATTAAGGTAACATTAGACGAGTGGCAGTACTACTGTAAAGAATTTGAACAAACCGCTAAATGCTAAACTTAATTGTGTTTTCCGTTGACATGAATGATACATCATGTGTCTAGTTGAGGAGAGATTTGCTGTTCTCGAAGCTCTTTGAGTTTATACATCAATCAATAAGTTAAAAGTGAACATAAATGCATTCCAAGCTGCAATTTTATAAATCTCCGTAGATGAAGCCATTTTTCTTGTGTAAAGAGATCAATCTAACACTCCCTGAAGACAAGTTATCTGTTTAAGGATCTCTCAGTATTGGCTTAAACTATTTTATTTCTTTTCTTTTTTTTTTCCTGCCTAGCCCTGAGCTATCAGAACACTAAGTAGAGTTTAAATGAATCTGTTATCCTAGCAATTTAGATGAACGTGTCACTAATATCAGTCAAACAACTATTATGGATTAGGATCTTGTATAACTTTTTGCATTAGTTTATTTAAATGCTTTTGATTATTATTTTTAGTTTAAAGGATTGATATATCACCCTAGATAATGGATTGTGTAAGGGCTCTCTGCAGTGGTTATTTATTTAACCTGTGTCTACATGTATACTGAAAGCTGCCACTTAAACATGTTGAAACAAACTGATGAAGGGAATCATACCCTGCAGTAAAAACACAGCTCTGTTCACATGAATCTTTCTATAATACTCCCTTTTATTCTTCAAAGAAGAGCAAAGCTTCAAGCTTAATGATTTATGGGTTGCAAAGTATGGCCTCATTATAAGATTTAAAGAACCGAACCTGTTCAACATCGACATTAAATCAAAAGTGACTCTTAATGTCTTAACATTTACTGTCTTGGTACACATTTCTGGCTTTGTTGTGCATGGTTCAGTGCATGGCATTCCAAAGAAACGCGCCTTTGTAATTTTCCCTTATGAAAATTAACCATGGTTTTACTGCAAATCAAAACAACAACAAAAACATGGTTACTGTACTTAAACCATGGTAACCACAAAATAACCATGGTTTTGCTAAAGCAATCTTAGTGTAACCATGGTATATATAGTAAAACTGTGGTTATGCAAATAATAATAAATACACCAAAAACCATGTTTATTACACTTTTACTATAAGAAAACATGATTCATTTTTATAAGGGTTGACATCCAGCCTGGCTCTAAATCTTAATTTTATGATGGACATTTGTTGGTCAGAAAAGTTGCTTTATCAGATTATAGTCTGCAGGTGTGTCACATTTTTTCCTCATCAACTAGAAGCAATGTTTACAATGTTATGATGTTTTAATGTCGAATGCATTCGTGAACTTGTGATAAAATAAAAGTTTCCACGTTAAATTACTTTTAAACGTACCTGAAGATTGTTTTCCAGCTGTTTATTATGATGGTTATTAAAGTGCCCTGACGTCATCCGTTGCTATAGTAACGAGTTCTCACAGGTGGATGTAAAAGCTTATGTGCAGCAACAAATCTATGGAGTAACTAAACATTTAATATTTAAATAATAGAAAATAAAGTCTGAAACTCCTTTCTCATTGCCTAAACCAGTTGATGTGTTACATTGGGTACTGCAATGTGTTATAATAATTTAATGACACTGACAGTTTTATACTGGTAAACATTTATTGAACTGTAAATACTTACAAATTGCTTTACATATTATTATTATTATTATTATTATTATTTAATAATAATAACGATAACAATAATATAATAGCCATTTGTACAATCATCATCATCAGCTAAAGCGACAAAATGAAATTTATATTGCCATAAATCAGCCTTCTCCCTCAGGCCTGTTCTGTCTTGTGTATTTTTAGTTGTGCATTTATACTGTTTCCTGCCAAATCTTTTGATGTGTTATTACTGGGTAAAGATCTCTTTCCAGACAATCTCTTCAGTCTGATCAGTGATCAGTGATGTGCTTCATCTGTCTGTGAGCGACCATGAACACACAGATTGGGATACACACGGGCCACACATGACCAAACCCAACCTGCTCAAATTCCCTGACAGGTACGCCATCCTGATGCTAAATGTAGATAAATATGTATATTACTGTATATTTATATATGACCTTCTGGCATCTAGTAAAGCTTGTCATTCAGACAAATCAATTATAGGTTTTGTGCTAATTTTCCCCTCTGACTCTAATATATGTAAAATGTTAGAAAAGGTAAAAGGT
Organism: Chromobotia macracanthus; assembly: GCA_036877525.1. NCBI lineage: Eukaryota > Metazoa > Chordata > Actinopteri > Cypriniformes > Botiidae > Chromobotia > Chromobotia macracanthus. The sequence goes on from JAZGTH010000003.1 coordinate 3,048,040, forward strand.
ATATCTTTTATTTCTGAACACATAACATGCCTATCAATTATCAGTCCCTGCATTTAATAGCTGTTTCATCAAAACTCTTTTATTAGCATTTTGGCACAGGAATCTCAACTTCTACTAAACATATATGAACCAAATATTGCAAATAGGCTCTCAGCCGTATTAGAAAACATTTACTTCATAATTTGCTACGCAATTTGTGCAATAGTTTGGGAAAAAATAGATATTAATATGTTTTGCCATATGTTTTGACTATATGGACACAAGAATATATATACATGGACACAAGAGGGCGCTGTGACTCAATTAAACAGCAGCAAATTACTTAAGATTCCTTGTTTGACAATTACATTGACACAACAAAATGTTGTATATTTATAAAGAAATACAGCACAATTAATTGTGGCAGATAAAATGAGAATTTGCAGCTTGTTTTGCATGCACGGTTATAGGCACTCAGTATACTCGACTGCTGCCTTTGGTATGACAATCTTCTGACAGCTGATGGCCTGCTTTATACCTGTCATACAACTTTATACCTGTCATAATAATTGTACAGTTTCGCCTCAGTTTTCTACATTAAAAAATATGCAATTAAACTCTCTCTACAGGTTGAAACTTGGGTAAACACCACAGTGAGTTTGCTTAAAAACTTAAGTTCTTGTTTTCCATTTTAAGGCATTGCATTTGGTGTTTTCATCTTGTTTTCCTGTTCTTCTGTTTGTATTTTCTGATAGTCTGATCGTGTGTATTATCATATATTTTCAGAGCAGAATGTTAATGTTAAGAGATGATGGATGCATTTATCTCCACAGAAGTGAGTTCATGCTTGGAGCAGCTTGCATAGAGGAAACAACCAGGTCTTTCCTATATGGTGACTAATAGAAAAAGGACCCAGACAAGCTTTAGATGACAGAATATACCACACAAAGCATATCATAGCATATACTGTAGGTCATATTGCCTTTGTAGGTCAACAGTTTTTTATTAAAGCTGCATTTAATCTAACTTTCGCCTCTCTACCGCCACCTGTGGTCGAAACATAGAATTGCAGGTCACTTTCCACACTTTTCATCACGTCTTACGTTGAAATAAAACAAAGCCACATCGATAAAGCCAAATCATCGTTGTGCATCGGGACCAGGTCGTGATATGCTTGCTCAGCAACCGGATTTTGTCCATTGCAACCAAAAAATTGGATTGGATCAACCCCCAAAAATTGGGTTTGCAGCCTTAAGATCGTGTGTAAACGCGTGTGCAAATGCGTGTGCAAATGCTTCATTCTGAAACCCCAGATGCAACATTTCTGTACCATTTCACCGACGGAGTGACGTGCCTCGTGACGTCACCAGGCACGGCACGGGAAGCCCCCGTGTATTAGCGCCTTTATTCGGGTTATTCCCTCTCGTCGTGTTTAATGTTTGATTTAATGTCAACGTGTGGGCTGTTTTATTAGTGCACCGGCGGCGACAGTATGCAGGAAGTTTTTGAGTTGTGCACTTTGTCGTTTGTCCCATGCAACATCCCAGGGAGCAAGCTGCGTTTTATGCATGCATGCATGCATTTGGTGTTTTATTGGCACGTGTGCGTGCTGTGCAACTTTTTGCATTAGTGCATCAGTCTGAGTGTGTCGTTTTGTCTTCGTTAAAATGCACAAACTCAGAAGTACCGTCTCCGTTCAGCAATAAACATCTTCAGGCAATCGCTGCTCGTAAGGGCCAAACGTCTTTATGGCATGTTTAAAACGCACAAGTCTCCGAGCTCACTGCACGACTTTAATTGCACGACTTTAATTGCGTGATGATTGCGTCTGTAATTTAGATGATAAGCCAAGATGAATCCAGCTCTCTCAGGTGCGATCAGCAGCTTTGGGACTGAAGGCAAAACTTGAGATCTTCGTGCTGGCGTCTGTCCACGTTTGTTTAAATAGAAATCAAAAGGGCAGGATGGATGATGAACACAGGATGGATGATGAACACAGAATGGATGATGAACACAGCAGCTTTTAAAGCAGCTTTAAGAGCTTCTCAAACGATGTTGTTTTAGTCTGATTGTGGAAGCCTGGCGGCCCCCTGCCGGCCACTGTGTGTAAACGCACTGTCGTACACCGTCAAATTTTTCCAGAAACATTTTTGTTTTGTTGGTTGAAAATCTCCTCACCTCCTGATAGCAAGTAAATCACTAAATTCAGTGGTCTAAATATATTTAGAAAACGATATATCTTCGGTGAAAGGCGCAGGACCAGAAAATGCGCGTCCAATCATTTCATTCGGTCTGAATGCATTGATAGGATGCGCTACTTGCCTGACAGGCTGTGAATTTGCATCGCGTTCATGTGTTTTGAAAGATGCGAGGCTTTGGAAAGTGCGCTGAATGGAGGGTGGGATCTTGTGCTATCAAAACTAACTTGCTGCCCTACCTTTAATGCCGATGTGAGTTTTCCAATTGCTCAGTAATACTTCTGCATTCCTACAAGCAAACGTTCTCCAGTGGTTCTCCGGTTCACCAAAGAACTCTCGCCTTATCAAGCGCCATTTAGTGTATATACGTTTGGAGGTTAAAAAAGTTGATGGTGTGCCATTCTAGGTTTTTCACGTCAACACTTTGGTTTTTGAGTTCTTTAAAAGATAAGCACATAAGTTCCTTTCTAGTTCTCTAGTTTATTTTTAAATGTTGCGTCATACTTTTTTTAGAAAGCTGATTAGCCAATCATATTACCGGACTGGAGCTTATCCAGACATGAGCAACAAGATAAATTATATGTTAGTAGGTGTTGTGGTTTTAAAATATCTGAAAGTGAATTTCATCAACAGCCTTCAAGCACATTCCACAGGGTTGTTTTTCTGCTCCTCTGTGGATGATCAACGTGTGTGTATGTGTCTTTTGGCCTCACAGTTGCGGTTACACGTGTGAGGACGAGCCCGAGGGTGATGAATCAGATAAATGGGCTTTCATGCTTAATCAAGTGCCCAAACAATCACCGATTCCATGACTAAACCCTATGGACGCGTTCTGCAGCTGGCCTGCGAGTCCATATCGCAATGGCTTCAACACCGTAAATGACATCATCATCTGTATATACAGTCAGTGCAAAGAGAAACAGTATTGAAACATAGTCAAACGTTCTGATTAGGGTTGTTCTAAAGAAAAGACTTCTGAGATTGATTCAGCCTGGACCACTTACTGTAAGTCTTAAACTTCAACTTTATTTCTTAGCTGCCTTGCAAAGACTGGCATGTTATTTGTAGAAATGTAAGTCTAATGTAAGAATCTAATGTGCTCTTATTAGAGTAATATTCTTATCAGGATGGAAGTAAGTTTAGGCAACAAGTTTTGTCAAAAACAAATCTTATGAAATTTTGCCAGAGGAAAAGTATAAATAAATGACAATAATAAAAAGGCAGACAGTGAGACGGGTGCAGATTGTTTGATCATTATTCTTCATGGAACTGTACTTTGATTTTTGCTGTTGTTGTTTCTCCTCTATAAATTTTTACGTAATGTAAAAAAAATACCCTATTATCATTTTTAGGTTTAAAATGTTTCCATTAAGTAAGAAGTTCTAGGAACGTTTAAAATGTTTAAAAAGTTTAGATGTATTAACGTCATTGTTTGGTTGTAAGAACATTATTTAAACTTTTTAATTCTGTAACGTTTTTTAAAACATTCCACTAACTAATGAAATGACATGATGTATAACATTAAAGAAATGTTTCATTAACATTATTGCAGGAATGTTTCTCTTTGTTTTCTATCTATAGCCCCAAGCAGGTCCAGCCACAGCACGCCCTCCAGGCTGGTATCAAAACATGTTCTGAAGGCTACAGGCAGTGAGAGACTGAAGGTTCTGGCCTCTTCAAAGACCCAACAGGCTCTGTTTGAGGAGTGTGACCCTAACAGGGCTAGTCCTGCTGCCCGGACAGCCACTGCTTCCCCAAAACTGCTGGAGCTTTCTTTACCTTTAGCATGAAAATGTAAAAATCAATAAATGTTCATTCCTCCATCTGTAGTAAGGTTGTTCCCTTATAATGTTAGTCAACAATTCTTGCACTAAAAATGCTCATAATTAAATTTTTATGACTATTTTGCACGCTCTCTTGGACCCTATTTTTGCTGCTTTATGTAGCTAGTAAAATAACTGAATTAAATGCCTTTGGCTAATATAACGCCAGTGTTTGCTGTCCGTTTGAATATAATTTGTGCTGCGTCTTTTGTAAAAAGAAACTTGTTTCTTTTAAAAAATAAAGGAAATTAAGATTTGTTTCATTATAACACCTCAGGGTGTTGTGTTTACCCTTATTGTTACAAATATGCGGTAACAAAATGTGGTAAAATAAAAATGCTTTACGCACTGTAGACTTAATCTGGCTTTATTAGAAAGAAAACGTCTGTGCTACAGGTTGCTACAGATCTAAAATTCCCCCTCAAGCCTGCGGGCAGAAACTGGGTTGTGTTTGTAATTCTGAGCTGCTGATAAAGATCACACGGCGAGTAATGAACAGCTGTGAAGTTCACCTGCCTGCAGAATTGAAATCCATTTATGTTTCATTGTTTGAACGTAGCATTTATACAGTATATATCCACACTAAAAAAGCTGCCTTAAATTCTTACGTTTAATCAACATGGCTATACAAGTAATTTGGTATAACTTAAAAAAAATTAGCTCAACTCCACACCAGTCAAGATTACAAAGAGGAAGTTGAAATGACTGCAGCCACATTGATTAAACTTAAAAATTTAAGGCAGAAAAGTTTTTTTTGCAGTGCATATGCTGGTGATTATTTTATGTGAGCAAATGTCTTATAAGAGCAAAGCCTTATGCATTGATTGGTGAAAGTCAAGATTTTGTCATGGCAGTAAATAAAGGTTTGGCGGGTGGTGGCTAGCTTTTCTTTTACTGTAAATCTTGTTCTTGAGCTGTAAAAAGAAAACTTTGCTGCCTTATATTTTTAAGTTTAATCAACTTGGCAATACAACTTAATATTTTAAATCCTGACTGGTATAACTGGTATTAACTTAATTTTCTTTGTCTACGGCTGCTCGTGTGTCTTGTGTGTCTTGTGTTAAATTAGTTTGTTAAACTACATAAGGAGCGAGGTCACATTTATTCTGTGGCTTATGAAAGATATTAGTGTGGTTGCTCATTTAGAGGCTGAGTAAGCAGCTCGCATGTGGAGCAAACGGGGCAGATGAATCACTGTTTATCTCAGCAGACACAGAAATATAATATCTGATAGTGTCATAGATGCCCTTAAGACCTGACAACTGTTTGAAATGCCGGTTCCCTAAAACTCTTAATTATTGGTTTTGCTAAAGCAAACATCTCTGTTGCTGTTGGTCATTTGAATAGACAAACAGTAATTACTTGAAGTATCTGTCACCTAATTGATCCTGCACTGTTTATTACAGAACCGATGCCTTGGAACATGTAACTTGTTAAGGAGAGATGTGCTTTCCCAACAAACTATTTCAGGTTGTAAAAATGTTCCCATAATTTTCCATTAAGGAACAAAAACGTTAAAATGTTATGTGAATGTTCTAGGAACATTCAAATCACATTTTTTTAAAGGTTATATTCATGTTTTGTGCACATTCTGTATATAGTGCACATTAATATTTGCATTCATATTTCTGCGTTAATAGTTATGTTCCAAATTCTTTCCAGCAGTTTGTACAGTTGCACCAGCTTTATCACAGTGTAATATTCCTAGTTTCTATGTTGACAGTCTTGTTGTGTGTGAGGGTAATTGTGCCATCTGCCCTGTGCCACAAACCACATTATGAGAACCATATTCTGTTTGATGCTTTGGATCCCAAATGGCAGGCAAAGCATTAATTTGCATGTTATTGAACAAACAGCACACACAATCCAACAGTGTGCACTAATCGCATCTGTACACTCAAAAACAGTGCTGGGTTGTTTCTGTCACCTCATTGTTGGGTTGATTATGCAGGGGTCATAATTCTGTGTTGTTTGAGTCGATCGTGGGTCAAATGGCTTTTACCCATTGTTATGAATGGTTCTTTATTTATTCATTCATGTTATTTCGTTCTCGGGGATAAATTGGGCTGTTTTTCACCTGATTTGTTATTATTGGCATTTGGCACAAATTAATTTTAAAACAACTTCAGCTTAATGTTGCTTACTGATGTAGTTTTGATGGGATTATAGTCTATTTGAAACATCGCTTTTAATAAATCACCTTTTGTTTGTATTTTTGACTCTGGACCTTTATTCTGAATTCCAAACAGCTCAATTAAAAGTTAAATGATTCAGTTTGATCTGTGTCTTTAACCATAACACAACATATAAAACACCTACTAAAGACCAGCAAATTCAGGTCATCTGAATACATTATTTTCCTCTCTAAAGTCAGTATTTCATATAATCTTCAATATAATTTCAATATAATCTCACTGGAAATCAAATCCGCAACCTTTGCTTAGCTAATGCAGTGCTCTACCAACCTAGATACAGGAACACATTAAAGTTTTTAGTTTTTTAATAACAGCAAACGTCTTTGTACTGGCCACATCAGACATTGTTTGTGTTATTGTTTGACCTCTGTATAAGTGCTTTGCTATTGCAGTGGTCAGGCATAATTTGCAATTATATGCAGAATGCTTTCCATTTAATGTAATGTATTCAAAAACAAAAACTCCCATCCACTGAGTAATTTAACCAGCTTTGAATGTTTAAATGTCATCGGATGTGTTACAAATGCCCTTCAAATCCCAAAACCAGGAAGGTTGCCCACAGCTGTTAGAATCAAATCACATTTGCTCCTTTTCATTTTGTTTCTGTTTGTTACCAAGTTTTTAATAAAGAGTAGTCCCACCTAACAATTTAGGTTGTAAGAATGTTTTCTTAATATTTCCATTACAGGGATAATTCACAAAAAAATGAAAATTCATTAATAACTAACCCTCAAGGCATCCTAGATCCTGTGACTTTCGGTGTATTTGGTTGAAAGAAGCCATATCCACACAGAATGGCTTGAGGGTGAGCAAATTATGGGATTATTTTTATTTTGGGAAGAACTATTCCTTTAAGTAAAAGAAAAAATGTTAACAATGTTGTCTGAATGGTGTAGAAACATTTAACAGCAAGGTCTAAAACGTTACCATAAACACAAGATCTACTAAAGTGCAAGAGCGTTTTATTATAATGTTGTGAGAACTTTTGGAGAATGTTAACCAATGTTCTGAGAATCTTGGCTGGAATATCATTACTGTACCTGCATGCATAGGCTTAAACAACAACAGATATTAATTATTAGCCAAATATCCTAAACCATAAGTGCATGTTCAGTATTATACCTCAGACTTGAATAGTTTGGGAGTTTGTCTGTAGTTTTGCTGATACAGGGCTTCAGGAAATGAGTGGGTCTTCAGGATGAAGAATACAGCAGGCTGATCTCTGCATTCACTCACGGACTGATCAGCATCTCATCAGTTCACATCATCCCCAGACCTCCCTTGGTGATTATGTCATGGACACGGACATTATTTTGGCAATAAAAAGCTGTAAATGTTTCTGAAAACGACTCAGTTCCTCGCTTTTCTTCTACTGCATCCACCAAAAGGTACAACTTGCGTGGTTTTAATTTGGGTGCTCTGCTATAATATATCCTTTATTGGCTATAATATATTTGGCTATAATATATCCTTTATTGGCTATAATATATTTGGCTATAATATATCCTTTATTTGCAATGTCCTTCACTTACAGGCAATGTCATGCTTTGACTTTTATTAACGATAAGGCGACGTTCGTGTCTTTATTTTGCAGGATTTCTGCAATACTTAAGGTTTTGCTTTACCCTTTATTTAAAAGTTATATTTCCGTCTGTTCAGTTCGGACTTTGGGTTGGAAAGTCGATTAAATGTCGGTCATTGCTGTAATCTAAGACTTTATGGTTACTGGATGGATGTAAATGATGAACTTAAACACCAAATGAGATGATTGTTCATCCGCAGCTGAAGTTGGAGACGCGAAATGAAACTCGCAGACGCGCGGTTCATTTTGGGCATTTGCGCATCGAGTGTGGCCCTGGCTGCAGGTAAGACTGCTTTGAGCTTTCTTAATAATCCTCATAATAAACGAAAACTTGGTCAAAGTGTGTGTACTAACTTAGTAACATGACTAATGATGTAGTCAGCGGTGGCAAACCTAAAACTAGTATCGTAGTGGTTTAGGATTGCGACGCGTAACCACCGGTTATCCGGAGGCACTGTACCTGCAGTGCGCATTACTCAGTTTGCTCTAAGCTTGACATTGCATTGCATTGACATGTATGCATTTGGCAGACGCTTTACAGTACATCCAAGTTAAACTTTCTGGAAGTATGTGTGCTTCCCTGAGAATCGAACCCAAGATCTTTAAGTTGCTGGCAATGCTCTGCCAACAGAGCTACAGCTGCTCTGCTATCAGCGCAACACAGGCACAGTTAAATATAGTTCACCTGAATCAGATGTTGAGCATTTTGTATGTTGATTTTTGATCCATCTATTTATATCTAGATATCTACATATCTACATATCTATATAGATAGATAGATAGATAGATAGATAGATAGATAGACAGACAGACAGACAGACAGACAGATAGATAGACAGACAGACAGACAGACAAATAGATGGACAGACAGACAGACAGATAGATAGATAGACAGACAGACAGACAAATAGATGGACAGACAGACAGACAGACAGACAGATAGATAGATAGATAGATAGACAGACAGACAGACAGACAGACAGACAGATAGATAGATAGACAGACAGACAGACAGACAGACAGATAGATAGATAGATAGATAGATAGATAGATAGATAGATAGATAGACAGACAGACAGACAGACAGACAGACAGATAGATAGACAGACAGATAGATGGATAGACAGACAGACAGATAGATAGATAGATAGATAGATAGATAGATAGATAGATAGATAGATAGATAGATAGATAGATAGATAGATGGATAGACAGACAGATAGACAGACAGACAGATAGATAGATAGATAGATAGATAGATAGATAGATAGATAGATAGATAGATAGATAGATAGATAGATAGAAAGATAGATAGATAGACAGACAGACAGACAGACAGATAGACAGATAGATGATAGTAAGCACCACTTACTGTGAAAGTCTAGTTTCTAAAAACCTTGTAGATAATGTGAGCTGAATAAGCTCTAAACATTTTACACTGTAACTCTCTCAGCATTACCATCATCACTGAGGATCAAACAGTGTGAAATTCTGGAGTACACCAGTATTACCTGTTACTGGGAAACAACCAGCCATGCAGTCGAAAGCAGCTCCAGACTACAAGTGAACAAGTAAGACACTTTTACACTCACACAAAATACTTAGTAAAAGTATAATAGTTATTCAGTATTTTGCAGAGTATCCTGGTTTTTCCACAGCACAGCTGTAAGGATTATGTGAGCAGCCATCTCATATCGGTGACTGGTTTTATACTGTAGCTTTGTGAATGTCTATGAGTCCCTTTTCAGCAGTTCCATTATTGGAAAACGTCATTGAAAAACGTTTTTGTCTTCGGGCCCCCAGTCAGCACTGAAACTGAAACACATGGAGACTCAAGTCTAACTGTCATTTAATAGGAAGTCATTTCACACGTAAATTCAGTGGGTTTTTTTTCATTTTTTTCATTTTCACAACCTTCAGAAATGGATACTTCAGGAGTTTGATGTTTCCGGGCTGCAGTAATCCACACACAGCTGGTTTTCTTGATTTGAAAGTGGCTAGATGTCTTTCAGTGCTGACTGAAAACAGAAAAGATGTGTTGGGGAGGATTTAGGGGACAGGTTTCAGAACAGCCCACTATCATCATCATCGTCTCTCCCCTCATGTTTGTCAAACCTGTATGACCTCATTTATTCCCTGGAACAAAATGGGCAGTTAGTGAAACCGTTTTTAACTTACTGTTGAATTTCAATGTATGAAAAAATAAACCTGTAGAAGAAATAAAAGTGAAATGGATTTAGAATGACATGAGGGTGAGTAAATGACGAACAAATTTGTATTTTCAGGTGAACTATCCCCTCACAGTTATGTCGTCATATTAAATCATTCTTTGCATTCTACGCTTCTAAAAATTCTTCAACTAAGTTCTCCTGTGGTTCTTTGCAGTACCTTCATAGGTTCAAAAAAGAACCATGTTTTTGAATTTTTGGCTCCTTTCGGTTCTTGAGTTAATTGTCTGGTTTCTTAAATATTAAGTTTCCTTTTCAGGGTTTCCATGCTATTCTTGATCAGTCCTTTAACAGTTTAGGTCAGTTAATTAAGTCATCTAATAGGTCAGTATTAGATCAGTTTACTCATAAATGGTGGCTGTAGTCAGTCTCTAAAAACAGCATCCTACAATGGTCTTGCATCACTGCGCATTCTTTTATAAAGCAGAAATACAACAGTAGTCGGTTCTGCAAACTGGTTCTAAGACACTTGTTAGTCATTCTCTATTGACATTTCACAACAGGTTCTCCAAATGTGTGTTTTGGTTTCTGGGTGCTTTAACCTCCTGTGAAACTCGAGACTGAAATGCATGTTGTGGAACGTTGGAAGAATATTATCATGCGGTATCAGGCTGTAAAACTTGTCTGGTTCTGATTAAAGTTTGTCTGAATTTCTTGTGTAAATCTGCACAGAACTGCTTGTGATAGTAAAGAGAGCTTCTTTTCGGTGGGCGTATGTGACACCAGAGGGTCTCGCTGCTCCATCCAGCCCTTCGATTCTGCGGTGCACTGTTTCTGTGCGGATGTGCTGTTGTCCACAAGCTCTGGATCTGTACAGTCTCCACCCTTCTGCTTCACAGGGGGCAGTAATGGTATTCACAATGCATTTTTCAACACGTTTTGTAACACACAGCAAAAACAAGAAGTTGTTTGCTGTTTATTAATTCAATTGTTTGAGCTACAGTATAAAATCTAAATTGTCTTTGTAATGATGGGGTTACTGTTGGTAATGTGTGGTAATGTGTTGACAAAGTCAACACAAGGGTGCACAGCAATTAACACAACCCGGAATAGGAAGACTGAATATCAATTTATAATATAATCGGTTTGTAAGTGATTATATCACAGTTAACATACTATGATATAATGTTACTATATACTGCGCAATATCGTCCCTGTCACGGTATGTGTAGGAGTAATCCAGTGAGACAGGAAAATAATGTCGAAAGAGACTTGTAATTGCAAAACTCAGGAACACAGAAAAACAGGCAAACTTAACACCCCATAACCAAACGAGGACTGACAAAGAACTGAAAAAACCCACTCTATATATATATATATATATATATACGATCCGTCAAAAGTTTAGGATCACTTGACAAAAATGTTTCTTATGATCTTAAAAATCTTATAATCTGAAGAACAGAGTACATGGAAAATGAAGGTAAATAAAACAAGAGCGTGACAGGCACCACAAACTTTCAGTGTCATTAAACTGAACTGAATTAAACTGTGAATTTGGTTTCATATGTTTTCACAACAGCACGTCACAACTTAACCTGAAGCAGAATATTATTTTAGACACTTTTCCTCATATTCTGTCTTTCTCATTTTGTCATGTACTACAGTCAAACTTCATGCCCCTGATATAACACAGCTGTCAGCCGGACGACCTGGGTGCATGCAGGTCGGCTGGAAAATGCAGTACACCCTTCCTGACAGCGAGAAACCCTACAGATGGCTCCAAGTAGAGTACACGACACATGATCAGGTCTACACGTCTCCATCTTGTGCAAAAATAAAACGATTCATGTATGTAAATGTAACAAATCTGATAAAACCATAAAATAACGCATGTCAAATAATGTGTCTTTCATCATGCTGTAGACTCGAACACAGACTGTTCAAGCTTACTCCAGGGACAGAATGGAACTCTGTGACTTAAACCCGGGCTCCAGGTACACAGTGAAGCTGAGAGCTCAGGACAGTCGTGCAAACGCTCACTGGAGCTCATGGGCATCCACAAACTTTGTGACCGTGGAGAAAGGTGAGAAATGAGATGGTGCCTCTGTTAAAGGACCCAGCTAACAGGGAACGTTCTGAGGTTGTTGGCTAATGTTCTCTCAAAGTTCTCAAAAAGTTCTTGCTGTAACATTAGTAAAACATTTTCATCTGATGCCACATACCCCATGTAGGGTCAGAGCTCTTAATTAACATATTTAAATCCACAAATTACACACAGCTAGTGGGTGACAAGTGTAGTCTTTTTAGTGGCCAATGTCGACATCTAGAAATCAAGGTGGCCAATATATAATACAATATAATATGCAATATACAATGCAAAATAAAACATAAAAGTTATTGTTATACAATTCATTATAAATGCACTTGCTGGTCAATGAAGTTAGTTGCTGGTCAACTAAAAGGGTCTTGCGGGTTTAGAATTTTGAGCAGGCCGGTTGTCTGGTGGTTGGAGGCAAACCAATAGACCAGAATGCACTCGGGTGACCAACATGTTACATGCCACAATGGTACACTCCTAAAAATAAAGCTGCTTAAAAATGATCTTCACAGTGATGTCACAGAAGAACCATTTTTAGTTCCCCAAAGAATCTTTCAGTCAACGATTCTTGTTGAAGAAGAATCCTTCCTTTCTTATTCTTTTTTCAGCCCCTTCTTCTGCCCCCCGACTGTGGAGACTCATACGCCCTGCAGATGAGACCAGGAAGAGACATCTTACTCTGCTATGGAAGGTTTGCTAGGAATCTATAACAATATACCGTGATTTTAAAATAGACACTATGTAGTATAGAGTCCCAGTTCTCTCTCCTTATAGCAGCTAAAGCTCAAGATTCAGTAACAACAAATATCCACTTTGTTTCTGGTATTTCTTCTAAAACGAATCCAGAAGAAGGAATAAAAGAGGTCAAAAAATGACAATGGTTGACACAGTAAAGTTATGTGTGAATTGCACAGCTTAAATAATTTGGTCTTGGACAGAAACAGATGAGAAATATTTGAGTTTCTGATCTCCGACTTTTGATTGCGGAGTTTGAGGTCTTGGTATAAGCTAATCTATGAGATCTCTCTGAGAGACATGAGATTACTGTGGTCTTTTTCTAAAGCTAAAAACTCCAATTAATCTCCGGTTTTCTCTTTTAATTGATATGCATGTTCCACATGACGACATGACGATAGCCCTCACACACAATTCCAAACATAAATATAACACATGCAAGAGACCTACAGCGATGAGATCAGGATTTGTGCAGTACCCACTTGTGGTTTTATGTCGTGACAAAACCTCTTATCATTGGATTTAAACTCTTCCTTTTCTAATAACACCTTCTGAACTTTCCCTGTGTCAGCTTAAATCTCACAAACATTGTAGACCACATCCTGTTTCTGTGCCCTCTTCAGTTAACCAGCCCAAACATTAACAACCCAAAGTCTTTTCATTGAGTGATTGAAACGGCACACAATTTTACAGTGACTTTCTTCAAACTATTGTTTAAGCTATCTATCTGTCTATCTGTCTGTCTGTCTGTCTATCTATTGTTTTTATACTCAGCTAGTTATAAACACCATAACCTAACCCTAACACACACTCTAACTTACTTTTAACTTACTGTATTTATCACAAGAGAAGGATTTGCTCAGATTTGTCTGTTTTTGCTGACTTTTGGGTACACGTTATCTCTAACATATGGTTAAGTAAACCCACCCACATATACACACACACATCCAAACTTTGACTAGCATAAAGAGAATTAATGGAAGTTGGTCTGTCCAATCACTCACTGAATGATAATTACCCGACTTTCATTTTAACTTAATATGTTTTCATAAGCAGTTTGGTCTCCAGTTATCCACTACTCACAATAATATATATTTAGAATTGTAATAACCTCCAAATGGTTCTAGACTCACGGCTGTGTTTGATTAATCTGTTTTGGTGTGAAGTAATATTGCTCGCACTGTTGCATGGGAATATTTGGAAAGTTACATAGAACAACAGGAAATGAGAAGAGTCCCAGCTAACTTTCTCAAAATGCTGGCAATTGTTCTCTAAATGTTCTCTCAGAGATATTTAAAAGATGTACTTGCAGTAATGTTATTATAATGGTTTTTTAACTTATATTTATTTATTTATCTATCTATTATAACAGTTCTTGAGACATAAACATTCATCACTTCTGATCTGTAGTTCTCATATTTCTTGTTCAGGCTCTCTCCTGGCCTGAAGCGAATGGTGTAGTGCGCAGTTATGCAGCGTGGTGCCGCAGTGATGCGGATTCAACACAGTGGAGCTGTGGTGATCTAGATGCCTCCAAAATGTCCTGCGACCTCACCATTTCTGTTGATGCCTGCACCTGCAGCCTGACAGCTGCTAACTCAGCTGGGACTTCACCTCAGTCTCACATCTGCATACCTGGACACACGGATGCAGGTGCGGTCAAAAAGCTGTAACTGCATAAAGTGATGTTTCTTTAAGAGCAGCCGTTCCTGAACTGGGGTACACAAGGTGACGCTGGCTGGCGGTGTGAAAACTTTCATGATTAAAATGAACAGACAGTGTTGTGGCAGAAATCCACCCAGTGCCGCTCACAACACCAGAGCATCAGCCAATCCCACAATGCACCACAAAAGCGGTGACCATTCTGGTCCAGCACCAAAAGAACGTTCTCCAAACGTTGGCTAACATTCTCTAAGGCGATCTTGCAGTAACGTTAGTTGAATGTTTTGCCCAGGGCAACACACATACTGATAAAATGTATAACTTGAATGTACTTTGGATTAAAGCGTCTGCCAAATGCATAAATGTCAATATCAAAACATTATTCTTAAGTAGTTAGTGGAACATTAGTTGAAAAAAATACAGAATTGAATAATGTTTTATATAACCAAGCAATTACATTAATACAGTATCTAAAAAGCTGTAAGTTTCGATTGTTTGAAAACTTTCAAAAAAACGTGTTTAACATTTTTGTTACTTAATGGAAATGTTATGGAAACATTCTTACAACCTACAATTGTAGTATATAAAAGTAAACTGTAATATAGTATATGATAGTAAATTGTAAGAATAGTAAATGAGCTAGAGCAGAAGGAATGCTGTAAGCAAATAAAAGAGGACAGATTATTTGTGCTTTTTTTGTTGTCGGCTAGTCAAGTGCTTGTAGATAAGAAGTGATGAGACCAGCATGTATTCAGTATATAGACCCCTGCTAGATCCATAAATCTAAAGGGAAGTGATTGTTGACTTTTCTATGAGAACCAAACCAGTCAGAGTATTTGTCGTCATACATTAAGCCATTTCAGAATACAGTCATTACATTTATTACAAGATTTTAGTTATGCTGTCCACCCTGTTTCATTTTTGTGGTATACTTCATTATTGTGTTCTTTTAATTGGAAAAAAATCTATATGTGCAACCGAGGCGGTTTTTGGTTCTGAGCATAAATCTAATATGTAACACAACACATCTCGCTTGATGAGGAATGTTGCCAAAAGGTTGTTGAAATTCTGGACATCAGATGAATATTTGGAAGTTATATTTTGACAGAACATATTTTACAGAAGACCTTGTGGTCATTTATCCCAAATTTATCTCCCACTTCCTGTCTTAGAACTCCCACCCCCCAAGAGCATCAGCGCCATCCCATTGGATGACACCCGACTGAAGGTTGAATGGACGACGGCACACAACCAATCAGAGACCGGCTTTGTGGTGCAGTGGATTTCTGTATTTTGCAATGGAACAACAAGTCTGCACTGGCAACATATGAATGAATCATCTAGAAGATTTATTCTCACAGGTCTGTTTGTGTTTACAGCTGCGGTAGAAAAACTCTGTTCACTGACACTGTTACTTTATTCTGAGACCAGACCAGCTTAATCAAGAATCAAAAGGCTTTTTTAGACCGCTGATATATTACATTATACTTCTCATTTGAGTAGCCAACATTTTAACATATCTGTCACAAAAGTACTGTTCATTTCTTTAGGTATAAAATTAGATAAGATGTTTGTTAAGTAAGTTTGTTCTAGTTTTTCTACTATTGGTCCTTCCATTGCATGGTAAAAGTAACACACACACCTACATTGTGGGGACCAATGAGCGGCCCCCCATGAGGGAAATTGATTTTTAAACACACTAAATCATGCTTTTTGAAAATGTAAAAATGCAAAAAAAAATTTTGTGAGGGTTAGGTTTAGGGGTAGGGTGAGAGGATAGAATATACCGTTTGTACAGTATAAAAATCATTATGTTCGTGGAAAGTCCCCAAAAAGCATTGAAAATATGTGTGTTGTAGGTCTGCTGCCAGAGGTCCCATATAATCTGTCAGTCATGAGTTTGTATGGGGGAAGAGCAGGAAGTGACACGTCTCTCATTGCTTTCACACGAGAAGGAGGTCAGTCCTTAAGCAACACGTTGTGACATTTTTTTAAGTGGTGAAAGACGTGGTTTTATTTCCCGCCGTATGGCACGATATGACAATTTTTTTTACTTTTACCAATTAAAGAAAAGTTTCTGGTTAAATACAATTTAAGCTATAATAACAATTTAAAACAGACTGTGTCTGTGAGGTTTTCATATATTTGTCACCGAAGAAACACTACTATTACAACACAGTTGCCCACATTTTAAATGAATGCACAATGTTTGTATGTTCCTGTAAGCAGATATCGGTATTATCGTGTATTTAGAGGATTTTTCTACAGAAAATACTGCCCGTCTGAATGCAAATGTCAATGAAATGTAAACGTTCCTGTGTTTTAGCGCCCTCTGTTGGCCCAAAGCTGACAGTGACGCAGAATAATGACAGAAGTATTGCTCTCCGATGGGACCCTGTTCCTGTAGAGAAACTACACGGCTTCATCAAAAACTACACCATTCTGTTCAGTATAAATGGCAAAGACGAAAGTAAGAGCAAACATTTATTTGCAAAACATCACGCATTTCGACCCATATTTTGTTTAGGTCACATCCTGAATTTTCATGACTCAGAAAACCATTATGTTATAAAAAGTTGCTTGAAAACAGAGATTGCATTTACAAGAACTTGGCACACGTGTTTGCAGTAGCCAAAACTAGATTTTTAGAAGATTTCTCCTCTTTTTTTGTATGTTTTTATCAGCCATTGACCTGTTATGTGTGTATCTGAAGGCAAACAGGTAGATGGCGCTGTTGAGCAGTTCACACTGAGGGGATTAATGGAGGGGACTTACAACATCTGTGTAATAGCTCATACTGCGGCAGGGGGCGCTGCTGGGCCGTGGCAGATGGTGGCTGTGGGTGAGAATGAGCACTGAGCTTGTCATCCATCATCGTCTGTGTGTTATCTTCACACCTCTGTGTGTGTGTGTTCACAGGACAGAATGACATACAAGTCGTCCCGATCCTGTTGTGTGTGCTACTTCTGATATTTATTATTCTAATAATCCCCGTATGCGTGAGGGTGAGGTACGTAAAACTCATTTTGTACAATACAACACGATCGCATCGTACGATTTACTGGCTCTGTTGGAAAGCTCTGGTCATCGTTGTTTATTAGGGTTAAACAGTGTCTGTGTCCAACCGTCCCAGATCCCTCTAAAAGCAGCCTGTCCGCCTGGTCCAACTGTAAACCAGGTCAGGTAAGAAAAAGATCCTTTTAATTTTAGAGATCCATTTGAACGGGGTGAGTACAATCTTCAATAAAACCAGGACGATATGAAGAGATTATAGCTGGTAGGTTACAGAGCAGTGGTTCTTAGCCTTTTGGACATCTAAGTCCCTCCATTGTTCACAACAATATTTGTAGCCCCGTCCCCCACTCACAATTTCTACCCAATAAAACATTCTAGAGCTTGGCATAATTAGGAAGATGTGTATTTGTTATAAAAAATTAAAGTTGTTGCTTTTCAGCTTATTTTTGCTTGTTGTTTCTTTTTAATATTTTAGTAGTAATTTATTAAATTACATTAAATAAGAACAAGGCCCCAAGTTGAGGAACACTGTCATAGTAAAATTTTGAGGTCAGCATGAAAACCATCATCTGTTCTGCTTATCCACACTGGGGTTTCTGGAGTGTATCCCAGCTATCTTTTGCCAAGGGTACAATGAAAACTCTCAAATTCTATAAACTATAAAATGTGAAGAAAAGATTGATATCTTAAAGTTGCAATTCATAACTTTTTTGGTTAAGAATAAACAAAAATCAGTTATTTAACAAGTACATAACGGATCAATGTTGAAAATGCTCTCCGGTCATATTTAATGGGAAATCTCAGTTTGACTTCAGCATTAAAGTATGTAAAGTTGCCTGCAATTTTATGCGTGGGGATAGCAATAGAGAGGCAAAAGTTATGGATTTCAGATTTAATACTCTTGTCATTTTTGCCAGCTCTAGTCATCAAGTGCAACTGTATCTCATTCTACCTGCAGGGGCAGTTGTTAAAACAAATTACTGTACACAAAATCTCAAAATCCATCTCGGTGTCTAAAGATGGTGACCATAAAAGTGACAAAACCACTGCAGGATCAGTTTCAATCCGATTGTCTTTCTGTTTCTGACAGCAGAGACGAATGCCCTCATCCACTGTAAGCTCCTTTCTCTCCAACGGTCAAACCACATGTTTCCACAGCTACGGTGAGAAAGACTACGGCCCAATTCAGGTGCTGAGCTGCCCCGACAACGAGGTCAAACCCAACACTTACAACTCCACTTCAGATGAAACATACATGCCTGTTTGTCAGCTGAGAACTGAGGAACCCCCTCAACATTTCCAAGTGGATATTATCAACCAGAGCTACATCAAACCAGATCAAACTGGTTATCAAGATGACTATCTGTCATTGAGCGATCCGTGCCTTGAAACAGTGCTCACCTTCCAAAGCCATCCAGTGGCACCCATTGATTCATGTGATTACATCCACGTATCCCAGAGCTACATATGTGTTACGACTGAAGACGGGTACAGGACTCTGGATTCTGATGAGTGTCCACATGTTCTGCAGAGTTTGGCAGAGGACCACAGCACATAGTTTATCGCAGTTCATCTGAACAGACATCACTAATGTATCAAAGATGCTTAAATGAGCCAATGGTAAAAGAAGATTAAGCAGTTTGATATGAGCTAGCAGTGAAAGGGTTGTGGGTTCGATTCCCAGGGAACACACAAACTGATCAACGGTATATCTTGAATGTACTGTAAGTCGCTTTGGATAAAAGCGTCTGCCAAAAGAATAAATGTAAATAATTATGGATTATGGTACGCAGGCTTGGGTAGTTACAGAATACTTGAATGCATGACGCAACTGTATATACTGTGCAAGGTTGGAAAAAATGAGGCCTGCCATCACTATTTAAAAAAAATAGAGAATAGCTTACTGGATGAATTGTTTCGCAGATGGGTGTTTATAGAGTAAAAAACTGTTGATTATAATGTTTATAGAATATATATAGAATTATATAGAGTTTGACTTTTTC